>CM065364.1:18782320-19382320 GCA_033032245.1 Poecilia picta
TTGGGACAACACCTGGTTCAGGTATGTAAGATCCCCACAAAGTAAACCTTTTGATAGGCAAATGACTGCTCTCATAAACTCAGAAAACATGGATGCATTAAATTTGTGTTTTTAGCTTCCCAAAACTTCACCAAGCGATTATTCGAAAACCAGTTTACATGTGTGTTTTGTGTTTTTAGCCTGTTAACCACCAAGTGGTATTCGAATTTCAACAATGTGGCTCAAACTCTTACTGTCCGATGAAAGATAAACTAATAAAAATGTTCAGAAACAAAGCAAGAAACACTAAGGCTCAGGTCTACTGTAAGCTGGAAGATGCAGGAGTGCCTGTCTCACTGTGCACAGCAAAACCAATTTCACTGCTAAAACCTGACAATCTGAGAACATTTGCATACTTAACTGCTGC
Source organism: Poecilia picta (assembly GCA_033032245.1). NCBI lineage: Eukaryota > Metazoa > Chordata > Actinopteri > Cyprinodontiformes > Poeciliidae > Poecilia > Poecilia picta. The sequence continues at coordinate 18,782,727 of CM065364.1, forward strand.
TGCTCACATGGAGAAACCAGTTGGCGTATGGAGAAAAGCTTTACAGCATGACAAGAAAGCATTTGAGCTGTTTTGCCACACTGACCACAAACAAGTATGCAGGAATCAAGATGAGCCTTTCAATATAGAAACACTGGGGCAGCTGCCAAGCATGGTGAAGGTAGCATCATGGAGTGATGCTGTGGAGTTTTTTCTTTCCCAGTGATATTGGTGCATTCGATTAAGTGGGTAAAGTATAAATGGGTGATTACTATCACCCAACACTCCAACTTTAGCACAAACCAACAGCTAACAGCTAGGAGGTTGAAACATGGACATAACTTGGTGTTCCAGCAGCACAGTTATTTTTAACACATGTCCAAACTGCTTATGTAATGCACAAAGCAAGTTAGTATAAAGCTTCTGGGTGGCACCAACCCCTACTCAAAAGAACAAAATGAGGATAACACTTAAATTTTGGGTCAGTGTTCAGAAACCAACCAGTCTAACATACTTCTACAATTGTCATTAAGTACACTGATCAAACATTAAGCCAGAATAATGCCAAACGCTTGTGGAAAGTTAAAAATACTTCCTGATGCAAGGTCAAGAGACATATAAATCTGTGTTTCTCAACCTTTTTTGGGCCAGCGCCCCCCATAGCCTTTATCCAGGTCCCTCACCCTCCTCCCCCACCAAATACTTTGCAGGCTACTTTGCACTGACCATTATTTTATCATTAATATTACTATCACTATTGTAGATGTTTTGATTTGTATGCTTGTTTCTGTATTTATCATCAAAAATAATTTTCCAGAGAACAAAAAAGCCATGTGAATAGAAATTATTTTCACAGGCGTCTAAGAAAAATGCAATGAACATTCAAGTTAAAATTGATTGGAAGGCCTAACAGCAGCCAATCAGAGTGGAAAAAATATTCTTGTTCTTTGCCATTTTCTAGTTGTTAAATGTTCCACAAAATGACCAGATAAAATATGTACAACAAAACCAGTTTAAACTTTGAACTATTTGCAAAACGACTGAGCTCTACAACATTAAAACATGGATAAAACTGTAACTACATTAATCATAGATCTTCTTCTCTTCAGTTCAGCTCTGTGCTGCCTTCAGCAAAATGGGACATCAGAGTATCATCCATAAAACTTCACCCACATGGCATTTTGTGCAAACCAGAGCTTTCAGTGGAAAAGCTAAAGTTCCAGGTCCTTTTAATGCCATACAAATATGAGACAGAAACATGGATTATATCTTTATATAGATCTGTCTATTGATTTATAGATTAATGGTTTTACTGGACAGAAATTACAAAGAACAAATCTGGTTCTTAATCAAATCCTAATGAGTCAAATTGAAAGTGTCATGGAGTCATCAGCCTCATGACATTAACACTGACATGAAAAATAATATTGAAGAAATAAATATATCAAATCTAATTAAAAACATAAATAAGTGATCAGTGCTTTACTGTTATGGTCTGTAAGATATATTTATTCTCAGTACTAGATGTGGTCTCAACAAACCCATGACATTTCAACACTATTATTTTACCTTTTATCTGGAAATAGTGTCTGTTTATTCTTGCCATATTAATTATTGCTCGAAAGGTCTTGCCATACCAATTTATTCCTCTGTATTTACTTTAGTTTCTTAGTTTATTCTTGCATTTTGTTCTTCATTCATTTCCATTTACTTTCGTTTGATTAGTATTATCCTCTCTTGGTTTATTGCTATGTCCACTTTAGTTTCTTCCCTGTTGCTACATTTATTTCATCGTTTATTGACCACCAGTAATCTGCACTCATCACCTGCTGAACCTCCTAATCGTCATGTTTCACATCATGTGTTGATTTTTCACTGTTCAGCGTCGGATTCTCTGTTTTTATGCCATAATTCACTTCTAGTTCGTCGCCTCGTTTTATGTCCAGGTTCTCCTATTTCAGAGTTTTGCGCGATTTGCGCGCCTTTTTTTTTCCTTAAGCCCCTAAGGTGAAGGGCGGTCGGGAAGCGTATCGATGGGGAAAAGGCAGACTGACATAAACCTTTTAAAAGACGGAAACAATTTCTGCCTTCTGATTATTGAAATTTAAAAGTGCTGTGTTGTTCCATCACCCCCGTTTCACACCGAACCACTTACAGCTCCGGTGTTAACGCTATAAAATGAAGGCTCTCTATCGGTGAGTCTTTTAGCTTTTAGCTAGCAGGAGAGGAGCTGCGCCAAGAAGCTAACAGAAGCTACAAACACTGAATAGAAGAAGATCTGCCATCGATACAGTTGCAGCCAAGCATGATTTAATGTTACACAATACAGTTTTACCAAGTGGAAACGACCCCCAAAGGAATCCCAACGCCGCTTTTGTAAAAATGTCTGCCAGCGCCCCCTGCCGTCCTCTGAACGCCGGCATTCAGAGGACGGCGCCCACGTTGAGAACCGCTAATTTAGACTAAAACTGGAAGGTGTAAAGATACAGTATATTTGATCGAGTGTGTATAATTTTGACCAGGTGTTAATCAGAGAAAGTACCAACTTTTGCATCAAGTTCTTGTTTATACATTCATTGTAATTGCATATTGTATAGTAATTCCACTTCATGTCTGATAAATCATTGAAAGATCCAAATTAGTGAGGCATGAATTATATTTTTAAATAAATGAACAAAAGTGTATGGAAAGCAGATTATCGAATTTTAGATGCTGAATTTCTTGTGCTCTGAATGTCTGATTTATTTATTTTGCATGATCCGTGCTAATTTGTCTCCAGTCATAAAGTCCTATAGTCAAGTCTTTGTCACTGTAGTGTTGTGTAAAGTTACGTTTGCTTGTATTACGATTGTGTGGTTCATGTTTAAATTCTGCAAGCAAACAAAAAAAAAAAGAAACAAGTGATTCAATCTCAATCATTTCTTAATTTTGACATGCGCAAACAAGGTAAATAAACATGGGTGCTTGAGTCACATGCATGGAGCTGATCTTCTGTGTAACACAAAACCAGAGCAGTACTTTGAACCAAATATATATCTGCACACATGGATCCAGGACAAAAAAACAATCTTAATTTTGCATGAATCCATATTTTATGACTTAATTTCGTAGAGAAGGAATCATGGAGATAATATGACAGAAATAGTGAAGAGAATGAAAATGGTAATGAAGGGAGAGAGAAGGCAGTAAATCCTGTGAGAAGAAAAAAATGGCTGCTGAGCTGTTTGAAGCTGCAGCAGAGAGAGGGAGAAAGGCCTGGTTTAAAAACAACGAGTTTCAGCCATGACAGCCACATCAGCCTGACGTAGGAAGCTTTGATGAAGAAAAATGACAAAAACACAACACAGAATGGCTTTCTATACCAGCAGTTTAATGCACATGCACTTGTTTTTTTTCTTCCAGTAAGAATCAACATTTTATAAAAGACAGCTGCAGTTTCAGTAAAATGTATGTAAAATAATGGTGGAGACATGCAAGTTAATCAGCAAGTCCTCACCCTCTTGTCCTCGCTCAAGTCCAGCCACTTAGCCAAACCTTCTTTCCTTGCTGCCTTCCATCCTGCAACAGAGTCACAACACAGCTAACCCACAGGAGGCATCCACCCCACCCTGTCTGGGAAAAAAAAATATCTTCCCAAACAGGCAAAGGCCCAGAATACAAGGTCAGGTTACATCCAGGCATCTGGTGAGTGCCGGTGGTCCTGATATGGATCGTCTTCGGTCATTCTCTGCACCACAAGCACTAAGACATGTAAACAGACACATAGATCATGCTCCTGTGTTGAGTGTGTGTATGTGAATGTGTGAGGCAGGGCTCCCAGCAGCAGATTCACAGACTCCCAGCCAGCCCCGTCCCCCTGCCCTCGTCCCTTCCCAAATCTCCTTTCTCCCCTCGTGAACCATGCAGCTCTGCACTCCAACACTCAGCGGGCAAAGAGCAGGCAGGGGAGCCCTTAGCCACCAGCGGCCGAGCTGTGAGGGGCTACCATGGAGCAAGTCTGGGCTATCTCTTTCCCCGTGTAGCATAGAGACGGCATTGTTCCCATCAGCCCTCGGTCTGCCTCAAACCGGTTTCAACTGGTTCTGGTCACTCGACATAAAGCCTTGGGTTGCTGAAGCACGGCCTCAAAAATGCACAGGAAGAGGCTGTGCCCACCTCCCAGGAAGCACTGCGATGTTTTCTTTCTTTATAGACACGTTTTGTCACAAAGATTGCTTTAAGCTAGAAAGATAATAAGGGAGGTGACGCATTTTCAGAGCCATAAACTTACAAACAAGAAGTCAGAAGAAGAAAAAAATGATAAGCAGTCAGTTTGTACCCCCAATTTTTTGCAATGCATTTTGCAATTTGTCCCTCACTTTCATTTCATACCTGTAAAGGCCATACATACTTATGTTTATAAAGCACTGGGTGAAAAATTGAGAAATTCAGCTGTTTAGATACATGGTTTTGGAACTGTAATGTGTATATGACATTGCAACAATTAGATGAGTTCAGAAATTACGAACTCTAATCAAACTAAAATAAGTGTGAGCGACTTTCTGATGAAGAATTTAATTTAAACCTAGAAAATCAATTAAATTGGTTGTCATTGTGGGTGAAAAATATTCCCCAGGCCAGTAAAAATGAATACATGGTGGATAAGAAATGTCCAGTGACTCCATTTACTACCCACAATATTTAGGTACACGAGCAAGGTACAAAATGAAAAAAAGAAAGGGCAACATGGCAACTTGTTGGTATGAAATAGGAATGAATTAGCACAGGGGTAAGTTGACCAGGAGATACATCAGTTGATTTATGAGAAATTATGACGCCTAATCGAGCCAAAACATTAGGCTCAAGTGGGTCTGTGACCAACCTACTGCTGGTAACCGAGTCACGTACAGTCACTAAAGTGGGCTGTGGGTAGATTGTGGAACATGAATCTAAATCAGCTGTCAGTGTGGGTACACAACATCACAACGCTGGGTTAGTCGATGGATTGTTAGTTTGAAGCATCCAGCTAAGTTTCACAATCAAAATTTTCAGGAACAAAACAACCAAAACTACGAATGTATGAAATGACGAAAAGATCAGACAGGCCAGAATTAATTTGGATCATTTGATTTAACAGGTTTCAATGTGAACATTTATTTTAATATCAGGAAACAACTCCTTTGTTTGACTTACCAGGATGGTAGCTGAAGCTCAGTCTGGTCTGTCTCTTACGGTAAGCTCTTTGTGCTTTAGCATCAGCTACAAAAGTACACAAATGCCAGCAGCACTAGATTGATCAATGTGGTGTGAAGACAAGCAACGTAACACGCGGGCAACAATCAAAAAGACGCACTTTCATGCATCTCCTATACCAGAACTCCCCCCCTCCCCCCGCAACCAACTTACACCCCCACAAAGACACAGATGAACGTGAACATGCACTCCCATGCATATATATAGGTAAACGAAGCATACCCTTGTCAGATTTATTTTCCACTCTGAGAGATATCAGGGAGAAAAAAAAATCTTCCTGTCAAGGCCTCAGCACTTGCTTTTAACAGCCCACTGTTCCAGCCTCTTGCCTCCTTCCTTCCCCACCTCCACCGCCCCTCCTTCCTTCTGTTCTTCACTGGAGTAGTTATTGGTCTCAGTGGAGGCCTCGTTTTGTCACAAACGCCATCAAAATCAGCACCAACGCCGCCACCGCCGCAGCTGCGGCGCGAAGTGGTGGATGGCGAAAGGGGGCAGTGTTCAGCAGTCAAATGAGGCCTTTTGTCTCTGCATGTGCGGCAGGGTGAGGGGACTCTCCGCTCTGGCTCGGGAGCAGCAGCAGCTGGTGGTGCAGAGAGACACACGAGAAAGGGAGGGAGACAGAGACACGGAGGGGGTGGAGGTGGAGGACACAGAGGAAGAATGGAAATAAGTCAGAATTGAGTTTTAAAAACAGACTTGAAATCTGTGCGCACTGTTAATGTTTAAGGCCTTTGAACCTGAAGCAATCCTACAGAAAGATTAGGTTTTTAAATGGATTAACTGCAACATTCTCTCTGATGATACATGAAATTAAAGAGTAAGTAAGCTAGCATCACGCATAAGCATTGAGGCCACGTCATATATTGTACAAATAGCGTTAACCTGTCTTAACAAACAAACAGCAACAAAAATATACATCTACATTTTTTTTATTCCGACCTAAATGAAAACAATAATTAAGAAATGTCTCCAAATAACAGTATGTGATCCAGAAACAGGAACACATAAGGAGATATCTTGTAACCTACCTGGTAAACAGAAGTTGCCAGTAGAGTAATACTGGCTCTCTTTGGCCTGCTATGAGTCCTTGATTCATCTTGCAGATCTGCTAAAAACAGCCAGCCATGCCGCGGAACAAACTAATTCTTCACCTTTATGTGAAAAATCTTAAGCGGATCTATTCATCTCGACACACTAATGCATTTCAGACACTGGAAATGGCAGCAGAAGATGAGCGTGTGTGTGTGTATTATAAAAGGCCCTCACAGCGCCTACTGCCTCCCTGCACTGTGACAGATTCAGTGCAACGGAGGAGGCTGAGGTTGCTCCCCACCCCTTACAGAGCCACATGACGTCACACTGCCTCCATGTAGACAGGATATAAGAAGGGCTGCTGGAAGCTGCCCCATCTCTGTTTCTGTTTTCAGCCATTTTTTTGCCCAAGATGATGTCACACTAGTGCTAAAAGCTCAAGAGCGTACCTGTTGTGTTTTTCTGTTCCATTTTTGCATTCGACGGCCTTTCTTCAATGTTTAATCATATAGTTCAGCGGAAGAAACCCAGTTTGACTCTCACTTGACCCATGACTCACCTGAAAGCAGCTGTTCGCACACCATCTAATTTGTGACACAACGTGAGTCGAGTGCTTTCTACAGATTGAAATAAGTCGCATTCATGACAAATGGGACAGTGATTCAAAGAAAACAACCCCCGTCTGTTCCTCACTCACTTTATCACACAAGCTCTCGAATTCATACTCGGATCTCTCAGGTTAACTCTTTCAGTGATGACTAGTGAATCAATAACTCGGAAGTCTTTCCTTTCAGCTGAATAGAATAAAAACAATTAGAAAATTGGTGCATTAACATGTTTGAGAAAAAACCTGATGCATCATATATCATAAGTCTAAAACTATTAGGATGGCACAAAGAAATCTCTAGAATCCTCCAAAATACGATTATTTATGCTGTTGATTGAAGTTTATGGACTTCCTATCCATACCTTTTTTCTTACAGGTATTCAATAAAACAGCCAATTCAAAAAAAAAAAAAACAACATAAGAGTAATATCGTTCCACACCCCATTACTGCCCTTAAATCCTCTGACTGGAGAGTGACAGGAGAGTAATGGAGACCAAACACCTCATAATGGAAAAATTTTCCATTTAAACTGATGCTTTGCTTGCTGAGAGGAAGCCCTTAAATGAGTCTTTTAGCTTTCAATACAGCTCTCATTATCAATGTCATGTGACTTTAAGTGAATGTAATGACTGGCAAATAGAAAAGACATTAGCATAATCACCAAATGATTGAAAGCAATTTTACCCAAACTTGATTTTATGCACGAAAATTTGTAAAAACTCAATAATGTGGCCTTGTAATACTAATTTCTGTGCAGACAATAGCAACATACAAAGCTTGTAAAGACGATCTTCTTAAACACAGCAGATCAAGTAGTTTTTTTTTAAATGTAAGATTTGAATAATTTGATGAACATAATGCACAATATATTTAATTGTCCATTTTTTTAATATATGGATCAAACTACATGGCTTATCATAAATACACCCCACAGTGCCATCTGCTGTTTTCATGCCGAAACGAACAGTGAAACCGGAACAATGACTTTAAACTTACGAATATTATATGGCGTATTGAAACTGTGTCCAGAACAGGAATTCTTCAGACCACTGTTGAGTAATTGTTCTTTTTTTTTTTTTTTTTTTTTTAAAGTTCATGTTGATCAGAGTAAATGTATAATTGCTGCTTCGTGAAAGGAAAATGACGTAGCCTTTCAAGGTGATTTGATTTGCCCGATCGTGGCGTCTGGAATTAATAAAGTGGTTCTCAGTGTAGGTGATCAAAGCCAGACAATCAGGCATGAGCTGTTGGTGATCATATGAGTTGATTAACAACCTTCTTGGTCTCTAGAGCTATGACCGTAAAACTGCATGAATTTCTATTCTTGACTAATTTGCTTTTTGGTTAAATTCACAAAAAAAAAAGTGGTGAAAGAAGTGGTAAAAATATGAACAGAGAAATCTATCAAGCGGTGATTTCAAAATAACTTTACCTCACATTTCATCAATTGCAGACGGTATTCCTGTCGTCTTTGTGTGTGTGTGTGTGTGTGTGTGTGTGTGTGTTTTCTTGTTTGGTCTCTGGTTAAAACAAACGAACAAATATTTCAGATGGCACTGTGCCGTGCGTTCTACCTGTTGCTGCCCTTTGAACGGAGGTGACTCATCCTGTTTTGTTAAGGTCAACTCTGAACAAGCATGCAAATCGAACCATACGTACTCTATTAGACTCCTGCAGGGATGTGTGTATAAGGTTGTGACCCAACAATAGCCAGAGGGAGCCCTCAACCTTTCAACAACAAAAGTACTGTTATTTACCTATGCAGACTCCTGAGCTGTCCTCATGCGTTCTCTTTTTTATGCCCATCTGTAAGTCTATACTGTCATAAGCTGGATCAGTCAAGTATGAGAATTTGATATAGGCTTCATGTGTGGGTGCCTCGCTACGTTTGAAGGCAGCATTGCTGAGCTTTCTAGGGACGCAGATAATCATAAAAGATGTGACTCACGCCTTGAAAGTTGGATTATGCTGCATTGTTGTATTCGTGTAACAGCATGGGTCATCAACGTTCCTCCCTACGCGCTTGGAGGTTTCAGCTCTGGGAAAATGGTGAGGTTTGGAAACCTGCTGCAATTCACTCACCAAGGTAAATGCTAGAAGTTGAGTGGGGGGGGGGAAACAAAAGCTGGAAAGGGCAAACATCACAGCTTTTTTGGTAAAAAAAGAAAAAAAAGTCTTATTGCAAAGAAAAAAAGTCTTCTTTTTCATTGCCTTACAGCCTGCAGGGTTCTCTATGTTGGTCTCAAACATTCATCGTCTGAGTCCTACTAGTTGGTCACAATGTTAAAGGAAACTAAACGTGAACCAATGAAAGGTGGCTTAAAGGTTTTGAGATCTTCTTGTGTCACTACATTGAGGTTTGTACACACAGAAATTCACTTCACGTGTCTCCTATCCATTAAGATGAGTGACTTGATTTCAGACATCAGTGGGATGTTTGACATTTGAATTATTATGACATGTTTTTTTTAAAAGCAAATCTTGGATTTACTTAGTGGGAAGTTATTTTAAAACACCTCAAGTGGGATCAGTCAAAGGTTTCTGAATTTTGTGATCTCGGGACAATCTAAAATATTTTAGATTGTCTTAAGATACTCTTCCTATAATCCCGATGAATTAGACGTATTTGAATAATTACTTACTGTCTTTAGTTAAAGATTGGATATTAAGAGGTTAACTTTCAGCCGCTTTGCCTTCAAACACAAGTTTTAAAAAAACATAACTTAATACAACATGTCATAGAGGTTTTATATCTAAGGTCAATGTTAAGAGACCTTGTCTCCCTAAGATGCACCACTTTACAATGTATTGCACACTTTTGGAAAGCAGTTTATACATCTTTTAAAAAAAAAATTACTCAGAAACAGAAACAGTTGGACACCTGTCTAAGTTCGCTGACAGAGGACAGCGTGAGTGGAAGATAGCTCCTCAGCTCAACATGGAAGGAGAATTGATTGCAGCTATAACACTGCTATGGTTCAAACCTAGACAGACTGGAAGCAATGATGGGCAATGATAAACTGTCTTTAGTTTTTTTATTGAATCATAAGACTTAATGGAGCCAGTTACAGCTTAGAGCACAAAACAGCCACAGCCCTGCTATTTCCTGTCAATGCACCTTCATTCTAACTTTCATCCAATTCTTCTTAATGTTCTTTCTGAGGATGACAAGATGAAGTGTTCACACCTTTAGGCAAGCTTGCAGACTAACAGTGGAATTGTACCACATATAACCAGAACTGACTCTCCAGAAACAGAGCTGCAGGTCTCAAAATCTCAATTGCTCCAAACATATTGAAATGTAGCGTTTCATAACATGGAAGAGATGCTTGTTTACGTAATCAAAAAATACCTGAAAAGGCATTCAAAATCCATCCCTTATCTATAACTGCTTATCTTGCACCAGCAGACAGTGGGTGAGAAGGTACACACCTGGACACACACACACTTAGGACAATTTAGATCAATAGAGTCAAATCCTGAATTTGACCATTGTGCAGCCCCAGCAATAGAAATGTCTTCAGCATTCATTTTGTTTAAATTTCTTGTTAATAGTGTGTGGGGGGAAAAAATAAAAACATATACCTACAATTTTTTTCCCCGTCAATATGCCATAAAGACTCTCCATCCCAGGTACTGACTGAGCTTCGTTTCCTTTCATGCTACTTTGTGGTCGAGTTTCCACAAGTAAAAATTATAGCAAGTAGGTTTTTTTTTCATCATAACTTTCTATAAATAGGGTAATATTAATATATAACTCCTGAACAGAAACCTCCCCTCTAAGAAAAAAAAAGTAGTTACCAAGTACATTGTTATTAATAGACACCAGAATCCAGAGGTTCGGTCCTCGTGTTCCGATGACGTTCACACCTGATATATGAATTAAAATAATGCAGATAAACATCTGCGATCTGTAATTGGAAACTATAAATGATCACCCAACTGCATCACTTTTCCTCCGTGGCACTTCTGCTAAAGACCCGCTGACGCACAGCTGTTTCAGGAGGGGCATTTAACTTTCTTTCATCAGTAGTCATTCCTATCAAAGGCACCGAAAGAGGAACTTCTGCAAGTCGGTGTAGCTGGACGTCTTGCTTCACCCCCCCTTCACATCGGTGCAACCAGCAGGGGACACGGAGCGATTATGGTGTAGATTATTTAAAGTTAAACCGAGTTAAATCAGTGCAACGTAAGAATTAGTATATATCGCTTGGTTTAGAGCTGACCCTTTCTCCCATCATGTGTGCGGTGCGCCTTTGTTACTCGTGGTCTTGCAGGGCGCTCTGGACGGTTTTTATCATCCTGGCGGCAGCGCCTTGTCTCCTGCGCTGCTCTGACAGACCTGCGTTAGTTGTTGGAAAAATGTATCCAAGGGGCAACCACTGGGCTGTAGGTAAGAAAACTTTGATTTTTAATCAGAAATCTTTATTTAAAAATAATAATGAAAAGTTGAATCTTTGATAATATATATTTAATTAACTATAACTTTCAAAATGTATTGTTTTTCTCTCATTGAATTTCGAAATGAAAGAAAAAACACATGTTATATGTTATCTATCTGTGTTATTGACTCGGCAAAGGAAATAAAAGCAGCTATTAATATGATCTCATTAATAACATCTTTTGATGTTGCTTTTCAATTACTTTGCAAATTTCAAGTCATTGCAACTGGCTGAAGAGTAACTAAATGAAACATCTTTCTAAATATAATAATAATAATAATAATAATAATAATAATAATAATAATAATAATAATAATAATAATTTTCAACCAACAGGTCATTTAATGGGAAAGAAGAGCATTACGAGTCTGCCTGGACAGCAGCAGGAAAACCTTGACTACCTCACGTTTTCACAATTGGACAAGATCTTTGGTCAGGACCAAACTGTGAAGGAAATGTCAGCAGAGAACCAAAAACAAACAATGCTGCCAAAGCTGCTCCACAACAACAGGAGAGGAGACAACAGAGGAAAACACCTCCGAGAGGTCAGCCTGCAGAGTCAAACGATGTTTGTAATCTCTAAGCTTTAATATGCTTACATTTCACTGCTTAATTTTTGTTTTGCAGGTGTTGGACCTCCTAATTCTGACTATGAGACAGCAAGACAGCGAATCCTCCTGAAGGCAAGACAAACCCGGCTGCAAATGCGGCCTCTGATATCTACTCAACCTGCTCTATAATCACATATACAATGTATAAGCTGTGTGCTGTAGAAAATGACATTAGAGACACAAAAACAATGTTCTGTTTTTGGTGAATTAGCATTTTTACTTGCACAAAATAAAAAGGTTTCAACCGCCGACTGACTGACAAGGTTGTGTTGTAGAAACCAGGAATCTTAACTGAATTACATGCTACAATGACAATTATTTTTACTCAAAGAATTTAATAAATGCATACTTCTGAGGAAGAATTAACTTTTTGTTTTTTGTTTGTTTTTAGTTGCTCTGCTTTTCCTATAGAAAACTTATTGCGGATAGATCCAAAAAGTTTGTTGCAAAGAATTTATTTCAGCATCACACTATCCCATCGTATTTCAACTGTAAACAATAGATAAACAAAAAAAAATCTTCAATTTAGATAGGTTTGTGAAATCTGCACACCATAGTCCCACCACTTGCGCAGTAACCATTTTTACCACTAGGCGGTGCGCAAGTTCAGTTTTATGAACAACTCGTGTTTCAGTAACTTTCTAGTCGCACAAAACGCCAACGTCACCATAATTAAAAGTGTAACGAAGCCATAAGATTGTTGTGTTGTTGGGCGAGAGAGAAAAAATGCAATAAATAAACAAATAAATAAACACCAATTGTTCTTCTCTCTGGGAAGAGATGAATAGATGACCATCAGTATTATTTTAGGCTCTCAGGGATTCAAGCAGACAACAGGAAACGCTAATTGCAACAGTTTGGCAAGACAAATCGTCCTTTTAAAGCCACAAACAAATTTTTTTCTTCCTCCTTCTCTGTAGTCATTTGTCACGGATGATAGGTAAACAATTGAAGAGCAAGTCACTTTCACCCCTATTAGGAGTCTAATCCGAGGAGAGAGTCGGTTACAGTTTGTAGGACTTAATGGGGAGGAAATAAGACTCATTTTCTGAAACATACGGAGGAAGTTAAGAGGTTTGAGTCACTTTGACTGAGACACCAGCGTGTATTTGAAATATATAATTAATATAGATTGTATATTCATATGCATTAAATTAGTAGATAATTTAATAATACAATTATAAACATAAACACCAGAAAACTTACTCACTCCCTTCAATGTTAGATGACTGTCTTTTTCTTTAAAAATAAAAAAATAAAAATCATTGGGAAGGCAGATATCCACCGCTAGAGGGCACTAAAGTCCACATTTCCCATTTTCTGATCCGTGCTGTCTGTCGTTCTTCCTAAACATCACCTTTCCAGATCAGTATTCATGCTACACGACTTAGTCATTCTCCATTTTCTTCTTTTTGTGTTTTACTCTTCAGAAGGTCCTGATATAAACCTTTTTTAAATATTATTTTTAGGAATCACGTCAGAATTAATTCTCTAAAAGCCCTTAAATTGGTAAAGAATTTTTGCATTTGGAAACAGTTTAAAAAAAAAATCTGAGAGTTTATTGTACAGACAAAAAATAAATTACATTTGTTACACTGCCAATAAAAAAGACTGTGAATGATCAGCAACATAGACGTGGTTGTGTTGCCATCAAAATGATGAAAGGATACAAATGGGTTCCATTACACGACTGTTTTACTGATAACAAAACGTTTTGCCAAAATGAGAAAAAATTAAAATAAAACAGAACATCACAGTTGAATCAATTTTCTAACATAAAAAATATATATGGAGAGTTCATCCAAATAACTGTAATAAACTTTTTTTTTTTTTTTTTTACAATGTTTCAGGAACTTATGTATGGCCTATCAGGATTTTGACTTTTTTTTCCCTTGGGATCTTCTATTGTCTATTGTCTATCTATTGATCTTCCAGGTCCCAAGAAAATTACAAAACTGTAATCCGAAAATTACAATCCGATCTGCAGAAAGATCAAATCTTCTCAAATCAGAGTCTTCTGGGTGTGCATGTCCGTCTAACCCTTCCACTGGCATCACCACGTCTTCCCAATAGACTGAATGTGCTCCTTGGCTTTCATTCTCAGTGAGGCTATGCTGGAGTTCCTTGGGTTGGCTGAGCACTGGTATGTGGGTGGCAGGGAGCACATAGAACCGATGTGGGAAAGGTGAGGGCTGTGTCCCAGGGCTGGAGAGTTGAATATAGACGCTGGCAAGGAAGGAGGCATGGACGGGGGAGGAGAGGGAGCGTAGGCGCCCGGTAGGGTCTGTGAGCCGCCGATGAAGCCCGGCAGCGACTGCAGAGGGGCCGAAGATGTGATAGGGGTGGAGAGCCAGGGCTCCAGCGGCAGCCCGGAGCCCAGGGAGCTGGTGGTGGAGCGGCCAAAAGACAGAAGAGAAGGGGAAGGGGTGTCCTGCAGCTTGATGGCGCTCACCTCCAGCTTCTCCTGACGACGCCACTTGGCTCGTCGGTTTTGAAACCACACCTAGAAAGAAGTGAGGATGGTAAAAAAACCAAACAAACAAAAAAAACAGTGTAACAATAAAGTCAAATGTTGTATCTTTAACATTTATATTACAGCCCTTGTATGTCAGATATTGAAATTTATGGACATAGTATAATCGCTTAGTTAACAGATTTAAACACTCTGTTTCTATATTACGTAAAAGTGACAGGATTGGATTGAGGGAATTTGTCTTAAAAATTCTGTTTAACTTAAAATATGTTTTGTATTTTCAGTTAAAGCAGATAAGTGTATTGCTTTATTATAATTCGAAGTATTACTTCTGTTGTTGTTCTACAGTAGAAGGTCTAAAATGAAACTTTTCACAGTCCATTGTGAACAGTCAGTTATCAGTCAGTTAATCAAGTTATTTATTTGCATATTTATTTATTTTTCTAGTTTTACAATTTACAACACACAAAATAAAGGTAACACGGCACTTCAAATGAATCATTTCTGTATTTCACATATAAAGGGATACTCTGGACTTCGCTGACTCAAAACTAGAATGAGTTCAGAATCTTGATCAACTTTAATCTCAGCTTAAAACCCATTGGGCACATAATACTTGGGGCAGAGAGACTTTTATTGGGGGTATTTATTCTATTTTTGAGATAGATTTCATTTTTATTCCCTTGCAGCAATTTTAACTTGCTGCCTTTGGTAAATAGATTTTAAAATGTGTCTTATCAAACATATTTGTGAAATAAAATGTAAGCAGCCTACAGCTTTTGATGTGACTTTTTCTTTATGCGTGTATTTTACAATGGGGAAAAACCTAGCGCATTAATAAAAATATTCATACGTAAGCAGATTATTATTATTATTATTATTATTATTATTATTATTATTATTATTATTATTATTATATTATTAATAATGAAGCGACTTGGCGTATCCTCCTGTCTATGACAGAAAACATTAGTGGCATCATTTTGGAGGCCATGTCCCACCTGCACTCGGACCTCCGGCAGGTTGACCTTTAGGGCCAGCTCCTCTCTGCTGTACACGTCCGGGTAGTGGGACCTCTCGAAGGCCCGCTCCAGCTCGTGGAGCTGGAAGGTGGTGAAGGTGGTTCGGTTCCGGCGGTGTTTCTTTTTCTGGTTCTCGTCGTCGGACAGCTTGCCGTCTCTGTCCGGTGAGTCCGGACCTGCGGAAGCTTCCCCGGTGCAAAGACCCGCTACGAAGGAGAAGGAGGCGCTCAGTGACTCAAAGGGGGAAATGACGAAATTACTTTTTCTTAGAAAAGTTTAAAGGACAAAGCTGTATTTTTGTTTTCTTTTTCTTTTTGAGTTATTGTTTTTGTTTACTAAAACTTTCTTTAACTTTTTATGAAGCAACACCTTCTACATTATTTGACGCCACTTGTGACTTTATCGAGGAAACAGAAATTGTGGCTATCCACAACAGTGGCTACTACTACTACTAAAAAAAGAAGAAATAAGCCAATATATCCTTAAGATATTACTGTCAGAAATGAAACAAAAAGACACAAACAATTAAATCTACTCACTCTCACAGCTGTCAGTGTAATGACTTTTCTTCCTCTGGGTCACAGTAAGGTTCCCGCTGCGGTCCGGGTCTCTCTGTGTCCCGGTGTGGGGGGCCGCCTGGTGGAGGATGGTCTCCTCCTTGAAGCCCAGGATGGCCTCGATGCTGTGGACGGTGGACGGGTTGGTTCCCGGGCTCTGCACGGACCGAGCGGAGGGAGAGACGCGCTCATCCATCATCATCATCATTTGGGATGTAGATCCGAGCAGCAACATTGGTCGCTTCAAGTCCGGAAGAAATGTCAGAATTCACAGACTCCTACTTTTTTTTTTTTTTTTTTTTTTTGTCTTTTTCTTCTTCTTCTTCTTCTTCTTCTTCTTCTTCTTCTTCTTCTTCTTCTTCTTCTTCTTCTTCTTCTTCTTCTTCTTCTTCTTCTGAAACTTTTCCTCTCTTCTCAAGTCTTGTTTTGGAAAAGTTCTCTCTGTTGTTATGGAGCATCTTTGCTGATGGGTTTTAAAGTGGTGCCTGTGCGGGACACCCCTCCCACGTAACGTCACAGAGGGGACGTCCTGCTGGATTTAGGGGGTAACATGCAGCCACCAGCCTTCACCCAGCAGAACTCCACCCCATCCCATCCCAAGTGCATCAGCATGTCTCTAAACCCACTTACATAAATCTTAAAACCATCTTTCCTCTTCTCCAGATGTCATGTTCATGTCAGCGTGTTGACAGGATGGGGGGGAGGAAGAGATTAAGCCCACAGATTAAGGTACAACAAAATCATAATTACAAGATCTGTGGTGAGATCACGGATTGCAAGATGACAGCTTAATATTTAATCACATCTTCAAGATATTGTCACCAAAGATGAGTTTGTTCGTTGAATTGTTTTACAGATCAGAAAAATAACTGTAGTTTTCACGGATTCGGATCTCAAGCTGCCATAAATGTATAAGCTAATTGAAAAAAAGAAAAAACTCAAACTAAATTAACAGTTTATCTAACAAAAAAAAAGTAAAAAAAAAAAAGTCTAACAGTGTGACTAATGCAAAAACGACAACAATTTGAGCTTATAGCCACTTAACAAACAAACATTGGCAGCAGCGTGGTAATCCTCCTTAAGGGGATTAGTTATTTTACTTAAAAGAGTTAAAACCCCTAAAACTATTTCATTTTTTCCTAATTAAAGACGTTGACCTGCGTTGGCCCAACAGCGAGGGGGTCCATGATGAATAGCAGGATACTAAATTATGCCTTAACTTAGACCACAGAGCATAAGGTAGGTGTATAACTAAGTCAGTTCATGAAGGAAATAAAAAGCTCAATGGGTAATCCATTTGAAAACACGTTTACCATTTTATTGGAGAATTTAAACTGAAAAAGCAAAGCTAAATTGCTGGTAATCTCAAAGAGAGGCTTCAAAAACCACAATGCTGAAAATAATTCACTGTGTGAAATGATTTTATTTCCGCCTGCAGAAATCAATGCAAAACAAACAACAAATAAACAAAATACAATGAAAGAAAATAAAATGAAAACAATTCACAATAAGACAATTCCACACTAACAAGAGTTTTTTTTTTTGTTGGGCTTACAAAGTCAAATTACTAATGAGTCTGACACTAACATGGACAAATGAACATTTTCAAGTTTGGGATTTTGCTTTATTAACATATGTCTGCAAGCGTGAGGGATGATACTCTCATGGAGACTCGGAATCATGTGGAAGACAAAAATATGTAAGAGGAGATAACATTAACACTCACGCTCTAAGATCTGTTGGTTAAAAAGTCAAGTAGCTGCAAACCGAATCCTGGTTGACGTGGAGAGACTCGGCCTGTTCACAAGATTAACAGCTAAAATATGAGGCGAACTCAGGTCAAAACTGAGTGAAAGTCAATGAAAACAGGAAAATGAAACGTTTCACCCCAATGAAGTGATATAAAACTAGATGAAGTAGCGAGTTTACACTGCTCCAACTTGCTGTATGAATGAACTGTAAAGAGTCTAAAGCTGCTCTGAGTTGCTCTAAAGATCTCAGCTTTTTCTCAGAAGACTTCAGAATGAGTAAAGTAAGAGACACAGGATGAACAACATTTAGTGTCTTTGGGAATTTGCACAAGGTCACAGGTACTGGATATTTCCAAGAACCTGGACACTCAGTGACGTAGGAGAGACTTGGTGAAGATAAAAGACAGGATGCCCGCCAGCTGTTTTGCAAACTTCTTCAAAAGTCTGTTCCTCAAATTTAGTTTTGTAAAATGAGGATCTATTTTTTAAAATAAGTTTTACATTGATTTTTTTTTAAAGCTACAACATTTGGCAAATCTTCAAATAATTATTTTAGACTTTAACTTTTCTGACTCCGATAGTCAATGAAGGCATCAATATTTCAAGAATGATGCAAACCATTCGACTACCTCGCAGCCTGAAACATTTTATCCATTATAATTTTATAGGAACTTTAAATTGCATTCGACATTGCATTGTGATATTGTGTAGAAAAAAAAAACTGGGAAAAAGATGGACTCGGTGAGGGAAAGATGGCACAGGCCGACAACCTTGGCAGCGCTGATCCTATTAGATGTAATCTCCAGACTTTACAAATCCACAGCCGTTCAAACTTGGCTTCTTGTAAAACTCGGAACGCTGCAGTTTCCCATCAACCAGCACTCCCCCCCACCCAGCCTCACCCTGATTCTCCTTAGCCTAATCTTTCCTAACTGTTTGGATAATGCCCATTTAAATTAATACCTATTTATGTTTCACTCTGTTATCCCTGATTTGTGTAAATAAGATTAATTGCAGCTACTCAAAGGTTACATGTTTCCTGGCTGTGTGAGAAAACTGTTAAGGGCTTAAGTTCAAAGAACGGAAAATATACCTTATCAGTGAATGTAAGCATCCACATTTTTTCCGTAATTAATTGGACTTATGGGGTTTTAATGGTAAGAATAAATATCTAAACTAAGTAGTTAACACTGTTTTCCCAGGGTTACAAGATGCTAACTCCTCTCCTGTGCATTTGGTTTTCTGTTACAATCCCATGTATATATATATATATATATATATATATATATATATATAATATATAATATATATATATATATATATATATATATGTACATATATATATATATATATATATATATATTAGTTTTTTTTTAATTCCACCACTGACTCATTGTTTGTGTTTAATGTGCATTTTTATTTGAACAACAAATTTGTCTTCTCACAATCACGTACATTCGAGCCGTTATCATTTATGTATTTATACAATAAGTTTGTGCAAATTTGCAAATGTTTCTGCAAAGACTTAATCCAGTTGAAATTATTGCAACTCCTGAAAACCACATGGTTTTGTGCAACACCAAAGGTGGTGACCAAATATATCAAACATTTATAGCAGAAACAAAAAAAGAAAGGAAAAGAAAACAATAAAACTGAGAGGAAAGTTGCATAACTCAGGAAGGATTGGTTTTCTATCAGCACATCTTGGATTACCTTGACTTTCTTTTTTAATGAAAAAACAACAACACACACACACACACACATATAGAGACTAACCTGTCTCATTTCATGACAACACTGAACATGGAGTGGAAGGATTGGGCACCATTGACACAATATAATGTCCTGCAAATTTGTGTGCAAAAAAACCCAAACAAACTATGTAGTAGATTTTTCTGATGGTTTTAATATAATTTTTTGTTATGATTTGAATCAAATAATTTGACATAACACAAGAGAGGGCTCAGACTCACAACTTGGTTTACTCCAAGCAACATGTCAAATCTTTCCGCCATTTGCTTTCGCCACCCTCGGCTGTTCACATGACGGAGCACTTCTCCTCCGCTTTGCTCTTCAGCTCGGTCACCGTGGCAGAGGCCTTTTCCTTCAACTGGTCCATGTCCATGTTCTGCAGGTTCTGAAACTGGCCCATTAGGGAGTCCTTGCCCTCCTCCTCCGTGGCGTCCTCGTCCACCATCTTGAGCAGCTCCTCGGGCACGTCCACGTCGTCCCCGGCCATCTCTATCATGTTCTCGTCCTGCTCGCTCTGCAGATGTCAACGTTAAGGTAGGAGAACGTGTTCAGGAACCAATGAGCCAAGATTCAGACATCGAGATATACGTTGATGAATCTGATAATATTTTTGTGTAAGAAGTCCTTCTGGTTTATGGTTGTTTGAATTCATTTTGGAAAAGGAAGAAAAAACCCCCCAACTTGTTACATCAACCTTTTTAAAGATGACTGCAGGCAAACTCCTCAGTAGTTCTTTAAAAGGTTTGTTTAAAGCAGTGGTTCTTAACCTTTTTTGAGGTACCGAACCCATCAGATTCATATGCACATTCACTTCTTTCGTGATAATATATTTTTTTTTTTCCAAATTCAAGACATATGGGTGACCCAACTAGAGTCTAGTTTTGTCACTTTAAGAAGATCACTAAGTCTTCTTAAAAGGTAGAGAACAGTTCTTCAAAATATAGTCAGTGTTTTCAGCAAAGTTGAGCTGACTGTCCAGGAACGACCCAAAGTATCTAAAATTTGCCACAGTTTCAACAGGTTGACCATCGAGAGAAACTGGAACCACTTTAAGGTCTTGTTTAGATTATTTAATTAGCTCTACATTCATAAGAGGAAAAAAATTAATAATAAATAATAAAGATTTTGCGGTATTCTGATTTAGTAATGTAATTAAATTAGTTGTGTTACCACCCCCTCGCCACTAGAGGCAGTACCAATCCTGAAAAGATGCGTCTATGGAGCAGATTTAGAAGTACATCGAAAGCTACAGAATTTGGTAAAAACTGTGAGCTTTGCTGAAGTAATTAAAGACAGAAGTTCAAATCCCTGCTGAGAGTGGAGCTCCTCCAATCAGGGCTCCTCCTCAGCTCTGATTGGCTAAGCAATGTAACGTGATCCTCTGCAGCAAGTGATGGCAAAGCGTGGCGTCATCACGACTTTACACAAGTGTGTCTTTATCTCCACAGCAGAGGCTCCGCCGAACCCCTGAGACCGACTCACCGAACCCCGGGGGTTCGATTGAACCCAGGTTAAGAACCTCTGTTTTAACGGTTGTTGGAAAGAGGGGGCAAAAGAGGGCCTTGCTGCCTCGTTTTAAAGATTTGCTTTCAAGAAACAAACTTTGCATAAACTGACTTTTGGTTGTCAAAAAAGTGTAAACGTCAAAAAATAGATGAATAAAGAGAAGCACGTGAAGAAACAAATTCATGTTTTTTTTTCTTCTTAGTTTGACTTTTGGTTGAACTCTACTTAGTACTTTCTCCTTACTTTTGTCTTTTCTTTTGTTTGACTCATTGCATGTCATGTTGCATGTATAGTTACATTGTTTTTTTTTTTAGCAAAAATGTAAAGTTTTTAGGTTTTGTTTTTAGGCATTTGTGTTATGGATAAACTTAGTGTTTAAGAATATTTATATTTTTATATTATCCTTTGCATTTCCTGATTACAAATACAATTGTGGGTTTATTCATCAGTCCTAACATTACAATATATTTGTCTAAAAATGACTGCTATATTGTTTCCTTAGTTTGATATTTGAGTGTGACTTTTGTCTTTGTACAGTAAACAACTTGGGTTACACTTACAAACTGCTCTATAATTATGAACTTATTGGAAAAAATAAACATTTGTGTTTGGCTTTGTGGGCAAAACACTGCTTTGCTTTTATTGTTGTACAACAAAATCAAATTCACTGAATAGATCATTTAGAAGCAAACAATGATGAAAACAACCTCTGTGGGTTTCTGACTAAGTTTCCTCCTCTTTATTATTAAATCATAAGCCTCATAAGCAACTAAATGTGAATAGGCTCTGCCCTGCGACTACTTTAAAGTTCAATCTGTGGGATTATCTCAGACCTGATTTAGCCTTTCTTCCCAGGTACAGTCTAAAGATAACCTCTGTAATGTTGTGCACTTGTCTGCTTCCAACTTCCCGTTACTCCTAAGAAACTAAGCTTTCCCCATTAATTCTAAATAAATTTTATGAATAACATTCGATTACACAAATCTTAAGAACAAACTCAAGTTTCTTTTTTGGAAAAACACAATAAAACAAGAAAACAGCTAATGTTCAGACTTGTCACTTTTCTGGCCTTGCATGTGATATAAACATAATTTAATGAAAACAATAGTTATGTTATTGTTCAAATGTTATTACTTGTTTGCTTTCAATTCACTGATATTTAGCTAATGTCTTTAAAAAAGAAGCAATTAAATAAAATCAACCAAGTGATTGAAAAAGGAAATGAGACATTGATGAGCCATTAGCTGAAAGCTATTAGAGCAGCTAAAGTCGCACTGTTATCACAAGACTGCTGGTTTTGAATCAACTTCTCAGTTATTTACTGAAAAACTTCAGGATTGAAACAGTTTAAATGACGTCTCCCTACGTACCTTTTTGGCTCCCTCCATTACAGTTTGTTTCTCTGTCAAGGCTCCTCTGAAATCCACCAATTGCCCAGTTTGGATCCACTAAGGTAAATGTTGCAGTTTGCTGGAGCCAGATCCCTCTGCCGGGGTTCGCCCTAATAGGCTTGGGAACACCTGCTCTGTGGCATTTGGCTTTCTAAGACTAGAGGTGCAACAAGTCTTTCTTAGTAATCTCCTCCTGAACAGACTGCAGCAGCCAAGTGCTGCTGTCACACAAAGATGACCTCAGCTAAAACCCGACCAAAGAGCGAGCTCAATTAGTAGACCGGGTTTTTTTTTTGTTGTTCTTTTGCATTTCATTTAAAATGACTGTGAGATACAGCCGTCCTTCTGTCTTTGTTGTGGAATTGCAATGTTTACAGTAATTAGGAGCTGTTAGTTTTTAGAATATTACTGATTGACTTGTCTCCTGCTGTGGCTTCTTCACTTTTCACTTTTACATTAACCTGCTGTTTCTTCTGTCTCCAAGGTGATTTTTGCTATGGGGGGGGGGGGGGGGGGGGATTTGGGCGTAGCTGGATTTTGTCCTCTTAGAACCTGGAGTTTAGTCTTAGCTTCATAATTATCCAAACCACTCAATTGGATTCAGAATCATTGTAAACTGAGTAAACAATCATCTTCACAAAATAATAGAGTTTCATGTCATACAGTTTAAAATCCTCTGAGTTAGATGCCATAGAAAGGTGGAGAAGTGGGAGGGAGTTTCCTGCAGCCTGGCCAAGTAAGATCTAATATTGGCTTTTTATACCTGAATTACTTTATAGAGAATAAAACACCAACTTTCTAGGCAACAGATGACAAGAAGTACTTATACTTCTTATGAATCTTTATTCTAAATTTCTACTTAAATCTATGTAGCAAAATCAAAATTAGGAATGAACTGTAACAATCGATGTGTTAGATTGTTTATGCAGCAGTACAAATAGTTGCTACTTTCTATTTTAAATAAAATAAATTTGATTTAGCATATTTTTTCCTTTAAGTTTTTGAAATAACTATGACAGTTGAATCACAATATTTTACTCAAGGTTATCATACAGCAACAATCTCAAAGCAGGCAATTCCCAAATATTCTGATTCCTCAAGTCATTGATAAAACATACTGCATGGATCGTGTGTAAGGTATTTCTTCAAGGTTAGTATCACACCTATGTTTTGTCTTGCTGACCATGTGGTTAAATTGCATATTAAAGAATATAAATATTCTCTTCGCGTTTGGTAAGGATGGGATTGTGCAGCACCGTAGCTCTGAAACCACACTGGGTACTAACTTTGGTAGTACCCAGCATTCATGTTGGCACCATTATTTTCCAAATTAAAAATCTGTACAAAAAACGCCTGATAAGAAACATGTAGAGACAATGCACGGTTATCTCCAAAGTCTGACTTGGACAGGGAGTGAGGTGAAACCGAGCTTAACCTCGTTTTAGTTACCAGTTTTAAAAATGACTGGATTCCCCATTTGTAATGATCAGTGACTAGGTGTGTGTCTGTTAGCAATACAATAATGATGTATTCCTAAGTATTTGCAATTTTGAACACTTTAGCAACACGTTCATGAAATGAAGTTGCAAGTGTGAGATAGTATTATCGCCAAAACACCAAACAAACACTGTGTTAAATGTAAATGCATGGAAGTCATTTTGTGTTTTTGTATATTTTTAATCATTCTGATAATATTTTAAACAATAAATTTAGAAAACAAAACATGACTTCTAAATGAAAATGGGACATATATTTAAATCCTTCAATTAATGACACTATTTTCAGTGAATACCAGCTTCTTCCTTTAAATAAGTGGGAAAATACCAAAATTAAATCAAGAAAATTTACTATTCAGTCACAGAATTATGGTAAGTTTCCCGACATGCTGAATCAAGACAACTATATTATTCAACGTGTAAAGATAAAACCATATGTTTACCTTTGGCAGTCTGTATTTGTCCCTGAGACACACTCTGAGCGTTGCCCGCTCTGCCTTTTTGTGTAAGAAATCTGCATCCCTTTCCATCCTGGACAAATGAAAAAAGGAAAACAATCTCAAATTTATTTACTCTTGGTCACAAAAACACGTTACAGATTAGTTAATATATCCTGTATTTAGACAAGCTCTTTCATTGACTTGCATATATAAGTTTGTGATTAACTTGTTAAGCATGTGGAAGAAATGTCAATGCTGGAAATGTATGAAAACCTTGTAGATTCAAAGGCCAGCAACAAAGTATACTTCATACTCATTCATGGAATATCTAAGCAACATTGCCAATTACTCTTTACATTATTGCTTGGTTGCCTGTGAAGAAAAAATAAATATAGAGAGAGCTTCTATGAACGTTTTAGTTTTACCCAAGAAGTAAAATAATTGCACACCTGCAGAACAAAATCAAACACATACATAATTGTCTTTCTGCTGTTGAGACTTGTTTTGATTTTTTTTTTATCATTCAACTTCCTTCTGCAAAACAAATGTTTGAGTCAATATATTCCTGCATATTCAACAAAGCTTCTAGTGCACTTTACCTCAGCCATTGAAAGAGATTACCCATCCAGGCTTACCTAGAACTCAGTCAAAACATCACAACAGGAGTGGTTTTCAAACGCCTCATCTTTCCAAGTCAGATGTAATATAAAACCATTTTTACTGACACACTGTTTTAAAAATAGTTGTTTTTTTATTTTTTTTTATTTTTGTGTCATTTATATATTTTTTTTGTGTGAATGCCATAATTTAATCTTATCTTTTAAGAACCAAAAGACTATATTTAGCCACACGGACAAAATATATACAGAAAAAAAAAACAATCTTCTTGGTGACCTTCAGAAATAGATGCCTCATTTAAGAACTCAACTATGTCATTGTTCAAAAGCAATAGAAGCTATTTTATTATGCTTTTTTTTTGGTGTGTTAATAAAAGATGTATACTTTTGACAGTGAGGGAAAAGCAGTGAGACAGAACGTAACAAAACAAAACGTCAAGGTCAGATTTTTTTCCCTGCAGTCATTTTGTCTCCCACAGGCCAGTGGTAACTGGTCAAAGTGTAGTTTGGTCCATGTTTCTACTTACTTCTCCTCTACCAACTGTTTTTGGTACTCTTCATACTCCTCGCGTGTCATCCCGGCTGCTTTTGCAGGATCTGACGGAGTGGCCTCCTCCTCTTTGTCGCCTCCACCACCAAGACCCATTCCTGAGAGTGGGTTCCCAATCATGCTCTTGATCAAAAAAGCCATCACGAGTTCTTCAGAGTGTCTACTCTCCAAGGAGGGGGATGTTTCCGAGGACTGAAAAAGTAAACGGTTCTCCTGGTGCTTCGCTTTCGCTTCCTGTAGGTTTCCAATCCAGTGGTAGCTCCCTAGCTAACCTCCTGCTTGCCTACAGAGTCAAGGACACACTGATGACAAGCAACAGACACATACATGTGCACACAAACACACACAGCCCGCCATAATCTGGATTTAATCCCTTCTGCTTCACTATACTAAGAGGCAGATGGCCTGCTTTTTTTTTTTTTTTTATCTATTTTTAAATCGTGGAGACCTTTCTGGATGTTTTTCGAAAATAATTTTTAAAGTTTGAAGCACTCTTTTTTTGGCACAACTTTTACCAAAATTCGCAGAAGGCCTCAAGGCTACATGGACAGTCTCTTTCAACCAAAAACAGAGGCTGTGTACTTCCACCCACAGCTGCTTAATCATATTAGAGAAGTTCAGATCGGCCCATGTGCAGCTTACACTGCTGAGATCAAGCAGAGGGGAGAGAGGGGCAGGATTATACTGTATTCTTGTTTATCCCAATGAAGCCATCCTTCATGCAATGCTATTGTTGAATAGGAACGTGACTGGCTAAAGGTGTGAGGTGGGGAGGAGTCACTCCATCATGGTCTTTCGAAGACCTGTAGCTCTTTTTACAAACACATAAACAGATTAGTTACATACAAGTAGCGCAACAGCATTCTCTCCTCTGGTATTATACGCTTTTTTTCCAAGCATTATTTCAAGAACACAGCGGCTTCAGATGAAGATAATGTTGTGATTATCAAGTAGGAATGTGAGCTCATCTCATTTAATTTCCACTAAAACATTGCAACATGCCAACTGTTTTACTTTCCAGCTGCATCCAAGTACAGCAGGGCTTTTTGCTCCAGAAAAAGAACCTCACTTTGTAGGTTCACACACGGAGTCAGTGGTTTTATTATGGTTGTTTTAAAAAATAAAATTATGATAATGTGATTATTGATGTATGTATGGAAGATTACTTGTTAGGGAGTAAAACCTGTACGGCTTTTACTCCAAACGAAAAGGACAAACAGAATGTCTGACAGTCACGACTTCATGCTGACCTGGCTTAAAACAACATGATTGTCACTTCAAGCCTTTTCCAATTCATCATCCCTGCAGAAAAATACTTGAAAATAAATTCTAAAGTTTAACATTCTTTCTCAGACTGCCTAGAAACCCTGCAGTAATCAGAAAAGGATCCAATCAAAGCATTTTTTAAGGCTCCCTATTAGATTGCCCGATTAAAATCAACTCTTCATACCTATTTTTAGTGTTTTTGTGAGCTGAAACAGCGCAGATTTCTCCATTAGGGAGGAAAAGGAGCAGGCAGCCTTCTTTATCAATGACTGTCCTGAGTTGCTATATGAAAACAACACATTCCCCACAAGTTGAAATGTAAAGTGGCCGTCTGACTTGAGAAGTTGTAGGAAAAAAAAAATCTTAAGGAAACACAGTAGGGCTGGTTCGATATGGGCTTAAAGGTTTTATCACAGTATTTTGCAGTAGCTTTGTGATAAGTGACAATAAGAACTCTTTCCTATGTCTTAGCTAACAAATAATGCTCATTTGTAATGTATGAAGAGGTGTGATTTGTTGCCCTGTACCTGTATTTTCAAATTTATTGACACTTTCATTGAACAGACAGTGGTCGTTAATACTGACGGCTTAGCGGGGTTTTAAACGTTAACTGGAATTTATCGTGACAACGATCAATCTAGATCTTTATGACAAGAAAGTTATCGTGATAAATAATATGAGTGACCATCCTAACAATATACTGCTATATGTTCCAGATATCTTTAGAAACAAATGACAAAGTAAAGTTGTAGACTGTAAGAACATTATAGCTCCTCAACACTATAACCTTTCACCCAATCACCTCATCCTGTTATTCTGGGCTACTGAAGCCAAACATTTAGCAACTACACTTTAACAAGTCCAAACACCTCTTATGCAAAATGCATCAGGCTCATCCGTTGAGTGAAGACATCCTAAATAAATGCCCAACCAACTGACTTATATTAAGATTAACTTCTAAACCTCTCTTGTATGACTGAACTCATTAGAGCATTATTTAGTGTAGTCATGTTCAAATTGTCATTTTATTAAAAAAGGGCAATAAATAAGACACAGTGGCTGGTTTTTAACGGTTTATGTAAACGTTAAAAACATTTTTTTTAACGTTAACCAGAAGAGAAAAACTGAAATTGATCTTTGATGTACGGGGGGTCAATAAAAATCTGTAGCCTTTTATACAAAAATAAGAACAATGTACACTTTTAGACACAGGTTGTATTTTCTCTTTTTTTCAAACTGTTGTTTAAATTGTATGAACTCAAGGCAGACCCCAGATTTAAGAAAAAAAAACTCTAAAGCTCTGACTGAACAGGAATACTGAAAGGATCATGTTGCATCATGCTGAAAAGTCTCACACCATCAGTCACACACAATTGGCTGATCAAATGAAAAATGTTCTAATAATTAAAACAAAGTCTTATTCCACATAAGCAGTTTTCACATACAATAACTTACAATCTGAAAATGATTGAACCAAAAGAACAAAGAAATCAGACATTTCCACATGCATACTGTTGTTCTAGAAACCAACGTCATCAAAAGAACTTCTTGGCTGCTGCTTCCTGTTGGCTTCTGCAACGAGGACAGAAACAAATGGATGTTTTGAAAAGTCATACAGACATGTTTTGACAAATCAATACCAGAGTTACTCACTTGTACATGATGTAGCAGAAGAATAAGACCGTTTGGATGACAACAAATATTGCAAAATGAACAGTGGATAAGCAGGAAGGCAGGGGAGGCAGCTCAGGGCACTTTACAACCTTATCTCCTGGATTCTGCGAGTAAAAACACAATCAATTTACTATGAAACTGCCATTACAAGCCACCTATGTTATGAAATAAACTCAGTAAGGTGCACACGCAACACAACCCTTACAGACCATTTCTTAATCCGGAGCTGCTTCAGAATTTCAAAGCCTTGAGAAATACCTGAATGTTACGCTGCACCAGGTGCTCCACGTCTCTTTTCACTGTGTGAAGATTCTCTTTGATGTCGTTGAAGTGTTGAATGGTCTCGTACGTCCCCGCTCCGCCTGCGTTACCCTGGTGCTGGACTGAACCGATCTGCTTCAGAGACTCATAGAAGGAGCTTCTGCAGACAAGGAGGGGGAGAAAAAAAGCAGCAGACATGTTATAGAGAGGCTGAACTGCTAGGTTTAACCATCTAAGTGTCTCCCAAAGGACTGAAAAAGACCAAGAAAATGAGACTTGGTGAGATGTGAATATGCTGTGTGGTTTTGTTTAATTTCAGAAAAAAAGGGTCTAAAATTAATCCTTTAATCCCCATTCACTCCTCCTTACATGTTCTCAAAGTTCAAAAACAGAAAATTACCATCTGATAAAAGAGGTCATGATTGCCAAATTAATCCCCTCATAAAATATGTTCTTACATCAGATTACAAGCAAAGAGGGTTAAGAAACAGAGCAGAAACTATCTGGATTATCTCTAATGTATAACAGGCCAGCCATGATACTGGACATCAAATTAAAATGTGGATTTTTCAAGGCCAAAACCAAAAAAAATAAAATAATAAATATATATATATATACTGTATATATTTTTTAAAAAGCTGCACAGTGGCGCAGTTGGTAGTGCTGTTGCCTTGCAGCAAGAAGGTTCTGGGTTCGATTCCCGGCCCCGGCCTTTCTGCATGGAGTTTGCATGTTCTCCCTGTGCATGGTGGGTTTTCTCCGGGTACTCCGGTTTCCTCCCACAGTCCAAAAACATGACTGTCAGGTTAATTGGTCTCTCCAAATTGTCCTTAGGTGTGAGTGTGTGTGTGCATGGTTGTTTGTCCTGTGTGTCTCTGTGCTGCCCTGCGACAGATTGGCGACCTGTCCAGGGCGTACCCCGCCTCTCGCCCGGAACGCCAGCTGGAGAAGGCACCAGCACCTCCCGACCCCATTAAGGGACAAGGGTGTAGGAAAATGGATGGATGGATGGGATATATTTTTTAATCAATTGTTTATTATTCACTAGATTTGTCTACAGTGATATTTTTCTTTTCAATTTAAAAAGTAGACTACATTTGTTAAGGAATATATGAAACAATATTGGTCAGGGAAATTCTTAGTATTTGAATATTGCTTTAAATTAGGTTCTTATATGTTTATTTTAATGCAAAGTAAACAAAAAAATGGAAAAAATGCTTAAAATCCCCACATTAGTTTTAACAGAAATGTGTATGATAGGAAAAAAAAGAGAAAACACCTGTAACCAAAAGGTTTCCTGACAAATTTTACGTTTAGTTCTGCCAACGACAGCCTTGAAATGATTCTTAGCACCATAATAGGACATAGAACAATAATTATCAATGCACATAACCGTAATTCCTCGCTGATTGAAAAAGAGGCTGTAAATCTGCACTTTCACATTCAATTTCCTCCGTATATCAAGTTTAAATAGAGTACAGCATTCTTAGAAAAAAAAAACTAAGCCCGGATCACATTTCTCAGCAAATTGTCGTTTCTTAAACTTGATTACGAACATGGAGAAAGCAATAAGTTTCCCTTATCATCTTAAAACACATCTAAGGCGATTACGAAGGAAAAAGTGCGCTGACAAATCAACAGAATTTCCAGCGGCGCAAGTAGGAAGGCCCTGGGGGAGGATTGCTGCGACAAAATCAATTTGAGGAGAAACCATGTTTTTGCTTGTGTATGACAGATGTATTTAAAGACCACTAATCTGATAAGGACAAAACAGTGCTAAGATGTGGCCTTTTCTTGCTGAGCCACATGGCTGAGGTCTGAGACAGGGATGACATATAAACAAAATCTAATTTGTGTCACCATAAATGGGAAAAAAAAAAAAAAAAAAAAAAAAAAAAAAAAAACACACTTAAGAAAGTAAATGAGCATTTATTAAACCCTGCATATAATCTTCATCTCCTACGACTGACCCATTTATGAGTAGAAAGCCCTCTTTGTGATCAGACTTCATCTCTAAATATACAAACTGTGTTTAAATGACGGAGCAGGATAAACTGAGAACTTAATCTACAAAGTAATACAGATAAGCAGCTCATATTAGCACATTAGAGGGGGGGGGGGGGGGGGCAGCTGCAGCCTTTTGCCAGTGTCTGAACTTATTTATCCTAAAGAATCCTAATACAGTCCCTCTGCTGAGGTTAAAATAGAAAATATTGAAAATATTTAATGTTTGCCGTCTTATCTATTTAATATTGATTTACGTAAAGAAACATGTGAGGTCACATTTACAACATAAATAAATCAGAGTCAAGCTGCGTGCAAGTTATTCAAGTTAGTATATTAAATTATTCATATAATAATTTACATATTTTGATTTCTGATTCATTCTTTATGCAGATGGTGCATAAAGGTGAACAAAAAACTCTTGGCGAGTTTTGCTTTTCAAAAAGAAACATCGTCTAACAATTCTTTATAAATGCCATTGTTATGTCAATCTTCATGATACATAAAAGTATGGATACATTTTATATACTAACCCAAAAGTTGCTTTTATAAAACAGTTTACGTCACTTCTAAAATAAAAGACAATGCAAAAATGTAATTTTTAAGCTTTATTTTTCCTATCCTATATATGTGCTATCCAGCACTGTTGGAATTTATTGCATTATTAACTCAAGTTAAAAAGAAAAATAAAATGAAAAGGGGCCCAAATAGTTTGATTTAACTTTTAAGGAATAAAATAATTATGAAAATTTTTACTAAAAATATAGACTAGTCAAAGTCTTGACCTCGTTCGGCAACACTGCCAAAATTATGCTAACAAATAACAATAAAAACATACCATAAATGTCTCAGGCATAGTGGTTAAAAGCTTAAAAATTCAAGGCAATACAACCCAAGATAGTTGAAACAAATAATTTCTTTATAATCTGTGAAGCTGAAAATAAAGAATAAAAAGAAGAAATAAAGAATTAAAAAAATTGAAGAATAAAATTGAAGAATAAAAAATAAAATTAATTGTCTAACACTGGGATTGAAAACGTCTATATATATATATATATATATAATATATGCATACATTTTATTAATCTGCTGGAACAAAATCCTAACATCATCAGCTCATATGCTCTTAACAGCTAAAATGATGACGCGTACGCTCAGCCGGTTTTACTTGCTGTAGGTACCAAAATCATCCCGTCTTTTTGGGGTTTTGCCATGACGGGCAGAATGATGAAATCTCTTAAGCTGTATTATCATAGGATCAAATTCTGTATAGCTTCTCATTTTCAATTGGAAACCATTTCAGGTTAAAAAACAATAATAATAAAAAATAAGGAGATTACAGCTAAATATTACTACATCTATTATGCCGTAAATATTTGTACTTTAATCCAAGTAGGGTTTTTTTTGTTTTTATTTCAGATGCTGTAATTTAATTAGTCATATTACTTGCTAATCATTGATTAGCAAATTATATATCTGAGCAAATAAAGATCATATGTGGGGTTCCTCAAGGCTCCACACTTGGGCCACTTTAATTCAACTTAGCCAAATTTGGATTGTAACAACAAACAAGGTGTCTCTTAGAATACGATAACATAAAACTCAATATTTCTGTCACCACTTGACCATAGTATGCTATGGTCACTGAGGCAAAGGTGGTAGGAGTTCAACCTGCATCTGGTGGGTTGGCGATTACAAAAACAAACCAACATTTATTAAATTCCTCCATAAAATGATACAATATATATACAGTATATATATATATATGAAATGACATGAACATAAGTAGAAGATGTGTGATGATTATCCTGAATCTGTGAGTGTCAGCAGAGACTCATAAGGTGGTGGCAGAGACAGGGGGTGAGGAAGAAGCTGTTACAGCAGCTGGATTATCAGGCTGCACAGCGCCTGTGATTTTACAACCATCCTGGGATTAAATATGATTTAGGAGATTTATCCAGCAGGATTTCCCTTGTTTTTCTCTGGTATCATGGATGTGTCTTCATGTTTGTTACAAAAAAAAAAAAAAAATCAACTAGCTTTTAAGAATAAGTGCTGTAGTGCTGGTGCTCACCTCAGTTCGTTCAGGTTTCTGAGAAGCTCCTGCTGCGTGGCGATAACGGAGCTGAGCTGTTGACTCGTAGAATCGAGCTGAGAGAGAAGTACAGATTAATTCTCTGAGGGATAAATACTCTTGTGTTGATGTTTGACAAAACAGTTGACTAAACAACAGTGTTTTACTGTATAGCCCAAAATTATTCAGACCTCTGGCACATTTAGTTTTTCAATTATTTTCATTCAACCAAGAAGTTTGTTACTGATAGGAAATCAGAGATGCATCTCTCAAAAAAACAATAGAAAACTGTAAAACAAGTCAAATAATTTATCTCTTTTTATTTCCACTTGAATAAAAATGGCAAGTTGAAAACAATTGAGACCCTTCTCAATAATCAACGGAGCAATCATTAAGCGAATAAATTGGAAAACCCAGCAGTTTAATGTTAGCTGGCTTTTTTACCCCAACCTAAACATAAGCAAGTCAAATATATAGTTAATAACAGAAAACCACTAGAGGTGAGACTTAGTTTGGGTCCCAGGTCAGTTAAGTTCGTATTCAGTTTAAATCCAAACGTCGGCGCTTATAGGCTCACCTGTCCTGACCCGGCACTTGTCCCCTTCTTGGAAATCTCGTCTGTGATGACTGAAACGTATCTACGCTGCTCATCCAGAATCATAGCGAGCTGCCGGTTGATCTGCTTAATTTCCAGATGGATCCGGTTCTGGCCCTCAAACACCTGACGGATCTCGCGGTCGTTCACACTTTCGTACAAATCGTCGACTGAAACGCACACAGACGACCAGCAAGAGTCAAAGGTAAATCAGTGAAGTTTCTCTACGTGCACCGAGAACTCTATGCATGTTATGGTTTTATATTGGAAATATAACTTTCAAACATGTTAGAAGACTAACTTGGCTCTCCTTGGACATTTGGGTGTTCCTTTTGAAACTCTTCCTTCTTTTTATCAAGATCTTGCTGAAAGTTCTGAAATTCCTCTTGGTACTTGTCTTTCTGATCTTTAGGAATCTCAGAATCAACGGAGGGCTTCAGTGAAGATCACATGCAAAAGAAAAACAAAGAAGAAGAAAAAAAAGAAATAGCAGGATTGGTAATGACAACTGGAAAACAAGTAGTTAAAGATAAAAAAGAAATGGGATTACCGGTTGTTGGCCTGGTTCAGTGAGTCTGAATAACAAGAATGACAAAACATCGTGGTCGTCTAATGGAGGTAAAAGAAATAATTAGGGAAATCACAATTATATTTATACAGTATATATATATATATATATAATTTTTTGTAAATTAGCTGAAATCTTCTTAATTTAAAGCACAGAAATAAAAAGAAACCGATGAAAACCAGATTTCTGATAGACTGAAAAGTCAAGAAAGGGTTATATATGCACAGCATATGATTTGAAAAAAAAAAAAAAAGTACAGGTATTGCACAGGTATTTAGGGCAGGGACTCAGGGATCAGAGTGGTACCTGCTAAACCACCAGTGGCGGCTGAGATGCCAAAGAAGCCTTCATTCGGAATAATCATGTTTTCAACCTTTGTGCAGAACTCATAGTCCTCTTTGTCTGGAGTGAATCCATTGTTGATCAAAACCTAAGGAGGAAGATTAAAAAAAAAAAAAAAAAAAAAATCAAGCAATTTGATAGAAAATAAGTAATCTTTATTATTCAGACATTCACTGCTTTAAAATGTTTGATTCCTGTTCCTTCTCCTACCGTCAGGGTCTTCCTGTAGTACGTTATTTTGGCTTTGATTGGATACGGTTTGTTTCGGAAGTCTCTCAGACACGTTCCAAGGGCCTGCGTGGTGCCGTCGCTGAACATAAACAACATTTAAGCAATTTAAAACCAAAACACAGAAATGCTACACAAATATATATTTTTTGATCAGGAGAAATCCAAAACAAACTTCATAAGATAAGTGACTAACATTAATGTTTTGGTAAACACTACTGACTCCAAGACAAACTGGAACTGCACAGAAAAAGTGATTTAAAGCTTTCACTTGCCCAAGGCAGATTAGAAAAGACAGAGGATTATTTACTTTCAAGCAAACATAATCATATTTTCTAATCTTCTTTAAGTTGCTGAAATTTGGTTTGGAGAGTTGGTGATGTCACCGAGGGAAGCAAGAAGAAATGTTTACTTACTTCTGATGGTCGTAAACAAGGTTGCCATTGTTCCCGACGACAAGGATGGCCGGGTTATTTTTCTAGGATTGCGAAGCAAAAACAGAGAAAACATGTTAATCCTTTTGTGATCTGATGGGCAAAGGTGGCTTAGCTTGTAGGTAATCTTATTTACAACATATATTCTATACCTGTTCACTAACAATTACATTTTTTTTAAAAATATTTTTCGGAACAGTTTTACATTTTCAATAGACGAAGCCCCAAATTTAATGAATATATATATAAGAAATAATGTAACTCTTCTGTTGCAGACACAGTTTGATCAACCTTATCCCGCCTAAAAACAATCCTCTGGTTTTATATGTTAATCTTGAATTATTATTGGACATATAAAGATGACACCAACCTTCCCATCGTTGTCAAACGAGTCAAAGAAGACTCCGATTCCGTTCCACGTGTCAGCAGCACCGTACACTGGGCCGTCGAGGCCTTGCTCGCTGGTGAACCACACTGCCTGTTGGAAGCAAAACAAAGCAAGACATTACATTTGCAGTTATTTAATCTTGCTTAAGGCAGATTGACAACAGCAGCATTTTATCTAGACGCGTCCTTTGACTTAATGCCAACTGTGGGAAATTGTATGGATAAGTCTGTGCTTTTCCAAAATCTGCCTCAGTTCATAAACATAGACCTCAGATGATAGTAACAGTCTAATGACTGGGGAAAAAAAAAATCAAAGGCGTTATTTTTATTTTAAAGTTTGATTGAAACAGGTGATTCTGACATTTTACATTAAAAACACTTCTGTACCTCTGTAATGACTTGACCACCTTATAAGAGAGCCTGGACACATAGTAATTAAAAAGTGAACATTTATTCAAGTCCACTGCAACATGAATATTGGGACAAGGATAAAGTTATGATTTATAGTGTGACTAACATAGCTTGAGCCAAATTAGACTGTAGACATCTACAGAATGATTAGGAGAAACAGGAGAAACTATTTATTCACCTTCCAGGCAAACATTACATTTACTGTAATGTAAAAATAGTCTATGCAAGTATTTGTCTCAGCATTTCCTTCTAACTTACTGCTAGCTAATGAAAATACTCTTTCTCAAAAATACTTTAGGGAAAAAGAAGTTCATCTTTGCTTCTCTATCAGCTACGAGTTGTGCAGTCGAACCATGTCAGAAGTAATTTATTTGTTCAGGTTCTTTGGTGTAATAATTAAACACCATGATTATTCCGTTTCTATGGGGAAGACACACCTTTGAAAACCAGCATCACAAGTTTAAAGCACATAATGGGCTAGGCAATGTCATAAATGCGTTGACGTGTTGTGTAAGCAACAAAAAGAATGCAGAGGGGAAAAAACATGATGCTACTGCACTTTGGAAAGGTCTGAGGCCATGAATGCATGAACCTCCCACATCTAGAGACTCTTGGGTGACTTAATGAATCAGAGGTTTTTAGAAACATATTTAGCTAATGAGTGAAAGTGTCCATAGCACACAAATACACACACCCATTTTAGCATCTGCAGGTAAAGACAGCCAAGAACAAAATTTTAATATCAATGCAGTAGCTTGAAATTATACTTAAAAAACATATAAATTCCAGAATTTAAATTGAGCACATTTATGGTGCCACCTATGGTGGTAATGCAAAATTGCATTATTTTCCTAGTGCATTCCAAAGGGATACAGAGAGATGCAGTCTACTTCTTTTTTTTGTCCTGGTTTCTGACTTCTACTCTCTTCTCTTCAGTCTTTCTGTAGTTCTGGAAACTGAGCTCTTCATGGAAAAACATTGACTGGCAAAACATCTTTGTTGCTGAAGTGATATGACAACCCATTTTAAGTTTACAAGATTGTTTTATTTACACTGCCTGGAAGAGGACGTCTGATTTGAGATGACTAGTTTTTACACTTCCAGTAACTCGCTAATCTACTGAATCAAATTCTGATTAATTAAGATTATTGTTCAGGACTTTGCGCTGTAAAAGATGCATTCCAACCTGGAAAAAATAAAAATAACCACAATCTTTCCATGGGATAAACTGGGCTGCCTTGTCTGCAAAGAATTAAAACTGCTCACCAAACCGTCTGCTCCCATCCTGCCTCTTCCCGATACTCTGAAGGTCACCTCAGCCTCCCAGTTCTCAAAGTTGACTTTATTTTTTGTCCACACGGAGCCCCTTTGACTCCTCAGGGATGGGGTAATGCGCACCTGGTCTGCACTTGGAATAGCATCTGAAATCACAACAAGAGAAAGTGAGTGTTGAAATGAAGATAATGTGCTTTGTAAGTAACAGTTTTGCAAGCAGTGGTGTAACACAAGGCTCACATCTGGGTTCCTCCTAATCATAAACTACCGTCACTCATAAGGCAATGTTTTCAGAAAATACTGTATTCATTTCCATTGTGATGCCCATAATTGCCTATTTTATTAATTTTTTTTTACTTAACAAACTCCTTATAAACTTCAACTGATCCCAAACAATGCTGGCTATATCTCCAGGTTCCCTTCATGCAGTATATCACCCTTATCCTTAAAACTTTGGACACTGACACAGCAGAGTCTCTACCTACAGTCGAGTCACATCTAAAAACATGTTCCATACATACAACAGCATTACAAGAGTTTCAATCTGAAAGTTGAATTTTGACCCGTCTACCTGATGTCAGAGGGTGAATCTTCTGCTGTTCTGTTTGCAAGCAAGCTTGTGTCATTTGTCACTGTGACTTGACCCTTGGAGTTGGGACACGTGTTGAGTTTGTGCTTTGCAAACGTTACCGACATATTTTTTTTTTTTTTTTTTTTTTACAATTGGAAAGATAAAAGGGTGAATCTAAAAGGCATTCTTATTTTAAAGTCTAGCTTTGTACAGAACTGACTTGTAATCTTTAGAATCTAAATAGTAAATGTAAGGTTCTAAACTAAAATGATAATGCATTCGTTTATTTTATTTTTTTTTACCCTTAAGTAGAGCTAGCGTACTGGAAAGGAAGTGTGATCCCCCTGCAGTTCATTTCAGCATCTGGACAACTCAGTGTGCTGCTATTTTCCCCCCGACAAGAAAGGAAAGTAGCAGCTTTTCCTGTCTGCAGACGCTGTGGCATCAGCCAGGTCCTTTGACAAATATTAACACACGTGCCAGCGATTCATCGGGGTTATGGATAGGAAGCTGGTGTACAAGCAAGGATTCGTTCAACCATTTTTTTTTTTTTTTAATGCAGGTTGAGAGTAAAGAAAGCAGCATCGCCTTGAACACCCCGAGCGGAAACCCCTACAAGCAAGACAGTCTCTGCTGTCAGCGTGTCGTTGTTAGGGTCGACTCTTAAGGAAACATGTTCCTTATCAGTTTGTTCTGTGATGTTGACAGTTGAACACAAACTTACTTCCACTGTGAATCCAAAACGGGATACCGCCGTCGGACTGAGACAGGTGCGGTCCTTTGAAGCTGTACTTGTACTCGAAACGGCGGTGAGGAGGCTTTTCCGGGGTCGAACCTTCTACGGCAACGTTTGCGAGACTGCAGTGGAATATTAAACCTGCGAGGAAACTTAATATGAACACTCGAACGTTGGACACCGCCATGTTTCTGTCTCACTGCTGACGTAGCGCTCAGTCCGACAGCATGACGGGATGCCTGTAGGGCCAACAGGGCGTTTTCTCATTGGTCTGTTTTCGGCTCCTTTTTTCTCATTTCTCCTCCCTCCTTCCACGCTCGCGCTCTGTACCTCCGTACGACTCAGCGGTGGGAATTCAATTCACTTTTCTGAGATTCAAATCCTTGGCTCAGTTTTAGCAACAAAAAAAGAGCCGGTGTTCTTCTGTCTGTCGGCTTAGGAGTCGCTTAGCAGAGCAATGGAATAATTCATATACATGACAAAAACAGAATATCTTATCCGTTTAAAATGAAAGTTATCGCAGATGTTTGCACTAATCCTTTTATGAGAATATCCCACCTTTTAAAACGTATTTTAAATACTGAGGTATACAGGTGCTGGTCATAAAATTAGAATATCATGAAAAAGTAGATTTATTCCATTTAAAAAGTGAAACTGTTTATTTCGTTTAATTTTGTTGATTACAAATGACAACAAATGAAAATCTCAAATTCATCATATCAGAAAATTAGAATATTACTGAAGACCAATAAAAACAAAGGATTTATAGAAATGTTGGCCAACTGAAAAGTATGAACATGAAAAGTATGAGCATGTACAGCACTCAGTATTTAGTTGGGGCTCCTTTGGCCTGTATTACTGCAGCAATGCGGCGTGGCATGGAGTCGATCAGTCTGTGGCACTGCTCAGGTGTTATGATAGCCCAGGTTGCTCTAATAGTGGCTTTTAGCTCTTCTGAATTGTTGGGTCTGGTGTATTGCATCTTCTTCTCACAATACCCCATAGATTTTCTATGGGGTTAACGGTCAGGAGAGTTTGCTGGCCAATTAAGACAGGGATACCATGGTCCTTCAACAGGTACTGGTAGCTTTGGCACTGTGTGCAGGTGCCAAGTCCTGTTGGAAAATGAAATCTGCATCTCCAAAAAGTTGGTCAGCAGCAGGAAGCATGAAGTGCTCTAAAACTTCCTGGTATGTGGCTGCGTGACCCTGGACCTCAGAAAACACAATGGACCAACACCAGCAGATGACATGGCACCTAAACCATCACTGACTGTGGAAACTTTACACTGGACTTCAAGCAACGTGGATGAAGTGCCTCTCTTCTTTTCCTCAGACTCTGGGACCTTGATTTCCAAAGGAAATGCAAAATTTACTTTCATCAGAGAACATGACTTTGGACCACTCACCAGCAGTCCAGTCCTGTTTCTCTTTAGCCCAGGCAAGACGCTTCTGACGCTGTCTGTGGTTCAAGAGTGGCTTGACACAAGGAATGCGACAGCAGAAACCCATGTCTTTCATACGTCTGTGTGTGGTGGTTCTTGAAGCACTCACTCCAGCTGCAGTCCACTCTTGTGAATCTCCCCCACATTTTTGAATGGGTTTTGTTTCACAATCCTCTCCAGGGTGCGGTTATCTCTCTTGCTTGTACACTTTTTTCGACCACATCTTTTCCTTCCCTTCGCCTCTCTATTAATGTGCTTGGACACAGAGCTCTGTGAACAGCCAGCCTCTTTAGCGATGACCTTTTGTGTCTTGCCCTCCTTGTGCAAGGTGTCGATGGTCGTCTTTTGGACAACTGTCAAGTCAGCAGTCTTCCCCATGATTGTGTAGCCTATAGAACTAGACTGAAAGACCATTTAAAGGCCTTTGCAGGTGGTTTGAGTTAATTAGCTGATTAGAGTGTGGTACCAGGTGCCATCAATTTTGAACCTTTTCACAAGATTCTAATTTTCTGATATGATGAATTTGAGATTGTCATTTGTTGTCATTTGTAATCATCAAAATTAAACAAAATAAACATTTGAAATATATGAGTTTGTATGTAATGTATGAATATAATATACAAGTTTCACTTTTTAAATGGAATTACTGAAATAAATCTACTTTTTCATGATATTCTAATTTTATGACGAGCACCTGTATAAGAATGAAACAGTATCAAACTGGTGAAACAGGTTTTTATTGAAATTAAACTAAACACAGACATCTATATGGAAGTAAATATGTGCCATCAGAATTTGAATAAAAAATGCATCTGAAATTTGATTGGAGCGCAGCCACAATGTGTCCACCGGATTGAGTAGGTCACCACACCTGAAATTATAGGCAGTGATTCTTGAGAATAGGGACAAAATGGGTTTTAATTTTCCCATAATTTTTTTGTTATTTCTCAACCTAATGTATGCAAATATGACAAATAATGTTTTGGAAATGTAAAGA
Organism: Poecilia picta; assembly: GCA_033032245.1. NCBI lineage: Eukaryota > Metazoa > Chordata > Actinopteri > Cyprinodontiformes > Poeciliidae > Poecilia > Poecilia picta. The sequence continues at coordinate 18,823,453 of CM065364.1, forward strand.
TGCTAAGGTACAGGCTCCCAGTTGCAACATTTAAAAAAAAAAAAAAAAAAACATTTTTAATCGACCTGACCTAGAATGTTATCAACACCATCTGACAAAAATAAATAAAAAAAACATTTTAAATGACCCTATTACTGATATTTTTACTCACTTTACAGACAAATGCTTCTCAAGAAACAAAATAAATATTATTTAAAACAAAAAACAACAAAAAGTCCGTCTGACGGAGTTGACACAGGACTGAGGTGTGACAAACTAGTGAGTAAAATGAAAAACTTGGTACATGTGAAGTAATACAATTTTTGTAAAATGCATTAAAATGAATTAATTGCACATTTAAGTGAGATTTGACAACAATTTCACAGAAAGAGTCAGAAAAACTCTGGAGTTGACATCTGACGGAGGTGACAAAAAGCCAAACTACCTCAATTTATATAATGTTAATCTGAAGGATGCCATATTGTAGCTCATCAGGGCCATGAAATCTTTACATTATACCAAAATTAAGCTTTTATTTCACAAAATTTCATCAAAGTTTTGTAAATTATCAGTTATGGTGTTGACACATCATGGTTGTGACAAACAACTTAGGAATAAAAAAGAAGAAAAGCTAAAGAATAACTTAAGCTAACCAGAGCTAACTAGCCTCTTAGCAAAGGAAGAGAAAGGAAGAGATCATGGGGTCCTCAGAAGTTCTGCTGCCCCCAATAATGCCTGATTTTTTTTTTACATTGTTTTCATTTCTGTCGGTGTTGACAAAAACTAGGGACAAAGTTAAATGGAGTTGGAAAATACATAAAATGATTTTTAATTCAATTTATTGATACTTTTATAATTATTTATATGACAACTTATACTTAATTGTCATAATATATAATTTTAGCATTTCTTTAATTGTTTTAAACTATTATAATGTATTGAGTTCTGCTCCTGGACAAAGGCTTTTACAGGCATCATCCACCGACTACAATGTTTAAAATAAAAAATATTCAGCAAATACCTGGAAAATATACATTGTTGTGCTCACATGACCCAGGTTAGTTTAGTCAGATATTTAAAAAAATATATTTTGTGTATATTTTATTCAAATTTTGTGCTTTATCCATAGGACCTGTTTTGTCCCTATTCTCAAGAATCACTGATAGGGTATGCTTACACTATTACATCACTACTACACAGCCTCAATATTTCACATGTGAGATACTCAAGCTTTTATAATCATAAGCCACAAATAGTGTTAAAATGTACATTTTCTGTGTGTAACTTGTTTCACATATTTTCTACATTATACTCTTTCATGCTCAGTCTTTAGTGTAAGACAGTTCAGGACGCCCCTTGTGGATTTAAATAATCCCTTCACTCCTTTCAGAACCTGAGATTTATTGCTGGTGTGTTTTTCAGAGAAGAAAACATTTAAAATCATTACTTTAGAGCAGTAAACTATCATGTAACAGAAGTATGTTTTCTGATTGCTGGGTCAATACAAACACAAGCTTCAGACAAAATAGGAAGATTTCTGAATTAAAAGCTCCCGTTCCATCAATTTCCAATTTACATACATATTCTGTGTCCATATTGGAAATTGTTGAGCAAATATTGCATGAAGTCGTAAAAGTTCAAGAAACATATCCACATATCCACATATGTGGATATGTGGATATAAAACAGGATGAAACTGAACCAATAATACAATCTTTTACTTCAGGTAAACAGGCTTCCAGTCTTGATTTAAAGGCGTAAACACCACATCTCAGGTTTTCAGAGAGCTTGTTCCGGAGATAATGGCACGTTCACACCAAACACATTTTGAGCATCAGGCGCATTTAGTTTACATTCAAAGTGTATATGTGGAGGCACGTCAAGGGCAGTAGAAGTGTGGAGCGCATCCAACGCGTCCGACGATCCACATAGACTTTGAATGTAAACCGGACGTGCCTGACTCTCAAAACGCGTTTGGTGTGAACGCACTATAACGAGCAGTGAACCTTAATGGTGCCTCCACTTGTTTAGTTCTGGTCCATGAACTCTGAATAAAAAGATTTGCATTGTACGGGTGACTACATGCCTACTCCCTGACCTTAAAACAAAGGTCAAGGTACAATATAGCTCCTATGTTGTACAGTGTACCAGTATACAATAGAGTAAGGTACTGTGAAATAAATTATATGAAGTATTGATAAAAGCCTTTACTCACTGCTAATTACTGTTTGCAAAATATTAAAAATATTACAGAAACAAACCAAAACAGTTGCTTTCTGGTGGAACTCAACTGTTTTCATTCACTCGAGTGAACCAATTCATTGAAGCAGTTTGATTGCAACTAGCACTTCCCTTGCATGGCAGGTTTTGCAAAGACAGGTCTGCATTCTGAAACCATGTTAGCAATAAAACACATCAATGTTTGGTCCTTGGGGAACACCCTCCTTCATGTTTTGGATGTTTCAACATAACCGACTCAAACAGGACCACTTTATGAAATGTGGAAGTGTTTGTTCCTCTTGAAACTGGCACCTTGTCATGGGGTTATTTGCGCGATAGTTTTCTGTATCCCTAATCTTTTAATCTTCAACAAGATTAAAAGTCCCATATGGCTAATTAATACATGTGTTTTAATGAGGCTGCAATTCTGGGTCTCAAATTGATGTTATGTTAAAAAGAAACATGAAAACTTACAGTATTAATGATTACCAAAACAGGGCTGTGGAAAAGAAGGACAAAGAAAATGATACATCAGTAGGAGCTATGCAACTACTTAGTAACATAAAGCCTAATCTATTGTTGATTTTCTGGAAAACCCACATGTTCAGAATTACGCATGCAGGATCCAAAATATACATGCAGTTGTCTGATAGCATGTTCCAGAAAAAAACTTCACATTTCTTGTAGCCATTAATAGGCTTATGGAATAATTCTGGTAGTCTATCTTACCACTCTTTTTTTTGGCACAATTGGTGAAATTGATGTAAATGTAAATATGGTAGCTTTCTGTTATTTAGAAGCTCAGAAATCCAGCATGAAAAAATTGGGATAGTTTTCTTAGATTGGTCACTTGTGATAATAAATAAAGAGTGGCCAATAATAAATTGACAGTTTTCTTTTTTTGAAAGATTATAAAATGTTTACAATGCAAATTAAATTAGGAGAAATTGAAAATCTTAGATATACTCAAACTGAGCCGGTTACTGCTTACTGGTTTATTTCTGTCAAGAGGGGGATGATTTTCTCCATTCAGATGAGAGATTGCAGTAAAGTCAATAACTCAAAGCTATCAATCAGTCTTTCTTAGATTTAGCGCGGTTTACCATTTGAAATTACAGGATCAACTGACTTTTGTAGCTCTCCACTGAATAGTATCATGCTGAACTGTGTGCACTTGATTATTTGACCTGGCTATATTAGAACGAATTGGATCGATTTGAATTGAACCTGTTCATCTTGCAAAGTACCTTGAAATTAGATTTCCTATAATTTGATGATGGTTTAAATAGTAGCGAGTCCATCCTTCTCTTTACCTGTACTGCCAGTGCTGTCAGCCACTTAAAGTTCAGTGAAAGATTACACAGTTGGTCGCCTGGCTGCAAAAGCTTTCACTGCAGTCTGAATGCCACAGTGTGAAATGGAGAAAATACAATTATGTGCTTCTCATTTTCCATCGACTACAACCAGCTTCCTCCTGCTTCATCTCCAGGAGAGGCCCATTGATTACGGGTTCAGTAAAAAAACAACAAAACAAAAGTAAACGAGCTGTTGTGACACTAATCTGGTAATTTGGACTCCTCTGGCAAATGGTCAATAAATGCCAAAGACTGAGCTACATGCGTTAAGTCTAAATGAGAAAAGATTTAACCAGACGTTTTTTTTTTCCAACAATAAACTTTGATGATTTCCATGAACAAGCAAAACAGTTTGATTGCATTAAATTTGACCTTTCATAATTGTTTGCAGTAGTTTAAGGGAGCACAGAGATTAGAAGCCTTAACCTTTTTTTTCTTTTTTTGGAGCCCTCATTAGAGAGTTAAACCACTCTTTATGTCAGAAAATGTAGGATTTGAATTAAAAAACAATGCTAATAGGCCATTTACGCAGCAACAATAGAAAGCTATAGGATGTTAATGGGTCACTGAAACTGTCAATGGTCTTTCACATGAGTCAGCACAAACATTTGCCCAGTGAATTAAACATACTTCAGCACATGTAATCCTGAAAGTGACAGTTATTTGATTTAGATTGTTAATTTGCTCTAAGGACTGACATTTACGTATACATGATTCTCACATCTTCACATCTCCTGAGAGTTTTATTGTGCATTTTTTTGTAATTTTAACTAAGATTCAATGGTTGTAAACTAGACTTAATGAGTAAAACAAACAGTTCCTGTGCTGTGGATGGGGGTTTGTGTTGTTTGGGGGATCAAGCCATCTAAAGATGTTTGTATAGCCAATGTCCCATCAGGGGAAAAGGGAGAGTGACTCGCCACTTCCCGGTGCGACACTGTGGGTTAGTTAAACGAAGCATGCTGCGCCGTGGTGTTCATAAAACACAAAGGAAACCAGTGTTATATCAACTCAGTGTTTGTTTAGATGACAGCATGCATTAATACCAGAAGATTAATAACAACATTAGGCTATGGCTATACTAGCTTTACAAGTTTAAACACTGAAACATTTACTCTTTTATTTTTATGACAGGTGAAATCCAATCAGAGTTCAGAAAGTGCAAACAATTTGAGACTAGGGGAGAAGTTTATCTACTAGCAAAATACAGCCAGAGATAAAATGGGATGGTTTGGATTAAAGTATTTTCAGGTGTTATAATGGCAAAATAAATCCAATTGACATTCTTTAACCTATTTAGCTTTTTTTTTTTAAAAAAAAGGTTTGAATTTTAGCATCTAGATGTGCGAAACCAGAGGCAATAATCCTGCTGACATCTTTGAAACCTGCAACAGGTTTTCTTCCAAACTCTTCCTGTATTTAGGTCTATTCATCTTATTAATTCTGACGAGATTATAATGGACATGCTTACTGCTTCTCTGAGTAAAACTCTCATTTCCAGGCCTGTCAATCATGTCTTGGTAATGCTTTTTGGTTATACTTTTTCCAGTGTCAGATAATTGATTGAATATTTCTCAATGAAATGTTCAAAGGTTTGGATACTGTTTTAAAATCCAATCCTTGTTTAAATTTCTTCACAACTCAAGCAGTCTGCTGCAATCCTTGAATTGAAATAAGAGAGGCAGAATTAAGTGTATGTCACAACTTTCAAATCTGTTTCTAAACCATTGAAAACCATACGATATGCACAATTGAGCCCTACTTTGGCCTGTCAAGTAAAATTCTGCTGAAACACATTGAAGTTCATGGCTGCAGTTTTGCAAAAATGTAAAAACATTCATAGGTTTAAAAACATTTGAAAACTGTTCAGTCTGATTTTATAACTGGTATAAATTTTATTACAAAATCTGAAAAAAAAAAGAAGAAGAAAATCACATAGTATTCCGTAGCTTTAATGGAGGATTGCTGCCGTAATATTTGTTGGCTCAGTTCTGTGCACATAGGCCACATACTCACCCCGAACAATGCTCAAGGACGAAACCTTTATTTCAGATTGCTTCAACATGGTGCAGTGTGGTCCAAGCAAGAGAGGCACTCATTGTACCCTGAGGACTTTGCCACATTCATTTGAGGAGCAGTTCTTTCTCATTATTAGCAGACACACTAAACGATGGGCTCCAAACAATACCGAACAGATCCCTTTATTCGCACAAGTGCTCAGCGTTTCAGCAACCACTGGGTGCCCTCCACCGCTCCTTCTCCTTTTTAGATACCTGCACATAAAGTGAAAGACGTGAGGGACACAAAAGCTATCCTCAACTTTCCTTTACGTCCATTCTGAGAGACAGGCCCATTTTAAAGCTCTTATTTGTGCAAAGCCTCTCATTAACTCCGCTCATGCTGCCTCCCTCGGCTTGCCATCGCTTAAGTGCTGGGTGTTGTAAAAAAGCTACCAATTAGTCACTCATCAGCTCCAATTAGAGGAGACAAAGCATGAGTAAAGATAACTCAATGAGAGGCAGAGTGTGTGCTTCTGTGTGTGTCTGCGCACATGTGCGTGGCCCCGGGGCCGGCGCAACATAGTTTTTAATCAGTGAAGAACTTGTGGCCATTCAGAGTGACCCATTGCGGCGCAGGCCCATTCACTCTCCGGGGCTCCTCAGCGGACCCTTTTCTCGGGGCCAAGTGTTGTTATGCTGGGAAGACAGGCCCCCCAGGAGTCCCAGAAAGAGAGCCATTCAGTCCCCTCTACCTGTTTGCAGCATGTAAAGCACTCAGGCCCGGGCCGATCTCTCAGCATTGTCTCGTTCACTCTCAATACTTCCTTAAACTTAGGCCTCAACAAGAGCGGGCCTTTTCAGAGAAGGGGACTAGGGGATGTATGTTAAGGGGGTGCCTTTCACCTCATTAGAATTGAATTTGCACTGTCTTGTAATTACGTTGAAGGGCAACAATGTATTTTTTTTCCCCCCTTGCCATCATAATCTTCACTGAATAGAAGATTATTTGGGGCAGTTAATTTGCTGCCCACACTGACGCATTAATTAATGAATTGGGTAACACTAATTTTCTCTACCCTGTTTGTTTCCCCCATCCATTTCCAACTGTTCTGGGCAGCCGCTTCTAATAAAATTACCTCATTAGGGGCTCTATGGCAGCACAGTAACTTCCTCATTCATTTGCTATGAAACATGTTTTCATGTTAGTGTGTGTGTGTATGTGTGTACCTGTTCAGTGCTGCATCATTTTGTGTGTGGTTCTAAATAATGAAGGGGGCAAGCAGGGAGATGTAAGTGGAGACAAGGGGCCTCTTCAGCAAATCGTTAAATTCATTTAAGGCTCCTCTCTGTTTGTTGGTGATTAATTATTTCCAGCAGGGATTTTATGGGCATATATTGTCTTGTTTTTCTTGATCTGCTCCACATGAGTATGTGATGGTATGTCTACATAGATTTGGGAAACTCAGAAGTTCAACAAAAATCTAAAAGTTCCTAAATTTGCTTTTGTGTTTTGTCGTTGGTATGGTGAACAAGAATGTTGATCAGTGCAGCTGGGCAGCAGGGGCTTTTTTAGACTTTACCCCAAGCTTAACACGTGTTTAAAATGTGCTGATCATTCATTCCAGGAACAAATTGCTTAAAATAATTACTCCGATAGAGATGAGTCAGTTTCTGGGTGAGTCTTTTGTTGATGGGCAACTGGTGGCTTGAGTCCTAAAGCAAACAAGAAAACAGTCATTAATCACACCAGATGAGTGCACCCACAAAACTTTAGTCACTGTTGGGTTTTGATTATCATACTGCGTCTCTTTGTGATTTACACTGCAAAGTTTAATGAGTTCATTGGACTCCATGTCTGAAAGGGGAGAATGGCAGAAGGCTGCCATCTAGTGGACTCAAAAGGGATGAGCATTTTCTTATTGCAGGCCTGGGAAGACTGTCCATCTTGGTGTACAGGAAACAGGGAGAAAATGTCACAAATGTTTTCTCATTCAACACAAAGTTGAGGGAAAGGAATATTGGGTTTGCATCTTTCTTTACAAAATCATAAAATATGAAATGACTGAAAATAGCTTTCCCTTGAATCACATACGATTGTAAAATGCTCAATGATGAAAAGGTACTGCATTTCTGGATACTGGCTCAGAAACAAGTTTTCTATTGAATTAAGAGGACTGAGCTAGTCTTTATTGATCTCTAGAAAAATAAATATTACATTAATCAAATAGCAATCATATTTTTCTGAGAAGTTAAATAAAATATAAAGAGATACATTTTTTGTAATATGTTACCTTCTTCTCTTTATATGTGCTTTAAGTGATTTCTCCCCCTCGTGGAGAAAACCATTAAGACTCATCAGTTGAACTTTAATGAGTTAACCTGCTTTGTATTAGTCAATGTCTACAGTTTGTTTATTCTCTCCATTCCTGAGCCATTTCTTAACTAAACAAAGAATTTAGTCATAATGATGTCATGTGCTTGTTCTATCTTTTCATGTGCAATATATTGTTATCCAGTTATTAAAATTGGACACTACTTTTAAAGTATATTTACTTCTGTTTTCATATCAAAAATAAAGGTGGCATAATTCTTTAATTCAGATTAATGTTTTTCAAACATACTGTAAAGAGTTTTGTAAAATGAAGATGTCTTTAGCAGAGGCTGTTTCACAACAGGCCCATAACTGGAGCACATCTATGTAAAAGTAAAATGTATACTACATTTTAAAACAACCATTCAGGCCACAAATAATGTTAATTTGGACATAACTTCTACTTTGCTAACTGAAATTATTATTCTGGTGTTTTATGGATGAAAAGCATAAAACTTTCTTTAATAACTGTGGGGATTTTCTGCATCTTTTGACATTATGGATGAGTGTCAATCCTTAGATATTGGTTTGTTCAGTTTCTCATAACATACAGTCTAAAATACACAAATACTGCCAAAGTCTACCTACATTTGTTAAAAGACAGAAACACAATTTTAAGTCTTATAAAAAATAAACATCTGTAATAAAACTGCATAAAATATGTTCTTAAAAACCATTAAATACAAAAGCAGACCGCTTCAATATTTACACCTGACAGCATTCAAGGCCTCCCTTCATTATCAGTGTGATCAGTTTGTTCTCTCTCGCCCTGGTTTTCTCTTCTTGTTCCTTTTGGACCACCGGCCTGTTTGAGACGGAGGTTCCTTATAATCTTCCCCTGATCCAGCATCCAAACTGTCCACTGTGTCTCTCCAGCTGTCTGGCGCCAAAGGAATGTCCTCTTCCGGAGAGTGCATTGGCCGACCGTACACCTTGCTCTGCAAGTCAGCGATGTCGTTGCGGATATCTGCCATCAGCAGAAGCAGGAAATCAAAGGATCCTGGGGGTCCCTGCGAGATAAGGAAAACAAAACAGAAAATAAGCATCCTTTTTGGTCTTGATGAATTTGATAAGGCATTTTAAATAGTGATTTACTCATCAGTACAGTGAGCTCTGTATTTGCTTTCTTATAATTTGGGTTTAAAGTCTACATAACCTTGCAATTCTTTATGAGAAAGAAAATGTATCCTATGTAGTTGCCCCCCCCAAAAATTATTTTACGCATTACTTGTGGTATTTGGAAGAGTGAGCTTTACATGTCTCTCCTTTTTCCACTTATAGCTACTTTGTTTTTTTTTTCACAACTTTAAATCACTTTAGAAAAAATCTGTCCTGTTCTTTAAATTCCAATTTTCATGCACAATATCTTATAAAAAAGACTCTAAAGAAATAAAAATCTATAAATTATATAGCAGTGTGTCTTTAGTCCACAGTGATAATATTTTCTTACAGTGCTAACAGGATTACAGTGCGAAGGCATTCATTCTGCGCAAAAAAGTTTCCCCAAACTGTTTCTCCAACTGTTTGTGCAATTCCCTGATTTACACTGTAAATGTGTACAGTGGGTTGCATGTTATATCATTGTTGCCTATTATAGGCTTTGTTGGCCAATGTCTTTTATCACCTGATATAATGACTAGCTTAAATTTTTGATTTAGATGAAAGTGGCTTGTTACAATAGTGTATCATCAGTATGAAAAGTGTTATTCTTACTGGTGGTCCAGCAGGCCCGGGAGCTCCTCTCTCCCCTGAGGAAACAAAATAAATATTTAGTTTAGTTGAATTACAGTGGAGAAAAGACGGGGTGGGGGTGTTGCATGAGAGCATGTCATAATATTGTCCTCGGAAACTGTTCAGGGAGCCAGAAAATGGAATATCAAACAATGCTCTGGGTATCGAATATACTGTAAATGCAGTAAATATGAAAAAAGACAGAAGAAAAACAGGCAGGAAAACAACAAGTTGACATACTCTTTATTTAATGTTCCTGCACTGACCAGGCAGAAAACCAAAATACATTTATCTAAAAGTTTAAAATGGAGCTGGAGCAGATAGGCTGCTATGTTTTTTTAAGCCTGGACTAATGGGACAAAATCCAGACATAAAAACAGTCAACAACCTATTCTTTTCAGAGTATCGATAAAACACCACCAACAAAAAAAACAAACAAAAAATAAAATATATAAAAAAGTTTAAAGATGTAAATTACGCATGAACTGTCATGAGGGCACTACTCTGTCTAAGGCAGACTCTGTCTATTAAAACAATTATCCTTCCTTTACATTTTTAACTGAACATGTATCTTGAGATTTTGATGCTCTGCACTTGTGATTTAGTTTTCTGATGTTCAAGGTAAGTCATGAGACAGAACAATGATTTTCAAGTATTGTTCACATTTGTTGCTGTCTCCCCTGTATTTGTTTTTATTATTTTAATTATTGACAGCTTTAATGGTTTACTGGTAGGGGTGCACCAAAGTTAGCCCAAGCTTTTAGAATGGGTTGGTGAAAGATGGGAGGTTAATGAAAATTATGAATGGTGTGTGTGGAGCTGCTGTAGTTAGAGCCTTGCTAAGAAAAGAAAAAAGAAACAAATGAAAGTAGAGCACGAGAAGGTTTCTAAAAAAAAAGGCAACCTTTTTCCTCAGGATGGATCAACCTAGGCAGATGCATTGCAGTTTTAGCGGGGCTGAAGTTTGTTATTTTTTGTTTGATATTGGAAAAAGCCAGCTGGATGCTATGGGATTGTTGCACTGGGGAGTTCACAATTCTGCAATTACTGCTGGGAAAGTCACATCTGGTGTGTTTTTAGGAAAAGAGAGATAAAAATTTATAGGTAAAAAAAAATTGCCCCCTAAAAAAGAAAACAACTGATCTGAGTATCGGTCGGACAATAGATTGTGTGGGCTGGCCCTTGTCAATCGGATGTCAGCTCATTATGGAACTCTGAACTGACATTAAAGGTAGGACACCCACACTGTGTGTCCTGTCAGGTGCCCGTTTTGTTTTGTTCCCTTTTCTCTTTTCCTCCAATATGCACACCTATCGTTGTGGGTCTACCAGTCACAGATAAATAAAAGAGCTAGTTTGAGAGTAGTGACACTGGATCATTTTAGGGACAAATAATTCTGACTTAAAAATCCAAAAAATCCATAAAATATAAACAACGTTAAACCATAAAGTAATAGCTTATTTTTGCCATGTTTGCTCTAAGAATAAGAATGCCAAAGCTTGATTCCAAATCCCACAGTCACCAAAATGTGGTTAACTACAGAAAAAGCACTCTTTCAGTTATTACAGTGAAGTTTAATTTAAAGTGATTGTTTGCTAGTGACACCTAAGAACTTCAGGCACAGTCTGCACACTGTTGACAGAACTGAGGTCAAAAATGTAGACATATTGTTTTTAAACTGTAACTTTGGCTGCTTCATGCATTACACAATCAGTTTTGATGTCTGGTTGGGATCATTGTCCTGCTGGAGTTACAGTTCCGTACAAGTTTCAACCATGATGGTCTGAAGTTATGCCAAGTGTTAGAAGTTATGAGCCAGCCCCTCCTCTTTAATTATTCCATCAACCTTGGGCAATCTACCAATTCTACTGGCAGCAAAACATACCCAGAGGAGGATACTTCCAGTAAAATATTTACCAGTTGCATGGTACTGATGTTGAAAAATACATTCTTACTTTTCTAAGCTGTTGACTTTTGTTTAGGTTTATGGTGATGACTTTTATTTTCATTGGATGATATTCTTTAATACATCATTAATAAACTCTTTTGACCTCTTAAAAATAAATAAAGCTTTCCTTTTATTTTCATTAGGCTATTTTATTTTTCAGCACCTCTATTTGCAGTGTTGAGATTCAAGTTTAGCTCAGTGCAAAACTAGCACCAAAGTGTAACTTACATCCTCTCCAGTTCTGAAAGCAAAGTCTAAATATTTGACTAAATACAGCCAACAAAAACATTCCAACACTTTAGCATTTTTTTTCCTTTTCTTTGTAAAGTTTGTGATCTTGCAATGTGTTTGGACCTAATCCTGAGCATAAGAGGATGCTTTATAAGCCATTGAATGGAAACTGCCACCGCCATTTCTCAATTGTATTTCTAGAAATGCTTAAAGTGGTAGATAACTACCAAAAGTGGTAGTCATCTACCAAAAAAAACACCATAAACCTGAAACTGCTTAAGTTATAGAACAAAAAGATCGAAAACACTGAGAAGGAAGCAACCATGCTGTTTGTTATTCAGGGTAATATGGACTCTTCTAATTGTTATAATTGTTCGACACAGGGTTTTTCCACAATTCGTTTGAAATTTCTACACATTTCTTGCCCATTTAATAAGATTCAGAACACTGAAAACGTGAACAAATGTTGACCTAATAACTGTTTGAAAATTAGTAAAGTTTTATTAACTTTGGGTTCCAAATATAAAACAACGAATAGCTGGTCTGAGTGTAATATAGGGATGTTTTACAGCTTTTTGGCCATCTATATTATGTTAGTGCTAATCGAAATCAAAATTTCAGTTTTTGAAACCAGTAACTTAAAAATACTGAAAGTTTTTTTCTAGATGTAATTCAGTTTTTTTTCATAGTCAGTTTTCATTTTCCTATATTTATCCACATCTGGAAAATAAAAAAGCTAATTCTGTACTTTTTCTGTTTGACTTTTCCAGACTGTGTAGGAACATTTTTGGTAGCTCAGGGTCATACTGAGTCCACACGTGTTTTGGCAGATGGGTTGAATTTGTAGCAAAGTCAGGCAGATTATCATCATTCTCCAGTTTATCCACCCAAACATCCCAAATTAATGAGAGTATGCCAAGGTATCCTGTCAATAAAGAAAAGATGCACTTAAATCTTTCCATACGCTCAGCTCATCTAGTAAGCAATTAATAGTAAGATTTACAAGCTTTTACAGCATGTAAATGCCCTATCTTTTTAAAAATATTTAGCCTATACCTCAAATTCTCTAATATGGAGTGATTTCAAGAGGTCGCATTTAGTTTCTTTAAATCATCACAAAGATGCCACTGTTTTTTTCAAGCCATTTTATGTCAGATTTTATTTAAGAGCTGGCTGTCTGAACTACCTGAGCTGGCTCTTTTCAGTTCAAATTGATTTTGACATTCTGCAGAATCACAAGGCTTTCGCTTCTGTAGAAAAAAATCTGAACTTCACCTTATGTACCGTAATATATAGCTCCATATTTCTTTTTAAATTGCTTTGTGGCACACTGACAAATGGTGGATGAAATGGATCTTTGCAAAAAATAAAGCTATGAAAACATGTTTTCATGAACTGTGCTGCATATTTCTGCAGAGACAGAATACATGGACAAACATGCTTTACGGACAAACATGAAACCTGGATTTAGAAAAACAAACCCCTGCGTTTGATGGGTTCATAGATTACACAGCATCAAGTAAGCTTCTGTTTGACACGGCATCTTTGTTCTTTCCACTTGTATCAACTTGTGGAGAAGTTTTCATCAGAAAACCTTTGCCAGGGCAACATTTAGCTGAGATTTTGCAATATGCTTGTCATTCTCAAGTTACAGTTCTGAAGATTAGACAAATAATTATGGATAATTGTCTGTTGAGGGATATCGTTTTGGCATGTCTTCCAATTTCTCCATATATATTTTAAGATATGACACAACAAAATAAAGTTAAACATATTGGTGCCAAACCTTTCTGTACTGTTTACTGGTTATACTGATCAGAAGTTCTACTGATGACACGGCATAGTTCCTAAAATTATCAGACGATTACACGGCATTCATTCTTACCTTTAGTCCATCTCTCCCTGGTGCTCCTGGGGGGCCCTTTTAAGATATAAATAGATACAGAAGATATATAAATATTATTTTAGGGATATTTGACCTCCCTCACTGGTTTCTGAAGTCGACTATAGCTCACTAATGCAGATGTAATATTGTCCTGTCAGTTAAAAAACGCAAGCATTTTTTTTTTGTTTGATAAATGGACACACTCTTAGTAACCACAAAAACTGCAAGCTTCAATTATGATCTACCAAGAGAGATTAACTGAGGGCCTCGGGTCTTTCTTGAGGGGCTTCAGATCAATGGCGAAGCTTGCTTTGATGTCTTTCTTGGAATAATTATCTTCAAAGACTTGTGAACATATTGTCCAGGGAGAAATGCCAATATTCAGACAATTACATAGTCCTGAGAGTCATACATTAATCAAGGCTAAAATCCTTGCATGCAGTCAAACACATGTGACCTGATGGCCAAAACCTCATGAGAGCACAACGCCCTTTCAGCCTCACCTCACCAAAATGTGGACTGATTTAACTGCATAAACAGGCTGGGAATATGAAGAGCTGTGATGGAAACTCACATCTAACTATTACATAAACGCATAATACTCATGCATGCAAAGCAATAGATTCCGTTCCACTGTGAAAACACAGGGCCTGAGTTCATGATTTGGCTCTGTGAAGCTGGTTGTATGACTGATTGCGGGTGTTGATGTTGTGATTTCTAACGTGTCTGGGTGGCAATATCCTCAACATTCTTGATTCATATCCTCCACCTCAATACTAACGGTTTGCACTAGCAGGACAGAGCGAGTGCTGCAAACAGAGCAAGCCAAAGAAAACATCTGAAGCTGTAAATGGATTTGGTGCACTCTGTTGTTATTACCATCACCATGTGTCATCCTTTCTGACCTAGCAGAAATGAGGGTCAAAAAAGAGGAGGTATTTTCTTTCTCTCCCTGCGCCTGACTCAGAATGCAGGACTACTAAATTATTTCAATTTGTTAGTCTAGTAAAACCCACATGTCAGAAAATATCTGTTTTACAGGCAAAAGTAGAAATTAATTTCCATGTCTTACTTTTTTTTTTAAAGTATGCCTTGTATCTCATTGCAAAGCTGTTCAGGGCAACCAAGAGAAACCTCTCACCTCTTATGGTGATGGTCTTTTATAGAAGCAGATGGAATCTCCATCTGCATAAGTCACCTTGCAGTTATTAAGGAAAATATAAATAAAACACACTAGCCATAACTTAATTAAAATATTTGTCAGGAGCTTTAACTTGTGGGTTTGTGCCAGAATATCCAAAAGTGTTAAAACGCACTCAGATAATTCTTTCAAAATGGCTACTTTCCATCAGTGTGGTTCCTGCAGTGATCTGGAGCTGGAATCATAGTTTGAAGTATTTCCTCTGTATTAAAGTAATATATTTTGGGGTTCTACTCAATATAGCATCCAAGAAATATTTGATGCAATTTGCAATATAATTAGGACTTATACTACAATACAATTAGCTAACATTGATGATGAACATTGCCATGATGATTTCTGTGTTAGATCCTTTTGCTTGTGGAAGAAGTGATGAAAAGGTCTTGGAGACAAATCAGATTAAAACTGCCCAGTAAGTCAACAGCAATAAGGATGTTAATGTTTGTCAATTGTAATGGACTATTTGTATTATAATGCACTTGTACTATATTCCAAATAGCATGCAATAACCCTTTTCATGCAAATAATATATTTGACAACATGATGAAGGAAACAAATAGAAGATTTAGCAAAATATTAATTGTATTAATGCCTCATCCAAATAGTCAGTAATAAAATCACATAATTATGTCTTTCCTAACAATGAGAAAGTGTGTTAAAGTGTTATTTTAGCTTGATCTGACCATTTGACCCTAATGCAAATGAAGTAGAATAGCATTAACTCATTGTTTCTTCTATTTTAGTTCCATGTAATATTTTTCACTCCAAACGTATGACCTCAAAATGTACTTCTAGATTTTAGGTACTAAAATTGAACAATTATCAGCAACAATAAGAAGTTTTTGGTTAGAAGTTGTGAAAGCCATTAAGCATTGTATGTATGTAACCATTATTTAGCTAAGTGTGCTCCATTGACATTAAAAATCTACTTTTCAAGAGAGCTGACCGCGACTGGCAACAATGCTCAAATCATTAGTAGTAACAATGTTTATCTGATTCTTTTTTAAAACAGTTCTGCCTATGATCCTGTATGCCAAAACAAAGTTCTGGTTGGTCTAGTGGGATTTTCAGACAGAGATATATTATATTGGAGTTTCAAAGATGCACTACTGACATGAATGAGAATATGAACTGTCATACAACAAAGATAAAAGCAGAGCTATAACTGTGAAAAATGTGGACATAGAGATTTACTCTAGATAAAAGAAAGCACATATGAACTGACCAGAGGTCCTCGAGGGCCACGTTTGATGTGGAACAGGTCTGGTGTTGGTCCAATTGGTCCCATCAAGCCCCTAGGACCTGGTGGACCAGGGGGCCCTGCCAATCCTGGAGGGCCGACTGGTCCTGTATCTCCTAGAATAAAGACAGAAACAAAGCAGAGTTTGTAAACCATCCATTGTTTTGGATCTTTTCTATCAATGCATGTAGAATATTCCCAACACTGGAAATGTCATTTTGGTGTAGACTAAAATCTGTCAGTCATATAGGATATCATTTTCTTTTGTGGATCTAATCTTTTCAATCCCTTTAGGATTACTTCAAGGTCAAAGATATTTATGAACCATCTTCGTTTCTAGACTATCAATTTAGCTGACATGTTGACCTGCTGACATTTTCTTTACAGTCAACGTAGCAGCAGTCAAGGAGAACTACTGCTGCTGTGCGGAGATACACAGGTGTGTTAGAATCATGGCAACAAACCAGCAAAACACAAAGAAATTTTCACAGTTTTTCCCCCAAACTAACAGACTAAGTTGAGTGAAGCTGTTGGATGCGGGTAATGTTAGCTAAAAGATGACTAGCTAATATCAATACAGCACCATAAGCTTAACAAGTAGCCTGTAGGCTACCGATGTTGTTGTCTATGTTCAGCTACGTACATTCATTTTGCCCCCAAAAGAAGTCGATTACCACCCCCCCAACGCGCTCATTCTTAGAAACAGGAAGTCTCTAATAATCCTCTTCCCCCAACCCCCTCACAAACGTCGTTCAACCAGACAGCCATTTGTAATCCATGTGGGGGGGGGAGGGGGGGGGGGCAGAAACCACTGGGGGGCCCCAGGATAAAAAGTTTGGGAACCACTGTCATAGACTATCTTAGCTGCACATTTATGTTAGGATTTACAGAACAGATTAGTCTAACATGCTTGCATGGCTCCAAGTGATTTTTCTGAACGCAAAGTACTTTCCACATGTATTTGGACGCATTTGGACATTGAACATTGAAATTCATTCTTACCTGGAGGCCCTGGGGAACCTGGAGGTCCTGGTAAAAATACAGGTGATGTCATAATTTTCTCATTCGTCATCTGCACAGGGACATCAGCACTGTTCGACAGCAAGGCCATCTTAGAAAAGAGGTGGGTAAAGAACAACAAAAATAAATGGCGGTAAGAATTGATCAGGGAGTATATGATACCTCCATGGGGTATGTGTTTCTTATATTAAGTGTATTTTGTCCTTAGATGTCTCATATTAAAGGTCTGTACCCTTATAAATTACAGGGAAATTATACACTGTAGAGCTAACATCATGTAAAACCTTTGCTACAATTATAAATCCTGCCTAAAGATGAAAGTCCATCTTGTAGCTGCACCATGTTAACAAACCATGACCAAAACAGATGGAGGCAAGGAAACACATCCTGCATTATGCAGCATGACCAGGACAGTCCCTGCTCTGTATTGTAAGCAGCATCCTTGGAAATGGTCGTCTTTGATCTGTGTAACATCTTGTAGACATGGAAGTCCCAGTTGGGTAATAAGTAGAACATCTTGAGATGCTGCAAGAGTTTATTTAAGGATTCAGAACTGCTGCTAGATTTTGAAGTTTGCTGTGAGTTTGCATTCAAATACAAACCAGAAACAAAATTACAGACGTATCCTTATAGGGTTTAGCTTTTTGAATTCACTTTATAGCATATCCCCTTCACTAGAAGGCGTACTTAATCTAACCCTGCACCATGCCTTTACTTTAACTAGAACTAAATTGTGTCACTGCTTTGGTAATTGCCAGTGACTCTAAATAAAATGACTGAAGTTCATTTTGATTAACATGGGTTACAGCTACAAACAAACACAAAATCAGTTTCTCAGAAAGATAAATTAAATCAACCTTGCATAAAAAAGCTGGCTGTTCACATAGTCCTTATGTAAACATACTCATGGAAAGTTGAGTGGAAGGAAAAAAGATGGTAGGAAAAAAAGACACACAAGCTAAATCACTGAAATTAAAAACGTTTGGACTTTATTTTAAAATATAGAAATAAACTTGCATTTATTGCTCCCACAAGGATACACACACAAAATGGGTGAAGTTGCGGCTTACTCGTTGAAATCAGATGACTTTGAACGATGTGAGCAGACAAACTGGTGTTTTAAAATGAGTATTCTAACATCCCTGTAATTATTACCATATAATAATACCCTTCAGCTTTATGTTGTAAACTTACATAGTAATCAGCAAAGACAACATTTTTCATGATGTTTTCTTAATATATGCTGAACTGTATATACGTAGCACTAAAAGACCACACAGCTGGAAGCAATACATCACATGTTACAGTGCTGAGTGTTGAACGCTGCTACTGACAGACACATGCTCAGAAAAGGTCAGACGTCTGTAGTAGCACAGATGGACATGTTAACTCCACAGCTGATTTTTGAATCAACTTACACCCAACTCATGTGTAGGAGCAATGCATCAGTCTGCTATTCGCCAAGGATTTTTTAAAAAGTGTTTTCTTTTTATTAGGTTATAAAATGCATTAATGGACCTCATGAGAGTTGTTAATATGTACCTGCAGTCATTTCTGAAATAATGTTGGGAGTATGCTCCAGCTAAATCAAAATCCTTAACAGGTATTTTTTTTCTCTGAACTTTTTTGACCACTAACAATAAAGTGTATTGCAAAACAAGTGCTGATGTAGTACATGAGGGAAAAAAAATAGACTTCAATTTTTACTTTTGCCAGACAAATGTTTCCCTTCTGTTGTCCCATACCTTCTGCTTAAGCTGCAGCACAGCCATCTTGATCTGGAGGAAGTCTTCACATGTGGCAGAGCAGGTTCCAGCATTCATTAAATTATCACATTTCTCAAAGAGATGAACTGCTGGGAAATTGGAAAAAAATAAAATAAAATACTTGAGTTACTTGGACATGGAAACACGGACACGGAAAAATCATACAATGTACAAAATAAACGTATAACAAAAAAACATTTCATAAAAATGTAGTCAGATGAGTTCACTCAAGAAGTTAAAAAATATCTAGAAATATCTGAATAAAGATGAAAAATTGCAGTCTTAAACTCCTACCCCCAGTTTTTTCACTGCTGCCACCTTCCTGAAACTCCAACCCCGACTGTAGCTACTCTACACTAATTCAAAATAAAAACTTCGACAGAAGAATGTTCACATATTCAAATTAACATTTCCGTTTAGCTCATGACAAGCATAAGCTGTTGCTTACCGGGGTGCTTAAACATTGTTCATCTCAACTAACGGAGTTTGTCTGTACAATGGATGGGTGCCAATGTCTGAATGTGATTTCACTCCCCTAAATTACGAAGCAGCAGGACACGAAGCACGGTCATAATTTCACCCACCACACTTTTGCACTGCTTAGCATGTTCTGAAATGTTATAGTAGGTAATGGAAGACACTCTCCTGGGAGGAAGTAGCAAATCTGCAGGCCTTCACTGCTTCATTGGCAAGTAAATCTGGGGCAGAAAAGATGTTTTTATCGCCTGGACGTTTTGTGTTTCCTTCACATGTATCCAGCGAAATGAGAAGACCAGGAGTCAAAGAGCCAGCGGTGTGTTTGGGTGGCTGAACTGTTTTGACATGCACAAGAGGCAGTGATGTCTAATGACTACCAGGTGTCTATGTTTGTAATGCCCCCTCCACTCTCTTTCTCTATCGCCCTCCAAAAACACTGTGCAGTCTTCTCCACATTGCTGTTTGATGTGAATAATGAGAAGATGTGTACGCTCACCTCTCTCCCCTTTGGTGCAAGTCTTCCCATCGTCTTCTAGGAAATAGCCTTTCTCACACTCACACCTAAAGCTTCCCGCGGTGTTGATGCAGATCTGAGAGCAGGCACTCATGTTTTTGTCGGCACATTCATCAATGTCTGCGTGTTGAAGTGCAAGAATGGAGTTAGCCAGCAAATGAAAAGAAAATGTTGAGTAAAATACGTCCACTCAACGTGCTTGCATTCAGCAAAACAAAATGCTATGAAAATATGTTACTTTACCTTTGCAACTTAGATATTTTTTAAGTATTGAAATTTAGGGAAGAGTGTTTGAATAGAGTAGGAATTTCTGAACTTTAAGGCATATAAAAAATCCAACTCAGGGGATTTCAAAGCATTTGAAACGGTAACATATTTTCCAATTTGTAATGTTTTTCATGAAAAACTAAGCAAATATTTGACAGATAACACCAAATAAATTTATTAACTTTCAGTTGATGTTTAATATTAGGCAACTTCATATTTTGTTACAGTGAAGCAATGTTTTTAAAGACATTCTTTATTCTTGAGATAAGAAAGGTTCTTACAATCACAAAGTAAAAACATTGGATGTGATACAAAAACCTCTATAAGAAATTGGGTAGCAACAAAAAAAATCCAAAGATCTAGTCATGCATTATCGACTACTACAGTGTCACTCTCCTGCTGTTACAATTACATATTTTAAGATTTGTTAAACCCCACAATGGGGTTAATCTTCCTGCACTGCTGAATTTGACCAGATTGTTTATCACCAAAAAGAAGAATGCGTTAAAAACCACAGTCAAAAGTGTCCACTCATTTAGACAATAATGAGACCTATTACAGAATCATGCACATTGATTTTAGCTCTGCATTTAATACCAAAATTCCCTAGACACTAATGGATTCAGAACATCCTGACTAAAAGACAACAGGTATTTTGTATTACAGTATCAGTAAGAGTTGAGTGGTTGGTTCATTGCTGTTCGCATTGGTATCATCAAACATCAGCCTGAATAATATCCCCTTTATTATTGTTGCTATGCATTGTTAGATCTTACCCAGACAGTAGGGCTTCTCCCGGTTTCTGTGGCGTTCACGGTCATAACGGTAACCCAAGTAACAAGTACACACTACGCGGCCAAAATGGTCTGTGCACTGCTGCTCACAGGGGGCGCCAGCGCATACATCATAATCTAGAATAAAAGGATGATAGAGTGACAAAATACAGCTTTATTACAACTTTAAAGCAAGTAACAGAAGATACTGAAAATGATCAGACACTAATAAACCCAAAAACCTAGGATATATTTGGCAGGATCCTGAAAAGTGACATCCAAACTGTTTTTCCTACCTTCAGGAATGCACTGGCCCATTACAAACTTGAAGCCCTCGCAGCATTTCCTCCTGTAAGATATCACATTTACTTTACTAGAAATATTTACAAAGAGAAATATGACCAGACAGAAAAGAGAAGCACCATCACACCAGAGCCTGAGAGTTCCATTCAACTTTCTGCTGGCTTTCATGTGCTTATGTTTTGGAATTTTTTTAATTTCAGAGATTAAGGTAGAGAAATGAAATAACCTTTAGTATTTTCAGCCTAAAACTCCAGGCCCTTGGTGCTGAGATGAGACTATTAAAATATCCTTGTAAGCTTCTGCATTAAAAGCTCTGTGTTGTGAACACCTGATCAAAGAGAGAGCAAACACATGCAGAGAATTTTAACAAATTCTCTGCTTTACAAAAAGGGGAAAAATCAATTGTGTCAGATCTCCTTATTTGACAAGGAGCTCAGTAGGTAGTCGTGTTAAGAACAGAGCACAGAGCTTTTTTTAAAAAAAATCTTGTCACATGTTACAGAAATTACACATACCATACTGTGAAAACATACCGAGATTGACAGCTTGTTTAGTTTGGCACAGTGGTTGCCACCGATTAAATTTTGAGCAGGTATAACACCAACTCTAGAATTAAAACTGTCATCAATCATGACAAATTAGCAGATCCAATTACTTGTCAGCTGATGATCTGACATTTCCAGGTGAGTAATTATGTTTCATTTAATTGAGCAATTGCAGAATGACAATGAATAATTATTGTGGCCTAAAGGACCTTTTCCTTGAACGAGAAGACATGCAGTTGAAATCTGAACCTATATTGATCCTTATATGTATAAAGCCACGACCACCAATGATATTCCTGGAGGTTGTTGTAACCTCCAGGAATATCATTGGTGCTGTAAAAGAAGATTAAGCTTGAGTTGAAAGAGTGAGCAGCTTTGAGGGTTTTAGGTCTTTATGCTCTTGTGCTCCTTTACCAGCATGGACTGACAATATTCTCCTTCACTTTGAGAAAGGATGTGATTCATTCAAAATAATTAATTAGGACTTCCTTCAAATCTGCCCATATTATCATGTATACTTATACACTTTCTTGCATTCCAATGATTTGTGCTTATTTATTTGTGGTTACAGCTGACAGTGTTGAGTAATAATAGTTATTTTTCCTCCATTAGGAAATTATAGCCAGGAGAGACCAAAATGAGGAGTCTTTGGTGCATTGTCTGGTCATTGGGCTTTAATGTATCATTAAAATGCCCAAGTTTTGGGGGCATTTTATGTGAAATGATCAATTGTCGATCTGCTCTTAGATTAAATTTGTTCGTTGCTGAGTCACATGATGCACTGCTTTTTAAGATATTTTGGCCTACTTTGTGTAGGGGATTGTTCATACCTGAGTGTGGTTTGATAAATACAAAAGGTAGTTTTTGAAAAGGGGTTTGATTGGCATGGATAGATTATGCACCTTAACCATCCGAAACTAATGTTTATATTTGCTCTGTTTGTCTTATTTCATGATATTAACATTTGTTTGAAAGATTTTCATTGGACATATCAAACATCCATCCATCCATTTTCTTTACACCCTTGTCCCTTAGGGGGGTTTGCTGGTGCCTATCTCCAGCTAACGTTCTGGGCGAGAGGCGGGGTCACCCTGGACAGGTCGCCAGTCTGTCACAGCATATCAAACATAGAAGCAACATATACGGAAATTTTTTACTTTGTCGAATACTTTACTTACCATTAGCTCTTTGCATTAAATCATTTATTGCAGTATTTTATCACCATGAGCCAAATCATCAGGAACTTCAATAATTTTGTCTGAACTCAGTCCAAAAGTGCTAACAGGTGCTGCTTTAACACACATCACAAAGGAATCCAATCAGATTTTGAAGTCATCACTAATCATCAATATTAAAGTGCAGTGATAGTCTTTGAATAAACCGTAAATACTAAACAGCTTTATTTAACAGCACTAATGATAATAGCACCATTCATTAAGATTTTACAACAAGAAACCATTTAAATGTCATTAAATTACTGCGATTCTGCAGATTAGCTGTAGGAATAAAGGCAGTGGAGCTGTTATTTAACAAATCAGTGATTCTTGAGAATAGGCACAAAATGGGTTTTAATTTTTAGGGGTTTTTTTTTGTTATATCTCAACCTTATGTATGCAAATATGACAAATAATGTTTTGGAAATGTAAAGATGCTAAGGTACAGGCTCCCAGTTGCAACATTTTTTTAAAAATAATTACATTTTTAATCGACCTGACCTAGAACGTTGTCATCACAATCTGACAAAAATAAATAAAAAATCATTTTTAATGAGCGTTAGTGATATTTTTACTCATTTTAGAGACAAAAGCTTCTCAAAAACAAAATAAATATTATTTAAAACAAAAAACAACAAAAAGTCCATCTGACGGAGTTGACACAGGACTGAAGGTGGTGACAAACTAGTGAGTAAAATGAAAAACGTGGTAATGCAATTTATGTAAAATACATTAAAAATGAATTAACTGCACATTTAAGTGAGATTTGACAACAATTTCACTGAAAGTCAGAAAAACTCTGATGGAGTTGACATCTGACGGAGTTGACAAAAAGCCAAACTACCTCAATTTATATGATGTTAATCTGAAGGAGGCCATATTGTAGCTCATCAGGGCCATGAAATCTTTACAATATACCAAAATTAAGCTTTTATTTTCCAACATTTCATCAAAGTTTTGTAAATTATCAGTTATGGTGTTGACACATCATGGATGTGACAAAAAACTTAAGAATAAAAAGAAGAAAAAGCTAAAGAATAACTTAAACTAACCAGAGCTAACTAGCCTCTTAGCAAAGAAAGAGAAAGGAAGAGGTCATGGGGTCCTCAGAAGTTCTGCTGCCCCCCAATAATGCCTGATTTTTTTTTTACATTATTCTAATTTCTGACGGTGTTGACAAAAACTAAGGACAAATTTCAATGGAGTTGGAAAATATATAAAAATGATTTTTATTCAATTTATTGGTACTTTTATAATTGTTTATATGACAACTTATACTTAATTGTCATAATATACAATTTTAGTATTTCTTAAATTATTTTAAACTATTATAATGTACTGAATTCTGCTCCTGGACAAAGGCTTTTACAGGCATCATCCACCTACTACAATGTTTAAAATAAAAAAAATATTCAGCAAATACCTGAAAAATATACTTCTCACATGACCCAGGTTAGTTTAGTCAGATATTTAAAAAATATATATTTTGTGTATATTTTATTCAAATTTTGTGCTTTATCCATAGGACCTGTTTTGTCCCTATTCTCCATAATCACTGAAATACAAATGTCAATATGACGGTATGAGTGGAGGTCATGTACTGCTACTTTTTAATTTCAAAAGGTGAAAATTGTCGGAGTTCATTCACACCCACACATGCTTGCAGACAAAGTCACATAACATCAATTAAATAATTGAACAATCATTTTAAGTGAAAGACAAAATGCTCCAAAAGAGTAAGTAAGACAGAATATGTAATTTGTAGGAAAGATAATTAGACCAGCCAAAGTGCTGAGTGCTCCAATGTCCAGTGACATCACTGCAGCCAAAACTTTCAGTAGCTTTTAAATTTCACCTCTACACCCCTGACGTTTCATTAGCTTTTTGTGTTCTGTGTTTAATGTTATTATTGCTCAACATATAGCAGTAAGAAAGTATTATACATGTGGACCACAAGCCAGAGTTGACTTTGAATGTGTGACCCACTCTTTCTAGGTCAGCATCATCCCCCTGAGGACTGAATGCACTTTTAGCAAATAATCAACTTAGCAAAAAAAAAAACAGGGTTAGTTTAAAAACCGAAATGGAAAACAAACATCTATATCCGCTTCCAAAAGATCAGAAAAGAGACAAAAGCATCCCAGGGAAACTAGATCCAAATCTGTGGGGGAAGTACATTTTTGTCGAACTTTGCGTTTATTGCATTATTACTCAGAGAAATAGTATCTTTGATATGTTCTTATAGGATTGTGCTATTTCTCAATAGATTACAACAAAGACAAGTTTAAATTGGTTTGATTATTTTGCAAATTACAGACCTTTTTTAATGCAATCATAGCACTATCTTTTAATTTCATTAGGTTGGATCTTTCCATTGGCAATAATTGATTTAATTTTAAATCACTATTACCCTTTGGCTAACCTTCTGCACATATGTGACACACACATATGTCTAAATTAAAACAGAAATGAGACAGTAGCAACACGATCTGTACGTGACGGTAAAACAACAGCATGATTAAAACTGGTATGGCATAACATAATCACTACTGCGTGATATACATACATTAAGAAAGACTCCAAAACAAGAAGCTTGTCAAGTTGTGCAAAATTATGGAGCTACTATGCCTAAAATTCTTTTAGCCTAAACCAAAAGGTCTTCAATTAGCAAAGAGAGTCTGTATACAATTTAATCTCAACATAGATACAGCTTCAAATGCCTCAAAGGTTTGTTAGAGGACAAAATAAGTATCACTATGAAAACAAATGAATAAAGACAGCACAAAGTTACAGAGAAGTTTATCAACCAATCATCCAAAAACAAAAAGAGAATGGCACCACTGCACTGCCACTGCATAAAAGATTATCACAAAATGTAAAATATTTACCAGTATCAATATGTTTGCAGCCAATGAACTAAACATCACACCAGGGGAGGGGGAACATTTCATGCCAGAACCACAACAATAAAAGCAGAAAACAAAACAGAACAAAACAAAAAAAATAAAAAAATAAATAAAAATAAAGAAACCAAACTGTAATATCCAGCGCTTCTGAACCTTTGCAAACAATAGTTAAAAATAAAATTCTGTTTAATCATCTACTTCATGTTAATGAGCAAACAAACTCAAAACACATGTGAATTTCATTAATATTAATAAGTTAAAGAACAAGAGGGAAAGATTTCCCAAATGCCTTCATGACACTTTTCTCCAAGAATATCAATGAGCCATGTTTGCAAGGTCACACATCCGCACGCTCAGGAAGGGCATGTTGTGACTGACATTTACTTTCAGACAGAAAGCCCTGCACTTGTTCAGTGTTCGGAACATCACAGAAAATCTGTTTGTTTTGCCACCTGTGCCTTTTCTCACCCTAAAGGTTATTTCATTTTGCCAGTGACACGGATCACTTTACACCAGACCGCTTGAAATCTAGACAAAAGCTAGTCTGACCTCAGTCGCCTGGGGTGAAGAATAAGCACTTTAATCACCTTATAAACAGAGGCTCTACTCTGAAACAACACGATGAACCAGCCTGGCCCCTGTTTGTCTTAAACCAGAACTTGGTAATTCCTGCTGACACACCACTCAAAGTGGTGGAGTCCACTGAATTTATTTAAAGCAGAAATCAGATCAGGATGAAAAGGTTCAGAAGCAATTTGGACAAGCATGTTCTTATTTCTAACAATTACATGTCTAAAAGATTTCACACACAGAAACACAGATGTGAGACAACACAAGCAATCCACATAGAGGCTTATTTGTGTAACCATTTATACACAAAAACATGTCTGCATTCCACACATCAGACAATGTTTTTGTAGCTTCAAACAACTGTTTCCACCAGATCAATGTTTTTACACTGGATCTAAAAGGAAACTCTATAAAGTACTTAGGAAATTATTTCTTTCTGTAACAAATAGTGTTTTCAACTTGAATGAATGGAGTTTTATAGAGTTGGTTAATCAAATAAAAACTCTCTAGATTCCTCTTATTTTCTGATATGATCAATCAAAATATCAACAACCAATTTTGTCACCATCACAGAATTTCAAAAGTAAAAAAAGAAATAATTTTACCTCAGTTAAATAAGAAATGCTACACAGTAGAAAAATACATTAGATGGATGGGTAGATTGACAGAAATATTATGATTATTATGTGCAAATATTATGTGCTGATAGAAATCAATAATATGTCTTTGTTAAAGCAAATTATAATTTTTGGCAATGAAATCTGAAAAGTTGAAAACAGGTTACACAAAAAGGCTAAACTATTCTGAATATTTATGAATATCTAAGTAAAAATGACTATATTCCATCAGCTGTAACCAGATGTAAGCATTACATACAAAAACATAAAATGGCTTTCTATTAAAAGATCTACAAGAAGCACTTCACAAGCTACCAAGCATATGAGATCTGAGAAACTATAGCAAATCGTTTAAATAGAAATTAAACTATTTACTAGATTAATTACAATTAATTTCATACCATTAATTTTAAAATAGTATGACAAACTATAATCTATAAAACCATAATCAAAACCATTTGAAAGAAAATGTTCACATCATACTCTAAATTATTATTATTATTATTGTTATTGTATTATTATTATTATTATTATTATTATATTATTATTATTATTATTATTATTATTATTATTATTATTATTATTATTATTATTATTATTATTATTATTATTATTATTATGTGGTGTTTTAAATTATTCCAAAGGTTTATGACTTTGGCATTTTTCTGCATGCAAGACACTGACATTGGTTTTGGCTAAGTGTCATGTAAAACCTCAAATGAACAGCATATTTGCACAAAACCATCAATAAAATCAGATGCTTTGTCAGCAGGAGTGATTCTGCCTAAATTCTTTTTCTGTATTTTCCAAATGTTGACAGAACATTCAATCTGTTCATTACTGGCAAAGTCATGCATCCTAAAACTTTGTCACAGATGAAAAGATCTGTTTAAAAGTTACAGTTTTGTAGACCTGGCAAGGATATGAGAACAACATGTGCCCCATCTATCTTAATAAAATAAAATAAAATAAACACATTTGAGAGAATTATTACTTGCTCCATGTTGACAGAAATAATGTGGGCAATTTAGCAATCAGCCAACATGACATGAAAAATTATACTATAGCAGGTATTGTAAATCATAACATTGATGAAGCAAATAATTGCCGATTGTGGTTATGAGGAAACGATCAAGATTAGAAGAAGCAGGCTGACAATATTTATCATCTATTTTTAAACCACATTCCTTGTACTTTTGAGATGCTGCTTGATAAGCTACAGGATCTCTTAAGAGATTGTCGGTTGCTCAGGCAAATACAAGGAGAGACAGAATTTCCTCTTATATAACAGAACAAATGGAAGTATTTTTATTTTTTCCCTTTGAGCCGGAGAAATCCACTCTTTGCCTTGAACTTTTCACTTGAGATAAAATTTAATGTGACAGTCTAGCTGCTGCTCAGCCTGTTCTGCACTGCTAAAATACCATCTGGATATGATATCATGATATACAGAAAAAAAACTGATGCATGTCCCCATCTGTTCAAACTGAATGAAACGGTTAGAACTTTATTAAACACTAAAACAAGTGATAAAGGAAACACTAATGAACAATAAGCACATATACTGTGATGAAAATGGATTGAATATGTCAAGGTTTTTCCTGGTGAATATATTTCTAATGACGCTAATGAGATGAAATTTATTCCAGATGTCAGTAACAACCTTGATAATACACAGACACAAAGAAATCAAAACATATTAGTCCATAAATTAAGATATTTGTAAAAAAAATATAAGAGCATGATAATATTTATTTAATACTTAAAAGAAAAGTATTTTTTTAGACCATGTTTTCAAGATTCCACCTGTATGGAGAAACTTGATGTGTTGCTACGTTGCATTCTGGGGTGACTGACAAGTAGCTTTATTTTCTTCCTCTGAAACCAACTGAGAATTGACTTGGCTGTGCATTTGGCATCATTATCTTACAGAAGAATCCACCTTCAGATCCGTATGAGGACTGTATTAGCATTTTTCTATATCCATTTGTTTTTCAATCACATTAAATCTGCCATTACCATGTGCAGAACAACAAACCACATCATGATTTCCCCACCTCCAAACTTCCCTTTGTGCTCTAAAGGGTGTTGAATGGGGCAATTTCTCCTTTGAACAGGAGTTGATAAATGACAGAATTAGATTTTGATCTAATCTGGCCAAACTACATTATTCATAGAAGCCATTGCATCTGAGTGCATTACTTGGTTTAAATGGAAAAACTGCACAACTCCAGGATTTCTCAAGAACTCTGTCAGTGGTCATTAGGTCTTGGACAGCCTTTAAGACTTTTATTCAAACTCCTCTGTAAGACAATCCCAGATTCTGGACCTAGAAATGAATAAAAATGGATTTATTGGTTGCAAACTTGTAGCTTTACAACAATGAATTTGCTTGAGAGATCACTTTGATTGCACCCACAATTGGATTTGGATTATGTGACATGGTGATGAAAAAGCTTTTTATAGGCCATCAGTTAGGATAGTTAGGAACTAGCCTGATAAGTAGTAGAATTGCTTTTTCAATTCTGATTTTTAGACTTTGACATTTTAGCTATTTATTTGGCTTGCTATGCCTTTTGTGAGTTTCATGCTTATTTTCTGTATCATTTCACATTACTTCACTTACAGCAACACCCACCCTTATTTGTATTGATTTCCTTGGTGAGAATTACATGACAGAAAAGTTCAGTTGTTTGTCTAAAGTAAACGAAAAATGTAAGCTGGGATTCAAGAGGTAAATGACGAAAAGGGTTTTTATTAAAGATGATAAGACACAATTTTACAAATTGGGGGGAGGAGATCACAGAGATCCAGAGTACACAGAGATTGGGTAATACAAATAAGTAAAGTGTGAGACAAAGAGAAGAAGTTAAATATCAGGAGTGTGATTGCTGGAAAACGGACCAGGACTCATTAGTGAGTGCAGCTGAGAAGGTAGAGGAGAAAGCAGGCTGAGGAAGAAAGAGAAAGGTGACACAGGGGAAGTAAACATTGACAGTGGAGCTGGGAAAACATAAATCTACAAACATAAGAAATGAAAATCATGATATATCTTAAGTAAGAACAGACAAATCTAAAATAAAACACACACAAGACTTATTTAATCAAAACAAATAAAACACATAAGAAATTATCAAAAGACAAAAGCCCCATAAAAAACAAGAACCTGATGAAAAAACAATAAAATGTTTAATGCTTAAATTCCCAGATGAAATAAATTCCTTGCACCTATGTGTGAAACAAACACACTTAAAGTACATCCAAATCCACATATTCGAGAGTCAATGACGACCTGTAAAACCTTTTGGTTTGAATGCTTGTTCTGGGAACTCCCAGCACAAAATCTGATAGATCAAGTCAAAAGCTGCATTTGCATGCCAAAAGAGTGTCAACATTGCGACACTTATTGGTTGTCAAGATAAACAGGAGATAAAGTTGAGCAAACATCTGTGATTCCAGAGTTAAACAGATCAACATCACATTTGCAGAGACACAGCTGCCAGTGAAGAATCCAAAGAAACAATCCCTTGACAAAAAAGACTCAGCACAGTGAGTACGTCGTCTGAATGCCTGAATACCTTTGCGTGTCCCAAAACTCCAGATTCTAAAAACCTTGGAAAGGTCATCTGCTCAGCTAAAAATACATCACTCAGAAATGGATAAAGGACATTACTATCTGATGGTTTTGGTATTAGCAGACCTTTAGAAAAATTGCTAAAGTTTCTGCTAAAACAAACTGATAGCTGAAATTCTCTTTCAAGTGTTGGTATCTTCAGTGATGTTACAGTAGTAATTACAGACATATGTCTTGGCATGGGAAATGATGAAACTTGATTCCAGAGAAAATGATTATTTTGTATCTGTATAGTGAAGCTAGCCCATTCTAACTGCAACCTGATGTAGAGATGAAAGTCAGCCCCGTTGTTTAACAACTTCCACAAAAATATATCCTCCAACAGTGATTCTCAACATGGGGTCACAGTTGGGGGTGCACACAATTTTCATTGAATAGAAGCTGAAAAAATTAGATTTGTGTATGCAAAACATTAACAGACTTACTGAATGAAACTTCAAAAGGCATCTGTGAGGATTTAAGTCAATACAACTACCAAAAACATATGTGTTTCTAAGAATTTAAAACCTGAAACTGAAGAGAAAGAAGAATAAATAATCTTTTGCAACCTATTGGACATGCCAAAAATAATTAATTTTACTCTAAGAAAACAACTTTGTCGCAGTAGAAATGCTTGATAATTAGGCCAAAAACAGAAGCAGGAGCTGAATTGAAAATTTGATCTAAGTTGAAATAGATAGTTGAGCCTATCTGTTGTTGTATCAGAAGCCTCTTATCTTCCTCTTGACCATATATTACTTGTTGTCTGAGGAGTTAGAATATTGTTGTCTGACACCTAAAGTCAGGCTAGATTGATGGAAACCAAGCACTGTGATACCTGACCACCTCACCCTACTATAAAATGAAATCAACATTTCTGTCAGCAGAACATGGTGATGTCCTGGTAGAGCACTGTGCTGAATTCAGACTTGAGAAAACACAGAGGACCTACAACAGCAGAGGACAGATGACATGTATCCCAAATAATCACTGCACACTGTACTTCAAGCAATACAGATTTGGTGCCTCTCCACTGGATCTTGATTTCCAAATGAAATGTAAACTTTACTTTCATCTAAAAATAAAACTTTGGACTGAGAAACAGTGCAGTAATTTTTCTCCTTTCTACAGGTAAAACGATTCTGACTCGTCTAGCTCTGGAGTGGCTTATCACTAGGAATGTGTCAATTGCAGCTCTTGCAGTCCCGCATCTCTTAAATGGGCTTTGCCCCACAAACCTTTCAATACC
Source organism: Poecilia picta (assembly GCA_033032245.1). Lineage (NCBI taxonomy): Eukaryota > Metazoa > Chordata > Actinopteri > Cyprinodontiformes > Poeciliidae > Poecilia > Poecilia picta. The sequence goes on from CM065364.1 coordinate 18,855,448, forward strand.
ATAGTTATCTGTGTTGTTTGTGCTCATTTTCTTACCACAATAAACCTCCAGTAAAACCACTTTCACACAGCACACAAGCAGGTTCTATAATGACCATTTGGATTATCTTCTAAATGGAAAGTATCAGTCACTCTCTAATCAACAGCAGAAGTTTCCTTTCATTTCAGTATTAGAAACCTCTACTATATTTATAGAAGCTTTATACAGAGTTTTAAAAACTTTAATGTCAAATAAGCATCACTTTGTTTTACAGACTTAAAATCGAGTGATGTGAATGAAGGGGGCATAAACTACAAATACATTTTGGAAATAAGTGGCAGGGTAAACTGAAACCTCCCCAAAACAAAACAAACTATTTATTCTTTCTTTTACCTGATGATGGCCAACATGTTCTTGTTACATTAAACCTTGTTTCTCCTTTGATAATGAACTGTTTTTATGATGCTGTTCTTATTTTTCTCTAGTTTTACAGAACATTTGTACACTCAGAGAAATGAGCACTCTCCTATTTGTTCAATCATTACCGTAACTCATTGATTAATGACCATTTGAACTACCCAGAAAAGACATTGCACTAACCATGACAGACACACAGACTTGATAGAACAACCCATGACAAGGCTCTTCGTGTAAAAACAGAAATTATGGTTTAAAGTAGTTTAATTTTCCTGCTTAGTTTATAGTTACTAATTTAAAACCTATTTCTTTCCTGCCCTTTTGTTTTAATTTCCTCTCCCCTGACACAATGGTAACACAAGGACTCGGTGAGTGCAAATCATAGCAAAAAATGTGCTGAGTGTGAAACGATACACTTTATTGCTGGGGTTACCCTGAAACCACACAGTTGTGCTTACTCATCCAATAAACGTAAAGTTCAACATTTTGAGAGGTGCCCTCTTTTTTTTGACTAAGGGTTAAAGACTCAGATTTTCACTTTTAAGTGTAAAAATGTGGTTTGCAGCAAAGTGGCAAACAACATAGTCTGACAAGCTGCACAATATATATAGTTAACTCACATAAAAAAGGTTAAATAAATGGTAATAGGTACAGAGGTGACAAACATGAGATAGCTTTCCATAGATTAGTGGCAAAAACTCTGAAGAGAAACAGTTGAGAAGGAAGATGAAGGTTTTTACCACCACTCACTTTATTTTGATAGAAATAAAGCGAGTGATCTTACACCTTCACAGAGAGAAAGACAGAGAGAGTAGCAAGTAATAAAACTAGTGCTGTAACTTGTTTATGGAAAGTTTACCACATGATTTGAGCAATCATCCTCACGAAATTTAAAAGGGCAGAGCATGATTAACCCATATGAAGAACCCAGCTCAAGAGATGCAACACAATCTTGACACAGTTGTTGTCTGCACAGATTCCTGTCAACTCTAAAGATAATGAAAGAACAACTGATTGGTGTTGTTTGCTAAGATTATTAACATACAAAGGGAGAATTTTTTTTTATAGTTTACAAACATGTAGTTTATACTACATGTTTAGAAAACTTAAATTAATAATCCCTGACTTCCTGTTTCCCATGGGCATACAGTGCTTTAAAAAACTAAGTCAGACACAACATGAGTAAAAACATAATGGACCTTTTTAATGATTTTATTAAAGGGGAAAATGCTGTGCATGCCTACCTGTTCCTATGGGAAAATGTAATTGCCCTCATTTGAAAATTCCTTATTAATCATGATTAATCACATCTTTTAAATGTTAGGTTTAATTCCAGTACTCACACCAGCTCTGACTACTGCCTGACTAGACAATCAGTAAATGCCTAATCATCTGATAATATGAAGCAGGCTAAAAGGTCTTATTGAGCAAAACGCAATAAAGTCCTTGACATATATTAATCTAGAAGAAGGTTACAAAAGCATTTATAAGACTTTAAGACTCCATAAACAAAGAGAACACGGAATAGTTTTGAACTTTCCCAGAAGTGTCTAGCCTTCTAACATTATGCCAACAACAAGAAAGAGACAAGCACAGCCTCACTGTGCCCAAACACTCCTGACCAAAGAGGACTGAAAGACATGTATGTAAGTTTTCCAGGCACATCTTTGGGGATGACCCCCAAAACTGTTCAAAATATGTTGTGTGAACTGATATAAAAAAAATCACATTTAGAATGCGTGCATCATGTTTTATCAGATATTCAACTAGTAGCATTTCGAACATCACGCACTCATCAAGCATGGTGCCAAAAGTGAATATCATGGGCTGTTTTAAGTGGAAAACTTGTAATATCATGGTCATATTCAAAAAATTAGATTTTTTTTCAACGGTGATTACAAACAGACCTAAGTTTTCAAGCTTTTTTTCTGCTGACTATGATGATTTTCAGCTTACAGTCAGGGAAATATTGGTATAAAAAGCATGAAATGAGATCTCCTCCATGAAATCCTGAACTTCGAGCGTACTTGGATTATATAATAAGAAAACTATTTGCATTTAAAATAATTCTAAGGATTTTGAGAGATTTGGAAAAGAAAAATGGTCAAAATTCAGACTAATAACCTTACGAACTGTCATAAAAAAGGACATGTGCTGTCTATTGGGATAAAAGAAACTTATTAGTTATTAAAAACAGTGCAAGCAAAAATGGTAGTATATGATAAAAAAAAGTTTGAAGCACGATTTTTTCCCCCCTCAAACTAAAAGGCTGAATGTTTCTAAAAGGTTTGTTACAATAATATGCTTCGGTAAAAAGCAATGATTCGATCAGAGTGGTAACGTTAAAGGAGGACGTTGTGTATTTTTTATTTAAAACTACAGACCTCGCTTTGGAGTCAAAGATGCCTCTATACCCTCCCAGCCTGAATCAATAGAAGCAGGTCAAGCCTCTGACTCTGAAGCTATTTCACAGTTGGTGTTCCCATTTCAAACAAATCAAATATGACTGTAATCTCTTCTACTGACGTATTAAACATCATAAATCTTACCATATTAAATCTATCTTTCTCTCTGTTTAAGTTAAGAAGCTCTCACTGCTGTGTAAAATAAAAAAAAAGCTGCATTTATTACAGACACGCGCAGGCTATTTTTGATGTTTTTGAAACTGATTCTTCAGGAAATTATTCAGGGAACACTGTCTGTCAACGTAAACCACCATGAGCACTTCCATACGATGCTAATGAAAACCACGCTTCATAACAAAAAAAAGGCCAAATATCACTGTTATATGTTAACTACAGAAGGGACCATGAAAAGCACTTGACTTTCACTAGAAAACAGCTGAATTAAGAAGGGACTGTAAGTAATTGAAATTCTTTGCAATTATTCACGCATGTAATATCCTAATGTCAGAGAATAATAAAACCCCGACCTTAACTCAGGAAAGGGAGGCCTTTAATGCTTTAGATGCTGAACTTTGCCCTGTTGTGATGTCTTGAATAGTCACTGCGTCCTTGGTGTAGTTTGGTAAGTTGGATACTCATGGATCAGGGTCTTTACTGTTGCTATTATTTGTCCATTTTAGGATAATGTTTCAAACTGTGGTTATCACACTCACAGAAAATCTTCGACATGGCTCATAATTTGTTCCATTTGTGATTTTCTGGTGCTAAGTGTGCATCCACGGAAAACAGACTAGGGATATTATTTTTCAGACAAGCTTCAGTGACAATCTGAAAGACCATTAGTGTGCTACTTCCTGGAACATTTGGCACTCTGAATACAGTCCAGCACTTAGAAGGATCAAACATGAAGAGAACACTACTCAGTTGACTATTGGTAAAGAAAAACTTAAAAATCAAGAACTTCTATTAAAAGAGTAGCCAAAGGCAATAATGTCAGCTAATTTAAAATGATTGTTAAAAAGCGTTTTGATTACTTTGAAGAAAATATTTATTTTACATGAACATTTTGCTCATTGGAATCTTCTAGAGGACGTTTTATTGGTCATCTGATGTCAGGATGACCAATACATAAAACACATAAAACATAAAACAGTATATTTTCCCTGCCACTCACTTTTTTCACCATTTCTAGAGCTAATTGAACCTGCCAGAGCCAATGAATTACAAAAGTATTTTTGAGATATTCAATGTCTTTCCCTGTCTGGAATGTTCAGTCACATTTAAGAATCATTATGTGTATAAACCGATAAGGATGTGTCAGACAGCTTCAGTTGTTTTACTCTGGTGCTGTTTTATTGTTTAAAATCCCTGGACACCAATGCTGAGTTTTGTAAAGGCCCCCATTATTTATTTTGTGTTTCTTTTCTCATCTTGCATCCATTTATTGACACAAATGAGAATAAATATTCTGTATTCAGCCATTTTAATGTCTGGCTAATGCTGTAATTCAGGTGAATCACAGAAGGATCAACAGAACAGCCATTGATTATTCAGAGGCTGATAGTCCAACTTTTGACAGGAGTAAGTGTTTATTTGCTTGCAACTCTTGTTTATGGTGATCTTATCACAGTCAAAGAATTTAAACACCAGATGTTGATCAATGTTAATGTTTGATTGTTTTTGTACTCTTGAGCAATCGAATCCTTATTTAAACACTACTTCTATTCAGGCACCATCTGAGATTAATGTTAAAATTAGCCTTATGATTTAAAACATTTATGAAGAAGATAAAGATACAAGTCTGTAAACTTGCAAATACTTCTCCTCTGTACTTTAGTTAGTGAACAGAAGTGCACTAAATACAGGCCATACTGTACAATACAGATTTGATCGTTAATTGTGGAAATAACCATTACATGAAAAAAAAAGTTCTGCTTCTATGCTTTTCATATGTTCCAAACACATGTGGTGAATGAGGTAACTAAAATATGGGGCATGTTAGCCCACTTGAGATTTACGGTTTCCATGTTATTTTAGTGCTGAAGTGAAATGTTATACAGTGCCCAGGAGCTCCACGCAAACATTTGTCAACAGTGATTAACTTAAGTTATAATTAAAATAAAGTAATGCTTCTTAATGTGTGGGTTACATTACAAAGTAAAACACTCGCACCTTCCTTAATGCAGAACAGAAAAAGCAAAGAGCAGGAAGATGTCAGAGTAATTTAAGCAAATCTGCAAAATGCAATTCTACTACTAAAGTATAACAAAGACTTGACAGGTGGACTAACACACCGACGGTGTTGGTAATGGGGAATATTTTGAAAATGAACCGTAAGTGACTCAAGTGTAATGTAATTCAGCAGTAAATGAGTACAGTTCTCAAGGGAGGGAGAAACATCTGCACTGTTAAGAACCACCAAACATGAGCTGCCACTTCAAAAATCTGTTATTAACGTTGAATGTTCCATCTGTTTATAATTTGAAAAAGACTGATTTATAGAGATGTGTGTTCACTGGTGCAAGTAGAACATATCCGTTAGCTATAAATGCTGTCCTTTAGGGCTGATAAATTAGACGGTTTTAATTTTCTCTAATGGGAATTCAAATTAAGTCTTTATAAATCCAAGCTAGAAATGAAAAAGAAAAGGATTTGCTGTTGTGAGTTTGACAAACAAATGCTATGCAAATATAATTCTGTGCCAATTGTAACTATAGTTCAATGTGTTTCTAATAATATACTTAATAGTAGATTTAAAAAAAACTGGCTAAAAGCAACAAAGAAATAGTGTGGGATATACAGACTAAGAGCATAGAGGCAGAAAAACCGCAGTCTGTAGACTACTTATCACTGCATCACCTAACCACTGCAAAACCACAGCATGACCAAAACGTGACCACACAACAGTTCTCGATGGAAAGAAACAGATGGTTTCAGGAGAGTCAGCCAAAAGAAACAAGAGTGGGTTTTTCAGAAACCAAAATACCTACAAAAAAAGAAAAAAGTTGAGTAGTAATTTAAAGTAAGGATAAGTGCCCGTGACTTTAAAGGTTTCAGCTGAATGTGAAACAGGGCATGGAAGGTCTTAAAATGATCAGCCAGATCTTACAAATCATTTTGTGCAAGTTGTTTGACCTTTAAGTGGTTTCCAAGCATATATCATTGTCAGAACAGTGGAAACAGATATTCAGCAGGAAAAAGGAGAGACACAGCTCCTAATCCATTACATCCGTAATGCCTTTCTGCAGAAGTGTCTGCGTGTTGAATATTTCAAACAATTCCTCCAGATAATTTATACCTGAAGTCTGAGGTAGAAATGCTGAAAAAAGCTCCTGGCTTTAAGGAATGCTGGGAAGCATTTTAATCTCTATGGAAAAACATGTTTTATTATCAGAACCTTTCTGAAATGCAAACAGATGAGATAGTGCAGCAAGTGGAAAAAAAAGAAAATCTAATTACACTCTCTATTTTGTCATGCCAAAAAGAGTTTGATAAGAATCAGAACATTTGAAGACAAAATTATGTTTCTAAAAATGAGCACACGAAAGCAACACAATAGAAAAGGTCTCTTGTTCCGAATTCGTAACATAGTGGACTGTATAATAAAAATTGATATAGTGAAAGGGTTTAAACTTCAGATTTCTGTTAAAAAATCAATTAGGAGTAATAAAATGGCTGAAGAGACAGGGTTTGTGCTGTACATGAATCACCAGACAGTGCTCCTTAACCCTATTATGTCCTCCCCTGCTTTGAACATAATATTTTACACTCCATGATATCTAACTTGGAGCAGAGGGAGAATGAGTTGTTGCTTCATCTTTTAACCCTCCCTGCAGTCCTAAGAGGACCCCATGTGCGCTTTATACCATGTACATGGTCCTGAAACGTCACATACGCAATATTACAGGGGGTGTGTGTGTGTGTGTGTGTGTGTGTGTGTGTGTGTGTGTGTGGGGACAGGACACCCCCATTGAATCCTCTATGTTTGACCATGATATCTGCTTCACTCTTCCTGAGCATCGAGCTAGAAATGAGAGAGGCTTAAAGTCTTTAGCTCAGTATAACTAAAGAGCTATTTCCCGCTTAGTGTATAGTCGAATCTAATTTAATGCTAAAAGTAGACTACAAAATAGCACCCCTTTCAGGCAGAATATTTATGGCAGATTATTTCACAGGGGTCCGACTTTGAGTGGGGAAGTTCCAAAAAAACAGTGAGTGACAGATGTATGGATATGTTGTCCAGGAACCCTGAATATTAATGCTAGACAGAAAAAGGTCTTGCAGATTCACAAAAAAAACCTTGACTCAACGTCTGCAACAACTTGAACTTAGTTTTTGATACCAAAATGATGTTTTTGAATTACAAATAATTTTGCAACAGATTGCCAACTGAACTGCCCTACCAAAAGTCTAAATATTCTTTCAGATTTAAAAACATATTAAAGGGGTGAGTTATAATAATAGCTTTTTCTAAGTTAAAATGTAGGTCTAAATCCAAGAACTGCATGTGCAGGTGCAAATATTAACACCTGTACAAAAGTATTTTTAAAAGTGGGACATGCACATAGGTAGACACAGAGATAAATCATCAAAACTTTCGATGAGCAAAAATAACCAGACTCGAAAGTAAGGCATGCTATAGCCTGATTGTAACTATATGCATAGCAGAAAGCAACTAGCACATTTACAACAACACATTTACAACTAAGCTGCTTTAAAATGCACTTTTTAATCCCAAGAAAAAGAATCTTTAAACTCTCCTCTTCAAGCAAATTAATGAAGAAACAACAACACTCCCCATTAAAGGTTTCAGTCTAAAAATATTGTAACTACAGAGATCAAAATTAGTAATGTGTGTAGTCCACCAGCTTTCATATAGGCTATTAATGAACTAATGACTTCACAGCCGTGATGATGTGCTGAGGCAGGCAGACACTCCTTCCAACATATACTACTGTGTCAGTTGTTTCAGCAGACAGAGAAGTTATAAATCTTCTCTAATGGATGAGGATAATGTATGAATCTGTCACACAAAGCCACTGTGTTCAACCACAGTTTTCCTTAAACTGTAGACTGTGGCCTCTTTTCACCACAAATATGATCCCTCCTTTATCCCTGACTTTTAAAAAGGGTCTACAGATGGCAAGGTAGCTAAGCCTTTATAAAGCAGTGATTTTTTTTTTTACCAAAACAGGAATGTTTCTCAAAAAAAAAAAAAAAAAAACTGTGAACCAAATATTTTTTTTATTTGTTTTTACAAAAAAACATAGAAATTATAAATTATGGGCATGTAAATAAAAAAAATCACTTTGTCCAGTATGTAAATAAATCCTGACAAATATTTAGTTAGACACCCCATAGGAAGTTGTACATCAACCATCAACTTTATGCAACGCCTCCTCTTCTTGGAAGAAATGGTGGGAGTTCTTACGGGAAGAGTGGGGGTTACAAAAAGTTTGCTGGTTAGTTTACTGGGACAGACCTGAATTAAAAACACAACCCAAAGACCTTTTGGGGGTGTTTTTGAGATCATTGTCCTGTTGAACCCAATTACATCAAACAGCCTGTTAAGCAATGTTGTTGCTGACAAGGATCCTAATTTAATATTCCATCTACTTTGTGCACCTTGACCACAATGACAACATGATATGGCTAAACATTAAAATTAATCAACTTTTTGACTGCCTCAATGATGATGGGGGCTCCTGACCAATTCCTGAAAATCCCAAGTAATTCAATGTCTTGTGATGGAAACAGTTTGGATATTGGGCACAAATCTGATGATTTGTGGAGTTGAATGAACTCTACTAATTCTAGCAAAGAGTAGTCAAACATTAAGCAAGAATCATGAAATTAGTTTGCTTGCTATTGGTTGCCAGAGGGAATTGGTAAAGATGAAACTTGCTTAAGTTTATTTAACAAAATATGAATGGGTATGCATCCACATGTTTGAGCTTGCACGTTTAAAATTTTCTAATTTTACAAACCAGGAAAAGAATCATGACTTCAGATTTGTGTGCCCAACTCTAGTTTTTGAAATTCATTGGGCACACAATGAATTTGTGCTTGTAATCCTCTGTTAAAATACATTTTATAGACATGGTTACCAAGGTTTGAAACTTCTTCTTGAAGGCTGGACTTTTAAAATAATCTCCAACTTAAATCACAGCAGATTTTAAATCAGACAGAATGAGATCGCATGTCACAACAGCTGACCTCCTCTTTTGTGACTTTACGTCCCTTTAATGTGTAATTGTGTGGGAGCTGTCACTGAGGAGCAAAACCAAATGTTCATGTCAACTCCTTAAATCCACAGTACAATCTCCACAAACCCGCAAAGCACTCCAGTTGAAAGCCTTCATATCCTCTTTCTGACCATTGATAGAAAACAGATGTTGACGCTGCTTTTTTCTGACAGGACATTATGCATCATTTCAAAGATGTGGTTTCTCTTTGTGGGGTATTTCTATACATAGTCACTTATTCCGAAAGTAGTTCCTTAAAGTGGTGAACTGTTATTGCATTTTATTAATAGAGATGCCTCTACAGATATCAAAATTATACCAACTTTCCTTCACTGCACTTATAAATGTTTTTCTGATAACGTCACAGAAATCAAAATCTCAACCGGCTGCTGTAAATCAGTAAAGCTATTTAAGATTGCCATGACTTTTAGTGTTTATCTACATAATGTCAACTAATAAAGATTTATAAGACTGCTTTCTTTTATAGTTTATTGAGAAACAGCTTGGGTTAATTTTATGCTCTTTCCTTGGGTAAGATGTTGACCTAATCGTAAAAAATTATTGCTTTTGAAAGGTTTTCAACTTAGTAATTTTAACTTCTTTTTTTCCTTTTTTAAATATGACTAGTTTGTATTTTTTGGAGTGTTTCAGGGAGCCTGATACTGGCAGTGTACATAGCTAATATCTAAAAATTCACTGGGATTAAGTATTAATGCGTTATAAATATGGCAATAACAATTAATATCGAAGCCTAATTCAAACCACCATCTCTATGGATACTGAATTATTTTCTAACGTCTCTTATGACAACATAAAACACTTAAGTTGCAAAATTTACAATGCGCCTTTTTGAATGACTGTGACATATTAGATAGCTTATTCTTCATTAAAGAGAAACTTAATGAGGTTAGATAAAGGTTTGTAATGTCATGATGTGAGGAGCTGCATAAAGACATGTTTTTTCAACAAAGAAATACTCTTTTAAATAAGATATATAATGTCAATGGTCCCACTCTTCCTTTCCATCCAGAACATTTATGTCATCGTCAGACAAGAAGTAGACCCAGAGAGTAATAAGCATTCTATCTGGGGCATGCTAAACTCCTTCAGAATTGCCAAGACGTCTTTTATAGAGTAATGATCACTGGAGGAATGATGATGTCAAAAAAAAAAAAACCTACATAGTTTTTCATGCAGAAATATATTTGAATTGGTACACTGGAAGGAAGTCCTGCTGAGACAGCTATTCCAAGGTGTGGAATAAATTTAAATCTAATGTTAAAAACAGATTTTATGAAACCAAAGGAAACAAAAGAGGGTTCAGGCCTTGTGGCCAAGATGAATAACGTGTTTTAAGTGATAACTCTACTGGAACTTTATGGCACTCTCTCTCTGTTTAAATCAACAACTGCATTTCTTTAACAAATTTCTGAACTACAGCAAGCTAACCGAAAAGCAACAATTAGATTAAAAGCAAACACTGACAGAGAATTGTTACTGATGTTCTTTGCATTAAAATAAAATGGAAAGGAATAAGAATGTATGCATTAGCCTACTATAATGTTTCAACGTGGAACTTGTCCAATAAAATGTGGTTGCAGCTTTGTACACCTTAAAGTCGACTTTCCTAAGAGTAGTTGCTATGACAAAGACAGCAAATAAGCATAAGAAGATATGTAGTACCTTCATAACTATTTAGAAAACGCAAGAATCACATATGCCACTCGCAACTTTAATGCAATTGTCATTGAAGTACACACAGAAAAGTTTGACTTTGACTGTGTTCTGTTTTTTTTTTCTTCCAAGATGGTTAAAGCTGACAGTGTATACATAATAAATCAAGTCAGTGAAATCACTGTTTCATACATTCTTGTCACAGGAGAAATATAAATATAAACAAAGATTATTAATGTCCCTCCATCCTGAAGAAGGTTAACACACTGGATCTGGCTCTCATCTTGGATTGTCAGAGGCTTGGGGACCAGCCTAAAAAAGGTGCAATAAAAGTGCAAAGACTGGCTGCTTTTTATCAACAAGTCTTTGAGGTGTATTTTCCATATTTCTGAAAAATTGTTATTTAGCTAACTGGGTAAATACTAAGGTGAATTTGAAGGCCAGCAAATTTGAAGCCTGGATTCAGATCGAGTGTTACTCTTACCACAGCTGTCTATCCTATTCAGTAATTCCTTTAATCCTACTTTTTGTTATGAAAAGGTTCTCTGGACCTAGAATGTTATGGGTTCACGGAGCAGGGATTGTGGTTTTGGAAAAATACGTTATGATGAAAAAAATATATCGTTAACATAGCAAGCAATTACCAGCAGACCGACAAAGAAAAGAACAGAAACAAAAATCTTTATGCAGATAAGCCACACTCCTGGAAATAATGATCATAACTGATCTCTGAGCAATTCATTGCGAAAACGCAGCAGGCCTCAGCTCAGAAAGCATTGCCAAAGTGGGACAAGCAGCTCACAGCTTATCATCTTAATCAAACCCGTCACTGGTTTTAAGCAAAGTATAATGTTGCAATCACAGGAATTTGTGATTTAAGTAGGTTTGGAACTGAAAACCTACAAGTTTCCTCTTTTTTTTTTCCACGTTTCACTTTTGAGCCAAGCACATTTACCTCCATGATCTTTAGAGCTGTGAACACAGGCACATAGTCTGCAGGCTGAAAATGCTTAATACTGGGACATTAGGCCTTTAAAACAAAGAAGCCAAACAAAAAGATCTCTATGTGGAATATGTGAAAGAGTCAAAAAGAGAAGGCCTGAGTTGGCACCAGCCTCTGGTGTCTCCTCTGCTTCCTTTCACAACATAATAAATAGCTCCAGAATGAAACCTTAAGCTCTGCACATGGTTGCATAACACATACCACAGTATGTGTCTTTTGTGTTGTCTATTTAAGACTTCTAAACCAGATTTATCAAAGAAATGAAAATGCAAAGAAAATCAAATAAATTCAGTTTCTCAACTTGAGCTGCTGAGTGACAAAAAACAACGACAAACATCTCTGCATTCCTCCTCAGAAAAAAAGGTCTGCAATAAACAATACCTTGCAAAAGTATTCATGCCCCTTGTATTTATTCAAATTTTGTCACATTACAACTGTAAACTGACGCATTTCTTTTGTGTAATCTTTTGATAGACCAAAATAAATGAGTGTATAAAAGTGTAGCATTCCTATATGCAAAAATGCAAGTGTTTTGGACTGTAATTAGCCTGCTAGCTAAGTTGGATGATCGTGTTTTGTTTGGTGAGTAGTTGTGAAATACCCAGTAGTGCTCTCTAATAAATATCTTAGCCCTTCACAGAACAGTTGGATTTATACAGAATCAGGTGCACACTGTTTACTAATTAGATGACTTCTGAAGATGATGATTGCACTGGATTTCATTCAAGGGCGTCAAAAGCTTGTGACACTTGTTACATTATTTGGTTAAAAGTGTAAAACCATGAACTAATTTTTGGCCATTTGTGTTGGTGTATGAAATACACACTGTCATTTATGGTTGTAATGTACCAAAATGTGAACATTTCTGGTTATATTTTTGGGTGTAACTTTAATCAGAAGTAGGTCTTTGATCGGTTTTATGCAATTATATATTCCCAAGCTAATGGATACCACAAGTATATATTTTTAAGCATCATAGGTTTGCCAGCTTAAATCATGTTGCGGCAAGTCACATTAGCTCTGGTACAGAAACACGCAGTATAGAATTTCCACATTGATGTAATCAAATTCAAGGCACGCTTTATAGTTTTTTGGAGCCATGTATGAGACTTGTTTAACTGATGTTGCAAGGGATTGCTGGGTTAGTCTTCAGCTCACACTGCGCAGGTGACCTGAAATGCACTCTGGGAGACATTATCATGGCTTTTAGCTGAAGCAATTTTTCTTCTTTAAATAAACAGTGTGGGAAACAATTTGCGGCTGCAGCCAATAACCATAAACCAACATCATTATGTCAAGAGTGTGTTTAAGATGAGAAGATCAAACAGGACGTCACTTAACCAAGGACAGAGGTTGGTCAAGCAATGCAAAGCAAAACATTTAAAAGTCAGTTTCTTCCATGAGATACCCAAGAAACTGTCTGACTTTTAGCTTGACAAATCTTCCCTTAAATGGGACTTGAGAACATTGATCTGTTGTAAATTAAGATCTTTGAGACATGTTTGAAATTTGCTCCCTAACTAAGTTTTATGATTGTGTTTCTGAAGCAAAAACACACTTGCCTTTAATATAAATCACGAGTCTGTAAATAGCGTATCCCATTCCATTTGAGCCATCAGTCACCCCAAACAAAGTTAAAGCACCCTCAAAAGTTTATAATCAAGGCTAATGTTAAGAAGTGGTTTGGAGATGTTACAGTAGCGTTTCTGCAGTTTTTGTTTTAGCTGAATGATCCATCTTTCTGGACAGTTTCTTTCCAAACATGAGTAGCAATATGCTTGTTTAATTGTGTTACTTTATACAAAATCCATACTGTTTGTCACATGGGAGTAATTTTAAACCATGAACTTTTCCATGAGGTCAGTGGAGTTCCAAGTATTTCTTACAAACAATAACTTTATAAAATTAGCAGCAAGGTTTCATTATGACTGGAAGGCTGATCACAAAGGAGAGATTAGCTACTAACAAATTGATCTGTAGCCTCAGACAGGAGATTAATCCACATTGTTTAGAAACTCTCCAGTGTCATGGCACAGGATAATGATAACGAGGTTTCCAGTGGAGGTATCCATCTATTTTCACATATACAGCTCCAAACAATAAGTAAATGTATAAAGCATGTAGGTTTAATGTATGGGGCTAATAAAATTCAGGAGAAATCTGTTCCCTAGAAACAATTCAAAAGTAAACTTTTTGTTCTCTAACTGTTTTTTGTTTCTTGAGGCAGATATACAATTTAAATATTTCAGACTTCAAAGCTATTTCATTTTAAGAACCAAGCTAATTGGTAATTTGACGTATTACAACAAATTTAAGATGAACATCTTGCAACACTGCAATTTTCCTGTCTCATACTTTTACTGCATACATTTAACTTGGTGTACCTGTAACATGTGGTAACTTCTCCGGTCGACTTCACGCAGGGATACTTTGTAGTTGAAATATTATTCTCAGAGCATTTTTCCCTGGAAAAAAAAAAAAAAAAAAAACATATGACATTTTGAACCGAGCTGAACATATTATTTTTCTTCTCTCGTTTAAAACCTATAATGAAAACAGTTACCCCTCACTGGCATCCTCTTCCTGGTAAGACCAAAGCAAAGCTCCCGAGAAACACATGCAGGTGACGGTGAGCAGGAGAGGACTCCTGTTGGGCTGCAGCAGCATGACGTCGACCTGTCCACTGTCCACGCGTGGAGCGACTGACTGCCTCTTCTCCGCTTTAACTTCAGCGGGCGAGGTTAGGAAGGAGGCAGGCAGACCCTCCCATTCACCCGGACATTGTGAATCTCCCACAAAGAGCCTCAGATGTTACCTAATTCTTTTGATGCAGACACCAGAACTTCCACATCGATATCACATATAAAAAAATATGTAAAATAAAATAATAATAAAAAAAAAAGTATATCGGACATGCTAGAAAATAACTTGTAGACGCGAAGCTAAACCGTTTGGGTGACACGGTAACAAATAAAACAAACCTTCAGTATAAGGAACTGTCAAAGGGAGAAAAAAATATAGGGAGAGCAGCGCTGGCAGACCCGCGCGTATAAGCTCGCGCTTCTGTTATTATAGTGCGTCATAATCTTTGCTGCCCTCGCGCGGCTGTGAATACGCTAGCAACGTAAAACGGTGATGAACAATTAACAAATTTGGTCAGAAAAGTGAAGGTAATTTTTAGATTTATCATATCGAAGGAAACCACAATAAAAACAGAGCTTTACTTGCGTGCTGGTGTGCTTGTACGACACACAATGCCTGACGGAAAAAGTGCTTAAGTCATTACTTTTTTTTTTTTGGCTTAAGCCACAAGAGATAAAAAAAAATACAATGCAAGTAACGGAAAAATTGCCAAAAGAAAAAGGAAAATAATAGGTGTTTAACAAAAAAAAATAATAAGTATACTACAATAGAAAACATTACTTTTACATAAGAACACCTGTTAAACTAAGTATTAAGATTACGCTGTACAACATTCGGGGTGAACAATAAAGTTTTTAGTTTGGACAACATTCCCTGTTCCTGTATAGTTTAGTGCTGGAGAGTCAGGATACGAGATGACAGGTATTTGATGACCTGGAAAAAAATTTCAAAAATATTTAGATCGTAATTTAGGCCGAAACCATTTGTGCCTTGTAGATCAATAACATAGTTTTCAATCCGACCTCTTTACAAGCAGAGAATCAGAGTGAGGGTTTGTGGACTGGCGAGATATTTCCCTGCTACCAATCAGGATTCTGACAGGGACACTGATTAACATTTTGAATGACCTGCAGTTTGATTATCTGTTGACACTTTCAAAACCCAAATACAAGAACTGTCATTTGTCTATACTACAATTACTGAAACGTAAGTACAATATCTCCAGGAATAAACAATTGGGTTGATTTTTTTTTTTTTTTTTTTTTTTTTTACAGTAGACCTTAAAATTAATATTGGTCTTTTTGCATGATGAAAGATGAGCTAAGACCAAATGCCAATGTTCTTAAAAATGAACTAGATAACGATAATTTTAGTAGATTACAATAAAAAAAATACAATCTTTGAATTGTCCATATCCAGACAAATGATATGAATTAATTTCCTAAGTAACTTATACATTTAATAGAAGTAGTAAAAGAAGATACACTCTGAATTATATCAATACATCATATATATATATACAGTATATATATATATATATATATATATATATATATATATATATATTATATATATAGTAGCCTATATATACTTATATACTTATATAAGTATATATATGTATATATACTTATATATATAACCACTACTTATAAAGACCTACAACATTCATTCATTCACCCGTT
Organism: Poecilia picta; assembly: GCA_033032245.1. NCBI lineage: Eukaryota > Metazoa > Chordata > Actinopteri > Cyprinodontiformes > Poeciliidae > Poecilia > Poecilia picta. The sequence continues at coordinate 18,871,496 of CM065364.1, forward strand.
CACACACTGATGGTGACAAACTACTGGATAGTAGCCACAGCTGCCCTGACCTGCACATATTCAAAATGATTGAATAAATAATAAACTCCAAACTAGATACAAACATAAGCCTAGAATATTTTATGCACAGCAAAACCTTTTTTTTTATAGTACTAACTTTGATTACACCAAAGGGATGTGCCAGTCCATTTGACTATATATGTAAATAAGTGATACAAAAATTATTGCAAATGCAAATCTGACAAGCAATTATTTTTTCATTTACACCCTGGCAGATAGCCATATTTTATGTCAACATAGCACTATGTCAAGGATAAGCAAAACAACTAAACTCAGTCAGCTAATCATTAAACGAACAAAACAGAAATTGGAAGACGGAAATATATTTACTGATTTTCACAAATGTTTGGAAGTATGAAGCAAATATCCGCTTCTATTATCTGTGCTAGAACACCAAGGATTTGCATCAGCAAAGTCATCACAAACAAAGCCAAGTGGTGTGTTGAAGGAGAAAAGCAGACTTTGTGATTTAACGGAGCATCTAAGAAAAAAAAAAAACTACTAAAGTACTGCAGGAAAAACACACTATTTTTAGCCTGAATCCCAGTTGCTTTGCATATGTTTCATCTTTTCATGTTGAGATGTAACTGATTACATGGCCAATTTATGAATTAAAGGCTTGCTCATTAACAGCTGCCTCTTAGATTCGAAGGGAAGAACATGTTCTCTCATTCTGACAAGTTCTAACAACATGTTAGGCAGCGTAGTGATCAGCCGTAAACACATTGCAAATTTCAGGCTCTGCCAATCCACCTTTAAACTCACTCATTAACTGGGTCAAGGTGCCTAAAAGAGGTGTGGCATTAAACCTCTCACGTACTGCTGACCTTATTCATGAGCTACCATGACCTGAGTCTGGGCACCTGTAGTGTTTACCTGCACTTGCAGAACTTAAGAGTTCTTCAGTTTCTAAAGGACACAGGATGGCATTACAGCAGAACCACTGAGGAGTCTGTAAAAGATATCCTTATGAAACACGATGACTGTGGTGTCACTTACATCTGCTTTTTTTTTTTCTTTTTTTTCTGGTAGAGCAGTTACACCGGGACATTAGTGACACAGCATTAGTTGGTGTCTATACAAGGAAAAGGTAATAAAATGGATCCAATTACAAGATATATATTCTTGAAGACTGGAGAATTGTACCTCTTGGAGAATCATTTGGCAGAAAATGACACCTAGAGTCCACTTCAAAGGGCCTGGCGAAGCGTGAAAGCAGTGTTTGACCGGGTCTGCTGGCTTCATTACAACAGATCCTCTACTACTACTACCATACTCTCCGCTCCAGCTCTGCTCTGAAGGGCTGCACTTCAGCTTCTGGCCACTTGATGGCCCTTTCGACCAACAGATCTCGCCCCCCCCCCCCACCAACCACCCCTTCTTTCGCCACTATCGTCATCATTGCCCACAAAATGGATGACAGCTTTTTTGGAAATATCAGCGTGCGTCACGACTGTGAGGTGCACATGCTGTGCCGTTTACGTTCCACCTGTTCTGATGATGCCTCAGCAGCTTCAGTAGGCAGGGAGAGATCATGCCTGCAACAAACAATCTAATACTGTTGAGCACAGATACTGCATCAAAGCAAGAGGACACAGGAGATACAGCTCACATGTTTTGCAACAGACAGATACAATGATAATCTGTGACATGTGAATAAGTCACTTATGACGTCAAAGAATCATTTATTCTAATATGCTTATTAGGTTTTTTGGCCATAAGTATAGCAAAACATGTTTTCCATGCCTTTTTTTCCCCATTATGGATGATGACCTTGCTTTTAGAAATGTTTTTTTTATATAGTGTAACCATCTTTTTGACAATTGCAAGAATTAGTTTTTATCAATCATCTGTGGGTTGTTTATGTCATGTTTTTTTTTTTATTTAAGTAAATGTAAACGGAGAGGACCTGTAAAACTGAGGCAACCATCAGCTCTAAACGAGATTGGACAGAAAAGCAATTAAAGAAGGAGTGTTGCAGGATTGTGTTTTACATGGGGAATAAACAAGAACTATTGGTTGTGAGTCTTGATTAAAGGAGCTTATTGAGGTAAGAGTAGAAAGTTAAGGCTGAAGAAAGGTGGAAATTATTTCACCCTGAGCTGCCTTATTTTTACCAAACATTCTCAGAATATCTATTTGGCAAGAGAACCACCCAAACAACACATGTTCTCATGCACTGGTAAATTAGAATACGTGCCATGAAAAGTGATTCACTGTCTTGTGGGTTGCTGACATTGACGCGAACCCTTTCATGCTTAATGGATTCCTCACCGTGGAGGCCTGCAGTCGCGGACTACCCACAAATATGTTCTTTTATTCTCTAAATTCTTTTGCACACATGGGACAGCAATGGGAACTCGCCTCTCCTCTGTCTGTCTCTTCTCACAGTGCAGCACTGCAGTGCCTCTCTGCACATGCTCAGTCAGAGAGACTAAGGGACAGCCACAGACAGTTGGAGCTCCCTGAAAATATGAACAGCCCCCATCATAAGACGTTGTTGTCTTGCGACCAGGCTCTGAATCATGTCAAACTTAAGAATAATAGGCGGCAGTGTTGCTGACGTGGGCATATTCATTCCTACATGAATAAACTTCGTCTTTTTATAGAAACATTTCTGCTTTGTCAAGGTCACTCTGTCTCTCTCAAGCTCAGACTGATTCTCTTTTGTGGAGGCTTTATGTGCTGTGAGCATTGGTAGCAATTTATATTCCTTCCCTTAATATCTGGTACTGTTTGGGCTGTTCTTTAGTTTGTAATTCTTTCCACTTATTTTCTACAATGAATCTAAATATGTAATAATTTACTGTGAATACAATAGAGATGATTTTTTTGTAACTTTTTTTGTAAAATTTTTCTGTAAAATTAGTGACTGCGAGTCCTATTTTTTTCCTCTTTGTAATTAACAGAAATGAGTCTTTGCAAAAATATCCATGTTCTCCATTCACTTTTTTCATATGCATAGACACACAGACTTTATTATGTGTGTTTTTTTGAGATCTTCAATAAGACACAGAGCTGTAATTGCATATAATTGTGAAATGGAAGGAAGAATGCATACTGACTTTTTTGTTCTAAGTTAAAATTTGAATCATGGCACTTGTTTTTTCAGCCCCCTCTATATCTTAGAACCCCTAAATAAAATTTACTGTGACGAAAAATGTTTTTAGATCAAGCAAAATTATTATGTAAAGTGTGCAATTATTTCTCAGAATGTAAAAGTCGCAGAGATCTGTTAGAGAACTTTGATCAATAGACAGCATCATGTAGATCAGTAAATACAGCGGAAAAGTTAGAGATAACTTTGTGAAAAAGTTTAAAGTAGAGCCAACAACAATTCGAGGAACTATCATCTGCAAATGGAAAGAGTGCTGCAGAGCTGCAAACCCACCAACACAGAAGTGCCCACCTGAACTGACAGGCCTGACAAGAAAGGCATTAATCAGAGAAGCAGCCAGGAGGCGCATGGTAAGTCTGGAAGAGTGCAGGGCCACAGCTCATGTTGGAGATTTAGTTGACAGCACAACTACTACCTATACACCATACAAAATGACCTTTACAAAAGAGTGGCAAAAAAAAAGAAAATAAAGAAATTGCTGAAAGAAAGTGTTAATCTGTCATGGTTTGTGCCTGGATGGCAGCCTCAACCTCCTAAGATCAGATGGGAATGTAACTGAGTTTAAATCAGTCTGCATGACTGAAATGAATTGACTTGATATTTTTCCATATGAATTTTAGTTTCTTTCTAGTGTTTGAAACATCTGTTATAAATTCTGACTTTATAAATGAATTAAATTAAATTAAATTAAATTGAGTAGAACTGAACTGAACTGAATTGAATTTAATTGAATTATGTTCACCAACCCTTAGAAAATTGTTCTAATACACGTTGACCTTTTTCGTGTATCTAAGAGTAAAAATAAGAGTAAAAACAAAGATAGATTTGTTCCTCACTGATATCTTGTTGTCTAAAAACATTTATTGTACACCTGCCATTTTTAAGCAATATGTCATCAATGTAACGCATGTTTCAACGAGTGTTAAAAGTCTCTTTTAAGATTAACCAGCCTATAAATCCAACATTTTCAGAATGAAAATGACAGATTACTTCCTGAAAGATTTTGACTTTTGTACAAGTACTTATAATTTCCGCCAACACTCTGGGTGGCGTGTCATGTCAACCATATGTGTTTATAGACGTGGTTGACAGACAAGAAAGCTACTCAAGTGAATCCCAATAATGTGGTTGGTAATGAGGTGATATATGTCGTCTTAATTAAATATATATTTTTTTAACTTTTCATTCTGCCTCATTGAAGCTACAATGGAGTCACAATGAGACTTCATACAGAGAAAATATATCTCAAGGTATAAAACTCTCCACAAAAAAGCAAACAAACACACGAAAACATCTAAGACTGAACTCTACCTGTTCATTCAAAATGTCAAAGACCACCAGGAGGACTGTAAAGGTAATAACCTACTGAACGAAGTAATGTGTGAAATTGTATGTGTGCATGATTGTGTGTGTAGATTGCTTTAGTTGGACTCCTCAAGCAAATTATTTGCCCAGGTTTTCTCACCAATCATTACCAGTTCATTGCTTGTCTTGATAAGGGTGTGTTAACGTTTTTAAACTACTTGTCTGACTCATGATCTCGGACTGTCTTCACATTTTTTTTTCAGTACTCGCCTATCTTCCCTGCTCTGTCTCTTAAAAAAAAACATTTCTAGGCCTTAAGTTGCTTTTCTTCCTATGCGCTTCCCTGAGATGCCAACTTGCCAACACTCTTACTATCTTTGGAATAAATCTGTTCATACAAATTACTCTGTGACCTTCAGCCTACTCTAAAATGTCACTTTAGCAATTTTAGTGAGCCAAATCCAGCATGTGTGGGCTAAAAATATCCAGCTGTGTGATCTATTTTCCTTTTAGCATTAATTCAACTTGATCTATCGTCAAAGTCAGAATCAATAGCGATGACTTTGCTTAGACATGTTTTGACTCTACTTGTTCCAGTTGCAACAAATCAATTTAACATGCGTAACTCTAATCCCCCATTCAGTTTGTTGTTAGCACAACATCTACACATGTAACTTTTTCACATTTTGTCACATTACAACCACAAATGTTATTTCGCTTGATTAGATTTTGTTGCGATAGAGCAACATAAATTAACAATTATAAGGAGGAAAGAAAAGCAAGTTTATTTCTAAATGCTTTTACAAAAATTCTTAGAAGTATGAAGCGCAAGTTGCATCCAGCCCCATGATTTAATAGGTTTGGAGAACAAACTTTAGTTGAAATTACGGCTGCTGATCTTTTTAGATATTTACGCACCAGTATTCTCTTTAGAAATGTTTAATATTAGTCCAAAAAACTTCTCAGTTAAATTTAGGTCTCTGAAATTCCAGTTTGCCTCCATCCATCTTCTCATTAACTCTGACCAGCTTCCCTAGATCAGAAAGCTTCCCCAAAGCATGAGTACTATTTCTGACTGAGGAAAAGTGTGTTTAGAATGTTAGCTTTCTGCCACACACAGGCCAAATAGGCCAAAAATAAATAATAAAATAAAGAAGTGCAGAGGGGAATTATTTTGACTTTCTTTCAACATTTCCACAATCTCCACAATAAGAGTGACATTTCTGGAGTGCTTGATTAGTCCTTGTCTTGTTGTTGGATTTTCACCACCTGAGCCATGAATCCCTGTGGTCCCTTCAGAGTTACCATAGGAACTCTTGGCAGCTTCATAACACTCCCCTTTCTTTGCTCTGGTAAAATCGCCATGTGTTGGTAGGCCACTAGTTGAGCCAAAGTCATTCCATTTGCAGACGGAGGGTTGAACAACGAGTGGCCTGTGTGATTTTCATGCTTTTCTGCCTTAAAGTTCTTCCCGGGTTATCTCTGAGTTGTCTGCTGTGTTCCTTATCGTCATGATGCTGTTTGATTAAGAGATGTTCTCTAAAAACCTCTGAGGCCATCACAGACGAGGCTGGTTTTTACTAAGGCTAAATAAGATACTCTATTTATGATTTAACATTCAAATGTTAAATCATAAATAAAAACTGTTTATTCCACTGGATTTGGACTGGATTTTAACCTTTTTTCAGAGAACAAGTTTCTGCAAAACACCGCACACTTTCCAGAATTTCTCAAAAAAAAAAAAAAATTAAAATTGATGGTTATGTGGGCTGCACAGTGGCGCAGTTGGTAGAGCTGTTGCCTTGCAGCAAGAAGGTTCTGGGTTTGATTCCCGGCCCCGGCCTTTCTGCATGGAGTTTGCATGTTCTCCCTGTGCATGGTGGGTTTTCTCTGGGTACTCCGGTTTCCTCCCTCAGTCCAAAAACATGACTGTTAGGTTAATTGGTCTCTCCAAATTGTCCCTAGGTGTGCATGGTTGTTTGTCCTGTGTGTCTCTGTGTTGCCCTGTGACAGACTGGCGACCTGTCCAGAGTGAACCCCACCCCTGCCCGGAACGCTAGCTGGAGATCAGCACCAGCAACCCTCCCGACCCCACCAAGGGACAAGGGTGTCAAGAAAATGGATGGATGGTTATGTGACAAAATCTGAAAAAGGTTTAAAAATATATTTATACTTTTAAAAGGCTCCTTCTCTTAGGTTGGTGCACCTTTCTATTTGGTTGGTCAATGAGCCTAAATGGGTTAAATGAGAACTGTCCCGACATTTTAACCCCTTCAAACACCTGAAGGCACAAGCATTTGAAAGAATCAGAGTGCATACCTACGGTTGAGCTTACCCAATGTGTAAAATCAATACCAAGATGCATTAGAGCTGCTCTTTTTATACATAAAGTATTCCCTCTGTGACACTATTGATTTTTTCCTTCCATTTGTTGTCAGTCAGAGGCTCCACCTTTGGCCCAAGAAAGGTGAAAGCATACATTTTATTATGTCGTTTACCACCACCTTCTGTGTGGTTTTTCCACTGATGTGGTGTTGTAATGTAGACTGTGAGGCATGGGCAAAGCAGAGTCAGGAGGACTCCACAAATTTCAGAGCTGTGCAGTTCACTACTGTGATGTAGTTTAGTTTTCCTCCTGCTGTATCGGAAAAAAGCCCCCTCCCCTCCTACCCCGCAAGTATGATGCTGTGATGCTGGCTTGACGCTGCTGCCAGCTGTTCACTGATGACTCACCTTTGCTATAAAGAGATGTGCGAAAGGTTTTTTTTTTTATTATTATTTTCACTTCCTGTAAGCACCCAGAGTCTGCCCTTACAATCTGTCGACATCGAACGATTATCATTTCCCCGACAGTTATTAAAACCACTTCTGTTTCTCTTGTGAAGCTGAATTTTTATTATGATTTTCAAAGTCCATGACGTTTCATTGTACAGGACTCACTGCATAAACAAATCAAAATCTGAATTACTGTCAGAAGATTTAAACCATTTCCAAAATCTCATGAGAATAAAAAAATAGGAGGCAATTACAAAAAAAGAGTGACTCTGACAGCAGTACCTCTCTCTGCTCACAGCCCCTAAATGGAGCTCCAATCACTATTTACGACTTTGGTGAATGACCTTGAAATGGCCACATCTTGTCGCTCCCTGTTGTTGCTCCCCCCAAACCTTCCTCTGGTTTTTCCGATTCTGTTTCACCACCCAAACACACACTCACAAGAGCTGCCCAATACAGCCGTTCTTGAGTGAATTTTTGTCTTTATCTTCCTTTCATTTTTAGTTCAGACTGTGTATGTTCTACTCTGTGTTTAATTTACAGCAAATAATAACAATTTTCAAAGTGCTGTCAGTGTCCTGCAAAGGTTTTTCAATTAAATTCAGCATTTTTTCATTATACAATCACAAAACTTAAAGTATTTTATTTACGGACCTGCACAAAGAGGCCCACAATCCAGAAGGAGAAGGAAATTGATTTGTATTTATTTAATTTGCAAATGGAATTTTGAACAGTTATGTTGAAATTTACCACGTATTTTCAGCAAATCTTGATGAGTATGTCTCTTTGCGCATCTTCAGATTTTTAACGATCCTTTTTTGCTGAATTGCTCAAGTTCAGTCAGACTACATAGAAGCATCTATGAGCATGAATTTCAGGATTATCTACACGGATTCTCCATTGGATTTAAATCTGCACTGTGACTGAATCATTGTCTCATACATTTCACCATTTATTCAATACCATCCAATTTTCCTCTAAAGTTAAATTAATGACACATTAAAAAAAAACCAGAAAAAAGAAAGAACTTACTCTGTTGTGAGTCTACCTACAGTATATCAGAGAAAGGATCGCATGCATGCTCTAAAAGAAAAATCACCCAAAGTGACTGTGTGAATTACAATGTAAATGCATTAGTAATCAAAACAGTCAATATTACGTCCATAATGAGAAACATGAGAAACCAGACTAACAACAAACAAAAACAAAAAATGATCTGCTTTTCGTGGTAAGTGATAAATCAATCAATAGATAACTACAACTTTAATATCCAATTGTAAACGCTCCAATCATGTTAGACAAGTTCAAACTATTACTGTGTCGATAAGAACCGGGACAGGTTTTACTATGTGACTCCTCATCGTTTGAATTATTCCTGAAGCTTCAGACTTTGGCCCTGCAGTGAATCTGTGGCCCAGATGTGACTGCATGGACCAGTACACTAAAGCGTGCTGTTTTAGTGGAGACGCTATTAACATCCCCATTGGTTTCCTTATTGTCGCCTCGGGACATGCAGTTCAAACTTAGAAAACTGTGACAACCATCACTGATTTTTACAATTCAGCTGCTGTTGCTTTGTTGCAAAGTCTTGAGTTTCTTTGCTTGTACACATGAATATCTCTTCACAGTAGGGTCCTGACCTCCATGTACAGTTCAGCATATACATGCACAATCCTGAGCTGTGCCTCAACAATGATAATTTCCGGCAAGCTGTAAACACCAAGGTGAGGATATTCCCTCGGGATGATTTACTTCCCTCTCTGTCTCTTCTCCTCTGTGTCAAGCCAAAGCATAGACTGCTTCTTGGTGCAGACTGCACTGCTTATTTACTCTATAATGCTGCAAAGGTTTTTTATGTTTTTACATTAATTCTATGCAAGTCATCTTTTAAATAAGCTTATAGGACCTCAATTAAAAAAAAAAAAAAACCGCAAGAGAGCTGAACAATAAACTTGATAAAAGAAATTGTGAATTTTTTTATGGGTTAATATCACCTTTACATGATGAAAGAATGAACATTCATGAATAAAGCCTTGATCTTAAACAACAGTTATAAAAGAATAGTTTTTCTTTTTAGAATTTTAATGAAGCCATAACATTTGACAATAAAAACTTTGGAATTTAAAATTATTGTAGTGCATTATTTATACATTATTGCACTGAATAATGTATTTTCGGCAAATTGTTCCACATTACTGGCAGTTATAGTTGTATGCTTTGTTTCAAAACAAAACCATACAAGAAAATTAATTTTCTCATGTTTATTTAAACAAGTTTCCCCTTGACAGTTTTCTTTTTAAACAATATTTCTGAAGACGTAAAGCTTCTCTGTAAAGCTGCAGGCTTTCTGCAGAAATCTTGGCTGCTTTTCAGAGAGAGGCGTCTTTCATCAGCAACATTTGATTATGCATTTAAATTGATCAGGTCATTGCTCATTAAGCTGGCGCTGGCACATCATCCACTGTCAAGCCTGACATTTAATGCAAAATAACTGCACTGATCTTTTGACTACATTGTATTTCATTGACCTCAACCAAACTGTCTACCCTAGATCATCTCCTGTCCAAACCTTTTACAGTTTCCTTGTTTTTTCTTTCATTGACAAGCTCTTGAGAAATTACACTGATTGATTAGTCATTCGCTTAAATGTCATTACAAAGGCAACAGTTGGTGGATTAATAAACAACTACTCATGCTGACTGTGTCAGCAGCTCAAATGTGCTGTGGGTCCTTCAGTGTGTGACTGTCCAGCTGTGCAGCAGTTTGTCATAAGTATTATATTGCGTGGTGCATCATTAGGTGCAAAATCTCTAAACTTGATCAAAACCCAATTTAATCTAGATGCATGTGTATACAGACAAATTATTCGTTTTCATGTATCATGTAATCACCGAACCCTGTCTCTGCAACCTGCTTATGGGTTTTCCCAACAACACAAAGCTATTATTTTTGTGGGAAAAGCAAATTACTATCTCAGAATAATCTCCAGCATCCATAAACCAGAACATTGCGAGGTCAGTTTTAGTTTGAAGTGTGTTTAAAAGCAGTTTTCATGAATGCTTGTTTCGTGAAAAGTGTTAAGCTTTGCTCTCAATGACATTTTTTTATTTTATTATATCACTTTTCATTTTAGGTATTAATTCAGTTAGTTTCTTAATATTTTTTACTGACATGGTCACTCTCTGGTCAAACGTATTCATCAAGTTTTTATAATCCAGTTTGGTTTTATATTTTTTTCACGATCTCATTTGTTACTTCTTATTACATTGAATTTGTGGTTCGCCATCCCCAACCCAAATTGGATGAAACAAAAGCTGCTGATGCAACAATTTTTCCAACAGAATCAAAAGTTTCCTCTGGTACAAACAGCTGCCATACAACAGTGAAATTAATTAATCAGTAAATATAAGTATGTGTAAATATATGAAGTCTCATTTTTCTTCCACATAAAGTGTCTTACATAAAAACCAGAAAGTTACATTTAGGTCTCTTCTGACCAGAGTAGCTTCTTCTAGATACATCTCATGTCCCTTACATGTCTTGTGGCAAACTGCAGAGGTAATTAATCTAACAATGGATTATTATCCTTGTGCCTCTTACACAGTTGTTGTGAACTGCATTACAAATTGTTCGCCTGTCACTACGCATACAGATACACAACTCTTACTGCTATGCTGTAGATTCTGTAAAGGTTTCTTGATCTGTTCTATTGTGCTCCAGTAAAATCCTGTTCTATGACAAGATCATGAGTCAATTCATGCATCTAATAGAGTTTTCAACATTTAAACAAAAGCAGCACTCATTGTACTGCGGGCCACAGAAGTAATCATCACTTTAATCACAAAAGAGGCACACAGCATGACGTGACTACCCGACTGTTCACTCAATCTTGATAATCAGCATCTGAAACCACTTTGAGATTTCCTACAATGTTCCTTGTTGATACTTTGTACTGTGCTCACTGTTTTACCACTGTAACTGCAATTGTCTTTGATATACAGGTATATTTTTTTTAACATATACCGGTACTTAAATATACAACCTGCAAATAAAGGTATACATGGTGTAAAACTGAAGCTGAGAACACATATTCTGCTTACGTAGTTGCATTGAAGTTCAAGTATTGATGCACTGAATGGAAAAGCATTAAAATGGTTTAGATTTATTTATAAGAAGTATGAAGAAAAAAATGAATATTATTAGCTAGTAGCACTATTAAGCAAAGGGCAGTACTGCTGTGTTGCAGGGAGAATGTCCTGGGTCAAAATCCAGGCCTGGAGTTTTTCTGCATGGATTTTGCATGTACTCCTAGGTACCCCATCTTCTTCTGGCCATCCGAAAAGATGACTGTTAATTTGATTTCTCTAAATTGCTATTATCTATCAGTGTGTATGTGTTTGTGTGTGAGCATGATTTTATTTATTAATGTTGTCCTGTGTGTCTCCGTTTTCCTGTCATGTACTGGTGGCCAGTCCAGGGTGTACCCTGCCTCCCCTCCCGCCCAATGACAGCTGGAAGTAGGCACCAGCCCCCTGTGGCCCTACGAGGCCAATCGGGTACAGCAAATTAATGGATGAATGCATGCATTGAGATGGTGATGAATCAAAAACAGGACACAGAGAAAAGAGAGAAGCAGTGCCCACCAGATGACAGGGGCAAATTTGAGTCGACCAAAGGATAAATAATGTCACTGTAAATTCTGAGAAGCACAGTCCTTTTTTGAAGTTATTTATTTTCCTACATTTCCCTGACCCTCACCCTCACCCGCAAAACGTAGCTGCTTTTTATTGCACAGCAGCCGAGTCTGAAGCCAGCAGAGAGAGTTGTAGTAAATCAGCTGAGAGGAGCAGAACTTATCACGGATTTTCCCCTGGTCAGCAATAAAACAAAATCACCTCTTCATCAAAATTCAATTATATCTTGACTTGTAACAAGGATGGTATTCTTGAGGCTTGGAAAGATTCTTTTGACATAACTGGGAAGAAGGCACAGAATTCCAGAATGTCCAGATTGAAAAAAATGGTCTGTTTTATGTTATCAGTGAGAAGGGGGCTCTACCAAATGGTTTTGAAAGGACAGATCTTCTTTTGCTCTCTGTTGAAAGATGCCAAATGTGAAAAGTGTAAGGGGTAACCACTGCTGGTGTAACTGGGTCTATATTATTAGTTGTATATTTCCACAAAATGTGTTCTTTCATGTATTTGTCTGCTTAAACTTGACTGTTGCGTGTTCCTCTGTGTCTACTATAAGGGGTTTGGTCCTCCAACTCCACCTTATTTTCTTCTTCTTTTGTTCAGGGTCCTCCAGGACTATTATAAATATTAAGTTATTAATTTCCTCTTCCCTTTTGTTACTCGTTCCACTGGGAAGAGGCAAGTTTTATAATCTATTGTAATAATTCGTTTATATTGTTAAATGTTTATTTTTCCTTCTGTATTAATGACAAGTGTTTGGATATTTTCATTTGAGTTGCTATTACACCTTTATATCATCATTTGATGCATGCTAACTATTATTTTGTATAGATCGGGTTGGAGAACTGGAGCACATGCTAGGTGCTAATGCTAATATCTCCCGATTGACAGATTGGATAAACGGAGGCCGCCTCCAAACCCAGACTTCATGTCTTGTGGTTTGTCTGATCACCACACAACACACACAGAAATCCACCGGTCACACTGGGCTACTTTTAAAGAGATTTATTGCCTTGCGAAAGTATTCGCCCCGCTCCCTCTTAGACATTGTCTAGTTTATGTCAATTTTCTTTATTGCATTGCAACTTGGTACCATTTACTTTACAGAGCATGGCATCATGTTGAATGTTTCATTTTCTTTTGATTGTTAAGCAAATAACAAATAGGACAAAATCACAGAAAATGTCAATGTATAACGTTTTCACCCCTCACCCTTCTCCTATTTGAGCACTTTATAGAGCCAGCTGTAAGTCACTTTGACTAAGTGAAAGGAAAACTTCGCAGGTGAATGTCAGAAAAAAGGATGTACAAAAGACTCTCAGGGGGAACAGCAAAAAATCAATCGGACACAGTGTGTATTGATTTAACAGATCAGTCACAAGTGCTGTAACGTTAAAAGCAAACTTTTGTCATTTTTGTAGGTGTAACACAATCCTGTCCAAAACACCGGTCGTGTGTCAGCCACCTAAATTATTATTGCACACCTGGTTGCAGAGTATGAATCAAATGATGACACAGTGAGTTATGATATAATGACTGAAGCTAGCTTCCTGAACTGTAGCTCATTTTTCCATTGTTGGTTGACCAATAACTGTGTGATAAATTTTTTTTTTTTTTTGCTGAACCTTTAAGGAGTTAAAAGTAGAATTTTCGAATCTTAGAGTACATACTTACAAATTGGACCAATAATGCAACTTTGCTCACGAGGCTTAGTGGACTGTTTGGCAGATAAGTCTATTATTCTAACTACATTATCACTTTGGGTGTATTTCAAGCATCTGGTTTAGCATTTCACATCATAATCTGTTCATGTATGTTCAAACTGTGATGTAATATTTCCTTATGATGAAACAGGAAACCAATGACTTCCTGACATAGCTTCTGTCAGAGTAGCCAGGTCCATATGAGGGGGGTATGAGGTAACACATTGCTTTTTATCCAAACATATTGCGGTAGACGCTCTTGTTTTTCTACTTAAAAGTTTCCGTCCTCTCCAGCTTATTTATGCTGGAGTTTCAACACAGTGTTTCTTTACCTGTCATTTTTTTATTCTTTTTTGTCACACAAGAGCAAGTTTCAAATCTGGGAAAGCATAAGATGGTGCTCGATGATGAGTAAACAGATTGTCTGGGGAGTTGAGTGTCCTAGCTACGTCAAAGGTCAGCTCAGGCTGCCAGCCGAGGGAACAAATCTGCACCACCCTCCTCAGAATCAAAGAAATTCATGAGAATCATGAGAAATTTGGTGCAAAGACTTACTACTTACAATAACAATGAGATTACAGACCTTTCAGATAGAGAGAGAAAAAAATAAAGATCTTTCTTTTATTCCAATCTTACATCCAGATTAAGTTTGAATCTTATCAGACATCTGTCATGCAAGAAGTTGACTAAGCTGCACAATATGTGAATGTCACAGAAGAAAAAGTTAATCTGTTGACCTCAGATGTGGAGCCAGATAATTTCGGACAATTTAGACACACTAAAATGTTCACAAGTACTGCACACACCTGTATCCTAATATGTTATCTTGTCTCTTCATGCTGTTTAAATAAATTCAGTACCCTTCGGCTTTACTTTACTGATTTTGGCCGTTTACAATTATTTCCTGTTGTTCATAAATCCACCCATGAGGCTCGCATTTAGATGTTACGAACTATGTTTGGTCAAAATTGTTGCTTTGAGTGAGCATACAACTTTTATGATGAAATCATTCCAATCCATGGAATGGCATTTGAGTTGTGTGTGTTGTGTGTGTGTGTGTGTGTGTGTGGTGTGTGTGTGTGTGTGTGGTGTGTGTGTGTGTGTGTGTAGGTGTGTTTGCTGTGTTGAGGACCCTGGTAGCAGCAGGGACATCTTGTTCTTATGACGTACCCAGCTTATTTGGCTTGATCAAAAGACAATTTGATGAGCTGAAAAAAATCTTTGAGAAAAAAAAACTAAATTAAGTAAACTTCCCAAAAATGTGTTAACACTGTAATCTTTAAATACTTTTAAATTATTTTAAAAAATTGTACAAGCACAGATATTTATTCTGATTTAATCGGAAGTAACAGATGCAGCAGCATTAGCAAAAGAACGAGACGTACCATGATAGAATAACAGCCTCCTTTCACATTTTATTTCGGGAAACATGAAAATGAAAGAGAGAAAGCTTACGTCGCCTAACAGACGGTCAGGGATTCCACAGCTTAAGTTTGACAGGCTGCAGAGGTCGCTCACTGTTAATCCATTAAATTACAAATACATATTTTGCCTGTCTGAGCATGTTCGGTCTGTCTCTCTAATTCCTTTTTTTTCCCCTTTTATTTTCTCCCTGCACTTTCCTTCGTTGTTTTATTAGCTACAGAAGTTATACAACCTGATCAAATTTTTGTGTTGATAAAAAAAATAAAAGAGAGGATGGAATAATAGAAGAAGCATCATATTACCATTAATGTGGTTATGGAAACTACAACAAACTGTCAAGTCATAAGGGATTTGCTCTAATCTGGCTGGGTTTAATGATGGATGGATTATTTACTGCCAGGCAGGGGGCTTTAGGTGTCACATGTCCATGGAGTCTGGGACAGGGGCAGGACTCCACATCTATGGGAAACCTCTCACATCCGTTTGCCCTCTGACTGACCAGATTAGTTTTCTTTACTGACATTGACCAACCAAGATGTGAGCTCATCTACATAACGTACCTGGATTAATAATCTGAATTTTCACCCAGGCTGTGCTCATTTGATCAGGTGCAAATCTGACTTCCTGTTGTAGAATCAATTTGCACCACAGCACTGCCGGTATCTCCACTGGCGTTAGAAGAACTGAAAGAACTTAAGGAACTGAAGATTATGAATACCATAGAAAAATATTACAGAAATATTATTATTTTTTATTGTATTTGGCCATTTAAGTGTGCATCTGAGCATAGGTAACATGAGACTTTCTCAGGACTTAGTTTAAAAACAATAAGTTCTTTATTATAAAACAGACCAGATAATCCCCACTGTGTAACCTGATTACCACTTTGGCAATCTAATCAAAATGACCATTAATCTTCTGAAAATGTCAAACCCGTCTGCGAGGTGTGTGTGTGTGTGTGTGTGTGTGTGTGTGTGTGTGTGTGTGTGTGTGTGTGTGTGTTGTGTGTGTGTGTGTGGGGTGTGGTGTGTGTGTGTGTGTGTGTGTATGTGTGCAAGCCCTGCTGCAGTAATGGGAAGTCTAGGAATTAATTATTACACATATCCTCTCTACAGTTAAGTGGGAGCTCATTACACTGTAAAATGACTGGCGATAAGAAGAATCCTGATGGGACAAGTGGTGAGAATTGTGTGCAACATAAGAAGTTGTTAAAGTTCCTCTGGAAGCCTGAGATAAGAGATTTCTCCTGGGGACGCACTCGAACATGGAAGGCTAAAATTTGGAAGTAAAATATTTAAACCCACAAATATTTATGTTGTGGTGTTTACCTATGAAGAAAAAAAACACACAAATAACCCCAAAACCCCTGCATTGTTATGTTTTCTCTGATTTGGAGTAAGAAAATTTTTTTTACCTACATTATTAAATGATGTCAATGTTTTTAATTCAAGTTAAGATTGTTATCTACAATTGTGAGACCAGGAAAACTAAAAATATCTGCAATATTTGTGTTTCATCTGTCACCAGCCTGCTTTGGCTTGGTTTCCCTACCTGTTAGTATAACAGGCTGCCACGTCTCCATCAATAGAATGAAGTATCATCTACAAAACAGGGAAGATTAATTCTGATCAAACATGACACCATTTAATCAATGACTGTCTCTTAAATATTTAACTATAAATGTAAGCAATAGGCAGTTTCATTAATAAAGTACAGATCTTAGTCCCAAAACCATAAGAATGACTAGTTACTGAAAATGCAAACCAAGCTTTTATGTCAGTCTTGCAGGCTAAATACACAGACATATTCAATAAATGTGGATGTTTTTTCAGTAACTCATTTCACTGAGTGAAACACATGAGATAATTACACACACTTATGTTTTGAAGGTCTATTATGATTATTTTCTGCTAATAGCTAAATAAAACATGACATCTAAGTCCAGAACAGAATATCTGACCAGTAAAGAACATATTTATAACAAAATTGTGGGCTTAATGAAAGTATCTTTAATACATGTTTAAAGGTTGCTATTTTCAAAAGGTAGGCTACTTTAACTCTGACAAACAAGTCCCAGCATAACGCATGTTTGCAATGTTTTAAATATGGCTGCATATGAAGACTGAAAGAGGAATCTTCCATGCAATAATTACCGTGGCACAGACTTTGCAAAGTCATTTTTTTAACAAGGAGACTAATGCCGGGACATGTCCACCGTTCCAAACTTTAACAAAATTTGCACTAACATCTCATTCAAAAAGGTCCAGCAGTATTTGAGATTTTAGAAACAACACATGAATCCAACCTCATGGCTCTTGCTTCAACCCTGTTTGTCCAATTATTGTCAATTTAACTCATGCCGTAAGTTAAAAGTGGTAAGAAACATTTTCCCGATGTAATGTGTTACACCTATTTTTAGAACAATGATTACTAATCAACTCTGGGAATTACTTTGTCTCTCCAGGGGGACTTATTTCAGCCTGCACATTGTGGCCGTAATCCTTTATTGACTGTCAGACAGCATCATCAACAAACTGAGTCCAAATTTCTAATATTACCTGACAGTATTTCCCATCTTGCCATTTCCCTTCAGTGATTCAAAATTAGACACATTTTCTTCTTTTTTTACCTGGTCAGGGGAAGAAAACAAGATGCACGAATGAGCTTCAGCACAGAGAAATCCCTTTGGTGTAATTGATTGACAGACCTGTCTCATGATGACAAGCAGTGTGTGCTGACAGTTCATCAATAGACTTCGGTGTGGTGAGCATTACCCTCCTACAGGCCACCCCAGATCAGGAGAAATATCACAATATTCACTTAGAATCTTAGCAAATATCGATGTAGCACTGGTTAATTTAGATTTTGTGTTGATAGCAGTCAGCTTGTTTCACTTACCCCGTTTGAAACAGATTACGTTTTTGTGTGTCTGTTCTGAGTGCGTGCAAGAAGAGGAGACATGACTTACAAGACGACCAGAATCCTCCTCCGCGAGGTCACTGCAGAAGTCCAGCTGTCATATCTGAGGTTAAATGCTAAGTGAAAGTGGGGTCATTTGGAAAGGTTGCAGTGACTCACCACACATGTGGACATTCCAGATGTAGCTTCTTTCTTTTTTCAATTCTTTCCTTTTTCTTTCTAAATTCTGACATTTAGCAAACAGAAACAATTGTGACCATTCCAAAACATGGAAAGTTTGCTCTGATTTAAAGGTTATGTTTCGTTTTCTAATGTGTATGTAAATATCCAGTTTTGACTGCATTTTAACAACACTGAACACAGCAATAAGCAGCAAATCAATATGTGTAATTAAAGATTACATGAGTCACTATTTGTGTTTGTTTTAATTGTTCTGTTTTTGTGAAGCACTTTGTGATCTATGTATCTGTGAAAGGAAATATGTAAAAATCCAATTTTACTTCCAAAAAAAATGTTTTCAGCATCCTTCAGGTAAGGATGCTAAAAAGCAGACAAGATGCCTCCAATTCTGTTTTTGAAAATGTTTAAAACCACTTTCTCAATGAAACTTAAGTCTTCTTGTGGAGAAACATGGTCAAAACTGAAAAATAAAATATTTCATGTACATTATGAACTTTTAGCTGTGCAATTGATAGAACTGTTGCCTTGCAGCAAGAAGGTCCTGGGTTTGTCTTTCTGCATGGAGTTTGCATGTTCCCCCTGTGCATGCGTGGGTTTTCTCTGGGTACTCCGGTTTCCTCCCACAGTCCAAAAACATGACTGTCAGGTTAATTGGTTTCTCTAAATCTGAGTGTGTGTGTGCATGGTTGTTTGTCCTGTGTGTCTCTGTGTTGCTCAGTGACAGACTGGCGACCTGTCCAGGGTGACCCCGCCTCGCATCCAAAACGTTAGCTGGAGAGGCACCAGCAACCCTCCTGACCCCACTAAGGGACAAGGGTGTACAGAAAAAGGATGGATGGATATGAACTTTATTGAGAATGTCAAAGTCCAAACAGGAAGTGGGTGTTACCACTTCCTGTTTGATAGAGAATTCTATCAAAGAAAAAAAAATGTTTCAATTTAGCAAAGGGAAATGAAAGCTGATCTATTATATAAAAAGCCCTTAAAATATTTTTGTGTTTGTGATTGAAACAAAATATAATGTGAAAAGGTTCCATACAGCTGTGGCTGCAAGCAGCTGCTATATTCAAACACAAACTGAGAACAACTTTTCCCGGCTTTCTTTGAGGCCGCTCAGACTGGAAACAGCCTTCCACGACGGCTGGAAGACTTTAGAGTTGATCGTGACAGACCTTTCAGTTGGCTCTGACTTCAATATTGAGCAGATTCTCCTCCTGCTGTGCCCTTTCCTGAAGAGGATTTCCTACGTGCTGACTTCAATTCCGCTGCATGACATTACAACCTTTATCTTTTTTGCAGTTCACACAGGTTACGTAAACAGAACAAGATTTACCAAAATCTAATCAAGTGCTCTTCTTTTGTCTTTTGGTGGCTTTTCAACAACAATAAAAGCGCATTTTGCCGTTGCAGGCAGGTGTAGGGATAAAAATAATTTTCCTTCCTCCCTACAACAGACATAAAAGGAGTTTTGAGGTCAGGTTGTAATCAGCCGAAGGATTGTTTTACTAGATATATGTTTTTAAATATGTAATTTAAATACAGATGTATAAAAAAAACAGAGAAGCAGAGTGGGGAGGTCACACAGCAGATGGGGAAGCTTTGGTGTTGTAATCACTGTCACTGTTTTGGCTTCAGGACGTTTTTCTCAGCAGGCTGGATCACTGTGCAGCTCAGTGTTTTCATGGATACCATGCAGGCGAACACAATGGCAAAGATAATCTGACTTGGGATGGATGGGAGCGTACAAGAAGTCAGGTGACTTTGGGTGAAATGGAAAATTAATGGGCAACAAATGAATCACATCCAAAGTCTAAAATTCCTCATCCATGGTTTGCAGGTGGTATGACCTTTCAGGGGCACTTTAGGAAGACAGTCATGTCTTAATGTCACTGGAGTCTGCAGATAATCAAAGGAAGGGAAAATACAGTGGAGGCAAGGAACTTTATACTATATTGATTTCTGTGGCTTGATAGAGTTAGACCATAGGGCCACTAGAACAGTAACAAAATTCTGTTGACGTCTTTGTGAAAGTTATCTAATCTTCAAGCTCTCTTAAAGCAATCAAGGCTCTGCCAGTTGTTACCAAAGTCTACAGCCCAGTCTGACTGGAGTCTCTAATTAGTTTATTTATTGCCCCTCCAACAGTCTGCACAGAGTCACAGTTGTAGGACTTTTGCCTTGTGGCAAGACAATCTTGAATTTAAATCCAAGTTGGGGCCCGTCTGCATGGAGTTTGCATGTTCTTTGTGTGAATGATTTTCCTTTCACAATCCAAATACATGCTTGTTGGAATAATTATTTTTGAAATCTGCTTGTGAGTTTTAATTCCTGTCCATCTTCCGTCTTTCCATGGTGTACCCCAGCTCTTACCCATCGACCTCCGAAGATAGGCAGCACCAGCTGAGTGGGTATAGAAAAGGGATGGATGGATGAAAAAAGGCATTACATTTGCAATATATATCTGGTTGTGTTTGACTGTATTTTTATTCCTAAATGTACCTGTGGAAAAAATATTTTCTGTTCAATGGAATAAAATGACAAACATTTTGACTAAATTTCAAAAATTTACACTGAAGTCAAATTTAAAACAATACAGCTTTACTAAAACATCAAGCAGGTCAGATTACCTTAAGTTACTCAAAGAGGTCCCAGCACCTTGAATTGCCTTGTTGCTGAAAATGTGCTATATAAATAAAATTACCTTACTTAGGTTTAAAAAAAAAAAAAAAAAAAAAAAGCCCTCAATCTCGTTCTGTTTTTCTTCCATCGGATAGAGAGAACATATCAAGGTTTTTTATTAATTATGCTAAGCAAGGCTAGTATCTGTAGGAGTTGCAGTTTCTGGCCGTCTTCACAGCTAAAACTCACCAGGATGGATTCTCCTCATGAGGGTTCAGCTGCCCATCAAGCTTAGGATTTTGTAGATGATGAACAGAAACCCCTCTCGGCCATAATCACCTTGTCTGTAACTGCTGACACACACACACATATATAGCCAAGACACTCTGTGAACCTCTCAATCACTGCGTCACATCTAAAAATACTCCCGGACCTTCTCCTCCAATAATCAAATTGTAAATGAGTCCACGATCTGCCTGCATGCTTTATGCAACAGAATGAGTCACACCCAATTTAAATGACAATATGTCGTTTATTTTCTAGATTTTCAAGGTTTATTATTTACAAACAAAATAAATGAAAAAAAAAATCAAAAAGAGTTTTTGACAAACACTGTTTGTCTGCATATTATCGTAAGAAAGTTTACATTTATCCTTCTTTCTTCTGTTATAAGCAACCACCAGACAGTTTGTTTTCTCTAAGCCTCGGATTATCTGAATAAGCTGAACAGTGACCATGTGAGCCGGGGTTGCACAACTCACATTATCGGTAAACATAATGAAACCTGTGATCATCAAAACCAAAGAAAAATCTGGTTCATCCTACATGAATGTTATCAGTTGTTTTTGCATCTTGCTCCATCTCCCCCCGCCCCGTCCCCCAAAAAACACCAACAAACCCACAAAAAAGAAACATACATAAATAATATACGTGCTGGTTTGTTGACAGTCTCTAAATTCCTAATGTGTAAGCTCGTTATTCTGTGTTGTACGTCACTGATAATGCCCGTTCCGGTATGCTAGTTAGTAGCGATTTGTTTAGTGAAAAAAAAAAAAAAAAGCACATAGTCGGGAAGCTCTCCCTCCAAAGGCAAGTATCAAAAACAGCACAAACCAACAGTGCTGCAATCCATCTCGACTGTGTACTAGTTCCTATACACTATGGCATATTCACGATTAAGCGCTCTCCGTTCCAAATAGAACACCTCCCCACCCGCTCCCGTTTAGAAACTCAAACAAGATGAGGGCAGCACAAATTCTCATGGATATCGCTCCCTTTCCTGTCTCATCCAGCGCCTAACCTCGCTGAAAGAATCCCTATCTTTTCATTAGTAAGTCAGAAAGTGCAATTTAAAAACAAAGACTTTGAATGTTTTGCTTTGGCCAGTTTCTTCTCATGCATCGGTACTCAACCTTTTACATCAGTGGCTAGCTACAAAGAAAGGTATAAAGGTGCTCCAAATTTATACAATGTCTCAAGTTTGTGATACATCTGCAAGTCTAAAGATTGCACTTCTTTTATCTGTACATTACCTCATGACGTTTCTATTTAAGTTGAGTTTTAGAAAATAAATTTTAAAAAAAGACCCGCCTCCAGCAGTTTTCACCGTAAGTGAAGACACCAGCTGCACACGTTGAGACATTTGGCCATCATTATTGTCATTTCCTTTCTTGTCTAAAAACACTGAGACACAGAACACACACACACACACAGAGTATAGTAAGAGTGAACGCGCAGCCGTGTGCAGAAGTGACGCTAGTGTGCGGCGGGCTCATGCCCGCAACGAAAAGGATGGAACATGGCGATAGTTTTAGGCACAAATACTTCAGACCGTCAATGCAAAAGAGTCAATGCTTGTGTTTCAACACACAGATAACATCTAGGCAGAAGGACAGTGAACAAAAGAGAATCTAACATTAACATTTAACGTCAACATTTTCGAGATAGTTTCTATTTAAGTTATTTGTGACAACGCATGCTTTCGTGACAGTGGTGGGTTGACTGCATTAGTGGACTATCGACACAGTCTGGGGTGAAGACTTTTAATCTTTTCAAACAGTATCTCAATGGGCTTAGTCACTGTGAACTGATGAGATATCTGGTGCCATGAAAGCGGCAGTTCTGAATCAAAACTGACTGAGAATTTGTCACATTTGATTAAGGACAAAGCAGTAAGGCCTTGAGCACAATGTGCAACCTATTGGATGTGCACAGAATGGACCTGCAAGCAGTGACGACAGCTGCTTTTATTTGAGTCTTCGGATAGTCGTGTGTTATTCTTGCTTAACTTTATACTTTCATGCCTCAATCTCCGGGTCAGTTTAGAGTACCTAAGCCCACACGATGGATTTACATGAGACAGAAACCTTAATGCAAACCAGCTTTTGTTTTCCATCCACTCTTGATCGGCCCCTTTTTACCCATTGATACAATGTCCTGAGGTCTTCATAAAGTGTATGTGATATGCTTTAATTAAAATACACCAATGTTACAGTACCAAAACCCTCTCATATTGCCTATTTTTTCTTTTTAGCTCTTGACTTTACTTCTCCTCTTTCTTCTGCAGGTGTTTGGAGATGGCTGTATACACAGAGTGTTGCATGGAGTTATGTAGCGTTAGTATTCAGCCTGAAGGCTCACACCATCACACATAGACTAGGAAATGTCAAACTGTTACAAAATATAGTTTTGATCTAAAAAACTCGAATCACTCTTATCCAAAGTTCAGTCGGTTGATAATAATCCATTTTTTGGAAGAGAATCATAGCAAGTTATGTCATGTTACACACCTCAAATGTGATTGAAGGAAACCATAAAAGTCAGTGTGAAGGTGAAATATAACATCATAATTTGCATATGATAAACTCTGGTCTTTACAGTTGGTTTATTGCTCTGTTTTCAGTCATTTATTAGGAACTTTCCAGTTTATTTTAATGCTCATTCTTCATTTACCACCATTTTGAATTAAATAATGACCTTTTTTACACAATGTAGTAAGAAAAGTTAAGTTGGTAAAATTATACTGTATATTTATTGTAATGTTGGTAAGTCATGTGAAATACTTACATTCAGATTTTGAAAAATATAATTTTTTAAATTGTAAAATCATTATGCACACTTAAAACGAAGGCCCTTTTCTTTAAATCAAATATTGGATTTGGTGCAAGAATCTAGTAATTTAGACCAAACTGTCAAAAATAGTTGTGTAAGAAAATGTAGAATAATTAACAGCCAGAGCTAGGGAATAAATTTAGCATTTTGTTACAACGTGAAACTTGGTTTGGTTGAAATGTACCACTCAAAATGAGATTTATATTCAATTAAAACCTAAATATATTCTCATTTAAATGAGTGCAGCCATAACAGTAAAATGGCAACACATTGCAGGATGTTGGAGCGCTACTAGAAGAAACTGAGTGAGAAAATGGAAAGTCAGTCAGAGCTTCTACCCTGCTCCACCAAGAAATAAACAAAGAAAGCAGCGTAATAAACAAAGAAAGCAGCATTTCTATTACCTATTCCTTTGGACCCATAACACTGTCATAAGTTAAGAGGAATGCATTTCTATATCTCATTAAAATGAGAAACTGTCATTTTAACGAGATATAACACTTGTCTCGTTAAAACAATTAAGTGTCTCATTTTAACAACATACTGCTCCTGAATATATTTCCTAGCTGGGCAGCTAAATGTTTCTGAAGGGAAAGAGACAAAAAGGAACCATACTGTGGTTATCGGGTAAACCTTAACATCACAAAATCTCTTTCAGAGTAATGAAATTAAAAAAAGTCAAAAGGTAAAATTGTGCTGCATAACTATGTGAATGTGAGTGAGTTGTGTTTCTACTTACAGTTCACATGAAAGAAAACACTTGTTTACTTGAGATAATATCTACCCTTTGCTAATGCTATGTAGTTAGCATTAGCTATTGCTAGCTTGCGATGCTCTTGTAAACAAAAAGGGTCAAATAGAAAACCTAACTCAGTACTCTAATTCAAACACATGTAACCTTGTTGTCTTAAATAAATCAATGGCGATATTGGAGCATATCTGATCCAGTTCGCAAATAGGGGACAATTTAAATAATTTTTCAAAAGCTACAATAAGTAAGAATGAAAATAATATTTCTGGTCTTGAATATGAATCAGTAATGTTTGTGAAATCATTTTAAAACTGAAATTGGGATAATGGGGAAAAACTAATCCACTTTGGATTGAAAGACAAAAATCAAGTTCTTTAAATTATCCATCCATCCATCCATTTTCTTGACACCCTTGTCCCTTGGTGGGGTTGGGGGGGTTGCTGGTGCCTATCTCCAGCTGGCGTTCCGGGCGAGAGGTGGGGTTCACTCTGGACAGGTCGCCAGTCTGTCGCAGGGCAACACAGGGACACACACAGGACAAAGAACCATGCACACCTAGGGACAATTTGGAGAGACCAATTAACCTAACAGTCATGTTTTTGGGACTGTGGGGGGAAGCCGGAGTACCTGGAGAAAACCCACACATGCACAGGGAGAACATGCAAACTCCATGCAGAAGGGCCGGGGCCGGGAATCGAACCCAGAGCCTTCTTGCTGCAAGGCAACAGCTCTACCAACTGCGCCACTGTGCAGCCCGTTCTTTAAATTACTGATACAAAAAAATATGTGATGCTAGACCTAAAAACAGTAAACAACCAGAGAAGAGAGAGGGAATCATAAATATCATTTAAGTCTACATTTCTCTGCCTCAAGTTCTGCTAGTTTTTGCATTAAGGTTTGCTCATCTCTTATGAAACATACGTATTTTGTCACTTAACCTCTGTCGCATATAGATGATAGAAGTAAGACATTGTTATGATAGAGAATGCACAACACAGTATCTGTAAATCCTAGATCTACAAAACTATTTACAGCACACATATAGGTATTTGTTATGTCACAGTCTATTGCATAATGGTGATAATCTTTAGTTTATAAATATTATAAATATACACAGAATTTTTTTAAGCAACATTATGTAAGATTTCAACCATCTGAAATCAAAAATAGAAAAAAACCCAAAACAAAACAAAACAAAAAAAAGCAAGATCATCCATCCTAATTCATCTCCACGCTCTTGCTCCACCAAAGAAATAAACAAAGAAAGCAGCGTTTCTATTACCTATTCCCTTTGGACCCATAACACTGTCATGGTTTGAATGTGAGCCTGCCTTGGGGATATAACGGCTCAGAAGACTATATTCTCATCTCTGGGAGCAACTTAATACACGGTTACAGTATTTATTCTGATCCCTCAAGTAAGTCTCAGTAAATTATTAGGAGATTTTCTTTTTTAAATCATAAGTATGTGCTTTTAGAATTTCTTTGTCAGAGATAATTGCATTAATAATTGCACAGTGATGCCTAAAGCTGCTTAACAGGAGAAAACATTTTTCCTCTTCATCAGGTGAAGAACAAAATCCATATTGCATTCCAGTTAGAAAAGAAAGCAAAATGACAGGAAAAAAATAAATAAATAAAAATAATTTCAAAAAGTCATACATGATATCATTTCATATATTTCTTAGAAAGGAAGACTCATTTTTATACTACAGCTTTAAATTGCCTTTGCCAATATTGTAGTTAGATTTTACCCACTTGCACCTGCACACATCCACACTCTCAAACATCCATTCACGTGTATCTGTATAATATACATTCTTAAGTTTAGGGAGACAAAAATGTCTAAAATATTATACAAGGGCTTATATACATAAAAGATTTGTGTGAGGTTACTTTAGAGGAAAGCTGGAGAGAAACAAATAAATTCAGAAATTCCTCGTTTTTGCCTCTTTTGTTCAATACCCATCCTGAAGATGAATTGAAACACATTTAAGTTAAAAAAAAGACAAAAAAAAAAGGGAAAAAGATGTATGCAATCATAAATTTGATGCGAAACGCATTTTGTCTTGCTCAGTCTCTGTACTGCTGAGGACAGAATCTCTTCTAGATCCAGGGGATTCCCTGTGCTGGGTCGAGGATGATGATGACGACGCCACTGCCACCGCAGCCGCTGCGGAAGCGGCTGAACGCACCGGGGGCAAAGCTCCCGACGACATCTGGCGGAACAGACTGACCCGCTGGGGCACTGTAGTGCGAATGCCACCTTGTAGACTTATTCCCTGGATGGCTGCTGCTGTCGGTGGCACCATGGAGGCCAAAGACTCCCCAGAAGCCGGATGAGCTCTGGGCCCCAGAGACGTGTCATGTGGCAGTGATGGTTGGGAGGCCGACAGGTGTCGGACATCTCGACTCAAGCTGCCAGACTGGAGAGCCTGCGTGCTCTTGTGGATGTCTCCCCGCTGAGGGGAAGGGACCTGCTGCTGTGCTGCAGCGGCAGTCGAAGCAGCCGGCTGTTGACCGAGCTGCTGTTGTTGTGTGGGTAGAGAAGGTTGGCCAATGGGCTGCTGGATAAGCGACAGCTGGGACGCTGTAGGTGAGCCATACTGGAAGCTTCGGCTAGCCAACGGGGTCTGAACGGGTGGGCTGCACATGGCCGCCGTGAAAGAGCAGGGTGACATGATCGCTCCCTGCTGCAGTGCTGTCTGTGACGAGGAATTCAGGTTAACCTGGGAAAGACTGGATGTGGGGAATCCTCCCTGCGCCGCGGCGGCGGCGGCGGCAGCGACTGGCAGCATGCGAGCAACAGAGGCATTGGCGATAGCTGAAGCACTATAGGTCATGGGTACAGAGGACTGCTGTAGCTGAGCGGCGCCAAAGGCAGTGGAATATGGCGGCTGGGCTGGTGAGTTAATAATGGAGTTTCCTGACATTGGAGTCGAGTTCATCCCGGTAACTGACTGCTTGCGGTCCACCATCATCACCATCTCTCTGTCCTGACGGATAATCTGCTTCAATATCTCGTTCTCCTGTGTGTTGAACACGCCGGCGTTCAGATCCTTCTGGAACTTCTGCAGCAGCAACGAGTTCTTCTTCCCTGTTGAAGCGCAATCAGAAGAGTCACCACATACAGCAATGGAGAACTTTGGATACATAAGAGAAAAGCAGAACTCTGGGTGACAAAGATGGAGCTTGTATGCTTCAGTCATACCAAAGCATACCTATCTTCAATTTCTAACCTGTTAAGAGGTCCGTTGGTTTAGCGAAAGAAAAAAAACTAAATTTTGTACATATTTTTGCTCAGAAGCTGCATCTTTATAGACCCACTAAGGACTGCTACATTTAAAAAAAACTGGAAGACATTTTGACAGTCATGACTATGAGAAGATATAAAGTCTGAGAAAAGAAAAGGACATATAAGAGACAAAGATTACTGAAGGTGCGACATGATGACGACTATGAGGGTGGTGAGGTCAAAACACAGAGGAGTTACGGATGATTTGTACCCACACGCCACAATACTGGACACTTTATAAAGACAGAAAACAAAAAATCTAAGTTCAGAGAATGAAATTAAATCACACTCTTTTGAATTACAATGAGAATTTAGCTAAACCACGTCACAGGGACATCTAGAATAACCATTACTGTTTAGCACAAAGAAACATTCTGCTATCTCAGTCTTTGATAATTGTATATTTAGTGTTAATGGAAATTAATTTCACTTATAACAGAATATGTCAAGTTAACTATTTCAACAGTTTTCTTTGGTGTATAGTTAAATAATAACAGAAAATTTAGAAATAAAATTTAGGGTTTGGTATTAGAACCATGTTTTTATCCCTTTATTGGTGCAGCTATTAATGTGTAAAATGTCTTTAAAATGATTTAATCTTATGTTTAAATAGCATGCTAATGATGCTTAAATATTTAGAAAAATCCAAACGTTCTAAGTGTAGATTCATACATTGATCCAATGTTAACAAATTGCTGATTTCACCAAACAAAAATAATTTAAAGCATTCCTCGGAGTTTAAACAATAGTATCTGAAGTACTTATAATACATACTTTTAAGGTTTATCTCAGCTATATTAAAAAAATGGCAAATAACTTGCTCATATATACAGCAATTAAAATGCACTAAATAATTGGGTGCATTAAAACAGTGAAATGGATGAAACCAAGAGTACCGATAATTTCTGGAGACTATTGTATGTTCTGTAAGGACACAGAAAAAATTGTCCTAGTCTGTCGAAATGGTTGAGATATGAAAATAAATGGGACTAATTATTGAATGGCAACCTCTTCTTGCTTCTAGAGGAAGCAATAATAGGATCTCCTAAAGACATCAAAATGTATCTCAAAAATGACCAGATTTCACAATAAAGATATGTTTAGCATGTTTACCCTGAGTGACTACATCTGACTGTTCTTAGAGGACGTGTTTCCTGTAATTATTGTTGTCCTTCTATATTGACAGGCCATGAAGCATTGTCAGTAAAGAAGACAGAGAGGGCGTTCAGCGTGGTGAAGGCTTTCACTTCATCCAATCAATCATTAAATCCTGTCCTTGAGAGTGGAGCATTTCTTCACATAGTTTGCTGTTTAGCCACATTTGCTACACTCAAGACTGCTGGGGTAAGCCATGCATTCAGCTATAAGATATTGCTTGACGGCTATAGCTGCTGAAAATAGATTGATGTCACTTTTGGAGCATTTTATTTTCAGAATCCAGCGCTCAGTTTGAAGTGGATCACTGGGATTGCAACGATTACTACGAGGTCGGATAATAAAGAGCTAAAACAAACACCACAGGCTGACTGTTAATCTACTGTCAACATACAAGATGGCTTACATGGCAGCTTTAAAGACGAAAGGGTCAAATGCTGTAAATTAGGATGAAAATACATTTATTCATTATTTTAAGAGCCGTTTTCTATGTTTGTCAGAAACGCATTCAAACAGGGATCAGTTTAAATTCAGAAAAAATAGATATCTGATTTCATTGAAATAAAAAAAAATTCAAAAACACTTTAAAACTATAACAAAATGTCACCATTAACTTAATTGTACATTTGCTCTCAGAGCAATGTGTCCTCTGTCTTATCTATTAATTTCCTTAATGTTGTTTTTGCTTCCTTGGTCTTCGATCTTTACTGGATGTCGTTGTCTTCTTCGTTAATCTTATCTAAAGGTGAAAACAGTTTATGTAGAGCTACAGTTCATACACGATATATGCTCTACATTCACATTGACTACAGTCAAGTGTTTGACTTTATCAGCTCCTTTAAGCTGGTAAGCCTTCAGGAGGCAAAGCCATTCATTTGATATTCATATATCAAAACTTTATGCGACACTGTGTAGCTCTGAATGTCTACGCAAAAAGAAAAGGCATCTGTTATTTTGATGTACTGCATTCCAATAATTTAAAAAATATATACAAGATAAGGAGCTGAGACTACAGATGTAAAAGTGGGAAAGCCATAGACCTATTACAAGTAATACAATATTTATTAAAAAGGAAATCTGCAGGCACAACTCATATTGAATTAAACATCAAAAGCTTTTTATAAATTGACTTACTGTTACAATTTTGTATCTATAACTTTAAAGTTTAAAATGAATACTCTACAATAAAAGCCAAGGGAAATTTTACACATAATTGTTTTAAAACACTTCTGCGTGTTAGGAAGTGTTTCTACTCACTACTACTGTAAAAAGCATAAGAAAACCAAGTACAAATCATAAAGACTGCTTTTGTATTAAGGCATAT
The DNA here is from genome assembly GCA_033032245.1 of Poecilia picta. Taxonomy (NCBI): domain Eukaryota; kingdom Metazoa; phylum Chordata; class Actinopteri; order Cyprinodontiformes; family Poeciliidae; genus Poecilia; species Poecilia picta. The sequence goes on from CM065364.1 coordinate 18,901,930, forward strand.
AGCTATTCTGCATCTATACTTTAAATATTAGGAATATTTAAAGACTTAACAACCCACTAGTCAAACACGTATAAAACAAATAAAACACATTTCCAACAATTCAAAATGTGAAATATCACCATCTTACATTAAAGTGATATTTAAATGTGGACTAAGAAATCTGCTGATGAGTAGAATGAAATTTCCACTCTGGCAACTGACTGGTTGGGAATTCAAAAGTTTGAGCTTTTTCAGCACCATCAACCTGCACTAACCCTAATACTCTGTAGTGTAGAAGCATTTATGTCCTAAGAACAGCTGTACTACTGATTCTGTCGTACAGTTTACTGATACTCTTCAGTGTAGAAGTATTCATTGATGGAAAAATACTACTTTTTTTGTATTTGTGAACTGTTAAAAACTATAGCTTTTTTTTCATGCACCAAAACGCTAAACTTCAGCTGGTCATTTTCTCCTTTATCATTTCACAATATATCGGTAATCTTTTTAAAGCTACAACAGGATATCAATTTATTCCTGCGTTAGGGATGTTTTATTGAACCGGTGAACCCTCACTGGGAGCAAACTTCATCAAATACCAGGTCGTGTGATCAAATTACAACAAACTTTCAAATTGTACATTGGGGTAGGAGTCTACATCCTAGAGACCGCTGTTTACAGATAATGCTAACATTGCTAATCATACATGGTGATGGTACAGGAGTTTGTCCCATAATCGGTGGGCCAGTTCGAATCCCTTTAATAATCTCAGTTATTGTGTCCTTGGGCAAGACACTTCACCAGCTTTGCCTGCTGGCGGTAGTGGTCAGAGGGCCAGCGGCGCCGGTGCATTGCAGTCAGGGCAGCTGTGGTTACCATCCTGAAGGCTGCCACCATCAGAGTGTGAATAATGTGACTGTGTGCATGTAAAGTCTTGAAAATTAGTCACCATTGTCTGTGGATTTCAACATTAGTGTTCCTTTGCACATTTTTTAGAACTGTAAAGAAATATACATACTAAAATTAAATGTAATGCATGAAAATGACTATTAATTGTGTGGTAAAAGTGACATTATGCTCTGAAAGTAATCATTCACAATTTTGGTTCCTTCATCTACACATGGCGAGACTGACATAAAAACAGGAAACTAACACCATTTTCTCTTGGCTGCACCTCATGTCAGACAGACCAACAGAAACTGGAAAAGTCTGAAAAGCTGCAATTGAAAATGTCCTATTTTTTTTTTTTTTTGGAAACTCTGGCTGCTGAATCCTCCAGGCTAAAGAGGAGGGACCGGCCTGCTGTTATCGCCGCACAGTTAGAAAGGCAACATCTGCGATGGTACAGAGGTGCAGCCATGCACATGACAAGTGGAACTTGCACATCTGTGAAGGTCCCATTAATGCTGATTTATATTTACAGGTCTCAGGGAAAGAAGAAAAACATGTACTGAAAACTGTTTTCGGACACAGTAGTGTTGGCTTTCTGTAACTTGTGCTGGTTTTAGTGAATGTAAGGGTTAAATGTGTTGTATTGTACAAGTTCCCTAATTTGCTTCTTTATTAGTTTTAATGATTACATAATTACTGCAAACCACGTCTTAGATAACTTTAGTTCAGTTCAGTTTAAGGTAAGACATTTACGGTACATAGTAATCTGAACGTCTAATGCAAAGGAAGTGGGAAGTCAAAGTACTAGAGGACTTGTGCCTGGACATTACAGATGTGGTCCAGCTCCAACACTTTCGATTCAAATTGAAAATCCTGCTAATGACCACTTTTGCTGATATCAGGTGTGTTCATGCAAAAAAACACCGGCCGTCAAGGACCAGCATGACTCACACCTGCTTTAAATCTTCCTCAATTTTATGTTTCCTTTTTTTTTTTTCTTACACAAGACAGAACAGACATTTCAAGTCAGACAATCAGAAACAAATTTTTTTGCTGGGTGAAAACATGAATAAATAATGAAATGGGATCTTGAATATGTATAGTGAACTGTATGTGGTGTTGCATTAGTAAAACTCTTACTAATCTGAGGTATGGTTTTTCTGAATGCACTTTCAGGAAAGGATTCATAAAGACTTGGAGTGTTCAACAATCACAGCTAACCATAAATCATGTGATTTTTTTTCCCCCATCGAGGATTAGTTTACAAATAAATAAAAAAAAATGGCATGTAGAACTGGATGAGATCTCTTTGTTTCTTTGATTGTCTCAGTTGCTGACATTTTAATGTGTCCATCAGAATGCAGAGAGTTTATTGTGTGGGTAACTTGAGTTATGTGTTAAGGATGCAGAAATTAAACAGGTAATGTAACCTTCAGCAACAAGTCAAGCTGTTAAATTTCAGACTGGATTTATTTAGCAAGGCTGAATGTGTTAAAGTCTGGCCCTGTCCAAATACTGGAATCAGAATAAGAAGTTTACCTGGTGCCTACTCGTCGGCCAGGGCATTCTTGAAAACGAGATGAGCTCGTCTCAAGATGGACTCCTGGTCAAACAGTTTTTAGATAGATAAAGGATAACGTCAAATGTGCAACATAGTATTGTTCTCAAAGCATGGTTACTTTTTTCTTTTTTTTTTTCTTTTTTTTTTTAAGAGCAAGACAAGCAGGTAACCAAATGCAGTCAATATGTAGAAACGATACAACCAGCACTGATCATGACAAAATATCTTCCATCGTATGAGACAAAACCCCTTTCATGTTTAGTCTGAAAGGACGAATCTGCTCTGCAGCACTCTGAACTGTGTCAGTTTGCACAGCTTTCACTTTCCAATATATGATAATAGTGAGAAGCTAACTCATCTGGCAGTTCTTATGCAAGGGGCATTTATAGGTTTAACCAGCTGACATTAAAGGGCACATTGAAGCAAAACCCTACGTTTCCCTGAAGGACATTCTCTAAAAATGCTACCTTGTCTCCTTTGAGTTATGTTCATTTGCAGCGCTAAAGGTTAGGTTCAATGTACTTCATGCTGAAAGTATAGAAGAGTGAGCTATTTTCTGCCGGGTGTAAAATTTTAACTGATATTTTACAGATGTAAGGGGGTTGGATGCAGGAATAAATACATATTTATTTTCAATTTAGCAAATTTGTGCTTGGCTACCTTTTGTAAAAAATAAATAAAAGATTTTACAGAGCCTCCCAGGTGCCAAAATAAAATCAGAAATCAGAAAAATGTCCTCCATGCCCAGGCAGATATGACGATATGAGATATGGTCTTTCCTCTCCTGGGTCGCCAAATGCTTGCTGAGGAAAGAACGGCTACAAAGCTCTTAACTCGGTGCAATAGGATTTACTCTGATAGACACCTTTTTACCAATTATAATCCAGATTCAAGTGGATAAAATATTATTCCAACGATGAACGACCTATAAGCAAACAACTACAACAAAACTAGGAAAGTCATCTTCAAGTCATCTCAACCAAATTTTGTATTTCAATTAAAATAAAACAAATAATATTTTGAGCTTGATGTGAACTTAAGAACACTCGAAGAAATACAAGGATAAAGAATATTCAGTTATCTAAATGTGTATTTTGAAATTGCAGACATGAGCTGGATGAACAAATGTTTGATACATTTCTGAATTTAAGAAAATATTTTGTTGGTAATACAGACAATACTATCAGTACATCAGAAAGAAATTAGTTTCTGATATGATATGAGACTGGTATATAAAAGGAGCATCGTTTCCAAAAGGAGAGATCATTTTCCTCTGTTACATTTTTTTTTCTACATTTCACAAATTTAAAAATAAAACTTTAATGATGACAAATATTTAAATTCTCAATAATTACAGATTTTTTTGTTGACAAAGTAAAAATCAATTAAATCCTTTTTGAAATTTCTGACCAGGATTTTCATGGCTCAACTTGTATTTTAATAATTTGTCTTTGTAGTTCTACATCTGGTTCAAGTGAGATTCTTCTTGCTGATCCACTCCAAAATCTTACTATTATTATTATTATTATTATTATTATTGTTGTTGTTGTTGTTGTTGTTGTTGTTATTACTACCCTGTTTGATCAATTTAAACATTGCTTTAAGTCTAAATCTGCTAGGGGTATGAAACATTTAGGGAAGACATGTATTTGAATCCTAAAGTCAAAAATTTTGATTGAAACCATTTCCCAAAAATCTTATTTTACCTTTTTAGCTCCAGTAACCCAAACGCTGTTGCATCTCTGAATTTATTTTGACACCAAGCACTTGAAGGGCTCTGTAGGTTTTTCTTAGTCATCAGTTGACTTGATACATTGGAGTAACCTATAGATTTTTCCAACTTTATAGACACCAATAGTAGATTTCCAGTTGACCTGATAACTAAGTGCTATTGAATTTGAGTCAGCTTTCTGTTACAAAGCAACTTGAAAGCAAAAAAATTTTTATACATGGCATAGTGATCCACTGACACGGCCATGATAATGAAAAAACAGCCAGAAGTGATCAAATGGATTCAAGCTGAGCCACGATACCAACGTTTGCATATTGCCTTTATTTATTTTGATGGATACTAATGTTTTACTGTAATAAAATAGGTTTATTAATATATCACAGGAATATATTATGAAGCATTTCAGCCCTTCTCTCAATAAAAGAGTGGATTATTGTGAAAACATTTTAAATTGAGACGGCTGAGTTTATGTTTAATAATGCCATTGAGAGGCGAAACTAGGTGAATTCATTTGAGTGAAATTGTGTATATATTACAAAGTTCACTGTACTTGTGTACATCAAGAACCACAATATAATTCATTGCATGTCACTTAAAAACGCCAAAAACATTTCCTGATAATACAGTAGGGTTTTATTGTTTTACAGACTGTGTCTAAAAGATATGGTGATATAGGAAAAATTCAGGGAGAAATAATAAGGATTACCCAAATCGAATGTAACCTCATTGCATTAGTTCCTGTGGCACCAGATTTTACAAGATGCACAGGACCTTCTGAGACATTGACTGTTCAGGACAATACTTTGTAGACACTTGCAGTGTTGTAGCTGAACAATGGCTTTAGCATTTATGATTCGCATGGCATGGTCTGATCAGATTTCAAACATACTGTACATACATGTGCCCCTTTGGAAAGTCTGTGTGGTTTGAAATCTAGATTACCAATCCTCATTTTAATCTTTCTTCTTTTTATATCATTTCATCAGTTAATTGGCGTAAGACCTACTGGCTAATAATGTAGTAGAGTGCCTTGCAACAATATTCATACCTCTTGTGCAATGCCACATTTTTTGAGGTCAAACCACAAACTTCACTATGTGTTTTTGGGATTTTGTGCAATAGACAACAATTTACCAAGGCTTTGTTTTTGAAAGTAAATGAGACTGACATGTCTCAAGTTATGTTATTGGTCTGAAACTGTTCTTGTAATTTCTGACTACATTTTTGCATGTATTTACTGGCATTTTGACAATTTATCTCTAATGATATGCTTAGAGGGGAGGGCAAGGATTCCATGTAAAATTGACTTTTTTTGAGCTTTAAATCATCCTAAAATGTTATGCCCTCACCCAAAGCATACCTGGAGTGTTGCATTGATTATTTCCTGTATGTCTGAGGAATCCTTAAATCTCCAGATCAGACAAAATACCGCCTATTTACCAAAAGCTCTTCTTTGGAGTGGCAGTCACCAGTCAAGCTTCTGCCCCACAAAGAACTCCCACACTCTGCTCCTCCAGACTAGCGGCAGCAGCAGTTAGCAAACACCTGGTGGAACTGAATATCTGCTGAGCTCATCATGCAAGCTACAACTCAGTCCAATATTGATTAACCGCATCATGGAGGAGCACTGTTGTCATAAGGTACTGAAAGCAGAGTGTAGAAATGAGTAGGATATACACAGTCCAGTCACATTAATGTGACCACCACGTACTTTCCACTTCAGAGTTAAATAACCAATCACAGAAGGCAGGTGGCAGCACAGTGCAGTTGAGCGTATATAAAGGGTGTGTGTGGGCTTCGGAAAACATTTCAATCGTTGGCGTAATGCAGAAACGAAGCGATTTATCCGACGTCCAAAAGGGCATGATCATTGGCTTTCGGGCCAAGGGTGGAAGCATTTCCGAAACGGCTGAGTTTGTGAACTGTTCGCGTGCCGCCGTGGTAAAAGTGTACCGTGCATGGCAAAATGGGACTGTCCAAAATCAACGACGTGGCAAATGTGGTGCACCACGGGCCATAGATGACAGAGGCGAACGACGGTTGCGGAGATGCGTTCGGGCAGATAGACGGGCTACCGTTGAGCAACTGACCACTAAAATGAACCAAGGGGCTACCACAAGTGTCTCCCAAACCACTATTCAGCGAACATTGCTGCGTCTGGGCCTCCGAAGCGGACGCCTGGTTCGTGCACCTATGCTGACTGGTGTTCATCGACGACGAAGGCTAGAATTTGCACGCCAGTACAGCAGCTGGACGTCCACTGAGTGGCGACAGGTAGCGTTTTCAGATGAATCGCGTTTTATGCTCCATCGGACAGATGGACGTTGGCGTATAAGGCGTGAAACCTCTGAAAGGAACCACCCTGCAACCATTGCAGGAACGGTCCAAGCTGGAGGCGGGAGCATTATGGTCTGGGGAATGTTTTCCTGGCATTCTCTGGGTTCACTGATTATTGTGGAAGGCACGATGGATCAATACAAGTACGCATCTGTCCTTGCGGACCATGTCCACCCCTACATGCGCATTGTTTTTCCTCAGGATGATGGCATCTTCCAGCAGGACAATGCGAGGTGCCATACAGCTGCCAGTGTACGTGCGTGGTTCGAAGAGCACCAGGATGAGTTTACCGTCCTCCCCTGGCCAGCAAACTCACTTGACTTAAACCCAATCGAGCATCTGTGGGACCATCTCGATCGAGTTGTTCGCGCCATGGATCCTCAACCGCGTAATCTAGCGCAGCTGGCCACGGCATTAGAGTCGGCATGGCTCAACATCCCAGAGAAGACCTTCAGGGACCTAAGTGACTCTCTTCCTGCACGTCTCGTAGCAGTTCGCTCTGCGAAAGGTGGTTATTCTGGCTTTTGACAGATGGTCACATTAATGTGACTGGACTGTGTATATTTCAAGGCATCCAATTGCAAAATCAAATTTCTTTTAAATTATGCTAGATGTATAGAACATTTTGATAAGAACGGTAGGTAGCATATTTACTTGATTACTTGATTGCTGTTCCTGGAAAATGCACAATACAGCTCCTTTAAGTCTTGGGGGTTTGACGTTCTCCGTGCCATGACCCTACTCTTTGGCATTCTTGACAGATTCTCTACTAAATCGTAGCTGGGATCCAGACTGGGTCACTCTTAAACGCTTGATGCCATAATGAGCATGTTGGTAAAATTACAAAATTAAACTAAAATCTGCCAGTGGTATTCGTTTTGACCTTACCTGGGTATAGTAAACAAAGTTCAACTGTGTGCAATCTCAGTGCAGACACAGCTGTGAAGACCTCAGATGTTTGTTAAAGACCAGGAAACGGTCACTTTATCCAAGCGGGCCTTGGATAAGGTGGTGAAGGTAAAGGAAGGGTTACTTGGGTATGTTCCTTTCGGCTGGTCTATTACATAAAACCACAGTAAAATACATTGAAGTTTGTGGTTTAGACAAAGTCTAAAAAATTAAATAAAAAAAAAATCTAAGAAACGACTATCAATACTTTTGCAAGGCACTGTGCGTTATACTGATCAGGAGCCTGCTTGACAGCCAACTGAGCTGCACCAGATGGTAACATTTCTCTTGTCCCTGATATTAATTTTGTAAGAAATCTGTAATTGGGTGGGGTGCTGCTCATACCCAGGAGTTTGGATGAGTGTACAGAGAGCCAGACACACATGCACGTGAGGTTAGCTTCCATCGACTCGGTGGCTTCCAGTGGGGGGGTCAACACCAAACCAAAGAAGTGGGCGACTAGACTCCCGCCCGGACAGCGACATGCACCGCCTTCCAATTAATCCAACCACAAAATGCTACTTTTGCTCATTAGAAGGACTAAGACAGGTTACAACAGAACTGTCTTTTGTGTTATTTAAGAAAAAGAAAAGAAAAAAAGAACAGACAAGTAAAGGAAAAAGTAGCATACAGGTCATGCAGCACAAGATGGCACACACAATGCTTTTATGAGGAAATAAGGGCAATCGGAATCTGGTTAGGACAAGACAACGAGGCATGATGACGGGCAACAGAACCGATCAATTAGAAACGAGGGAAAAATTGGGTCTTACCAATGCGGTCCAGGCGGTCGATGGCTACGGTTTCAAACGCACGTCGCATCATGGGGTACTCTTCTAGCACCTCATTGAAATGGTCAACAGAGAGGGAAAAGAGTCGACAGTAGGTGTCTGCACGTACGCTCGCTGTCCGTCTGCCCTTGGTGAGCAGACAGATCTCTGCACGACAGGGACACAGAGGTACAAAGAAAAAAAAACACATGAAGGAAGCAGTAGCAAGGGCTGGGAGTGTACAGAAGGCCATAAAGGAAATCATCCCAGTAATTACTGTACACATTATCATATAGATGAATCTGTGAGAGCAAAGGGTTTGGGAGAGGGAGAGCTAATGTGAATGTAAATAAATTGAGAAGCTCATGAGCAGGACTGTCACAGTCATTATGCTAAGACAATTCATCATCCTGTAGAGAGCTAATAGTCCCATAATACAATACTGTAGTTAGCGTTACTGTCAGGCTCTTAGGCACTGCATCCGTTTCTAAAATGTAATGAGCAACTAAAGCTGGGGATGATTTTACAGCAACCTGTATTCTTGTCTCTGATGGGATGAAATACAAGAACAACAGCAGAACAGTGCATCAGTAACATATCTATATTGTCCTTGTAGTCCCCGTTGATCACTTTGATCACATTAGCATCAGGCAGCACAAATATATAAACACCCCAACTTCCTACCTCTATTAGTGCAGAATCATTGTATACAGTTCACATCCATTTGAAGAAAAGCATTGCTACTCATATGTCCTACCAGTCAGCTGATAATGACACCACTTAAATTGTTTACATACTTTGCAAGAACAGAGAAATTAGTTTTATCTCCCATGACCGAGGGCTGTAAATGATTTCATTCTTTAACTGTAGCCTGGTTTGGGAGTTCTTCCAGCTTCTTGTAAACATATTCAAGTGAGGTATTTTTTATTATTATTTCTCTGTTGTGCTCAATAACCATTACATACTAATGTAGTAGGAGGGACCTTAAAGGATTCCTTCAGTTGAGCTCTTTTAAAGTATAAATGTTCTGACCAGACAGAATCTTCTCGTGGTGCATGAGTTGACCTTGAATCTCATGCTCTGCCACGTACAAGCTCTGCACTTGAAACAAATTCACTCTCCTCTGCATGCAGAATGCTTGACTGATGTGGAAATTGTTCTTTCTCCATTTAGGTTCTTAATGTATGAGGTTGAAAAAAAGTCAGTGAGCTGAATTCATAAATTCCTTTTATTGAGAATAAAATGCAGCGCTGGTCCATCGTTATATTTTACCACATGCAATTTGAGTTTATAGTGACACACGCTGCATTTTCTGGAAACACTTTTTGAATGAGAATTTTCCAAAATTCTGATTGTGAAGTGTTATGTTTGAAGTTGATTATTACACAAAACAATGACACAGAGGACAACTTCACACAAGTCCACTCAAGCATTCCATGCTAAAAACCAAAAGTGCAGCAGTTTTTTCTTTTAAAAATCCATATTTATCCACTTTATCTTGACTACTTACGAATTAACACAAATTATAAAGGAAATTGATAGTGATGTCATAGCAAAATAACTGTTCTGACTCAGCAGCACACTGTACATCTGACACCCTTCATCTGAACACTGAACACATTGACATTATAAGAGCTGTGTATACCTGAGCAGATGTGACAGGATTAGGCAAAATGTGTTTTTTTACGAACACCAACATCCATGGTACAGAGTAACAGTAACTTAACATTCACGGTGCCTGACCGAAGCAAAACAGCCCCCTCATCTCCTGTCCCGTATCTGTTTTAACACTCTTTGACCTCCACTTACATTTGCACCTGTATGCAGTCTACCACTTTCCTTCACATGGCCAACATTAACCTGTTACGGTGTAATTTTTCTTGGATCTGCCATGATGAATCATGGAAGCGGGGCACAGACTGTGCAAGATGTGCAAGCAACACTCTCTCAAGGTGTGAGTGTGAAGAAGGTGTTAGCACTGCTGTAATGGAAAAGCGGCCTCTACAGCGAGAGGTTCCTTAGCGAACCTGGCAAACACACAGAGGATGAGAGACGCCGACAGAAGAACGCATCGTGTCACATGTGGTTTCAGACGTGTGGGAGACACAGGAGTCAAAACAAGCACAGTCGATGGTTGGTCTGTATTTAAAGCAGCATGCTATGCAACTAACAAGCTTACACGGCACAACAATGGCAACACCCAGAGATAAATGTACCCGACACTAAGAATCCGATTAAAGTGGGCTAAATAGCAGTGGGAGAGTAGATAATGCTTTGTCTGATGCTGTTATAGACAAATGAAAGCTATAGCTTTTACAAAGTTTGAACACAGAAAAACCATCAGCAACATTGGATCTTTTTTCATTCACTAGGCCAATTCCTCATACGTCTAATGCCAAGGTTGCATTTCATGTTTAGATAAGTAATGCCCCCCCTACAATCATTTTAACAAGTAGGTTAAAGAACCTTTATGCACCTTACAAGGCCGCTGTGAATGCACCTTCAGTTTGTGATGTCTGTTTCACTTACGTTATGTTTTCAAATAAACCTTACAAAACAGCTTCTAAAAAAAAAACTTAGAAAGTTAGATAAACAAGATCTATTACAGACTTTTGCTATTTATTTAGCAGACAAGTTCACTGGTTTAGCGCCTTATACATATTCAGCTGCCTCTGTTTTTTGTTGTTGTCCTGGCTTGCAATTCTGTATTGACATGCAGAGAATAGGAGAGCCCTGAAATGAATTTTAAAACTCTTCTGAAATATCATCCCTGTCACCTGGAAAACCTCGGGTGTTGCCGTGGGTCCGTCTACGTCAGGGACCCGTTATCACTTCTCGCGATGCTGCAGTTTGACACGTGTCTGTTGTGCTGTCACAAAGCCTAACCACTGACTCCTGGAGCGTTGAGGATAATTTACCATCACGTCATGTGTCACATATGCACTTGTGGCAACGGGCTTTCCTCCTGTGTGTGTGAGGAGGGTTAAGTCTCGTATGACTAAGACACAGAGGCCCAAAAGGGATTCTTGTCTGCTGTCTGTCTTGTTCTAGCATCATGCTGTATTATTCCTAAAGCCACACAATGGCTTCACTGCTGAGCTGTGTGATAGTAATATGTAATCCCATCCACTCTGGCCCTGAGGTGATGTTATTTCAGCATGCAGGTGTAGTAATGACCATGGCTGAAGGTGTTTTGTGACCTACTGTCCTCCCAAATGTCCTGCTCATCATTATGCTATTAGTTTCCTATGGCTTTTTTTGTTCCTACAAGAGCAAAGCCAGATGGTCCCTGACTCTCCCAAAGAGCTACCTGAGGCATCTAAGTATTCATACCCCTTTGAACCTTTTCACAATTTGTCATGTTACAAAAACAAACTTTAAAACTATTTTGTGTGATAGATCAACAGATCATCGGGGGTTTATTTGAAAACATAACATAACATATGTGAAACAGACATCACAAACTGAAGGTGCATTCACAGCAGCCTTGTTTGACCCGATTTAATCAAACTCTAGTTGATTGGCAGAGAAAGATTTTCAGGTAGGTGTCAAAGTGCAATCAAACTCTGAAGCAAACAAAAGAAGCGAACTCTGGTCCGCCTAAAACACCCCAAGTCTCAGTTCAGTTGACGTGAACTCTTGTGGTTTCGAATGGATATGTGGATGTGAGCGGACCGGAGACAGGAAGTAAACTACAGAGCAGGGCATTCTGGGTATATACAACTCAATAAACACAAGAGTCTAATGTTAATGGGAAAAGATTTTGTGAGAAATCCTACAACAGCTAAAATCTGAACCCCCTCCATTTTTTTTTACGCTTTGCAAAGACAGAAGATGTCTTCTGAGGCTATCGTGACATTTCCTTCACTGGTTGTTGGTGCAGTACCACCACAGGCGAGGTGGGGTGAGCAGGTTTTTCCCAAAGAGTTTGGATTCTTTGACACATTGCAGTGTGAAAGCGATTCTGGAGAAGTAGCTACTTCTCCAGAAGTAGCTGAAGATAACAAACATTAGCCTTATACTCCACTAATCTGGCCCTTATTGAAGAACAGCAAGAAGGAAGCTGCTGCTGAAAGAAAGTTCTATTCATTACAATCCATGCAAGGGACCTAAGAGACTTGTAGAAGAAGATACTCTGTGTAAATTAAACCAAAATTGAAAATTTTGATGGTATGCATGGTTTAAAAAAAGACGGGGAATAAAAAAATATGAAGTCAAGGCTAAAGTAGAGGAACCTTGAGTTTTTTGCCAACAAGAATCTGCAGATGAAATGAGCCTTTGGTTTGTTAAAAGACGGTAGAGAGACACACCCTAAAACACTTGCAGTTACAATGGCAGCTGATGGTTGTTTGACAAACTATCGATTCAGGGGAATTTAACACCAATGTTCATCACACTTTTCAGATTGGTAGAATAATGTGTCGAATGAAATATGCATAAGGTACATCGAAAGTTACTAATGGCATAAACGAAGGATGGTCTCTATGTGACAAAGGTGTGGAGAAGGTGAAGAGGTGCACATACTTTTCCAAGGCACAGTATTTCCCTGTTTTGAGCCAAGGTGTAGAGACATTTGAAGGCAGTGTTGGACAGGAATAATGGACTTTGATAATTCAACAGGGAGAGACTTTTTGTTTTTGCCTCCTTTAGCCCGTCAACGAGTCACAGTGCATTCAACAGACACACCAAAGGGAAGGTATTCTTAGACTTACCCTCCTCCCATTGCAGGGGTGAGCTCAAGAGATAAAAAATGCAAGACAGTCTAAAATAGGAAACTTTGCTTTGCTTTCAAAAAGACACAGCAATCAACGTCTGCACGTAGATTTTGGCAGAGTAAACAGCCTGCAATGAAAATACAAGTGACATCTAAAAAAATAGAAAAAAAAGAAATGTATGAAATCTGGAATGTCTCAAAGAGGATGAGAATTCGAGATTTAAAGCACGGCGACAGGGTGATAGTAGCAAGGTTCTCCTGAATTCACGCATCAGAGTTTCCAGTTGCTTGTGATGAATACATCCAGCAAGAACGAACAGAGGAGGCGAGGAGTTTTTGCATGCAAGGGCGAGTGTGGAGGAGGGACCTCTGTGTGTGTCCTAAGGGATGCCTGATCCGTGCCTTGGCCCACTCCAGCAACCAGATGAGAGATTATGTAAGCACCGAAGCTGACTAACGTCTGACACTGGTTATTGAGAATCTACAATGACTTCCAACAGCATCAAACACAAGCCTTAGTCGGCTTTTCTGTCTAAGCATGTTACATGTACATATATAAATATATTTATGACTGCGAGCAGGCTGACGCAATCATATAACGAGTGTTTGAATTTTGATGTGAGTGTGTAGAAAAGCCAGATAATAAAAAAACATTCCCTTTTTTTTTTTTTACCTCCAAAGTAGGATCCATCGGTTAGTTTCATTTCCTTGTTGAACTTGGTGATGACACTCACGACGCCATGCTGAATAAAGTACATCTTCTTCCCAACCGTGCCTTCCCTGATGATATAGTCATTGGGTTGGAAAACTTCAAACTTCAGCTTGCTCAGCATCCCGTCACAAAGTTGGGGTCGGCGTTGGCGAACAGAGGCATGGTGGCCACAAGCTTACGACAATTGAAGTTGACAATTTCCTGGCGGAGGAAAAAAGAGAAAAGGGGGACGTAAGAAACGGATACGCGCTCGTGCCATAAATAATTCACTAATTTCCACCTGAACTCAGGGGGAAAGCAAGCAAGCAGGCAGATAGGTGGTCGGACACAAAACCTTTCATCTCTGAACCGTTATCTGCAAACATAAATGAAATTGGACACACAGCGCTGATTTAGGCTTAATACTTCCCAAGCACTTCCCATATCTCTCATGAGTGGAAACTTTTTGGCACATAAATCAGATCCTGATGAGTTTGCCCTCTGGTGCCGGCTGTGAGCCATCTCGCTGGTCTCATCCTGTCCCCTCATACGCAGCAGGAGATTAGGAGCTTGTTGTCTGTTTGTACATCGCATCTCTGTTGCTGTGCAGATGGAAGGCCGGGGCACTTGGCAACCGCAGTGCCGTGTTGTTGACCCCACATGAGCGATAGCTCTCCTCCAGTGACAACGGGACATTAACAAAAAGATAACCAATCTCTGCAATGCTTCGCTGGCTACATGAGGGCAACAGAGAAGAATGCTAGCGCAGCCTCAGATGTGTTTGTCAGCAAACGCTATGGAGTTCTGACCTCAGTCGTGCACCAGAATTAATAAATTAGACAGGAAACGGTTCTCATAGCGGGCCGGCATTCATGTCTGGGAATGAATCTTTGGCTTTGCCTTTTTGAAGATTTGTCATAAGGCAGCCAGCAGGAATACGAGTTGGAGGTTATGCAGCAGTGCAGAAACAGCATGGCTCTCTGAAATTACAAACCAGAGAAGATGTTTTTCTTGTATTCATCATTAAAATGGCCATAATGTCCAAAAGCGAACATATTTATGCAGGCCTTCAAAATAAATCTGTTTATTTATACCACAGTGACTGCAGGTAGGTAAACACCCCAGACTGTGCCTGGAATGATACCTAGACTGAATTATTCAGTGATTACAGATTCTTCAAAGCATGTGATTTGTGCCTGCCATCCATCTATATTGCAGAAAAAAAAATGGAAGAATGTGATTTGCTAAAAAATAACATTTATTTCTGCATTAAACTGAGAAATTGCAACAACAGATTGAACATGTTTTTGTTTTCATTTATTTATTTATTATTTAAGTTAATATTCAAAAATGGCAAAGTTTTAAAAGTGTGACAACTCAATCTATCAGTGCTATAAACAATAAACAATAAACATTTACAATCCATTTATGTTTTAGGTTATTATATTATAAAATAAAATATACCTGTTTAGATGATTTGGCAGTCTCTTTTCTATGCAAAGTTTTCCTCTTTGCACATACTGAACTACCCCTGCAAAATATTTTGTCTCAACACCCATGCTCATTTATTTTTTGTGCCAAATTAAACATTCAAAGTTCACCCTTGAGAATAGATTTTTTTTCCTTGCAAATGTGACACCAGCTGTCAAACACTTCTCACTGTATTATTTTAAAACTATTCTAAAATACAATTTAAATTTTCCATCAAACAGGAAATTATATGGGGTCAAAGTTTGTATTCACTCCTGTGTTTCATCAGCGAAGCTGTCTCACCTCTTTGAGTGGGTCGTTGAGTTCACTCAGGATGTTGTCCTCATCAAAAATCTTGCCTTGGTAGCGGTGCTCATAGTAGTCATGGATTTTTCTGCCTCATGTCTGCTGGAAGCTTGTGGAAAGACATGTATTGCTCCACTTGCTTATACTAGGAAAGGATGAAAAAAAGAAAATGACACATGCTTCAGTTCATACAGCTTTTACAATCCCTTTATTTGGCAGAATGCTGTTAAGATGTGCGTGTCCAAAAAAAAAAAAAAGTAATTTTAAAGTACGATCCGAATCGCAAGCAAGGTTGTGAATATCACTGTCGACCCACAGTGTACTTTCGTGCCCCTGTAACGGGGACAAGTCGTGCGCTCATTGAGTCACAGTGCCATATACTGGTTGTGTGTGTGAAGGTACAGCCACAAAGGGAGAGATGCAGGTGGTGAAGGAAAGCAGGAACAAGAACAGGCCAAGAGCTATGTCTGACCAAGGTAGCAGCTAAGGTAACCTCACCTAACCTAGCCTGGCACTAATGCGAACGACCAAACTAGGCTCCACAACAAATAAAACAAACTGAAAACTGAATTTTCAGATTAATTTGATCAAATATTCTGGCAAATATTTATTGTAAGGACAATCACAGGACTATGAACGACTTAAATGGGGCCCTAAAACATTTCTTTTAAAGGAAAGTTGACTTTTGCCATAGGTAGCAAGTGTCTTTATATTTCAATCTTAGGTTCTTGAGATACGTTCAACCTCGTCAGTGCTCTGATTCCTGTCGGTATTTTAGTCAATGATTTCTTCACAGGCAATCCAAGGAAAAGATTATATAATGCATGCTGAACATTTTTACTTTAGTTTTCTTCCTGAGGTTCAGCAGACACACAGCCCCCTCAGGAGCTATGTAGTAATGTGAAACATAATGTACCCAACGCATAAAAAGAATGAAAATGTTTAGGAGAACAGATCATTTTTAAAACAACTCATGTACAAGTCACTACTTGAGATCCTTTCAAAGGAAGCCAAGGTTTGATTCAGTGATTAAAAATGGCAATTAGATTGCAAATAACTTTTTCATTATCCACATTAATCCTGGGTTGATGTGTCTGTGTGCGTCTGCATCGCACATCAGACCGTGAAGGACAAGAATATTAAGAAGACTCAATGATAGATCTGTGCTAACAGCTTCCACAGCCAGGCTTTTCAAACCTGTTTTGAATGTTTTTCAGAGTAACTAATGGTTTTAGAAGATCAAATTCGATGATCAGTTTGAGTATTTTGTAAGACAAATGCTAACAGCAGATAACTTATTAACTTGGTGACTTCTGAACTAACCTTTGTTTGGGGGTGTCAGAGTGAAGGGGTAGGAAGACAAACAAGTTACACATTTAAGACTTTTATTTACATGAGAAAATGTTTTTGTTAAGGTTAGGTTTTGGGTTTTTTTTACTAAAAATAATGTAAATGTGAGGGGGTTTTTCCCCACATCCATCTCCAATATGAGGTGAAATCAAAATTTTATTTGTTGTCATTAGGACAACTATAGGTTTCTTCAACCTTTGTAAGAAGTAAAGATTAAGGAGGCTCACAAAACCAGTAGAAAAACCTGCATAAAAGTTCAAAGAAAAACAAAACAAACAAAAAAAACTCTTTTCAGTCTATGACAAAAAAAGCTGTAAAATGTAAATGCACCGTAAAAAAAAATGGGATAACAATATTAGCATATTACAAATACATGAGAAACTTTCAATCCTGCCCTTTCTTGTATTTTATTCAATTACTAAATCTGTGAAAAAGTTTTCATTCAAGCTTCATAAAAATCAAAAAGAGAAGACATAAGGGAAAGCCGAAGATGCAGAAGAAACCATCTATTTTGATCAGTTCTGTAACAGATGTGTGACAGACACAATCTTCACCATCCAGTCCACAGCCCAGACAGCTGAAAATAAACGTCTCTCACACTCCCCTGGGTAATCATAGCAGAGCAGTGGGGGAGAGCAGACAGCAGCTGAGGCTGGTAGCTCAGGCCAGTGGCAAGCTCTTTGACCGGTGCGGCGCAACTGGCCCCACAAAATGAATTTTTGTCAGCGAGTGAGAGAAGACACTTGAGTCACAATGCCCCCCTTTATTGATTCCTTCTCCCAGCTGCAGAAAGGTGATAAGGGGCCAGGGTTTTGTTTGTGGGAAATTGATTTATTTTGAGTTCACACAGTTGATGCTGGAAAGTGTCCACTGTGACTCAAGCAGGGCATTTTGACTCGGTTAGTCAAGGCGGGGCACAGAGTGAGGTGAAAGTGCAAGACTTGGGAGGATTATCAACATGACCTGCGGTTTAACATATAGTACTTTCAGTAAAGACAAATGGGAAATCAACTGATGACCTACAATGAGATGGTTTTGTAACTTGGTCAGCTCTTACTGGACAGAAACTGATGAGTAGCAAGCACCACCAAGATCAAGCTATCCACTACATTCTTCATAGTAGAGGTTGTTACTGAGCAAAAAAGACTCGGTGTGCTATTTTCAGTATCAGCTATGTGTCTGCGGTTCAGACTGCAAGAGAGAATGAGAAAAGGCCTCACTTTTAGCAGATAGCAAGACAGATGAGTATATTGCACCAAAACTGCTTTGCATTATGCTTTTGCTATTCAACCTCCGTTTCTTAAAGAGCCAACAGGATTTAGAAGTGTTTCTATTCTTTATGGAAATGTTGGTCTATGGTAAATGCTAGCATTCTCTAAGAATGTGGCTAGCTCTGCTACCTGCACTAATTGCTAGAAAACGATCCAAAATTCCACACTAATGTTGATTTTCCTTCCAACAATAATTCCAAACTTTTACGACTTCTCTCCCACACATGGGGGTATGAAGTTCTGCTCTGATCCAAGCACCACCTGTAGAAGGTATAGCAAATAAAGTTTAAATGCTGTTCCCATGTCGTAGTGTTTATTTTTGCAGAATTGATTAGCTTTGTTAATCCAAAGCTTTCCATAAAACAAACATCAGAACAGAAATTAGATGCTAAATTCTTGTTTGTGGAGCTTTCGTTTTAAATTCAACCTTTTTTTTTAAGCATTTATAAGTTTGTGATGAAGTAATTAAGTTCCAGCATCTGACTAAAACTACACATATCCCTCAATCATTTAGTTCTTACAAGAGTCGATCAATTTCCTAAAAAATAAAAATAAAAAGAATAAAAAATCTAATATGTATTTTTAGTTGGTGCCTAAAGTAGCTAAAAAGGATATTTTTGGTGCAAAATATAGGAAGCAGCTGTACAGAAAGAGGTCTTCTGTCTTCCTGAACTGAATGACACAGATGCTCTGGGTTGCAGTGATTCAGCACCAAGGCATCACAGCAGGACTGTGTTGATATCATGCATACTTTACTCCCTCACTTCCTTTTCTCCCCTCCAACAGTGTCTCTCAATCCTCGCCATTAAAAGTGCTCACTCTGTCTTTTTCATGCCCTTTAAGTCTTTTTTTTTTCACCCTCACGCAACACAAGAAGAGAACATTTAAAAACATTCACTATATGGGTCACATTTTCCCAACAAATGTTTGCCACGAACATCATCTACCACTGAATTACTTGTAACGAGAACTCCCACGTCATCCATCTTTGCATCCATGTCTCTAACCCTCTCCGCTCCCCCTCCCCCCAGCTGTGGCAGAGATAGATGTAATGACTAGAGGCTCAGCACCCTGAACTCATTCCTGCTGCTCCTCATCCTGCTTCCCTGATATGCACAGCCATGCAGCAAATCAGCCCAGGCTGAACCTGGCCACACACTGGGGTTTCTGCTCCCACAAACAAGACATATTCACGGCCTCAAAGCTAGGAGTTCAATGCCTGGAGGGCTGTTGAAATGAAAGGTAAAACGGGAAGGGAGGAGTAGATTAAGACTGTCGGCTGTGAAGCAGATGCACATCACACACTGAGCAAGAGAAATGAAATGCCACTAATTCAGTAACCTTAGACTCCTAGACTTGTTTTCTGTGGGCAACTGCTTTATAAGAATGTTTTGTGGTGTGCCTTTAGCTGTCTATAAGCAATCCTAACATTATTTTCCTTATTACAATAAATCTGGATATGCAAAATGTCCAGATTTTTTTATTTTCTTCTATTTTTATGATTAAACGTCAAGCATACATACAAGAGTGATTCTGCAGTAGAAAGATTCTGGCAAAAGCCTTGCAATCATACAGTGATGACAAGTCTTAAGTGGCATGTTAAACAGCTTTGTGGAGCCGTGCCAAATGCAACGAGTGTTTTTTCTAGATTGCATCGACCACGGAAGCATCTGGCAAGGTCAGCCCATCGTGCTTGAATAAATTAAAACCAACTAAATGCTTTTATAAGCAAGGTGTAAATTAATGAAATGGTACTTTAGCATGTCCTGTTATAGTTATGGCCAAGGTGACTCTGCTAATCTGAATTATGGCAACAGCCTCCCACGAGACGGATAATGTGTACCACTTGAACTTTTTCCGTTTTTTTTTTTGTTTTTTTTTTTGTGCCAATGCACAAACCAGCACAATACGAGTCTGCAACAAACCAACATGTAATCTCAGTCAGCTGTTAGTGGACTGGCAGAAAATAAACAGCTAAAGTTTATTTGGGTTGCATTATATCATATTTACACTGAACCTAATCGTATTTTACCATATTTTGTTGTTTCACATCACATTGTATCACCATTGTTACAATGTGACAGTGGTGTTACTGTCACATTGTAACAGTGTGACAGTACACTGTGCCGTTATCAGTGTATTTTTCACATTCCAGTCTGTCACGGTATTATATCGTATCAAACTGCATCGCAATGCATTAAATTGTATTACCTTTTAGCATATCATATGGCATTTCATATTAGCATGTCGTGTTATATGTATCATGTAGAATGTATGCTGTATTTCTTTATGTCAAATTGTTTCATTATATATTGTAATTGTACTGCATCATATGGTACAGTATTAAATTACATACTGCATTGTTACAGGCAATATCATATTGTGTCAAATCATATTGTATTGTGCTGCATTGTATCGAATACAATAATGTATTGTATATACTATCTATAACATATTATCCTTTCTAGTAGTAAACCATATACTGTACCACACTAAGTCTCATTTTACTGCAATGCACCATATAACACAATAAGGTGGTAACTTGAGTTATGCGGCATCGTATCAAATTGTCTCATCCTGCATCATATCACACTGTATTACATTAGATTATCCAGCATTTTTATCGTGTCAAATCATAACGCAATAAACCGTACCATTTCAAATGCAATGTACTGCATTATATCTTATCGCATTAAATGGCTTGTTTATAATTTCTGATTGATTTCATATGAGAAGTGCAAGCCTTGTTTTCAGTTGTATATTCTGGTTGAACTATTACTGATAACCTGCAGGGCAAACTAAACACAAAAAGGAGAAAGAAGCAGCAATAAGAACTTAATTTCACTTAAAAACTTTCACTAACCTAAATTCCGACTTATACAAGAACATATGTAACGTATATTTGTGTTTTGTTGTACTTCTTTTAAAGAAACTTGTCAATTGTGATATTTGATTAATTACAAGCCTTTAAGGATAAATACTAATCTCATTAGGAATGCCCAATTACCACATATGAGCACAAGAGAAAAGTTGAAAGACTCAAAGTGGCTTCTATTACTGAATGAACATCAAAGGAACTTCACATCGACTTCCCTAATCAACTAATTATAGCACCTCTAATTACATGTGCTGCAGTATCGTACAGACGTCGATCGGGTATCTCAGAATGTTGTCTTAAATGGATGTAAAATCAATTAACCTTTTTGTCTTTTGAGAAGATTTTATGGCATGATACATAATGACTCGAGACTCTTTGTGGCGACAAATAGCTGAGAATCACTAAAGCCAGTTTGTAGTATCTTAATTACTAAAATCTAAAATGTGCAGCTCCTACAGCTGTATAAAATTCACTTTTAAATTGTGTAATTTTGAAAAAATAATAATAAAAAAATTAATTGTTATAGCAAAAACAATTTAAAATTAAATAAATGGAATACATTGTGGACAATTCAGCTCGTCTAAGCTGGAATTAATGCTGCTGCAGCATAAGGGAAAGTTCAGCTTTTTGTTTTAATCATACATGTGTCCCGGCATGACACAACTTAGAGGACGATAATCCCCACCAGCACACGGCCGTATGGAAAGCGCAGCAAATGGGTTTACTGCTGCGTAACGGAGAAGTATGGAAGTTGAACTTGGCGTCTCGCGTGCAAACTCAGGAGCACATCGGTCATTGCCGGCTGTTCTGGGAGAAGCCCAGGCCCCTCAGCATGATCACAGATGGTGGCTGGGTGTAAAGCGAAATAACCACTCTCCATGCGGAAACAAAAAATCTATTTATATAATAGGGAAAATTAAAAGAAAGAAAAACATAATGCAACTTCTCTGGTCATTTTAAAGTCCAATCCTGACCCCAGCGACCTTACTTTTTATCTGCTGTGGAGGGAGAGGAATCCTCTTTTCTGGTCATCATCCTGGATTTTACAATCCGAGAGCAACTGAGAGTAAAGCTAATTTAAGTTTCGCTCCGAAGAGCAAGACCTTATGTAATTCAAAAAAAAAAAAAAAAAGACCAACCAATCAAACTAATACCTGGTATAATTCTGCTATCTTACCTTAGGTCATACACCCTGTAACCCATTTGATAGACATCTACTATTATATAAATCAAGCGGTACTAATCTACTTTAAAAGTATTATGTTTCCTGTGTGCAACGGCATGACTCTTACCTTCTCTTGGTACTGCCTGCGTGAGGAATCCAGTGACTGGATTAGAGCTGTGGCATGGCCCACAAACATAGCGTAGCACGTGGCGCCCACAATCATGCTCAGCATGGTGATCCACAGGTCAGACATGCTGACGGGCGCCCGGGCGCCATACCCGATGCACAGCATGTGGCTCATGGCTTTGAAGAGGGCATAGGAGTACTGCTTACCCCAGGACACATTCTGCAAGGACAGAGAGAGAGGAGTGGGGGGAGACAGAGAAGGGTTGGGGGGAAGTTACTATGGGGTAAGAAAAGATGGCTTTGCTTTGATGGCTTTTAGCCAGCATTCATGTCAAGGCTAAGACCTTAAGGCCCTCATTCTACCCGTTTCTATTCCTTCTCTGCTCTCACCGTGCCAGGACTTACCTGACCCCACATTTTCTTCTCAAAAGTGGAAATAAAATCAAAGGTATGCCTGTAATCCCCCCCCTGGCATGTGTTCTGTTGACCTGATTAGTTTATCTCATGCACTTGCCCTTAACTACACAATAGCATGCAGAGCTGGGTTTCTCTTGAGAGAGATGTTAGTTTTATTATCCCTTTGCAACTCCCATTTATGTATAAAGCAAGTATCCCTAGCTGTTATCTCACCGTTACTCAGCTCAGAGGACAGCCTGCTTTAAGTTGTATTGCATTTGATAGAAATGGAAAATATTGAAAGTTCAAATTGATTTAGAGCCTGGAGTTGGCTCATTTTCAAGTGGATTAGCTATGAATGAGTTCTGATTGGTTGTTTTGTTGTTGTTGTTGTTGTTGTTTTTTGAGAGAAAAAATCAAAGTTTGGTATTTTCACAAAAGTATTTAAAAAGAAGTTAGTGGAAGCACAATGATTAAGGAAGCTAACCAGAGAGTCAGGGTAATGATCTATACATTGTTTCGATGACGGTAGCCATATTACCCTGGCACAACGCTACAAAACAATATGAAACTCCATAGTAACTTTGTCCTTGCTTTATAATAATAGTACACAGTTATTTTAGCAACTGCTATTTCACACGACAATGCTGCAATCATAAATTAAAGTCAAATGCTTGTGGAAGAAATACTTGGAAAAAATATTGTGAATTATGTGGTTTTTTATCTTCTTATATTTCTCTAAAAGTTTAAATTAATGATGATAAAACACATATTGTGCAGAATAAAGTAACCAAATGTTGAAAATCTACCACAAAAATTGTATGTGCTCAGTGCATCTTTAAAAACTAATCATACTTCTCAGAGTGGAACGGTTTGAGGTACATCAATAGTTTATCCAGTTTACTGCTGGATAAAACTTTATCTATATAGAGTACTGTAACCCTCCTCCTTCCTCAGGAGGAGGTTAAAACTCTATATAGCGTTTTATCTATACTCTATATAGATAAGACTTTATCTATATAGAGTACTGTAACCCTCCCCATTCCTCAGCTGATGCTGCACACTGCCTTTAAGCTGGCTTCTTTGCCCTGGGCTTCTGAGAAAAAACAATTTCAGGCCTTAGGAAATATTTGTGTCTATTAAACAAAACCACAAGCAGAGCCACACTTATTAAGTAATGGTGTTAAAGCTGTTACTAAAGTTAGCAAGATGGAAATCACCTCACAGAAGGCTGGCAGGTGGAGTAACTAACCAGCTTTTATCAGATTGTTTTTCCACTGGGAGCTAAACTTGCAGTGCTAGTCGATACATACTCTGAATAAAAAAATGTTTTTCTTACATATTCTATAACAATAGACATTTGTTACAAAAAAAACTATGTAGTGTTAAATTACTCAAAAAATGTGGCTGACATTTAGAAAACTGTGCAATGGAAATAATATTACAATGAAGATATCAGGTGGGACATATGCCCGTTTTCTTCTTTCTCGGCTTTTCATCTCGATGGCTGAATATCTAATTAACATGAAAAACACAACTTCAGAACTGTTAAGCTATATTAGCCAAAAATTACTGCACTGAAAAATGTCTTGCAATTACAACATTGTGCAGACTGATATTGCAACGGCAATGGCAGATTTTTGATCTGAATGTCTGTGTTTAAATGGCAATAACAAAAACTTAAAAATTAACATTTTGATCATGAGTATGCTAGTTTTTCATTAGCAGAAGAATGCACCTTGTTTTTAATTAAAAATTTTTTTTAAATAAACCTTGAATACACAGAGACGTTTCTCTTTTTCTGGGACAGGGTAAAACCTGAAGGGCCGGTCCGCTTTTGACAAAGTTAGCGCTATCGTTTGTGAAATGTGTGACTGTCTGAGACATTTCCAGCAACATCCTCCAGAAACTGACCAGGCTTAAAGGGAAGAGGAGGCTTTTCAGGCTTTTAACCTCCTTGTCAAACACTTGTTTCATTTATACGTTCTCACGTCCTCAATTTTCAACAAAAATAACTCTGGGGTGAGAAAGTCTAGCGGGGTGCATCAGTTTGAATATTATTTCAAAGATTACTGCTTTACACTGTCTCTCTCCCTGATGTCAGGCGCTATCCCCTCATGCTTGATGTTGCTGTTTATAACAGCTTTAGCGTCATATCCCTGGCCTTTAGGCAGTCTCCTTTATATCTTGCCCTTTTTACAGATTAAAAAGCACATTGAAAGTGACTTACTATTGAAACGGTGATGTGAAACCATTAAAATGTGTTAATGCATCAACACTATTTCACTGCTGGGCTTGAAAAGCTTTCTCGCTTTGTTCCAGAACTCTCTAATGCCTTTTGTTCCCCACTTTTGTTGGTCTGAGCCACGACAGTCATGTTTGGAAGTGAGAACTGCAGGATTTAGCCTCCTCATTAACACGGCACTTATCAAATGTGAAAGTGTGCTTTTTTTCCCCTTCCCTGGAGGACAGAAAGGATCTTTGGTGAGCAGGAGAATAAGCCCTTTGAGGTTGTGGTACTAGGTAAGTCTTTGCAGGGAAAGAAATGTGATGGGTCTTACAAACGGCAGCCAGAACGCTTACTGCTGTAATATATTTGCATCTTGCAGACAGAAATTACATTAAAATTTGCTCTGAACGATACACTTATCTCAACCACACCTATGCGAGAGACAAAAGAGTTCAAGGCTCATTGGGTACCTCAATTTCAAATGTTTGTTGTTTTTTTTTTCTCAGTTAGCCTCCGTTTGGGAATAACTGTTCTTTCCACAAACTGAAAACTTTGGCTTCCTCTCATGTTCTCAAATATTCACATTGCTTGAGTCACTCATATTCTGTAGTGGCACAAATGGCATTTAGACAGCTGTACATTAACACATTCTGGTCTATCAGCACACGTCTCTGTTACTCAAGAGTTAATATTTACATATGGCTTCCAGATGAATGTGTGTCTGGCAAAATCATTTACTGCAGGATGTGTATGAGATCTCCCTTTTGCTACATTTAAACAACTACAGAACAAGACAATACAACAAAAAGGCACATACATGCTTCTTAAGGCAGCTGTAAGTTTTAAAGCAATTTGAAGAATTTACGAATTTATTGTGGATGTGTAGAAGATGGGGGTCGGGGCAGAGAGGTTCAAATCTTAGCTGCTGGACAAATTTAGCTTCGACACAGGGCAAAAAAATTGCAAAGACGCTCCTAAGGGCAATTCAGAGAGACCAGTTAACCTCACATACATGTTGCTGGACAGTCGGAAGGCTAAAGCAAGGTTATGAGTGAAGGATGGGGCTTCTCCAGTTGGACTGCTCTGGTTTTCACAAAGATTTTCAAACCGAAGAATTTGACTGACTTGTAAGTTAGTGTCTTTATAAGCCAGCTGTCCAGCAGCAGCAGCAGCAGGGGAAGGTGCAGCACTGTGTCACTTTATGCCCCATGGAGCTGGAAGGAAATGTCAGCCAGTGTGTCTGGCATGCCATTAGAAAAACATGAAACTTTAGGAAATATATGCGGGAATTGTTTTTGCATTGCTTTTAAAACCATAACTTTTTAAAACCTCGTTTACCTCGTAGGCTCTCATGTGTCTAAAATAATAAAGTGCAATACTTTTCCGGAATGGTACCTTATTTTTGCCTCTCTGTGTGGACGCTTTCAGGCACTGATAAGTTATTACTCCAATAATTCGTCTTTTCCTAGAGCATATTCTGCAGCTTTATGCACAAGCCCTTTACATCCAACGATTCTGTCACTTCCCGTGTCGCTCTTCATCTACTGACATCAGACACTGTATTTCTCTTTCGGCACGTCTGTAGAGCGCTACGGACGTCATACCCAAAACAAATCCCTTTCCATTCCATAATTTAAGTATCAGCTGCTACAAAGTTTCTGTAATTTAACAGCACCATGTGTTTACCAGCGTGCTTTCTGCATCCAACAGCCTGCCAGGATTTCATTTCATTAGTCACAAATCTAGTCTCCTCCAGTTGCCTTACACAAGATGTAGCTGGTTATGTGACCGGCAGGCAGTTGCTGATTCACCATCACCCCAGTGTTGAGTGTCACCCAGAGGCGTTGGTTGTTGTTGATACTGATGAATAACTATGAGGCTAACAGGATGCAGTACACTGCTACAAAGAACACAGTCTGTCCTCTTATAACATTGGTTTTGAAGGGCAAAAAACATCCGTGTTTACCTGAAAAATATCCCTGAGTAGAGTCTATTACAACAATTGTCTTTGAAGGCAACCTATTTAATTTGGTCTTAGGAAAAATTACAGCCACTCTGTGAATCCAGCATTGGTTTCTTGAATAACCATTAGTGAGCAAACTAATGAGGACAGACCGGTAATAACTGCTAAAGGGCAAAAACAACACAAAGTGCATGCCAAAGTACAATGAAAGCAGAGTTAGGTTATGAAATAATATCTGAAGCTTTGAAATCTCACAAAGCACTGTTTGGTCCACTATCTGAAAAAATAATACGGGAGGCACAACTGCTTAAAACATGACAAGCAGAACAGTTATTGGAGAATCATCCAAAATGGTCGTTGCAGCACTGGAGGAGCTGCACAGGTCCACAGCTGAGGTGGTTTATAGAAATCTACTATAAACCCCTTAAAGAAATAGAGTGAGAAAAGAAATTGAGTGTGTAGAGGAAAGATAGCAGCACACATCTTCATGAACATGGCATGAGAAATGTGTTAGCAGCATCATGATATGGTTTTACCTTCTGGTAGGACAGCACAAGGCAATATGATAAGACTTTTAAATGTTTGTCTATTTTATAAAGAAGAATGGGCACAAACTTCAGTCTTTAATCGGACGGGGACGTCCCCTAAACGTATTGCAGCTGTTAAAGAGTATTAACCCAAGCTGCACAATAAAAAATAAATAAATAAATAAAACATTTTGAAAAACATTTGAGAAAACTGCTGCAAACCATGCATCACTTTACTCCAACTTTAGAGCCATTTATACAAATAAAAATAGAAAAGTCAATGGTCAGTGAAACCAGAATTAAATTTGAGGGAAAAGTAGCATAAGGAAAGAAAAATGTCAGATTAATTCATAAAACTCTGGACTGAGTTTGGCTGCTGGAAGTGAGTCATTCAGGAGGTTGGAGGGAAAATCAAGTGGGTGATCTTGCAATAAAAAAGCTAAGAGGGATGTCTGACGGATGGCTATGCATGGCTATCTGGGCCTTTGTGGATTTCAGTCTGTGCATGTGTGTGCGCGTCTACCTACTGTTTCTGCCCGTCTCTACGCTTAAACATGAATATTCAGCCATCTAGAACTTAGTTGACTATATCTCAATATAAGTGAATTTGCGTAACACACGTGCTCCTAAACACATGTCCATATGCAAACAAATAGAACGGCCCATTACCCCCTGACAGAGTCGGCACAGTGACAGCGGCATTATCTTGTCTGGTGATTAAGTAAATGCAGCCTCTAAAGAGTAAGAAGGTACTCTCAGGCCATTAGTCAGAAAGATAACAGGCATACAGGCTGTACTGCAACACTCAGCAGTATCTGCACTCCTCACTCTTCTAGCCCCAGCTGGAAACCAAGTACAAGCCAACTACACGAATAAATAAATATGGTGAATTTGAACTCATCGGGATAAAATGATACAGACACTGGATTTGGAAAAACACTGAGGCGCCAATTGTTGAATTCCACCAGGTATTTATACCTGAAATAAGCCAAATAAAAAACAACAGAAAACAGAGAGAGAGAGGGAGAGAGATGTGAAGACATTTAGCCCGTGTACGCTAATGTATTGTGACATTGTGAGAAGAAGGATCCCACACGTGGGCGCGACTTATCACTTTGGATTTGCCAGGCCGCAGTCAGCGCACAGGCTATTACTTCAGCAAAGATCCACGGGGAAGAGATTCCACAATCTGCTCACATCAGAGTCTGTGACACCACAGCAGCTGCTCATGAGCCCAAGCCTAACGAAAACTATTGGCTTATTATGAATTTCACCTCAGTTGCTCCCCAATTATTGTAGAAATAAAAACTAAGAAATTACAAAAAAATTAATTTAAAAAAATGACAGAACTGTGTTTCTTTGGCACCTACTTTCAGATTCTAATTTAGACCTTTTATCATTTCTCTCCATGCAATATAAATCTGGCTTTAAGATTCCAATCAATCAAAATTGGATAAAATTTTTTAAAAAAAGTTAAAAACCTTATTAGTACTTTATTTTTTTTCGCTGCATCATCCAGCCTAATGTGCAATTAGTAACAAGTAGAAACGTGAATGAAGGACTTAAGGACAGATCATCAGCCCATCACAGACACACAGGAACGACAAGCATGCACACACTCATCCCTAAGGGCAATTTAGATCAACCGATTAGCATCACAGCTACGTTTTTGGACTGTGAGAGGAATTCGGAGTAGCCAGAGAGAACTGAAACATGCATGCAAACTACAGGGTACGCTTCACAAAACAGATGGCATGATGTGGAGGACAACAGCCTAAGATGTAAAGCTTGGGTACACACATGGGTCTTTTCAAGTGGGCAATCTCCAAAAATATACTGTTATGTTAGCTACAAAGTGGCTCACAGACAACAAAGTCAATATTCTGGAGTGGATGCAAAGCTCTGAACTGAGTTTCAGAAAGTTTGTTGCCAAGGAAACATACAAACCTGACTCAGTCACGTCAGTTCTGCCCGAACAAGCAGGTCAAAAAAAATGTTTTTAAAAATCAGCAAACTATTGTGGTGACCTTGTAAAAGGATACAAAAAACATTTGACCAAACATTCAGCTTAAACAATAGTTCTACAAAATGTTAAGTACCTGTATGTAGACTTCAGAATTTGAATTAGCGAATAGAAATGATTTTAATTATTTGAAATGACATTGAAAAGAAGAAAATGTTTAGACTGATTTCTTGTCAGACAAAGAGGAAAAACAGCTATTGTTGTGCTTTTACACAGTGTATGTAAAAATGCGGTCTTAACTGTAAATTAGATGTAAAATGTTCTGTCGTGGACACTGACACGCACAGCGGGAACATAAAGGCACAAAGCCAATGTCAGGTTTTGAAACTTGACATAGATTTAAGGGCCAGGGGACATCGTTGTTTTCTTGCTTCTTCATGCAAATTAATTTACGGGTATACAGCCCTATGAAAAGAGAATTTAAGTAGTTGGAATTAATGATTTAGGTCACCTATGCCTCCAGCAAACATTTGTGCCCTCTTTGTTTCAAAAATATTCCTGCACTCTGAAGCTTTAAGCACAGCGTTATTTGTGGGGGGAAAATGATCGTGCCACACAGGGGGCATCAAATTAGCCTTTTACATGAGTTCATTTTTACACTGATTTGCATACAAGAAGCCGAATGTGTCGAACTCATACTGAGCAAGGGCAACAACCTGCAGCACCAAAACAGGAGCTGTTCGTCACTTCGCTTTAAGATTATGAATACATTTACAACCAAACGACCGCAAATCAAAGTAAAACGTAAAAGAGGAAGATTCATCTCCCACTTTGTGGACTATTAGCGAGGACGATTTGTAGCACTCATGTGGGAAATTAGATCAGTCCAAAGTCTTTGGGTGCAAACAGAGAAGGATCTGTTTGTTCCATCTGCTTGCATGAGTAACACTTGCAAGCTGGTAGTGAGCTTGCTTAGGCAACTCATTGCCTCAAAGTAAAGATAAGAGTGGGAAACAGAACCGTGACGCTGAGCAGAGCTGACATTTGCACCTCGAGCCCAATGCCTCAGAGCGGCCAGCATGCGTGTGGAGCACAAAAATGTTTATCACATAGAAGGAGATGAGAAGGCAGAAGACTTCCATAGGCGAGCATTTACAAGCAGAGCGACCCAGGAGGCATGTACACACTTCTGCACAATCATGTTGCTCCAAGAGGAGCAGCGATGCTTGACCCCCAACTAAAGGCAGAGACAGTGAGGAGGAAATAATGCTGAGGAGGGAAGAGGATGCCCGAGAGGAGGGAGACTACAAGGACCCTAAATAAAAACAATGTGAAAAAAAAGATGCATTTTCAAGTCATCTCCCATTTCTACACTGTAGTGAAACTAATTCTCAGCCGAAGTAACACCTAGACTTGACACCATTTCATGACTGAGAAACCTTCATCCTAAACACACTCTGAAGCATGCAGAAAGTAGTCCGACGTACAAAGACGTGCACCGATTTTCTACTACAGGACAGTGTTTGCCTGTACACACAAATAGATCCACGACGTTTCAAACTGTCCTCTCACGTAACGTTTAGATACGTTTCCTTCATAAATCAACAGGGAACTTGGTGTGCATGAGAATACACTTTGGACCATTCTATTTTAATATACACTTAAATGTAAGTATATCCTTTCTGCATGATTTAAAAGCATGTCTATGTGCAGAAAAAGGTGGAACTACATCGAGTTGAGCTTCTAAATGAGGCACACAAAAAACAAAAAGCTTAACAAGCATTTTTTTTAGTGCTAAACACTGCTTATGTGGGTTACACAGAATAATAATATAGATGAATGAAGTGTATCAGGAATAGCATAAGACTAAAGCATTTTAAATATTCAGCATGAATTTAGGTATAAATCCAATGAAGAGAGGACATGTTGAGGTCACATTGTGTGCATTTACTTATTTACCAAGTATAAACTCATCCCACAGTACGCCAGTTTGTAGTATTTTCCCAACTATGCTGTTTCCTAGAAGAACTGAATTGTGCCATTAAAATGAATTCCACTATCTAGTGAAGCATATATTGATTTTATTGTAAATATACAAAATCAATAAAACAAACCAAATTTAAATAAAACTACAGAAAGTAATTAATTATTGATGTGTTGATATCAAGAGGGCCATATCATGCTAATTTCATGTTACTTGTAAAGTGTTAAATTATCAATACATGATGTACAATCAATCAGAGGAATCACTTGTAACCCTGCTCTGATAGGGTTAATAATGGGAGTCCCCAAAGCATTTCGTTGCCAAGCAGCAACATGCTGCTTGGCAACGAAATGCAGATTTTATATTAGCTTAGTAACAGCTGTGAAGTTTTAAACTTCGGGAGACTTGAGTTTTGATTGATACTGTATCTCTTGTTAAGAAAATATATTTAAAATAAGCTAGTTTTAAAATTTAACATGACTTGATTGAAATAGCCTAATTATAGTTTTAAAATTTATAACTTATTCTGCCTATTGATCTTTATTTTACCTGTAGTTAAGGCTGATTGTTTGCCAAGATCTCTGATCTGTCCCTTTGTCTGTCTGGGAAACAATCAGTAGGAAGTTCCAGCTTTTCACACTGATCTGTGAAAAGCCATGAAACAGCAGGAGTTTGGAGAAGCTCTCCTTAGACAATAGGGACAAATGACTAGAGAGAGGATCAGAGACAGCTCCTGGTTGGATGAGCAAAGATACGCCTTATTTGAATAAATTAAAGAAAAGAAAATAAAACTTTCCACAAAAAGTAACAAATCAGATTTTGCTCTTTGCAATTTCTCCAAGGACGTTCTTGCTTTCTGTTTGTCGTTTCCATCTTTTGTCTTTTTCCTCTTCTCGGGCAAATTCATGTGTGGTTTGTGCTCTGAGGTTTCTGATGTTTTGTGATGTGCTTTTCTGGTGATAGTATGCATCTGTCTTGAATAAATGCTGATTATTGTGACACTGTCATCTCTGTGTGATCTCAGTCTTTGCGCACAGCATTTTTTTGAACCCGGGCATACTGTAGAGAGGATATAACGAGTCAAAAGGTTTTTAAAGTTCTAGAATTTTTCCTCTCCTAATAATCTGCATATGAACGCCATCAGAAAATCAAGGTTAGCACAACGCAAGTTACGGTTCGTCTTTCTTTACATTATTATATTGGCTAATGTTGGAGAACAGAAGTCTGTTTTTGCTGCTCAAATGTGATGTTTGATGGACAGCAAAAGCGGGAAAACTAAAATGTATAAAACGAGCTGATGTGGATCCGAAATGGTTACAAGTGTGAGACATTGATGCCATTCTGAAATGTTTCAGGTCATCCATGAAAGAAATAGGGCTCTTAATTAAAATGTCAGGGATGCCAGGCAGACTCCCAAGATCCATTCTTATAGTTCAGTGTGAAAGGAAGAATGCCTCAAACAACGCAATGTTGCTATAAACAGCTACTCCTTACATTTTCCATGTGCAAATCCTTTACAGACAGCTTGGCACGTGCCAAAAAGCAGTGACAACCTAACTTTGCTGTCTTATTCCCTGTTTTATAACTCATTTTATCCTTTTAGAGCATGATTGTAGCCATTACATATTGTTAACATTCAAGACCAAAGAGGTTTTTTTTAAAGAATCCAAAATGATCTAAGCCTTATGATGTCTTTTTTGCAACATCTTATGCCAGTTTGTGTAAACCAAATACACCGTGCACAAGGAGTGAAGTTGGTGCAATGATTAAGCTGTACTCCTCTATTTTCCACACCATTGTGTCGCATTGGATAAAACTGTATGTTAAATTATTCCAGTCTAATAAATGCACCAGCACAGGGAAGCTGTATGCCCAATGCCACATTAGGAAAGCAGCGTGATGATAAACTGCATACCCCTTCCACATCAAGAGGCAATTTTTGATTGCACAGAAAACAAACCAGGAAGGAGCTGAGAAGAACAGACATCTCAACCAGCAGAATGCCCCCTGTGTTTGCTGGATCTCCAGCTTAAAGGAGCACAGAATTAAACATAGCTTTTTATTATACTTAACTATATTCTTACAGTAAATTGATTTTCAGCATTACAGTACAATGGATGCGTTTCTTTTTTCTTATTTTATCTCCCCGTTTTCTACATGTACCAGAGTAGATGCCAATTTTTTCCCTGGCACAGTCGGGTGCATTATATGCACGACACTTCATTTTAATCAAACTGCTAACAGCATTTTTTTTTTTTAAAGATAACATTTTGAAAAGAGATGTCACTCCTTTTGAGGCATTTAATTTCACGTGAAACAATTACACTCAATAAATGGCATGTTCTAGAGTCTGTAAACTCCTGTTAATGATTGTTTACTGAATTAGTTGATTTTTTTTTTTAGATTATTGTAATCATCGTGATTAATCCAAGTAATCATTTCAGACATACTCAAAGCTACACCTGCAATGTTTGTCTTCAAGCATTTCTATGCATCAGAGTGGCCCAGTCAAAGTTCAGACTTGGATGCAAATGAGAATTTGAGAACTTTGGCTTTCAAACTCGGACTCTATTAAATCCCAACAAAATATAAATAAGCCTGTGCTGGCAAAAATGATACCATATGAAAACATGAACAGTTTTGGAATTCTAATGTTAAATTTTGAGTCAAATAAGAAACTAATATATATATATATATTATATATATATATATATATATATAATAGATAAAGTATATAATTATAATTCAGCTAATAATTGTACAGGTATAAAATGCAAAATGTGCTTGTTGACAAATGGGTCAGATTGTTTTCAAACTACGATTAAGAGATGCAGGAAGTAACAGCTGCTGACATACTATGGCTTTATGCATGAAAGAAGAAAAAATGTGTAATACTTACAACCATACCATTTAGGGACACCCAGCAGTCAGGGGGAAAGTCTTGGAGGAGAGGCACCAGATACTGGAGACAGCCATCCCAGTGACACAGAAGCAGCATCATCCCTATCAAATTAAATATTCTTACCACTGCACTAGCCAGATCATAGGTCATATGGAAAATCTGGAAGACAAAAGCAGAGACAAAGACCCCAGTTAATACATTACAGTCTGGACATTTATACATACAACTGTTGTCATATTCAAAAAGATTTTAAGCAATAAGCCCCTTTCTAAGCTGATAAATTTGGCTGCTTAGGGGATGTATGTGTGTATCTGCACTCGCAGAAATTGGGCTGTGCATAATTCAACATGGCTGCTTTCCAAAGCAAACAGAGCCGTCGAGGAAACACACATCCAGCGCAGAGGACAGCAGGTAAACGCAGCGTAAATGAGTTGGATGATGAAGAGAGCGCATGGCTGTGGAGTAATTAGTCGGTTCGTGTGTCTCACTGGCATAAGCAGGAGTCGACGTTTACGGCCGGCGCGACCGTTTGATCTCGGCGCGAAAGTTTTCAGAACAAAAAGTTATCGGCGGCGCGAAGAAGCAAATCTGTGGAGGGAAGCTGTGTCATTTACGTCGGATCAGGCCGAGGTGAATGGACTCATGGCTGGGTGACTCCTCAGCTCCTTCAAAGATTCTCATTAGCATAAATAAATCATCATTAGCATGAGAAACCAATTACTCACTTCCAGGTTAGTTAGGTCACAATCTTCTTTATGCTGAGGCTCAATTTCTCCTTGCCAAAGAAAAAAATTAAAAAGGCTTAAATTAGGGGAAATATGGCAGCCGATTGGTCCGCTTTGCATAATAAACCTGCATAATTTTTCAACTTAAAACACATGATTTCAGGCAATTACGATTTATTTAAAACTAATGGCTTTCCATACTGCATCAAATCACCATTTTATTTGTAAGAATTGAGTTTCAATTCTTACACTCAATTCAAATCACTTAATGAGTTTGGCACATCATTAAGTGATTCTGAGGATTTTTTAAAATAAAAAACTTATGTTTAAGCTTATTTAAGTTTAAATCTGAAGAAGCTGATGGAATTCAATTAATTCACCACTTCATGCAAAGTGGTTACTGCACTAGACAGCTATGCACAGGTGTTGATGGTACCAACACCCACTACCATTATGACTAACACACTTCTTTAAACAAACCTCAAATTGTGAGCAATTCAGAAATATATTGCCAGACATAAGTTGTATTTTTACGTTTTTTTAACCAATATTGATACAGTACCGTCATTGAAAATACTTCACAAAACGACTGCACATATTTGAGCTTATTTTTGTTATTTGATGGTAACTTAACATTTTTTGCTGAGTAGCTGCAGCATGTGAGTTAAAGTGAGTGGGTCTTTTATTGTTTAAGAAAAAAGAGACATAAAGACCTGCATTGTTGGCAAGTGGAGTTAAAATCTGTGGATAGTAAATCTGTATAATCGTTTCTTAGAAAAGGAGTAACTGAAACTACGGAGGCTGAAATAGCTGAAAATGCAGAGGATGAGTTTATTATAGTTTTATAAATTTATACAACTTGTTTCTATTAGAATAGTTCTGCACCGTGTTTTTTTTCTCTTCTGGTTTATATTTTTTCCTACATTTTCATAGTTATTCTCTTTCGTTTTTCTTACTCCTCACATACAAAGTTGTTAAAAGTGAACCCCACGTCGGCAGTATTCTGTGATCTGAGCCACTTTTTGTTTATGTTCAAAAATCTGCTTGACCAAAAGCCCAGGTGTTGTTAAAAGCTCTTTGAATCCACAGTTCCCCACCTCCGTCTATTGTGACTGGCCTGTAACCCCACACGGCACAAAGAACAATGTCCACACACAGAACAGAAAGGAGAGGCAGGGCCCGAGCCGACGCTCAGATCCCTCTGTGGTTCAACTCATCCACAGGGAGACACAGTGCACTGCCCTGAAAGGCTAAAATTAGCCACCGGCTTTACAGGGTGGCTGTCTCAGTGCACCTAACATCTTCTCCTCACACCCAATTTAGAACACACATCACTGACTCGGCTGAGGTCGTGTTTAGATTAATTAGAAGTGTGTGACATAAGGGGATAACACAACATTCAAGCAAGAGGTAAAACAAAGACAAAACAGGCTGAGGAGCATAGCTAATGCCTTGCCTGCTCATTCCCCTTTGTGAATACGCAAAAAAAGCACAACGAGAATTGATGAAAATGCGATGAAGGTCGGGACAAGGTTCCCCAAAGTCCCAGCGACCGTCTAGAACTTTGCTGGAAAGTTTCTACGACCTTTGACTTGTGCTGCGTTAAAAAGGTCAGAGGGGGTTATTAACACTTGCTACTTTCAGATGACTAGGTCATTGTGAAGTAAATATTTGAAAATATACCAAAACTCACGTAAAGGTAAGTAGAATGTCCAGATTTCCTAAAACATGGAGAAAGATCCAATAATAAAGACAATTTATATTCTATATGAAACAGATGCAATATGGTCTATGTCTGAGTAATATTGATTGTGTTTTTGTGGATGCCGTCTCATTACAGAAAGTTAGGAGAGAGTTTGACATCTGTAGGATTAGAATCGGAGATGATGAGAAATGGACAGCTGATTGAATAATGATTGATCATTTAATGCAGAAAGGCTCTGAATAAAGTATTTTCAATGTGGTTAGTGATAGTTTTTAAAACAAAAATCAGAATCACAGAAGAAAGCTTGAAAAAGTCACAAATTGGCCACAAGTACACATAATACTGGAGGTGAGATGTTATTTTTTTTTTTTATACATTTTTGACTTTTTATTGTTACACATAGCTATATTTTAGTTTGCAAAGAAAACCCCTTAAATGTACCGTTCTTGTCCAACCAAAATGATGTTTATACTGGTCATACTGGTCTGAAGCATTTTGTGTAAAAGATTTGATAGTATGAATCTATGATCTTATACTGAGCATCATATGCGACGTTATTGATATGCTGTCTGTGCCCACAGAAGCCCTGTGAGTCACCGAGTTAATTTGATGATGCAAATCTCCGTTTTGCGGTTTGTATTTTTTTAAAAACGCAATCAGTGCCATAAAAATGTTTCTTATTTCCTTTTGGGTATTTGCACAAAACAAAACAGAAGCGAGTAAGAATCCCTTCTCTTGTGTTCATACTGCTTCTTTCTCTCTCCGTCTTTGCCAGGGAGCCGAATGCCAGCAGACATGTTGCTCCTCAGCAAGCAGCATGGCAGAAAGAACGGCTTATTATGTCATCAAAGTTTTAGTCAGTGTTTATTTTTTGGATTACAAAAAAAGAGCAAAAAAAGACAAGAACAACGTCACAGAGAGCAAATGCAAACTCGGAACAGGTGACGTTAAGCATCTATCAGATGTCAGGGCTTCATGTGAGCCAACTCAAATTCATAACCCCTAAAGGAAAATGATAATGCAGTGGCTCACTAGCCACTGATCCACCCCCAATGGTGGAATGGGGGGATCCCCAATCTCGGCAGACTGTACTGCTGACACCAAAAGACGGCAGTCATTGCTTGGGAAATGTTCCTGGAAACAGCAAAACCAACACTCTGAAATAAAGCCTGATTTTTAACTTCCTCAAATGTGACTAGCAAAAAATGCTGAGTCATCTACAGTTATTTACTCCCCTGCAACAGTATAAATAATTTCACACCAAAATATTTAAAAAAATAAAACCATCTAAGATGGGCACTGTCATTCAGTGGAGGGGAAAAAAACTCATTATCTGCCTGACCTGAACAAATTTTTCAAAATAAAAACGTATCACTAACGCTGTGATTTCCTGTTTTCACTGGATATGAATAGAAAATCATAGCGAACCTATTTCTCCAACCATCTTGACGTGAGAGAGGCATGAATATGTGTCACTACTTGAGTAAGGCAGACATGTGTTGGCCTGGAAATGGCAAGTAATAAGTAAAACGTTGAAAACTGGAACTATGCTGGATGTCTCATATTGCGCACACACACACAGCTGGGAAGCGCATTAGAAAGCAGAAGATAATATCCAAAGATCACTGTCCAGCGACGGCAGTAAAGAGTGGCACCTTGGGGTCAGCAAGTCTCCACAGCTGGACTGATTGAGAGTTAAGACACTAAAAGTCCTGCGCTGACTCAAAGCCCAGGTCTTGATCTCATTGACATGCAGTTGGGCGACTTAAATGAGCCGCACACACAAAAAATCCCTTAAACACCTCAAAGCTGAAACTGAAAAAGACAATATAGCAAGATGAAACATGAACAAGTTCGAGGCTTTAGTTGTGCACATGGCAAGAGTTGTTAACTTGCAACAATGTTTCATATAAATGGCTGGTTGTGTTGGCAATAACTCACAAAAAGCTGTCAACTGCTGTCAAGCTTAGAAGTTGAAATCATCTGCAAAGGTAGCTGGAGCAGAGAGCCAAAAGCACCATCAGCGTCCGCAGCTGGCATGTATGGCAAAATGTTGACTTAGAATTAAGTGCATAAAGCTTACTTTTCTCTGGGGACAGAGCTATTGGTCAACATAATCCTCTAATACTGCAGAGACAAACAGCCAAGATGTGATACGATAGTTAAACAAAGTCACAAGCTGGTCATGGGTCACGTCCAGCCAGCAAAGCAAAGCACTTGCAGAACAGGACGAGAACAAACGTATCTCCGCCCGACCAATAGGATGTCCAGTCCTTCCTCCATATATATATATGTGACATTTAAAAATATTAAAAGGTTTTAATATGTCAACTAACTCATGTGACTAGAAGTTAATTTTCCTACTTTTTTTTTTTTTTTTTGGATAACTGCATTCTGTCAGTTTGACCTTTAGAGATGATTATGCACAAGAAAATAAATAAATAAATAAATAAACAGCATGCCGGAGTTTTGCTCGTCAACAATCAGTTGATTCTGAATGTGCAACTACAAAGTGGCCTTTATGCATCTTTAAAATGAACATGAGTGACCTCTTTCCGAGGTTAGTGAGGATTAGCATGGGACTAATTTGATGGGATTAAATCCTCCACTGGCTATTACATTGAGGGATGACAAAATGCTTCCAAGAAAATCTGCAGTTCTCCTGCTTAGCATCATCTTGTAAATCTCTCTTTGGAAGTCTCTTAGTTTTACT
Organism: Poecilia picta; assembly: GCA_033032245.1. Lineage (NCBI taxonomy): Eukaryota > Metazoa > Chordata > Actinopteri > Cyprinodontiformes > Poeciliidae > Poecilia > Poecilia picta. Next base: position 18,941,227 of record CM065364.1, read on the forward strand.
TAATTACAAGAGCGCGTCTGAACATGGATTTGTTCTTTTTTTTTTTTAAATCACATAAAACTGGATTTTTATGAAATGTAGCAGGCAAGACGTTTTCTGCAAAACCTTTTTATGTGATCAGAAAAAAATAAATAAATTTATGAAGAGGCATCAACATAAAATCCTTCTGCCCTTCAAGGCCAAGCAGTTTCCAGTAAGTAATTATGCCTCATGTGACTGCGGTGTTATAGTGATGCAAGTATAGTTCAGCAAGAAATAGACATAAACAGAGCTGGCATTGCTTCAGGGCTTCGGGCAGCATACTGTACACTCTGGAAGCCTCTTCAGTGTCCTGATCTGTTTAGTGTACATGTTAGGATAAACTAGAGCTCACAGAAGGGACGGGAGAGGCCTTCCAGTAATGTCAATATGAATCTGTAGCACACAAGCTTAATTAAACAGCAACGAATGCCAGCAGAAGAGGAATAAACCGTCTAATAAAACAATTTTTAAAATGGATGCACTTAATCAGACGTACTTATTTCCCTGTGTAAAATGTAGGTTTGATTCCAGCTTCCTCTGACCAGATGCCCCTGGGTAAGGCGGTTAACCCTTTACATGCTGGGTTAACTGCTGGAGCTATAAGTTGTCTACATGTGAATGAGAGAGGCTGGGAAAGTAATTATCTTTTGTGAGGCATTTTGAGTAGTTGGTGATTAGAAAAGTGTCAAATGAACCAAGTCAATTTACCATTAAAGTAGATTATCAATAAAGATAATTCAAAACAAATAAAAATCACAGATTCATTCATTTCTCTCAATGTCTAGGCTAACTATTCGTTAATGGTGAATTACTAAACACATTTTGTTAATCATTACCAATGACTATTAGGTTCTATTAAGTAGATGGTTAGCTGCTTATCTGCTAATAATGAACAACTGACAACTTAAAATCCAATTAATGAGTAGTAGTTATGTTAATTACTATTTCATATATTTTTTTGAGAGCAGTTACTTTACTAAAATAATCATGAGAGACATAATGTGTTATACTGTTAATTTTGGGCTCGTCTTTATGTAAAAACATGATGGCTCAATTAGCCTTTTATCTATTTTTGTTTTAATTGGAAAAATAATTTCCAGGCGTGGCGATGGGGTCTGGGTGCCACAAAGTTCTCAGTCCTCCATGCAGCTGTCAAGTCCTAGCCTGTTGACCTTTGCTGCATGTCTTCCTACGTTCATGTCATTTGACATTCAAAGAAAACAAAGGCATCAATCAGAAAGAAAATTTAAATAATTTCCCAATAACGATGCAATTTTTGAATTTAAAACGGTGGCCTAGCTCTTTTTTGAATAGATCAAAAGTAAAACTGGCAAGGAAACATCAGGAAACCTTTAGGTAGGACCTTAAACTAAATGTTATACAGTTCTGTTATGAATGCAGAACTCAATTCTATGACCTCTAAGATAAACAGGGACATTATTAGCAGGAGTTCACAATTACTGAACCTTTACCTCTTCACTACATCACTATTAGTAAACCTTCATCTGTTCCACAAAATGAATGAAATAAAGTATTGCATTCTCTAGCTAATAGCTCTAGCTTGTGATAATGTAATTTAAATTAATTCTTGAGTCGATATGGAACTTGAGAATGTCAGCATGTAGTTTAAGACTTAATCTTCCATATGAATATTCACACGAGAATTTCTTGTTTTATTTTAATGAAAAACTAAAGCACAAACTAAATAGATATGCTGCAAATTGTATTAAAATAGGCAGATAAAAGCCATATGTCCAATTTCAGCAGTTAATCGCCTGCTGAACAAAATTTGTTTAGTAGTCTATTTTTAAGTAATTGTTTGGTGACGAATAACTGCAGCTATTCGGTTATTTGTTCAATATTAATGACTATGTAACTAGAATAGTTTTGTTGCTTTTATAAGAAAACATTACCAAAAATTGCAACACAAGGGTTGGCTGACTTGCCAATTTTACATAAATAAAACAACAACAACAGAAAAAAAAACATCCATATGTTTTCCACAGAGGCAGCTTTTCAAAATCTGATTCAGCACTAATGAACCACAGAAAAAGGAAGCAAAAAGTAGTAATAGTTTCAAGTGAAGACATTTGCTACACAAAAACAACGGGTTCAGACACAGATCAGATTGTTACCCTCTGCTGCTTTTCTTTTAAAATCAGTTCTTTGATATCCACATTCCTGAAACAATGTTGCATGCACTTTATGCATTTAAAATGCTCTCTTTCTTGCCAAAACAGAGTTTGTTCTCCAGTGTTTAGATCTGTCAGCATCTCTGATCTTTTTCCAGGAAGTACATCCCCGCTATACCTCCAGCCTGGCTGCTGTGCCCGGCGTTTCACCCGGTCTGCATCTATTTTGGTCGTGTGAATGTGATAACCTCAACACTTGTGTTCTGGCTTAATCTGCGCTTTTCCCATTCAGAGCCGCATTGCACTGGCAGAAGTGATGTCCTCTGGGGAGCAGGCTCACACAGCTAGAGGGATTCACAGTTAGGATGTTGTCTGCAACATGATGGGTGGCTTTTGAGGGGGTAACTGGCTTTAGGACTGAAAACACCGACTTAGAATGTTATTTTAGCCTATTGCACGTCCTCTATTAGTAATCCCAAACACTGTGACCCACACTTTATACTGGGGCTTCTTCTATTCTGGGTATCTGTAGAGTTTCATCTTTGTAATTAATAATAAGCTGATGATTTATGCATAATCCTCCTGGTGTTTCTCTCGAGGCTCACAGAAGCTCGTCCTGTAAAGGAAGAATCCAACATCCTTGTGGATGCATGTTTTATTGATTTGTACCTGTAAATCAAGCAGCGGCAGCAACCTAACATTAGCTCAGATCAAATAAATCAAAGAGCATGCAGCTCTCTAAACACAAGCAATCAATATAATGCTTGTAAGCTCAATGGAGTCAGAGCGAAAAATAGCATGAGTACAGTGGTAGAAATGATGCCCAAGCAATGTCGGCAGTGAATTCCTCCAACAACACAATTTGTGCTCTGCGTGGAAGAACTAAGTCCATGTTTGATGTATATTAGTTTGTGTTGTTGCATTATTTAAAGTGAACTAGACCTTTATTTTAGCATTGAAGCTCCCAATCACAAATCAGCTTAATCAGTAAGTACAGTCATATTTTCTTACAGTAGCTACACTGAGCGCGATACAGTGGGTACCCTTTGCTCACTGACTGGACTTACAAATTGGCATCAGAAAACTTGTTCAAGGCTTTTTTTCCATTTGTTGTCTGAACCAACTCCTCCCTTGTCTTGATCAGGCCAGGCACTGAGCCAGTCCTGCAAATGTTGATACATTGTCCAAAAACATTTAGGTGGCCTCAAGAGCAGATTTGAAACCCCTTGAGATATATTTTGCAGCTCAAATTTTTCTGTGTAGGTGTATTAACAAATAGGAAGATTTGGGGTTTCCTTGTTTTTCTTTTTGTTTGGTGAAAACTGCTGTATAATCTTTGATGAACAATATCACATAGACTTTGCCCTCTATGCAAACTACGTTGGACTGCAATGTTCCTGAAATTACAAAATGAATTATTATCCAATTAGAGGGTTCAAGCCACTGACATTATGCGAAGTTGCTATTTGATTCAGCGTGAAAAAGAAAAGTAAGATGCAATCGCTAAAAAATATGTACAACTCAGCAACGTAAGAAAAAAAAGACAGGAAGAAGAATGGATGCAAAAAGAAAAGACAGGAAATGAAAAGGAAAGGAAGCGATGGAGAAGTCATGGAGAGGACATGTAGTTCTGTAAGCTGAGTTGTAGATGTGCTGTAGATGGCAGTCATTGAAGATTAGTGCCCATGTGAGAGCAGGAGGGATTTGACTGGATTGCACAGGGTGACCTGCTGTGCTCTTGTAAACATCAGCAATATGGACCCTTTCTGCCCACAATGTAAAGTGAGGATGCCTTACGCAGGAGGCAACGGAGACACTCGAAGCCCCAGCTGATCCTCTCTGTTGGATGTCAACCACAGCCTATGATAATGCCAATGATAGCGCAACAGGAAATGTGGTTAAAAAAAAACAAAAAAACATCCAAGACTGAAAATCTACACATACAGGCCCTCGCAAAAACATTCAGATCCCTTCAACTTTTCCACATTTTGGTATTACAGCCACAATCTGTGCTGTTTGATTGTGGATTTATGTTTGATCAACACAAAGATTTGCATAAAGGTGAGGTGTAAGAACAACCTGAAAAGTATCCAGAACATTTGTATTCATCCTTTTTACTGTGACCCCTTCTCCCCCCAGGACATAAAGTCAGTGTAGCCAAATGACAGCATAACACCATGGTGAAGTTTGTCTTCAGCACAGAAAGGAAAGCTGTTAGAGCTAATGGATGGAGTTCAATGCAATCATTAGAAAGAATTTGTTAGGTATAGAGAAAAGCTTTGTGCTAGACACTGAAGCCAACGGTACGCAATCTACAATTGGATAACTTAGACAAAATCATGTATATTTGTTGGAGTGGTTTAGTCAAAGTCCAGTCCACAAATCAATTGAGAATCTGTGGCATGACTTCAAAACTTCAGCTCAAAGATGTTCTCTGTTCAGTCTGACTGAGTTTGAGCTATGTTGCAAGGAAGAATGGGGAAAAGGTTTTTAGTTTTGTAAAGCTAGTAGCAGCACACTCTAAACGACAGAGGGCTTGAACACCAATTCCCACTACACTTTAAATTTTTATTCATAAGCAAATCGAGAATCATCTTTCATTTTTCTCCTGCTTTACAGCTATGCTCTATTTTCTCTACATCTAGAAAATAAAATGTGATGAAGTGAGCGGTTGAAAAAAGTGAAAAGTTTACTTTTGCAATGAACTGCAAGAGTCACAAAAGAGCATCAGCAAATTAAACATCCTCCATATGTCTAGCTGTTGCATCATGACTACAACTGATCTTCCACATAATCCCCTCTGTCTGCAGCCACATACACACACACACACACACACACACACACACATCTGTGTGCTCTTACGCCAGGTACCTGTTCTGATATTGCCTCTCAATGGGACATTGTATGAGAGCAGCTGTAGTCATGACAGCAGGACAAAAGGGTGCCTCGCTAAATCCATTCACCGCCACATTAACTTCGGGAAGCGAACGGAAAAGAAATCTAAATGCTTCACTAGTTTCTAATTAATTAATTTGCACAAGGCATCATTTCAGGATGCCTGGGATGAGTGGGGGTACTTCAGTGTAATTACTGATGGAGTCACTAATACGTGCCCCTGATGCCGAATCTGTCAATCAGTCCAGCTCTGATTTGTCAATTAGCTAATGGTCATAAAAACACAATGAAGGTTCTAAAAATAAATGTGTTTTTTTTTTTGTTTTTCAGATGGAAACTCTGGCCATTATATGGCTTTGTCTGTCTAATTCACATTGGTACATACTGGCTTAACTCTGGTGATTTTGCAAGCAATGAAACCAAATCTTGAGTTTTGTAGTGTTTGGTGTAAATTACAACCAATATATCTTTTTTAAAAAAAGCGCATCAGCTCTCCACCATCCACTAAGCACAATATTGTAAACTTAAATAAAAATATTCACAGTGGCATCACAAGCATTTTATAACAAAGCACGTCAAATATATCAATAGGAGCATTTCTTTATTTGATAGTTTGCTTAAAGTTTAAGCACACAATACCTAGCTTAATGTTGGGAAAAAATACCCTAAGGCTGTCTTTCCTCAATTACTTTCTACAATATCAAGGTAACATACCAGCCAGCAAAAATAGCCAACGATAAGCCTAATCTTCACAGCTATCACTCCCCCACCCCCACCAGATACACAAAAGACAAATTTATCTGTCATTTGTCTGCTTACTGTACTGTGAAGAATGAGCAGAGGGAAACTTGTCTCTGCAGGGGGATATCCCATGGGGATGGACAGAAGATCAAAGCTGCTGTTACTGATTGTTTTTCACTCATAACTCTGGAGGGAGTTAATGAACTTCAAGAAAAGATGTTGCTGCTAAACACAGCAGGATTTCAGAAGCTAAATTATGCAAAACGCAGGACCTTATTGTGCTGGATAATGCGGAGCGGCTACCTTTAGACTAAAGGCTGAGTCAAAGAAGCTTCTAAACTGTATCCTGGCTGAAAAGTTGCTTCCATTTGTTTATTTAGGAAAAATGGAACCTATGGAGATGTTCATATGCAAAACAATGAGAGTGGTAAATTTGTATATCAAGGAGTGCAGGAATCTAATATTGGTATCATAAAACTTCCAGTGCTTTTTTGTAGAATTTTGTACCTATAACTCTCACATTTTATCATATTTCAACTCCAAATGCCTGAATTATATTGACTTTTTTTTTTATTTGTCAACACAAAGTAGTAAATTATTTGATACATGCTTTTTACATTATTAAAAATGTGCTGTGTATTTGTATTCGGCTCCTCCGGGTCAGAAGTTTATAGAACCGAGTTTTACTACATCTACGTTGGCAACTCTTTTGGAGAGCATTTCTGCCCGTTTTGCACATCTACAGATATAAACTTTCTGCCTATTCCCATTCAGACTTGTTCAGATTAAACGATGAATGTCTGAATAGTCGTTCTCAAGACTCGCCACAAATTCCCAACTGGATTTAAATCTGATCTTTGGCACTCTTCCCGGAAGGCCAGATTAGTAGGAGCTTTTTGTTCTCTAATATTTTCTAACAGACTCGTTAGATAAAGACTGCGTTTACATTACACACATGTGGACTTTCACTAATTATCTTTCAAAACAGCAATGCTTTTGTGTTGGATTCTATTTACTTTTTTGATTTTTATTCATGAAAAGTGTAGAAAATGTTTCCTTCACATTACAACTGTGCAGTACTTTGGTTGGTTGTAACGTTACAAAAGGGGAAAAACTTCAAACAGTTAGAATACCATTACAAGAAAGTTAAAAGGCAGCAGCAAGTGCTTTATTTTATTTTCTCTTTTTTTATACGTAGGTTAATTTTAGATTTAAGAATAAACCTGTGCAGACAAACTTTCTGCCCTCTTTTTCTCAGTTACTTCCCTTCGGTGTCACTACCTTTCTGTCTCTACGTCTGTCTCGCTGTCTCCACTGTGCGGACATGTCTCTTTGCATCCAGCATCAAACAAAAGGAACAAACTAAGAGTCAGACTGACTGCAACAGAAAGAGACAAAGAGAATGAGACAGAGCAATAAGTAGCGGTAACCCCATCAAAGGAGTTCACCCTTGTTTACAGCAACAGTGTGATGCAGCTACAGCATAGGAACACATTCAGGCTCACCTGGAATTAAACATCCATCTAAATGGTAATGTATCTGAGTGCTTAGAGAACAACATCTCCATCTGCAGATGTTCCTCTACCAAAGGTCAAAATGTACGATATACATTAGATCAGTATAATGTACAGATATAAACACATACCTAGCTCTAACCCTAGCACGATTCATAGCAATGTTACCCTGCAGAAAGAAGGTCCTGGGTCTTTCTGCATGGAGTTGGCATGTTTCCCGTGTGCACGCATGGGTTGGTGCCCGTCTCCAGCAGTCATTCAGCAACACAAAAATTATACAAGCATGCCCACACACACACACACCTAAGTCATGGTTTTGGACAGAGGGCGGAACAACACCACCAGGAGAACCTCAATGCAAACCTAGAAAGAGAATGGCTGTATGGAGCTTTTTTTTTTCTCCCCAACTAATTTTTTCAACATAAAAATTCCAGCTTAGAAAATCTCAATACTGCATTAGGATGTAGTGCTGTAGGGGAAGATGAATTTTAATACGCTAATTATTTGTTATAACCTTGGAACTTTACAGATAAAAACTATTTACTAGCTTTCGATTGTGTGTTTTAACAATACATAATGCTTTGGATGAAATTCATTTCCCTGAATGTTTTATAAGAGATGGAACAGATTTTGGCAAAGTTTGCAAACTTCTCACTCGCCCATCCAAATCACTGCATTCAGGTGTTAATCACTCCCATATAAAAACCTGCACCGAGACAAGCAGACTGCTTGCAGAAAACAGTTGGCGAGTTCCAGTGCAGAACTGTGACAGGATAAAGAAATTCAGCCATGGACATTCTTTGCTAGTAAATACTCCACAGTCTGGTATTGGTGCTGTATGACAAAGTTGAAGTGACTGGGAACTGCAGCAGCATCAGTAGGCCACGCAAGTTACTAGTGAGATGCAGGGGAAGGCAAAGAACTGGATGCAGCGTGTAAAGCATGGACACTGTGGAAACAAGCCATCTGGAATGACAAATCAGGTATCTGTGCCCGTCATCTAATGGACGGGTTGCAAGGAGAACAACACTTCTCTGATTGCATTGTGCCAAATGCAAGGTTTGGTGCAGAGGTGAATATAGAGTGTGATTGTTTCTTAAAAGCTGGGCTCATCCCCATAGAATCAATGGAGCTCTTAATGCTTCAGCACACTTTACGTGGCTGCAAACCAGTGAACATACTATAAAAACATACATAAGAGAATCTGACATGGAAGAGCTTATCTGGACGGCAATGAGTTCTGACCTTAAGAACACATTTCAGATGAAATGGAGTGGAGACGCATCCATAGTTGACATTATGAAGAAATTTCTGAAGGAATGATGAAAAATGCTGATATCGACACTTCTGTATTTTAGGGAAGCCTTCCCAGAAGAGCTGAAGTGGTTCTACCTGCAAAACCTGGACCTATTAAGCCCTATCGATTAAAAATAGGACATCACTCATGTTCATAATTATGTGAAGGTAGATGAGCAGATTCCTTTGGCGATACAATTTGTATTTTGCAGTGCATGTAGTTTTTCTACCTCTCTTTTGTTTTCCCCCATCGACCTGCCACTACTGTGGTTGTCTATCTCTCTTTCAGTTTGGCAGCGTGTCCATAAACCAGACAATTGATTGGGTTAAAATGTTAAATGAATTGGATTTTCAGAGCTGTAGATGCTCTCGTTAGTTGTAGAACTCACAAAAGTTCTATAACTCTTGTGGGGATTCAGCATGGAACGTAAATCCTCAAAATGGCCTCGTGTTTCTAGTTTATTACTAGGTTAAATGCTGCTGACGCGGCACAGCCCACACTCAGACTTCTGAGGAGCAAATAAGCAGCAAGTAGTGGGGTGTCTGCAGAATCATTATTACAAATTTAAGAAAGTATTAAGCAGTCATGCAGTTAGTTTTGCATAACTTCAGATTTGCTAAATTTGTTCTCAGAAAAATTTAGCTTCACAAGACAACCAGCAGTAAAAAAGCAACAAAAAAAACAACTGCACTTTTCTTCTCCGCTGGTCTCAAATCCATCTACGTTCACAAAATAACAGCTTTTATTTTTCTGACAAAAAGAAACAGTCTCCTAGAGTGGTGTCCCTAGTACTTATCACTGAACCTCAGACAAAAAACAAGGAACAAAACTAAGAGCGTATTGTATCTTAGTCTTTAATGTTTATTTAAAAAGTAAAGTTTGAAAAACAAAAATCCAATCTGTGTGTCTATTGCATAAAAAAGGTTCACAAACAGATTTACCACCAACTCAGCAGATTAAAGCTAAATATGAGTAAAGACCAAATATGACTAAAACTTATAATATATATATATATATATATATATATATATATATATATATATATATATATATATATATATATATATATATATATATATATATATATATATATAAAATGTTCGGTGAAGGTTAGAGTTAGAGTGGTCATACAAAAACGATGCATCTAAAGCTTGTGAACGCAAAATAGACAAGTTAAGTTTTTAACAAAGACTTATTTAATTAGTGCTTTTCTTGTCTACTCTTACGCCACAATATTTATATGTTGCCTCCTCCTGGTCTACTCATGAAGAGATCTGAAAAGAGTATGTCTTCAGTTTTTTTCAAATAATTTTTTTTGACGCTCAGGAAGAACAGTAAAATGCTACCGTTGGCAAGCATGGCAGGAGAAGGGCTTCCCCCTACAAACTGAAATGTGTTGAGTTGGCTAAATCCTACAGCAACTTGAACTGGAACGCCGTGCTAAGGTTAGATGAGACGGGAGTTTTTGGCAACGCACACTCCAGGAGGGCCAAGAGTCGAACACAACACGACATGTCCACAAAATTATCAAAAAGCAGTGGCAGTTTTGTAAAAACACAAGCATATCTTCTTGTCAGAGGCAATTTTAATGAACAAATTTGTTTTCTTTTCTTTTTTTAGGGTTAGCTCATGTCTACAGTAAAATAATAAAAATAAATAAACATTTCATTTAAGGCTTTTTACACACTTTCAACAGGGTTATCCTTAGCAGAACACTTTTTAAGCAGCAGATTTCCTTCCACTTTCTCAAACCTAAACATGACCTTAAACTCTGTGTGCTTATCCACATGGAAAAACAAATAGCACTCTCTACTGCAGTTAACAAGAGCAACTAGCAACAGAAGGAGCAATTTGGCAGGGAAAAATAAGACGGTCAGCAGGGAACGAGGAGAAGAAGTTGTTCTTTCAGGCTGTTGAATCTGGGATTTTCCTCCCCTTGAGCCAAAAGTGAGCTTCCCTCGGTGAGCTGAGCAAGAACAGGATTCATGGCGCATTATGCTCATCATCACAGAGGCTCGTTTGGAAGACAGAAGACGAGAACTGACAGCACGAGATGGAAAAAAAATGAAAAAAAGCAACGTCCTTCATTTGTCTTTGCATGACAAAATTGTTCTGACGAAGTCCATTTAGTTATTGTGTACAAGTCAGTTTGTTTTTTGTTTCTTTAACACAGAAATGTGTGTCAAAGGAGATAAAAATGACCCACGTTTGTCAGCAAGACCAAGCCACAAATTTCTCAAATAGATATTTTTGGCAGAAGAAATAATCTGCTGTAAAGTTATAGTATTAGCAGTGGTTTCTTGGTGGCGGTGAAGGACGCAGTTCGGTTTAAAATGAAAATCTCAAATCGGCGGCAGCAGAAATGTCAAATGTATTTCCTGAATTCATTTAAACTGACAATACTCCCTCCTAAAAAAAAACAGTGCAACAGTCAAAGCTTTCACATGCGGAGATGTGACCGAGCTCTTTATCTGCCCTGCGGCAAGAAATCTCTGCTTTGCCTCTAACAAGATTTAGAAAATTGAAAAAAAGAAAGATAAAAAATCTGTATGTGTGGTTGGACATAATGAGTTAATATAGTTATTGTGTGCAACACTTTTGCATCCTTTGCAAATATGATGCCAAAGTGAGGAAGAAAATCACGCATTCAGTAAAATCATGCATTTGTAATGCAATACAAATTTTCTAAGTCTACTCATGTACTATAAATACATGATTCTACCTGCTTTCCTTTGTGTTTCGTGTTGAAACCCCACTTCTGATTCCACTTTTTAGATAACATGGTGAGGATTCCTCATTAAGGAACCTGGAATAAACAGATTTAGTACCTCTACTCTGCACTGAGAAGCATGGCCCCATGGTTTGTTACCATAAAGTTTCTCCACTGTGAAGACATCACAGACCGGACTGATGTCCCTCCTAACCCACATGTCACTGCAGCAAAGCACACACTACAGATAGGCTGGCAGGATGACTTGCTGCAGCCACTTTGGCGCATTTACTTTATCACGACTTCAATGTTTCAACTGCTCTAAAGAGGATGAGAACTCCACTTGAACCTCCACATTCATCTAACTTTTTTTTTCTCCCCCCACCATCAGGAGATGCTGCCGTAAAGATCGCCACCCTCTCAAACACACACACACACACACACACACACACACACCCTCCCAACTCCCTCAATCCTTCTTCTGCAACATGCAGGCTGCTTTGAGGCTTCATCAGTTTGATAATAAATAACACAGATATCTCCTGGCATCCATAAACTGTGGTGCAGAACCGGACCCTCGGCAACATCTATAGATTTTTTTTTTTTTTTGAGTGAAACCATTAAAACAAATGGTTCTGCTGTACTGAATGAGGGACATTAAGTCTTTGTATTGCTTATCTTTGCAACAGGAGTGTCAGTCACGCTACGGGTGGATCGATGTTTTCCACCGAGCCGGATTGGAAGAGTTCAAGTTGTGTTTTCAAGCTGCCACGTGTCTCCTCTTATTGGCCAAAGGGTATAAAAATACCCAGATTCACACACAAACACGTAGACTTGACAACAATCCTCGGCCTCTCGCATCGCATCAAATCACAGGACGTGACAGGAAACAGTTGTACGCAGACACCAGGCGGCAGCTCCGCTCCGACGCGGAGTGAGAGTCCTGCAGCCACTCGCATTTCTGCTGCCCGCTCCATGCTTGTGTGTCCAACAGCTAAATACCATTTGAGAGAATGTGGTAATGAGGACAGGCTCCTTTTAATTATGCTCCTGTAAATGCCATTTGCTGCTCTCTCTGATAAATTAGCCGTGTGTTGCTTCTATACGTTCACGTTGGGACGACAAATGGGAGACTGGTGAGGAAAAAAAACAAAAAAAGAAATAAAGGAGATCACTTGCATGTCCTGATTAAAAAAAAAAAAGTTTGAGCTTAATTTTACAGAGCTAACTGCGAGAGCCTGTTTTCTAACTGCAATAGATGATAAAAGGAAAACTATGCAGCTGCTGTGTGATTCACCAATGAAAAGAAACACAAACTTTGTTTCCCGTCTTTCTACTCTCCTTTAATCTAACACACGATTTAGTACATCATGAGTCAGCGCATCTCCCCGTGTGCGTGCGTGTGTGCGTGTGTGTGTGGTGTGTGTGTGTGTGTGTGTGTGTTTGTCTTTTTTGTGAGAGTGTGTGCGTGGCTGTGCGTCTGTTTGCCTCCGCGTGGTTCTGGGACGTCGGCCCCGTGGCTCTGAGCACCTGGCACAGCCTTTACTGAAACAGGTGAAGCAAGACCATGGGATACTGTAACGCCCACTAATCAGCTTCAGCATGAAACAAGCTGGTGATGAGATGCCTTCGGCTTCATCATGAGGCTTTCTTTTGGGGTTGTGATGCCGTGCCGCACACTTCCGACACGTTCAGATTGGTCCTCACCGGAGGACAGGATGCTCCAGGTCCAGTTTGTTTTTTGTAAAAATCTGCTTCTGTGCTCATACGTACATTACTTACATATTTTCGCAAACCTAGTTAGTTCCTTCTGATGCAGCACCTTCAGTTTTCTTTTTTTGTGAGTATTTTTGGAAGTTTTTACAATCTCCCACCCTCCTGTTCACAAATTGTGTACGAGTTGTTCTCAAACCATGGATTACAGTCCCTTCTGAGTTTACAACTCACAATTTCAGAGTGAGACAACCTGCTTTTACTGTGGCTGCTGCTATTTGACCAAACGCAAGTAGACAATCGGCCCCACCAGGAATATTGTAGATTAAAATACTGGGTGCCTGCTGACATCTATTATGAATTAATCAGAGATGAGTGAGACGTGTAGAAATCTGCACATGAACCGAATCAGACAATTTTCAGCTCGATTGTTCCTGCTCAGTAATGGGCAAGTTGAAAATTGAAAAAAATATGTTCTTTTTCTGATAAAAAAAAAAGCCTTTACTGCCATGCTGATGGCACTAAACTTCAGGGCAAACAGCTGCACAGTGAAGAAGAGACAAAATAAGCTATTTTCAGTACAATACTGCTTTAATTTTAAAAAATGGATTCCTTGGGATACCTATTAGCTACTCCTAATAGCTAATCTGTTAGTTTAGCTAATAGTTCTTTAAAAAAAACATACAACCAAAAGAAAACTGTGTAAAGACCTACAAAGACAGACTATAGAAACGGTACAAACATTCACACTTTGAATGATGAAGGGTGTAAAAAGCTCTAGTGTCAGACAGTCACACAAAGGTGTGGGTTATTTGAAGGCCAGTAGAAGATAGTTTAGTTTTCTTGCTGCCACACACGGTAAACTGGATACACCGAGGTCAGCTTGCTCACAATTTCCCTCTTTCAGATCGATTTACCAATTGTGAATCCAGCACCTCGGGTTGGGAGGATAGATTTGTGCTGATAAACTCTAATTAAAGAGATCACTTACTTAATGGCTGGGAGTCAGCCCTAAACCTTCTGTGTAGAGCAAACTGCACAACACGGAAAGCTTTTTAACAGGAGCGGTTTGTGAATACACTTTCTAAATTTGAATATTAGGCAATGCTAAAACGCAATAGAATTTTGAGAAGATCTCATGAACTTGAACTTGTGACTCTGTTAACACCTGATTCATATCAGATCAGGTGTTAAAAAAATAACTCAAAGAGGTTCAGCACTGATAACAAAACAATGAGGTTTCCTGGGAATACAAAAAAAAGCAAGTGTAAATCATCTTATTGCAAACGTTTCTGTTGCTATGGGATGTTTGTGCCAAATTCTGTCTGTTAAAAAGTCTGTTAAAATGTCAATTTCAGTTGTAAGATATACTTTGAACAGACTCTGATCTTGCAATACTATGCGCAGGTAGTCAATCTTAAATTGTGAATGCATCATGCGCATGGTGCATCACTTTACGTTAATTTCTAAAGATATTTAATTTTCTAAAAAAGAATGAATAAATAAATTGCAATTGAATGTTTTGCAAAAACTCCATCCCAAAAACATCCAATTAGTACATCTCATACATTCAAAATTGTAATCTAAGGCATAAAATGCAGCTGCTTGTGGATTAGGTGTACTGATTTCATGTTTTGTCCAACAGTGCAGCATTAGTCAAACTCAGCCTGAGGTCTCAGGGAGGTTAGAGCCACCCCTGAGGGCTGCTGCGTTGCCACAAGCCCAACCTGAGCCCTCCAGCTTGAGCCGGATTCTGGCAGGAGGCCGGGTGGCCGTGACGAGCCAGATGCGGCACTGGGAGCTCTGGGGATTTTCTACATGCAGTTTACAAATGTTATCCTTTAATTATGCGATTGCATCTTTTATTAAATACGTTAAATCAGCACAGATGTGGCGGCTTAAGCAATCCATTCATATAAACCTTACCGTGGACAAACATATTTTCATGCAAATAAGGTTCTCAAAAACAGAAAGCATGCAAAGGCAATTTTAGAAGTTGGACATGGTAAAACTTTGTTGTAATGACTCAAAGGTCAATTGTATAATTAGCCTGTGAGGGCATGAAATAATAAGAGAAACATACGGACAGGAGGTTCGAGATGCATGAGAGCAGAGGGCAAAAACGTCCTTGAAACATCCCTAAAAACGCTGGTGAGGTTAAAAATTAAATGGTGTAAATGCCACCACTAATCATTGACAATATAAAAGGTAACTCATTAAGCTCTCAGACATTACATACAAGTACTTGGTAGACCACCACTCATCAAAAAAAAAAAAATCAAGGTACTTTATCACCACCCAAATACAATACAAGCATTTAAAAATACCAAAAAAACTGTCTTTCCATCTTTACTGTGTAGTACGTTATCCTTGTATGCTGGGGGAAATGAGGCCAAAACAAGGGACTTTCATCCGGAGCACATTAACAAATTCTAAATGAATTCGGAGGAAAGAACTTGGCAGACAGTGAAACATCTGGTTTATGAGTTCACAACATATAGGACTCCTTTTATTTGAGTCCTCACTCTCGATAATTAAAGAACTCCACTTTATGGTGCCCCCTAAAAGAAGACCAAAAATTTCCTATTTGATGACAACCATCATTCAAGAACTGTAGTCCCATTTTATATTGAATGCTGTCATTTGCATATCCACATAAGCAGTGGCGGGTTGAAGGTGTTAACGACTCTACTTGGAATATGAATAGCACAGCATCACTAACAAACATTGGTTTGATCATTTTTGGTACATTAACAGCCAAGAATAAAGTTAAGTTACATTCAGTTTGCCTAAAATAAAATTACAACGTGGAACTGCCTGTTTTTGACTTGAGTACAGGGAACGCTACTCATCACTTCCCGCAGATGGAGCTTTTTTTAATTACCTGCTTTAATTACTGCAACATGACGTAAATGTGTTAAAGCTGCTCTGTAGCAGAAGCTTTAAAACATGCGTCCAAATACAGCAATTTAGCCTTCACTTCCAGTGAAAAGTTCACATCCACTCATCATAGAATGTCATATTCATTTTTGGCCTTTAAGAAACCATTTGGAGCATTTTTCTTTTCCCAAGATAAACCACTTTAATAATTTCCAGAAGAAAGACTTTCATAAGCTTGAATTTATTGTGAATTTTTGAGAAAAAATTATCAATGCATAAGCAAATATAGATTTTCAAACCTTCCCATCTGCAGACCTTTAACAGATTAGTACTTGGACTACATGCTTTCTGTACCCATGGCAACCAACAAAAGCATCCAACCTGAAATTTTGACCCCTCTTCTTAAGAGAAACAGTAGACGTCATTTAGCTGGTTGGTTGCCTGACATGGACCTGATGTTGCACTCAAAAGCTGTTTATTATAGAGAAAATAAAAACATACACTTTCACACACCAATTCACAGATTGATAAGAGTCTTAATATTTAACGGCTTACCCCAGGATACACGCGTGGCCTGGAAGGAAGCTGGAGCTGAACCCACAACCTTTCTACTCCTGCGTTTGAGCCACAGTGGCCCAAAACCTGCTTTTGTAAAGTTGAGATTGTGGCTTTAGGAAGGTTATTATTTTCATTTTACTTTATCCGTTGCAGAAACAAAATGAGATGTCTAGGGGATAACTGTCTTCTGGAAACAAAATATTGACTTTGTGTCCAAGTCGCAACTATATGACAAAAAGCCCAGTTTAATTAAAAAATATTATACTGGGCTCAGCCATTCTCTAACCTATCATAAGCTGGAATCAAAATCAGTTAGACACTGCAACAGAGGGTGCTTATCAAAGAATAATAATAATGAAAAAAACAATCCCCTAAAATCCTGTACCAGCTACAGGACTAAATGTGAAAAGTTTAAAGGATATCAACATTCCACGAAAATGGCTGGCTCTCTATATAGTGCACAATATAGTGAACGAGAAAATAATACGAGCTCAGCTTAAATCAGAGCAACACTTTTACTCTGTTGACATTTCTGGTTTGACTTTGACATGAAATTGTGGCGTGAAAATATGCCGATGTCTGCTTAAATCAAATCTGTCCCGTTTATCTCCTCACAGGAAAATCAGGGGGGAAAAAGGAGCTACTCTTCAAGTGTGCAAACAGAACGGTCTTCCAAGTGGTCGGCTGCCTGTTTAAATTGTCCTGTTTGAGTGTACGCCATATTTACTGCTCGCCGTGACCTTTACGCCGTACGCTATAATTTCCCAAAGCTCTGCACATTGCAATAATTATGTGAGAGTAAACACACGGATGAATAGCTGATCAAACACAGAGAGAGAGTCGTGGATAAGCAGCGGCAGCCAGCAGCATAAATACCCAGCAAGGCAGGGTGTGGGCGAGAGCCGGTGATTTAACTACCCAGTCACCTGTGATGGATTCCTGCATTGCAACTTTTGACAAGCTTCCTAGCTTATCGTATAGTCAAGTGAGTGTATCCACTCAGCTGTTTTATTTAAATCGCTAGGTGTTCACGTTTGTGGCACAAGCAAATTTAACAAAACAAAAGCGCGGCTTTACTAAGACGTGGCAGGTAGAGTTACTTCGGCACACCTGCAGCCGACTACAAAGCTATTTTAAACACGCATGGCCAACATCTATCATTTTAAGTAAAAATAAACTCCTTCCCTGTGGGTGAAAAACAACGGCATGAATACAGCCAACATATTAATATGTTGTTTGTCTCTACAGCACAAAGATCTAAAGAGGATTTAACAAAAACAACAAATGTGAATGTGGCCAGTTCTGACTGACCGGCCTGTGGTGATGATTAAACAACACCCATCGTTCCCTCCGCAGACGGAGGAGAGAGATGTGACAAAGTGAGGAAGGAGGCGGCCGACACACCACGACAGATGAAGGAATGATGGATGAACATAGAGGACGGAGGATGACTTATTGTGGAAACTGACTGCCTGAATAACTAACTAAGTCTGTGGTTGAGCTGATGTAATGACGGTTACGCTGTTTGAAGTCCATTACGACGGCAGAGGCTGCATTTGTCCCTCCATTAGCGCTCTAATCCTGATGCAGACACCTGACATGTTAGAACTGACTGGACTCTTTCCAATTCCCGTCTCATTCAAAACGGGGCTCCAAAAAAAAAAAAACTATTATTGTAATTTTAAAAAGCCTGACATCTAAAAGGGACAAACAGAAATGACATAGGTGAGAAGTGAAGGAAAAGGAACAACGTGAATGAGAAGAGAGAGAAAAGCAGTGCTGCGAGTTCGGCTCCTCTATTCAAGCATTATGACGCGTCCCTATATGCTGCACCGCCAGGCTGCATGCTCACTGCAGATTTTCATTAACCTTGCTGCACCAAATATTTGTCTCATCCACACAACACTCAGACCTATTCAAGTCGCTCTTTTCTGTGTGCTATTTTATAAAGTGTAAAAGGGAGACTGAATAGAAAGGACAGACAGCACTTTGTAAAATTTGTCATAAGCATAAATGTTATTTTTTAATATATACATTTGCAAAATTAAGAAGTGCAACATGCATATGTATTCAGTGAATAAAAACAGTGTAAGCAAATTTCATCAGGATTTCATCAGCTCACCTGATTAGTAAATAGAGTCTCCTTGTGTGTATTCTAACCTCAGTATGGATGTAGCTGTTATGTGAAGGCCTCAAACAAAAAACAGAAAGCGCGTCCATGCCTAAATAAAAGTGCTTCTGTACTCTATTTTAAAATACCTATTGACTGTAAAACTGCACTGGAATCTGTATATAAGACTGATTAACACAATTAGTAAGAAAACATGCATAATTTAGGTGTGGAACACTACTTATGACCTCCTCGAATCTATAGAAAAATCACAAGAGCAGGATAAATCCTCTCACAACTGAAAATAATGAACTTTCTTTAAATTTGAGATTGTTCCCAACAGTAAAGCATCTAGCTTTACTGTGTAGAATCATCAATGAGTGATGTAGCCTTTTATTGCATTTAGTCAGTATGCGTCTCCATAAAAACCCTCTAAAAATGGCACCGGATGGTTTTAGATCCAGCTCACACAAGCCCAAATATACACGGAATAATCTCATAACAACTACTTCCGCTCTTTTTTTTTCTCCTTTTAATCTATATGCAAAGAAATGCCGTATACACACCTCCTCCCACTGATGTATATATCTGATGAGCCGGGACAATCTCAACAGACGCAGCAAACTGAGGATCTTGGTGAAGCGGACGATTCGCAGAGCACGTGCAGTTTTGTACACCTCCGAGTCGAAGCCTTTCTCCACTATTAAAAAGATATAATCCACCGGAATGGAGGAGAGGAAGTCCACCACAAACCAGCTCTTCAGGTAATTCATCTTGATGACCTTGGGGTCGAGGATGATCTCGGAGCTCTCCTCGTTGACGATCCCCGTCCTGAAGTTCATGACCAGGTCCACCAAGAAGATGGTGTCCGAAGCCACGTTGAAGACCAGCCAGGTTGTGGTGGTCTGCTCTGAGAAGAAGGTTATTCCCACAGGAATGATGATTAGATTCCCCATCATCATGATGAGCATTATCAAGTCCCAGTAGAACCTGCAACGGAGATGCATGCAAATTAGTGACGCAACAAAAACAAGGCAGCCTTAACTAGTTAACATAAATCGATAAAAGATTGTTGCGTAGTCCTATTACACAACTGGTGGTTTTACCGAGTTCAAGGTGGAACATTTGAGACTATGGCTTTTATTTTCCTATGTGAACCCACAGGAAGCATGAAGATCCATGCTAGAGTTATTGGCAGACCTCGTAACCATGATTCAAGGACACCGTGTTATTATCTATTGCTACCACTTACTGTCCCTTTTCAGGACTCTTTGGACTGAGACCCTCTCATACTTCACAGCCCCCTTAATGTCAATGCACTCTGCCTTGCCGTGCAAAAAAAAAAAAGAAAGAAAAGGAAAAAGGCAGGAGTGATTCATCAGTTCCCATGCTCTGTTCACCAAGCGTCTCAGGCCCCAGAAAAGGCTGAACGACCACGAAATGAAAATAGATGCTTTCAGGAATCCTATCTCCTTCTAAAAACTCTCCGCTGACGCAATCCCTGCTCTCTCCTGTCCCTGCCTCGCTGCCCGCTCGCTGACGTTACCGAAGGTGGAAATGGACTTGCTGGCTGCTTGGCAGGCTGCCTGTCTGACGGGAGGACCGGCCACACAGTAATGGATCTGTGTGAATAAAATTAAACCAGGGCCTTGGCTTTATAAATACCCACAGATCATGTGTCCGATAATTGTCTTCACTTCGGCTGAAAAGCGGTCTTCAAGGCGGCTCACAAAACCCACTGAAGGTATTTTTACACCAGTAGCAGATAGTGAGCCCTGGAGTGGATGCTTAAGGAAACTGCTTGATGCACTTTAGGTTTATTATGCATTATATTCCTCTCAGGAGTGTTTTAGTTTAAGATATGAAGACAATGATGGTAATAAGAATCATTAATTAGACATTCTAAGAATTAAGAGTTAAAAAAATTATACTTTTTGGTGGCTTACTGTGCTGCTGTAATATTCCATGCCTATAACACATCCATGTTCCTTGAGCTTTTCCAACATGTGTCATGTTACAACCAGTATCCTATAGAACAGCATGTTGGGGACAATTGTGTAGAAGAAAAATGAAAGATGGTTTGATACTTTCGTTGGCAAAGAAAAATCTCAAAAATATAGTATGAATATGCAACTATTTTTTGCTGCAATTACAGCTACTAGTTGTTTAGGGGTACTTACTTTAAACATAAAAAAAAAACTTTATTCTTTCCTATGTTTCTTTGCAAACCCAATCCGGCACAGTCAGACTGGATTGTGTTCAGCCATCCTCAGCCGGATCTAGATCTGGACTTTCACTAGGGAGTTCTAACACACGAAATTGCTTTGATCTGAACCCTTCCACTATAGCTCTGGCAGTTTATCATTTCTGTCCTGGGGGCAAGTGAACCTCCTATTTCCAGGATTGTCCTGTATATAGATCCGTTTATCAGCTGTTTGTTGTGCATCTTTGTTCTTGTTCTGCGACAAACAAAACACAGGACTTTCTTCTTGTCACTTCTCGGTTAAGGACAGACAATAGACATATTGTCAAAAGATTCTCTCACCTGAGATGTGGATCTCTGCAACTTCTCCTGTGCTACAACAGGAGCTTAGGTTAGGTTGCTGCTCTGATTAATTATCTGTATTTTTATCCCATAGGGGTAGGTTTTATACTGAGATTAATTTGGACTCAAGTGAACTGTTGTTTGCCAAGAATTGAATTTAGGGATATAAAATTAAAAAAAATGGCCTTAAATGATAATTTTAAAAAATGCAATGCTTTTTTCAAGTGTTTGTGAAAACATTTTAACATTTCACTTTCATCTCACTTAAAAAAGTATGTCCTTGGGTCCCAAGATTGTAATGTGACAAAATGTGGAAAAAATGTCAATACACAGCTCTGGGGAAAAAATAAAAGATTGAAGACCACTGAACTGAACCTCATTGAAAACCTCCTGGTTATTCCACCATATATTGACTTCTGGACTCTTTCCGTGTTAAAACATTAGTATTATTGCGTCTAAATTAGGGATGTGCCGATCAGGTTTTTTTCTCCCGATACCGATCACCCCTGAGGGCCGATCGCCGATTCCCATCCCCGATACCGATCACATAATTATTATTTTTTTATTTTTTTATCATAAACACTACTGTTACATTATGTAGAAAAGGAACCATGAATTCACCTTAATTTAGACAAAAACTTGTTTTTAATAACTTTTTCCAAGAAGAAAACTAAACAAAACAGGCATTGTGCAAATTGAACTGCTATCAATAATACTATCTTTAACAGACTGATAACATATGAGGCTCTGAAGAGGCTAAATAATGCAAAGAGCCAAAATAAAACCTCTCAACATTGCCAAAAATTCAAGTATAAAACTTACATTCAAAGGCAAAAACAGGATCCATTACAATAAACAATCCTGAGTTACTGAATGAAAACTTCCTGTTAGCATGGCGGCTAGCTGGTTACTGCTAGTTCTGATTGGCTGTTTCTGACTGAGCGGAGTAATTATGCAGAGCAGGGAGGAGATCGATTTTTTTTAGAGATTATCTGTCTCATATTAGGACAGAGAAAGTTTTAATACGTATGTAAAATGTTTTTTTTTTAAGTTAGATGCTGCAGCCTTAAACAGGTTCGGTGTGTGAGTCTCTACCAGGTGGAGCAGAAGCGGCTCGTGTCAAATATTACTAAATATTAAATATTACTACCTGTAGCGGAGCAGCTGTTCAACAGCAGAACCAGCGTCTTACATCGCAGCTCCAAGACTTAAATCATTTAGTGGTTATTAGTTTAGCTTTCTGACCGTCATGCTAATCCGGGTGAGTGTTTGTAGCTGTGCTGCTTTACCTGCTGTCTGATCCTCCATGTCTTTTTACTGCTGTGAGCCTTGATGTAGCCAAACTCCGTCATTGTTTTTATGTCTATTAGCTTCGTTGTGTTGATGCATTTTGACCTGCTATATTTTCCGCTGCAAAACACAAACGTCCTCATTCACTCAGTGCGTTATAGTTACACATCGCTTAGCATTTGTTGCTGTGCGTTTGCGCTGTGTGAAGGAAAGACGAGACCAGCTGGACAGACAGGCTGGGAAATGAGATACAGGTGATCGGTATCGGTAACAGAGCCAATGATCGGCCGATCCCGATCATCACCGATTTCACGGAAATCGGCCGATTATGATCGGTGACCGATCGATCGGCACACCTCTAGTCTAAATAAATGTGAACTTGTCTTCTGTGCATTATTTGAGATCTGAAAGCACTGCAGGTTTTACGTTATGTTGACCATTTCTCATTTTCTGCTAAATAAACGCTACATTTTTCCTCAGGATTTCGGAGACATGTCGATAAAAGAACAATGTTCATTTTACTCAAACACGTACATCTAAAAAGTTAAATCAGACTGAATTTTGAGTGGTCTCTTAATTTTTTTTCTAGAGCTGTATTTGCAAGGCACTGCAAGTAAAGCACAAGGACCTTTTTTTCTTAGCATTTATTTATTTAAAAACAACTTATCTGCCGTGACTCATCTTTCCAATTTTCAGAGACACCAAAACTGGAATATTTACACTGGGGGCGATGGGGTCGAGAGTGAAGATGGAACATGAAATGATGAGCAAAAAAGATCAACTAAGCCTGTGGTTAAAGCAGGGAGCCCTATTAAAGTTAAATAAGTTGAAACACAAACAGCAGCTCAAAAGGTTAAGCTGCAAGTCAAGGAAATCTTGGATGTTTTCCACTCGCATGAACATAATGAAAAGGACTGCCCACATTTTTTACATATTTATCTCTATCGTGACTTGTTTTTGGGTGGTGATCACACTATGCGCGACCTTTAAGACACCCACTTGAAGAAGTAATCCAAAGGTTTGATCCAAAGCCCAGCATTTTGGGTGATATTTCTTTAAACAGGGTATGAATTTCTGTTTTTTTTTTTTAATAGACGTAGTCCATCATAAGGCTACCACCGCATTCTGCCTCCGCAATCACGTTTTCAGTCATCACTGGATTTAGCTCTTGGATTAATGGTCAAGTTCTCAGTTTTTTCTCGGTCCCAGTTAAACCGGTAGCTGTAACTGTACCTTGTACATCTGCATACAGCTTTTATTCATCCCCTTCTTCAGATTCAGTATGTCAAGCAATGGACAGGGTGCATTATTCAAGCAGTGAGCTCCTGTGCAGCACCAGTTCTGCAGTCAGTCACCTCCAGATGCGCCGCACACGCTTCTTTCAAAGCTTCACACTGTAAATCACCCCGAACACCCAAACAAGTCGCTGCCGTCATTGATTTACATGAGCGACAGGAGCGAGACACGGCCGACTCCGCAGTGACACTGCAGAGACGTTTCTTCCCGAGTCAATCCGATATCTGCTGCGTGATTAAATAGATTAAACAAGCGTGTGCGACCCCTGAATATATATTTTAAAAAAAAAACAAACAAAAAAAAAGGCAAAGAAATGAGAAAATGTTCTTGCACACACCACAGCTTAAAGTTTTAAAAGACATGAACCTCAAACTAAAATTCCCAGGCAGAGAGATTCAGTAGTAGAACTAATCCCTGCTTTAAATCAAGCCAGCGCTTTTTTTTTTTTCTCGTAGATTTCCTTTTACAACAAGTGATCCATCATAATCAGTGCCAAGCCAATCCTGCCAAGCAACAGAGGGAACCCTACATGATCTTAGTCAGCGCCGGCTGGTCCAATCCGGTCTGAAATATAACAGGTAAGGCACGCAGTGAAAGGTCACAAAGTAATGATGCTTGTGCGGCGAGAAAAACGCAATCTTCTGGTCGGACAAAGGGGTCCCGGAGCAATCTACGGATAGAACTGCACGACGCGGCGACAGAAATGTACTCAATATTTGCGTGTATTGGTAAATGTCTGAATAGATTTGTTTTTATGTGGTAAGAAGTTGCAGAACTTCTAGCTTGATCAAATTTGAGCAATCATTTCGGAGCATATATTGTAAAAAGAAATGCATACACTAGCCTCCACAAGTTTAAACTGCAACAGTTTAAGACTAGCATTGGAATTTATTAGGCCAAGGCGCACCAATCATTTGGTCAGAGATCAGAACTGGATATACTTTCCTTGAATTTTCTCTTACATCAACTCTGTCCAGTGATATACTCCCCCCCACTTATTCAAAAAATGTACCAAAATAAGAACCTGCACAATTTTCTCCGTTATTGTAATTCATGCACTTTTCTGAGTTTAGTAAAAATCTAACAAGGATTAGGAACAAATGATTTGATGCGTAAAAAGCCCTTTAACTACTTGATTTCCTGTTGAATTGAAACCCTCTACCTTTACAAAACTATCGTATGATAGCCTTTCTATTCCGAAATCCATTTTTGGCCTGATCAGTGCACCTCTAGTTTACAAAATAAAATTAAAATGAACAATTTGCATCTTGAAAGCAGATTGCATTAAGAGTCCAACAAAACATGACACAAACCATGAAGCCAGGCATGAAGCCTCTCCAAAATAATCCATGAATAATAAATATTACTAACCTGCTATTAATCTTTAAGCAGGTACTGTGCACAAAGAATATGTTGCATATTGAGTTTCAAACACTCCCACCATGCATGGTGTCTTCCATGTGTTGTTGTTTTTTTTTATGTATGGCTTTGGTCATACTACACTACACTGCTTAGATAACCAAACTAAAAAGGTACCTTGTTCACCTCAAATACACTCCGCCCACGTTCAGGACTGTCTCAGAGCCGTAGTATCATTGTTTCTTTACATCGACTAAAGAGAACGAATCCCTTCTGTCAAGTCACTCTTTGGAAAATGTCATTGAGAGGATAACCCGAGGGCAGCCTTCACCAGCAGAACAAGAAACATCTTCCAGTGCTGCGGCAGCAACAAGGAAGAGGCCAGTCTGGCCTTTTTTGCTGTGACATGTCCCCTCACATCTGCAAGAGCAGAAATCTTGCCCGTCAAAAAAGTATGGATTACACCTCATTATTCCTGGCGTGCCTTTTGGTCATCTGTGGAAGGGGTCAGTCTTCTTGCGTAATTGTTTGCGGATTCTACTAAGCTCATTGACTGCCGTTTGTCGCTAATCCTTGCCCACCAAGTTTGCGCTTCTCTGTATCCACAAGGACATCTGGAAGTGTCTGTGTGTTTGACTATGCCTTCCTCCAAGGGTACAATATAGACAATTTCTACATTTCACCTGCAGAGCGGCTCGGCAGTGGGCCAGCGTCGGATTCTGCCTTTAGTTATGACAGCCTTGAGTTGGAAGAAAATGTGTTTTTTCACTATATTTATCTGCTGCTCAGGCAGGTACAATGCAGTCAAATGCCTAGCAGACATACTTTTAGTAGCTTGTAAATTCTAGTTTGAAACATGAATACAGTGGCTCCTCGTCACTTGTAGTAGTGATGAGAAGCCACTTTTAGCTCGAGTCTTTGCTTTTCTTTCATCCAAATGTTGCAGACACGCAAATTTGTCTTTCTTCTAGATATGAGGAAAAAAAAATGTTTCCCCCAGCTGACGAGCAGAAGCCAGAAATGAGTGGGGAAGGGCCAGCATTATGCTACTCTATGGTTCATGCAGATTGCAATGTTGTAAAAACTGCAGATATACTCTTGCAGTTTATCTGGCACGTCATGAAAAGATATTGAAACTCTAACTTTATGAAACAACAGTCTAACTTGCTACCCACAACCTGCTCATTTCTACTCTGGACTCAAGCGTATTGGAAAACCGATTGCTGCCCGTCTTCAACCTGAGATCGAGTGGCCCTTAAATCAGCAGCATATACACAGTTCTGCATTCACAGCCCATGCCCAAAGCTCAGGACCACGGACAGCTCTGTGGTAGCGGCAAACAGAGGGAACAACTGGGATGACTGTCCTCATGCCAAAAGCCCACTGGTGCAAAAGCCGGACCAGATGAAATGCTTAATTGGTCAAGAAGTGAACTGTAAACATGCAAACATGCAGCATGTGTGTTACTGGTCCTTCCTGTGTATGATCTGGTTAGTGCTGGAAATGTAAAACCAACTGTCCGGATCCATTTGCTACACATCCTATGCTGTTAGATTTGTGATATAAAGTGTTTTCTCCATACCAATACCCAATATGGAACAAGGCATATGTGCAAATTTGACAACTATGCAACTGTCAATATCACTTATTGAAGGAGTTATGAACTGCTTCTCTCATTAGGACGGCTCTAACATCTACTGATTCAGTCTCATGGATTGATTTAGGTTGTTTGGGGTTTTTTTCTTTTCTTTCCTCTTGTGTTTTTGTTGAGTTTGCTGCTTTCGACTAGAATCATGCCAGCATATGAAAAACAAATAGCAAAAAAAAAAAAAATATTCTGGATAAAAAGAATAAAAACAACCCTGGATCAGTCTGTTGTAGATTGTGGAATATGAAGATAACCATTTAATTGTAATTTTCCCCATAATACTAATGGAAGAAAGTCCATGTATAATATAAATTAGATAAGGCTGCCAAACTTTGAGGAGATCTTCCTGCGTGGAAAATGTGAGCTATTCCAGTAGAAACAACTCAAACACAGCCGGCTTTACAGCCTCTTTTAGTTTCCCTAAATGTATTCAACATGGCAGTTTTTGCTTCTTCTTTCCCCCCCTACGTGATTTTACCGCATTCTGTGCATTCCCCCCCCCCCCCCCCCCCCTCCTGCACGCAGGCCTTTCGCTTTACCGCCTACAATGAAATGTTTACTACCGTGATGGTGCAGAGACGTTGTCACGTTGTGCCCAGGTGAAGTCGCCCCTGCCGACAGAGGAACACGTCGCCCGGTTTGTGTGAAACATGCAGGGAGAATCTGAGCTGTGAGAATTCTGACATTCACCCATCTTCTCCCAAGGACACCCCACCAATATATGCATATTGCCTTTTTTATTAGTATTATTTTTTTTTATTTATTTATTAATTTTTTTTTTTTTTTAATATGCCGCAATGAATCATCCTCGGAGCAGAGCCTCTCTGCCTGCAGAAGCCAGATCGCTTCCATGCAGCGGTAGATCAGTGGATGCGCTTAGGGGCCCCGGGCTGCGTGAGGCTACAGCTCCCAGACCCTCGGGGGTGACGGGGGGGGCTGAGGCTGAGCAGGTGTCTGTTCCGGTCCTTACCTAAAATCGCTATATGGGTGAATGATCCAGTATCCGGCCGTCTGGACCCTCTCTTGCTCTTTCTCCACGGCTTTCTGACTGCCGAACATTCGCAAGGAGAACTTATTGACTCCCGGCTGCATCATCGCCCCGAACTGCCTCTGCATGAAGCCGTACTGCCTGGACGCCCCGTCCAGGTCGTCAAAGCCGACCATGGCCTCTTCCCGCTCCCCCTTGAAGCCCACGGAGTTGCCATGGTCCTTCGTGCTCTGGCTCCCCGTGTTATTTTTCTGTATCGAGTCTTGCCTCTGAAAAACATTATTCCCGTCCGCCTTCTCCTCCTTGTTGCTGGAGAACGAGTTGGATTTGTCTTCCATGGTGCTCCGGGTTTCGCGCCGTTGTTCTCTGAGGACAGAGCGCGAGAGAGGAGAGAGGGACCCGCCGTGCGGCTCGTGCCGGTTCTCTTCTCGGTTGTCCTTCACACACACACACACACAAAAAAAAAAAAAACTGTTCGGCTTCTCTTCGTCTTCAAATGCGAGGTGCTGCGAACTGAGCCGGAGTGCACGGGAGCCCGGTGGATCAGGTTTCTTGGGTTACCGCCATCTACCGACGGGCCCGGCTCCTGCCGCGCAGCGTCTTCTTCATGCCTCACTCCGCACGGCACTGCGGTTTAACTGGCACACGCTCCTGCACCTTATTTACATAATGCTAGGGGCGAAATGTGGCCCCTGAGGTCCCTCTGTCCTCCCCTCCTCCGAACATCTGTCAGCGGGGGGGGGGGGAGAGGGGGGGGGGGGGAGGGAGAGGTAGGGATGCATTTAAAAATAATACTTTTGTTAATTTAGGCTTCTGTTTCAGCCTGGATGGCAGTGTAAGTTTTATGTTTTATTTATTTATTTTATATATAATATATATATATATATAATATATATATATATATATATATATTATATATATATATATAGTCCATCACGATTAAAAAGATCCACGTAAGTTTGATCGGGTCACAGTTGTATTTTTCGGTGGGGAGAATAATCCTTTTACATTAAAAGCTTAATGTGTTGAGCTTTTCCACATTTTGCCAAATTTCAGTGGAATATTCTGCAGTATACCAATAATAAGGTGCCCAATTGGGAAGCAGAAATAAAGGGAAGCGTGTTTTGCTTGTTTGTTTGTTTGTTTGTTTGTTTGTTTGTTTGTTTGTTTGTTTGTTTGGGGGGTTTTTTGCAAAAAAAAAAAAAAAAACTACATACTTTGCTGAAGCACAACATTGTGCTGAGAACACAGCTGCAAGTATTCAGAGGAGTTTCATCACCAGCTTTCCACAGCTGGACACTTACATTTTTGCCCATTTGATCAAAAAGGTCAAGTTTAGTCAAATTGGAAGGAAGGCTGAAAAAAAAAAATCTCCCACAGCATGATATTACCATCACCGTGTTCCACATATACAAGGAACATTGTGTTCAGTGTAGAACTCCATAATATGTAGTAGTACATCATTAGTGACGTTAATCAGGACCATTTGAATGAAATGACGATTGGCCGTGAAGATGACTTTGAATTTATCAGTGTTTTTAGATTCAGCTGTCTGGAATTATGTTTGAGCTGTATTTTAAATTAACAAAAACACAGTTACAGCCAAACACGTGCCATATAAATCAGGTTCGCCACATGATATTTGTATTACTCTGAACAACTAAACACTTAAATGTTCTTTGGTAATAAATTTCAGATCCATAATAATCAGTGTATTGTATTTCAAAGCTATATATTTTGATACTAAAGTTATTTGAAAGACTAAAGAATAAAGGATTCTACACAAGGTCTCGATTTCTGAACAATTCTGCCAAGGATCCTGATTTGTATTATACCTATTGACCAGTAGGAGATAAGGTTAAAAAAAAAATCACAGAACAAACTATTTACACATTAAGTTTATTAGTGAAAGCAATCATAAAAATTAACATAAAAAGATCAAGTAAAATTTTTCAACTGTGAATGACAAAGTAAGAACCAGACAATAACATGAAAAGTGTGAGTGGGGGGAATCATAAATATGAGGAGAGATCTAGAAAGGGAATAAAGACAACTTAAGCAAGAAACATTTCTCTGTGCAGTCATAGAACAAGAATGTGCTTTCTGTGTGACCTTCAGGGTTTCCTCAAATTGTAAAGTTGATGCTTACATGTTTGATTTTCTGTCAAATGTGATAATTGTGCATGTGTGTATTTCTGTTGCACGTGTTTTTTTTTTTTTGTTTGTTTGTTTGTTTTTTGAAGGAGTTGCTTGATTTGTAGGGTCAATTATTCTGTTTTCATTTTTAAAAAAATTAAAAAATAATATTTTACACAGCATTCAAAATATTACACGCAGCCAAATTAATTTTTTTTTAGCAAATTAATGAAGCACATTGTGTCCTACCTTTTCAAAAAAAAACATCAGTACTTCTGCACTGTGGCATTACATCCACACACACATACACACACACCACACCACCTCTGCTGGTTGTTTCAATGGCTTTATCAAACCACATCTGTCTGTGTGTATCACTGGAGAGGGCATTAGCTCAGATATTTGTTGCATGCTTGGATGTGGATTATGATGTAATGATCCAAATGTTATCGTAATTGAAGCAGACATTCCTTAATTTTTTGTATGTGTCCCCCATCCTCACCCACCCCACCCTTGTCAGCTGGTTTTGGGTTGAGTTGGATTAGCTGGAATGCCAACTGTCTCCCCCTGTGCAAAGCTTGTGTAACTTTGGCTACTCTGCGAGTGACGCAGGGAGGGGTAGCGAGGGAGACAAATGTTGCGTAACGTTTTATGGCTTTAACTAATGCTGATATTGACCAAGTACAAATGCTAAATGGCCCCACTCACATGTCCAGAAAATGCATAACTGCACACTGAAATGCACTTTGTGTCAGTTTTAACTTCATAACGCAGAAAACGGGCATTGTAGCACTAACACTATTTTGCTACTTTATTTTGTTGCACCTTGCCATTTAAAGTACATGTCTAAGATAATCCCAGATAAATTTAGGTTGATGTCATACAGAAAATGGTGACTGTAATACCCTTCTTTCTGTGCGGTAAACTGTGTCCTTGTTCCTTCTGATGGTCTTGTTTGCCCTTCTGAAATTGCATTTACTGACTTAGATTGCATCCAGTCGTCTCTGCTTACAGTCAATGCCTCAAGTGGACATGAAACGGTTCCTATCCCCTTTGCTTTGCCGGGTATTGCTCGTGGCACGAAGAGGCAGGAGAGCAACACTGTTTTTCAGCCCCAAAATTAACCCCCTTTTTCTTCAGCTTTTGCAAGAAAAAAAAAATTATTTTGTATTTATCTTGCTCTTAGCATTTTGCATCATGGGATTAAGCAAAACTGATTATACTCAGTCAATTCTAGATGCAAAACTGCTAAAACAACAATCCCAATGGAACTAGATAAAAAACAAACAACCTAAAAGTTTAACGTAGAGTAAAAAAAAAACAAAAAAAAGAACACAAATTCACTGTTTTCTTCTGACTCTTGTCCTATGACCGACGACTTTAATTAAACTGTGATTGGGTCAGAGGCTATGGTAGTGTTGTAATAGGATTGCAAGCTTTGGTTTGTGTCCAGTTGAGTCCAGCAGGGTATCATGGAGCCGAGGGATAAGGGCGAGGCGTTGGACGCAGACCAGCTTGAGCTGTAGGGTTTGCTTAATCTGCAAAAGGACTTGAGAAAACAAAGAGTTTTATCAAAAAGATAATTATGAGAAAGTAGGATTGCAAGTAATATTTGGAGCGTTTCAGAAGGAGCGGAAAAACAAAAATTGCACACTACTTAATACTGGTAGTCTGGAGAAGAATATTTATAGGTAATTTTGTTTAGTTATAAAATATATAATCAGCGCTAATCAAATAGGATCTATATGCAACAGCACTCAAATACACAATCCAGTTTCACGGCAGTGGAGTTAATGTGACAGTCGGCATACCATGATTACCAAAGATCCAGATAGCGTAGATTAGTTGCTTTTAAGAGATTAGGAGGCATGTTTCTGATCGGCATGTTAATTATTGTTGATTGTTAATTATAACTGACAGTTTAATCCAGATATATACATACGTTGTGTAAAAAGAGACATCTTATTCCTTTATGAAAATGTGGCTTCCTTTAGTAAATATCTGATTTCAATTCTGGTCAAATTACTTTATCATCCTAAAGTGTGCAATGAAACAATAATACGACAAGGAAAACACTTAAATGACCATTTTCTAAACCGCATAATGCCTGGTTCACATGACACAATGTGGAAATTGCCTATTTTCAAAACTTGATAGAAATTAACCTGGAGTAGAGCACACAGGGAGAGAAAGCTTGTTCCATTACCATGTGCCAGCTTTCCGGATTGGTTGGAAAGGAAAGAGATCCGATCAAATCCCCTCTGATCTATATTCTGCAAATCATTTTTGTTGTTGGGAATTTAGTTAACTTAATAGATGCATAAAAGCATTTAAAAAGCAAGCAAATTTCTTCCCAGAAAAGGTTTTGAGCTACAGCCAAAACAACCAAAAATGTTATACTGCTATTAGTATCACGCAAGTGAGAAAATCTCCCAAAAGTCACCAAATCTTGAAGGTTTTTCACTTAAAGAAAAAATTAGGCTCACATTATTTCTAGTTACACAATGGTTGGCTTGGTTACAGAATGTTCCTAATCTTTCATGATTTGTGCCTCTGGAAAATCCAGATGCAGACAGAAGGCAGGCAGAATCATATAAAGTCAATTTATCCCAAAGCAAACTTATAACAGCATAAGGCATTATGTTGGCACACAGATAAAGCACATCAAGCAAGAGATAAGTAGATTAACAGGATAGTCTGGCAAGGACAGGTTAAAAAAAATATGCAGCCTAAAACCAAGATATTTGCTGGAGTGAGATACACGTAATAAATTACCGTACTTTCCGGACTACAGAGCGCACCTCTATAGTCCAGAAGTGTAATGTTTCCAAAGTGTCAAAATTTTTGAAGTTAAATTAAAAAAAAATTTAAAAATGTTGATCTCTATTTTGAATTTGCAATACATTATAACCACTTGTAATTTGGCACATCACACAACTTGATAACATCCAATCCATCCAATTGACTGATGCAATTTTAAAAATAATAACTTATTTTTGCATCAATTTTCAGTAAAAACAAAACAGAAAAACAAAAGAAAATAAGCATCCCACCACTTTTAAATGCACTACTCCAGAGTGTGTGTAATGTACTGCAGAACTAACACACAGAGCATGACGCAGCCAGTCCTAATGCCATACTGGGCCAAGTGCCTAAGCTGGATGTCACCCAGTTTTTTTCACCTGATCTAAATTAGCTCAAACACAGAGACTTTTAGAGATCATCCCTTCACAAGGTTTTTATGGAGAAATGTTTGGCACACTTCTACAAACTTTACATACAATGTATGAAAAATGATTAACCTCTGGGGCCCCATATCACAATTAGTAAAACCATAGCATTTAATTTGTATGTGCATATTTAATGAACACAATAAACACAGAATTACCCGTTTGTTTTTGTGTTTGTACTCAAAAGATAAAGCTCTGAATCTGTCGCCTTCCAGTTGCCTAATTTCTTCTTGAACAACCTTGTTGACAAGTAGACAAAGTTCGACGCAGCACATGCCACAGCTCAGATGAAGCAACTCGGCTACATGCACCTTTGGCCGGGGGAAACGTATGCCTACATAGTGGATCAGGTGCTGATGGACCATCCACAGCCTTTCACTGCCTAATTCCAGATTTGTCCCATGCACAATGTCCACTTGCTAAGCGTAGTAATCCCAAAGGATTGGTAAGTATTTTTAGTAATGGATTTACTGACGTCCGTTGATCCCTTGATGGGTAGCGTCTTTCAGAACAGTCATGGAGGAGCGTTCAGCCGCCCGAGCCCAGCTGAACAAAGTGTCCATCAATGCATGTGTCAGTGTGAGGCAGGCAGATTTGTCACTCAGTTGCTTTCTACTGGCTCAGGAAACCTTCATCAGGTGAAGGAAGCTGCAACAAGAATTCTGCAACGTGACAAAAAATTCTACGGAGCAAATCCTTTTATGAAAAAGACATCCGAATGGTTTTCATCTGCCTGAATGTTTGTAAAATTAGTATGTTGGCTACAGAACAATTTTTTTTTTTTTCAAAAAATTTTTTTTGTAGAATAGTCTGAGTCACAGTCCAATACCTAATTAGAAACAATTATGTATACTTAAAAACTCAGTTGCTTTAAGGTGCACTAAAATAACACACTGCATTTCATCAGTATCACACAGCCTACATACCTATCATGATTGTGTTCTACTTAACTCTCTGGTGATGCGGCAGACACTGCAGTGTCAGCTTTCCTTGGGACCAGCAGATATTTTGTCTGGAGGAAAGACATTTGTTACCAAATAGATATTTGACTAAGCGCATTTTTTTCTCTCTCTCTTTTTTGTTTTTTAAACTTAAATTCTTGATTATGGATGAGCAAAACTTGCAGAAAGTTGCTTTCCTGCCTTTTAATCTTACAGCTGGGCTTTTTACTTCAG
The DNA here is from genome assembly GCA_033032245.1 of Poecilia picta. Taxonomy (NCBI): domain Eukaryota; kingdom Metazoa; phylum Chordata; class Actinopteri; order Cyprinodontiformes; family Poeciliidae; genus Poecilia; species Poecilia picta. The sequence goes on from CM065364.1 coordinate 18,975,465, forward strand.
AAGCGTTTCACACAGTCTCTCCTGGACATCCGACATTGTCTAAGCACAGCAGAGCAGGTCACATGACAAACAGATTGGTGGCCGCAGCGACCAACATAGTCTCTCTTCGCTGTCATGAAGATCACCGATGTAGATTAGGGAAAACCCAGAACCCTCGGTCCAACAAAATAACATGCCTAGTATAATATGCAATTTTGTAAAAATATACGCCAGTTTTAAACTCAGTGAAACTTAGAAATGTAGGTATTAATTTCGTGCTATGATCCACAGCAAAGTGATCTGTATTCGCCAAGCTACGCAAACTCGTTGCCATAGCAACTGACAACAATGCCACTTCATGTTCTAGGATTTAACACCAAAAACATTCAAGAATTTTGCACACAGAACAGAACATTTAGTTTGTTGTTGTAGTTCGTTTTAGGCTTAATGATTTATTAATAAATAATTGCTGTGGTAGATTAGCTACCGCTTCTACTTTACTGAATTATTTAAACATTAACTGTAGCCCACAAAACGCACATTTAATTAAAAAACTAAACAAAAAAATATTATTGCTGTCTTATCTTTATGTATCAATGAAATCCATGCAGCCCTAATTCTGCACAAAAATATCCGTTCATTCAAAGCCAAGTTTATCCTCTGCATGTCTTTTCTACTCCATTTGAGAATCATCAATCTGTCTTTAAGTAAAACGTTCAGCTCCGTGTTGGTCTTCCTTTAGTTATTATCTCCTGCTTCAATTGAAAATCCACTTTAGAAAACTGTTAAAGTGTAGAAATGTAGTCTTTCATGTTGACGTAAGAAGAGAGGAGAAAACAAATTTACTTTACTTATTTACTGTGTGGCAGCTCCATGGCTAGCTCACTGTGTCTTACTCTGCGGTTGTGCAGTCACAATATCTGGGATCATGAGCGCCCCCTGCCATGAGGCAAGAGAACTGCCTGCCTCACCTCGAGTCTGTTCTCTGCCGTTTCTGTTCGCTCCTCCGCACACAAAACACGACACACACACACAGTTAGTGACAAAAACACTGTACATTATATACATAAGCAAAATTAGGGAAAATCAGTCCATATATTAAAAGTTTTGAAGCCATTTTATTGCCGGAGTACAGACAGGATGAACATGTTACAGGACGTAACCCAAGTGAGGCTGAGCTGCTGCTGCCTCTCCGGCTTCGCTTCTGAGCATTTCAATGGGAAAATTACGAAAATCCAGCAATTTTGAAGAAAAACTATTCCGAATTGGTTAACCTAAGTAAAAAATAGATACTTTATAGTTCAAAACCACAGGGTGAAAATAGCAATATAAATGATTCTATACTATATATTATTTTTCCATGATGATATTTTTCCTCGCCTGACCGCACGTCTACTATATACAGTATATATATATATATATATATATATATATATATATATATATATATATATATATATATATATATATATAAAAATTCCCTTCTCACCCTCTGCGGGTGGTCTCTTTTCATCCTCTGAACTCGGGTCCTCTACCAGAGGCCTGGGAGCTTGAGGTTCTCCTCCAGTATCTTGGCTGTGCCTAGTACTGCACATTTCTGGACTGAGATGTCTGATGTTGTTCCTGGGATCTGTTTTAGCCGCTGCTCCAGTTTGGGGGTTTCTGCCCCGAGGGCCCCGATGACCACAGGCACCACTGTGGTCTTCATCTTCCAGTTCTTTTCCAGTTCCTCCCTGAGGCCCTGGTATTTCTCCAGTTTCTCATGCTCCTTTTTCCTGATGTTGTAGTCACTTGGTATAGCTACATCCACCACAACGGCTTTCCTCTGTTCTTTATCCACCACCACAATGTCCGGTTGGTTCGCCATTACCATCTTGTCTGTCTGGATCTGGAAGTCCCACAGGATCTTAGCTCGGTCATTCTCCACCACCTTTGGGGGTGTTTCCCACTTCGATCTTGGGGCTTCCAGTCCATATTCTGCACAGATGTTCCTGTACACTATACCCGCCACCTGGTTATGTCGTTCCATGTACGCTTTCCCTGCCAGCATCTTGCACCCTGCTGTTATGTGCTGGACTGTCTCAGGGGCCTCCTTGCACAACCTACACCTTGGGTCTTGTCTGGTGTGGTAGATCTGAGCCTCTATTGCTCTGGTGTTTAGGGCCTGTTCCTGTGCAGCCAGGATGAGAGCCTCTGTATATATATATAAAAAATTCCCTTCTCACCCTCTGCGGGTGGTCTCTTTTCATCCTCTGAACTCGGGTCCTCTACCAGAGGCCTGGGAGCTTGAGGGTTCTGCGCAGTATCTTGGCTGTGCCTAGTACTGCACATTTCTGGACTGAGATGTCTGATGTTGTTCCTGGGATCTGTTTTAGCCACTGCTCCAGTTTGGGGGTTTCTGCCCCGAGGGCCCCGATGACCACAGGCACCACTGTGGTCTTCACCTTCCAGTTCTTTTCCAGTTCCTCCCTGAGGCCCTGGTATTTCTCCAGTTTCTCATGCTCCTTTTTCCTGATGTTGTAGTCACTTGGTATAGCTACATCCACCACAACGGCTTTCCTCTGTTCTTTATCCACCACCACAATGTCCGGTTGGTTCGCCATTACCATCTTGTCTGTCTGGATCTGGAAGTCCCACAGGATCTTAGCTCGGTCATTCTCCACCACCTTTGGGGTGTTTCCCACTTCGATCTCGGGGCTTCCAGTCCATATTCTGCACAGATGTTCCTGTACACTATGCCCGCCACCTGGTTATGTCGTTCCATGTACGCTTTCCCTGCCAGCATCTTGCACCCTGCTGTTATGTGCTGGACTGTCTCAGGGGCCTCCTTGCACAACCTACACCTTGGGTCTTGTCTGGTGTGGTAGATCTGAGCCTCTATTGCTCTGGTGTTTAGGGCCTGTTCCTGTGCAGCCAGGATGAGAGCCTCTGTGCTGTCCTTGAGTCCAGCTTTGTCCAGCCATTGGTAGGATTTCCTGATATAAGCCACTTCAGTTATTTGTCGGTGGTACATCCCATGTAGGGGCTTGTTCTCCCATGATGGAACCTCTAGCCCCTCATCCTCTGTTCCCCATTGCCTGAGACATTCGCTGAGCATATCATCCGTTGAGGCTTTGTCCTTGATGTATTTATGGATCTTGGATGTTTCATCCTGGACAGTGGCTCTCACACTCACTAGTCCTCTGCCTCCTTCCTTACGGTTTGTGTACAGTCTCAGGGTGCTGGATTTGGGGTGGAACCCTCCATGCATGGTTAGTAACTTCCGAGTCTTAACATCCGTGGCCTTTATCTCTTCCATTGGCCAGCTGATTATTCCGGCAGGGTATCTGATTACTGGTAATGCATAGCTGTTTATTGCACGGATCTTGTTCTTGCCATTGAGCTGGCTTCTCAGGACTTGCCTTATTCGTTGGAGGTATTTGGCTGTGGCTCCCTTCCTTGTGACCTCATCGAGGTTGCCATTTGTTTGTGGTATTCCCAGGTACTTGTAACTGTGCTCTATGTCTGCTATTGTTCCTTCTGGGAGTGAGACCCCTTCTGTGCGGACAACCTTCCCTCTCTTTGTAACCATCCGACCACACTTTTCTAGTCCGAATGACATCCCAATGTCAGTGCTGTATATCCTGGTGGTGTGTATCAGTGAGTCGATGTCTCGCTCACTCTTAGCATACAGCTTGATGTCATCCATGTAGAGGAGGTGACTGATTGTGGCCCCATTCTTCAGTCGGTATCCGTAGCCAGTCTTGTTGATGATTTGGCTGAGGGGGTTCAGGCCTATGCAGAACAGCAGTGGGGACAGAGCATCTCCTTGGTATATGCCACATTTGATGGACACTTGTGCAAGTGGTTTGCAGTTGGCTTCAAGGGTGGTTTTCCACAGCCCCATCGAGTTTGCAATGAAGGCTCTTAGAGTCCTGTTGATGTTGTACATCTCTAAGCATTCAATGATCCAAGTATGTGGCATTGAGTCATAGGCTTTCTTGTAGTCTATCCAAGCGGTGCATAGGTTGGTGTGTCGGGTTTTGCAGTCTCGGGCGACTGTGTGGTCTACAAGGAGTTGGTGTTTGGCTCCTCTGCTATTTAAGCCGATGCCCTTCTGTGCCGTACTCATGTATTTATTCATGTGACCACTTATCTTAGCCGCTATGATGCCTGATATGAGCTTCCATGTTGTAGAGAGACAGGTTATTGGCCGATAGTTGGATGGGATTGAACCCTTTTTTGAGGGATCCTTCTGTATCAGGATTGTGCGACCTTCAGTTAACCATTCAGGGTGAGTCCCATTTTGTAGCAGCTGGTTCATTTGAGCTGCCAGTCGCTCATGGAGGGCAGTGAGTTTCTTTAGCCAGTAGGCATGGATCATGTCAGGTCCTGGTGCTGTCCAGTTTTTCATACCCGAGACTCTTTCTTGGACATCTGCCACAGTGATGGTTACTGGGGCTTGTTCAGGGAGGTTGCTGTGTTCCTCTCGTAGAGAGGTCAGCCACTTTGCATTGCTGTTGTGGGTCGCCTCCCTTTCCCATATGCCTTTCCAGTATTGTTCAGTCTCCAGCCTTGGTGGGTCTGCTCTGTTGTTAGTACCCTGCCATTGAGAGTACACTTTAGCTGGTTGGGTGTGGAAGAGCCGGTTAATCCTCCTGGCTTCATTCTCTCTTGTGTATCTCTTCAGGCGGCTGGCCAAGGCTTGGAGCCTTTGTTTGGCAGTTTCGAGTGCTTCAGGTATGGACATCTGGCTGTACTTCTTGTGTACTGATCTTTTCATTGCACCCCTTTGGAGCTCTGACAGTTGGCTCACTTCCCTCCTTGTTATCTTGATCTTAGCCTCTAACCGTCTTTTCCATGGTGGGTATTGGGTCTCATGATTGCTCTTATAGCCAAGCATCTCAAGGATCACTGATGCTGAGATGTATATGAGCTCATTGGTTTCTGTTATGGTGTTGGTAGGGATCGTTCTCAATGCCGCATTCACATCTTCAATTAGACTTTCTGGTGGTGCTTCACTCAGCCGTTGTAATTGGCGTCGGGGTTGTCTGGTGTTCATTATGGCCACGATTCTCTCTCTCAGGTCAGTTGCTGCCTGAGAGAGAGTTCGTTCATTACTGGGGCTACATACCCAGTCTCTGGGTGGGCAGTTAACTCCCCGCTGACCTGGCGTTCTGGCTCCTCCCCTTTGCCATAGCATTTGTGTTGTACCTTGTCAATCTCAAGTTGTGAGAGCAGTTGCCGTTTGCGGATGTTGGAACACTGAGCCACTAGTTGCTTAGCAGTTAGTGTTGACTGGGGATGTCGAAGTAACCATTCCTCCCACAGTCTTCGCATGTAGCCCCTCTGACTAGGGTTACTTGAGTAGTAGCATTCCAACAGATCCATGTTTTCACCTCTCGCCCATTTCCGTCTTGTTCCAGTAGCCCATTTTTCATCTAGGTGCTCTGGTTCCCCAGCACCTGACGCAGACCTTGTTTGGCCGGGCGACGTCTGAGCCGGCATGTCGTGCTTATCAGTGTCTCTCATGGTATGAGGTAGGCTATATAGCTCCAAGGGTCTTGCCTAAGGACCCACACTGACAGCTCAATTTGACTGTTGTAACTTCAGCCCCAGCCTGGATTCGAACCCTGGTCTCCCGGGTGGTAGACTGGTGACTTACCCATTGAGCTATTCAGTCAGCTTATATATATATATATATAAATATATATATAAATAATATATATAATATATATATAAATATATATATATATATATATATATATATTATATATATATATATATATATATATATATATAATATATATATATATATATATATATATAATATATATATATATATATATATATATATATATATAATATATATATATATATATATATAAAGTAGACCAAGAACAGTTATTGAAATTGTACTTTAGACTAAGATTCAAATACAAAAATCCCTTAACTTTCAGCTATATCCATGCTAGTTAAGTGTTTGCTCGGCTAATGTGATTCAGGCACTGATCAAGGCGTCTTATTTTCTCCAGTATTTTTTTTTTTTTTGCAGAACTCTTAAAACAGGGCATCCTAGATTGAAGCTCCACTTATTGCCAACGCTGCTTTTGTTGCCATGTACGGACGCAGAAACTTAGCATCGTCAATGTAAGCAAAAAGATATATTAAGATCTGTTCTTATCGGGCTGTTGTCGAAGCCTAAAGTTATTTTTTGTACCTGTCCCAACCTGATATGGAGCGAGTAACAGCAGAATAGGCAAACCAGCAGGAAGGATCTAAAATTGCATATGTTTATAAGTTTTCTGTGAATTATAAAATTACATAATGTGTAAGATGGTGGTTCTGGATGACGCATGTTCGTCGATAACCCTCCCCTGCCTCCTAATTCCTGTCTGCGTGTGTGTGTGTGTGTGTGTGTGTGTGTGTGTGTGTGTGTGTGTGTGTGTGTGTGTGTGTGTGTGTGTGTGTGTGCGTGTGTGTGTGTGTGTGTGTGTGTGTGTTCTGCTCAGCCAATCAATAAAATATTTGTGGCTATTTCACAAACGGCTGCAAGGCTGTCATAACATGTCAGTTCCAAGTTATCGCGGCCGTCAGTGATTGGTTTCTGTAAAAGTTGCCATGGGGATTGCGAATGTACCTCACAACGTAATGATTTTAACACCAACTTTAAACAATAATCTTTTCCATTTAGTTTGATCACAAATGCTTGACTTATTTTAGTGAGGAATATTTTTCTTGGAAAAACTGAGCTCAATGGGAAGAAGCACATGCGGGATACAAACCAACTTTATTTATAAAGCACTTTAAAAACAACCACAGCTGATACAAAGTGCTGTACATTAAAACACAGCATAACAATGTAAATTAAAAAAAAATAAAATCTCAGTTTAAAAACAAAGCATACAGTTTAAAACTAGATCCCGCTGGTGTTAAAAGCCATGTAGAATAAATGGGTTTTAAGACGAACTTTAAAAGTGGACAATGAAGGGGCCTCTCTGACCTGCAAAGGCAAACCGTTCCATAACTTATGTAATAATTATATGGATAATTTTATGGATGTGTGCACGCTGTTATAAAGATAAAGCTCCAGACAAGAAAAAAAAAACAAACAATATCTGTGTTTCTGGCTGAGGTGATGCTGAGATGAGTCCGAATGTTTATTTAAAGCTCGAAAAAGCCTGAACGCTGAAAGCCAGAGATTTTTGTGGCCGATTGTAAAACCCATCAGTAATCCACAGTGATCTGAAGAATCACCCAGCAGTGGGAAACACGCAGCCAGCTGCAGGCGGACAGACATTCACGTTTGTGCAGTCGAGGCGCAGAACGAGCGGAAGGATTTCTGTCGACTGAGTGAACAAATTGTGCTCCTTGGTCAAAAATCTGGGCAGATTCTGCTCCAACACTGGGCGCTGCATGCAGCCGGTGACGTCACCCCCCCCCCCCCCCCCCCCCCCCATCGTCTGTCTCCTGCCGGTGTTTTTTGGAGCCTCTGCCTCAGCGGAGGACCGAGGTGGAAAAAAGCTCCGCAGAGGAAAAGGCTCCCTGCAGGTTTACCCGTTAACACACGCGGCGCCCTTCACCTTGGAGGAGTGGCAGCGTTCAGACTTGATTGTGCGTTTTCGCATTTGAGCGTGGAGAAAGCATGGGAAATGAATGCGCAGCCCTGCGAATGCCGCTGCGTGATCGGAATTTCAATAAACCCCATTCGGAGTCGGATGAGGCAAAGACGTGTCTCGTGGCTGCACTTCAAGGTGCAAACAGGAGGAAAATGTCCAGTGCAGAGGTGATTAATGAGAAATTGATGCTCCTGACCCCTCAGGTTGCATGTTGCTGCTCAAGCTATAAGGAAGAAAAAGAGTATAACTTAACCCCGAAATGGCCTCAACTTAATATTTTCTTGAAAGACTCGATACATGTGTCTGGGATTAATAAAACTTAGGTGAAGGCTTTAATAAAATGTTCATATTGATAGTGCTACTGAGTATGATATATATATATATATATATATATTTTATTTATTTATTTTTTTGAGTTCTGATTTCTATTATGGTCCCAGTGGAATGTTTGGATACATTCATAATTATATCATCTGAGCCTTCTTACATTTCCATTTTTAAGTAGCATACTGTATCTATACTCCTTGAGAAAGTTCATATTTTACAATTATTTTAGTAAGATCACATGTTTTAACAGGATCTTAAATGAATTTCCCATAAAAAGGTAATTTTTTTAATTACTTTTTTTTAATTACTGAAAAGAGGAAAGAAATCTGGTGGTCATTATGTCTTCATTCTCTTGATCCGATATGTCCAAATCTCAGTAAAATGTGGGGGAAAAAAGTAGGGTTGTAACTAAATCACAAGACAGTACAACTAATGACTGAAACAAGGGCACAGATGGATTCTGTGCAGGTTGTTCTCACACTGTGGCGCCTTCTGCAGTCAGAAGAAAAACAGGAGAGGGACGAAAGAGGGCAAGAGCAGCTTTAACGCCTCAAACCAACACTTCCAGTGAGCGGTGCAGGGCTGAGCTACTGTTGAATGTTGGGTCTAGTCATGTCAGTCCGATGAGCTAAGTGAGTCATTATTGATCGAATCGTTACCTCCACATTGAACTGGGGCGCCCTGCCATTGTGAAGCACTTGATTATTCATGAGGGATGAGCTCAACAGGCTTACACCTGGATTTGAAGCTTTGTCCTAAAGAGGTAATGATAAATGTAAACCATGTTGATTAAAAGAAAAAGGAATCCCAACACTGGCAAATCTAATACATTGCCTCTATTTGGAAGCCTTGGGACATGAGGCTCAAGCACAGTCCCATGATTACGTTCCAATTCATCTTTAGCAGTTTATAATCATAAGCAACTTATCCTAAATCACTGAGAAACAAACAAATCACTTCAGGAAATTACATGTTTAATCAGAGGTGGCTGTACTTCACCGTACTCTGATCCTCGAAGGTCAATTAAACATTAAAGGATCCTGATTGGGTGGCTGTGACAAGGAGGTTCTTATCGCACTTTGTGAAGGACGGAGGACACAATAAATATTCTATTGCCTTAGATAGCCGTTGCAATTCAAGACGGGTTCCTGTACCGGCACCCGATTGTTGAGATTCAGGTTGTAATTAGTTTTAATGTTTACGTAGACACGGTTTAAATGGAGTCTTAAAATATTACTGCAACCTATTTCTGTGCTTGCTCTGAAAATTAGAAAAAGAATATTTAAAAAATAAGGTGAGCATAATGAGGCACTCAAATCGAAAACGCTCTGTCAAATTAGGACTTGACGTTCGGAGGAAAGTTGAAATTTGTGATCGTTTCCACAATTCGTTTCCACAGGTTAAGTATTGGATTGTTTCAGAATAAATAGCTGTCAGTGAATAGGGACAAAATGGGTTTTAATTTTCCCCTAAGTTTTTTTGTCATTTCTCAACCTTATGTATGCAAATATGACAAATAATGTTTTGGAAATGTAAAGATGCCAAGGTACAGGCTCCCAGTTGCAATATTTTTTAAAAAAATTACATTTTTAATTGACCTGACCTAGAACGTTGTCATCACCATCTTACAAATATAAGTAAAAAATAATTTTTAATGACCGTTAGTGATATTTTTACTCATTTTACAGACAAATGCTTCTCAAGAAATAAAATAAATATTTAAAACAAAAACAACAAAGTCCATCTGACGGAGTTGACACAGAACGGAAGGTGACAAACTAGTGAGTAAAATGAAAAACTTGGTACATGTGAAGTAATGCAATTTATGTAAAATTCATTAAAATGAATTAATTGCACATTTAAGTGAGATTTGACAACAATTTCACTAAAAGAGTCACAAAAACTGATGGAGTTGACATCTGACGGAGGTCACAAAAAGCCAAACTACCTCAATTTATACGATGCCATTCTGAAGGAGGCCATATTGTAGCTCATCAGGGCCATGAAATCTTTACAATATACCAAAATTTAGTTTTTATTTCACAAAATCTTATCAAAGTTTTGTAAATTGTCAGTTATGGTGTTGACACATCATGGTTGTGACAAACAACTTAGGAATAAAAAGAAGAAAAAGCTAAAGAATAACTTAAGCTAACCAGAGCTAACAAGCCTAAAGCTAACCAGAGCTAACTAGCCTCTTAGCAATGGAAGAGAAAGGAAGAGGTCATGGGGTCCTCAGAAGTTCTGGTGCCCCCAATAATGCCTGATTTGTTTTTTTTACATTCTTTTAATTTCTGATGGTGTTGACAAAAACTAAGGACAAATTTCAATGGAGTTGGAAAATATATAAAATGATTTTTAATTCAATTTGTTTATATGACTACTTATACTTAATTGTCACAATATTTTTAGTATTTCTTAAATTATTTTAAACTATTATAATGTATTGAGTTCTGCTCCTGGACAAAAGCTTTTACAGGCATCATCCACCGACTACAATGTTTAAAATAAAAAAAATATTCAGCAAACACAAGAAAAATATACTTCTCACATGACCCAGGTTAGTTTAGTCAGATATTTGAAAAAAATATATTTTGTGTATATTTTATGCCAATTTTGTGCTTCATCCATAGGACCTGTTTTGTCCCTATCTCAAGAATCACTGGCTCTAAATTTAGACTTCCGAAAATTCTTTTTGGCAATTTTATGCTTGGCACTGTAGGTTTATTTTTTTTGCTCTTCAGATTTCGGTGGCATATGGATCCCACCAAAACCTTGGGCTGCAAAGGGGGGCTGGTTTTTTGATACCTGGATTAGCAGATCATTAGGATTAAACCATTGACACGAGCTGGGACTTCTTAAATCTTTGAAAGCGCTGCTGGATTGGTGGTCACAGCAGCATGTCTGTGAAGTTGAATGTGCCCTACAGCAGGCTCAGAAAATGTAAATGAGATTATAAGGAGAAATTCAACAGACTTTCATAATAACTAAATGTCTGACTCAATACCCACTGAGAAGAAATGTCAGGTTTTGGTGTGTTCCTATCTATTTATTCCAATGTCTCTGTAAAATGATAAAAAAAAAAAAAAACATTTCTCTTTTTTTTTAAAGCAGAACAATTATCCATGGACATTGTTGTATTTCTCGGTTCTGCATGGTCCAAGGTTTTTTCTTTAAGGTAACAAAAATGTGTACCTCTGCTGGTTTCATCATAGCCTATGAGCCAGGTAATGATACCACGTTCATTTGTGTAATTAATGTTTCAGTCATAGATGATTACACACGTGGTGCCGCTTCTAATTAGCACTGGGGACTGCTGTCATTTTTCCGGCCGGGTTCTCCATGCCTGTCATTTGCTTCATGCAGCAGAAGATCCCAGCAGCAAGCTTGAGGAGAAATTGCTTTCCAGCTCTGCTCGGATACAACATTCTTGTTGTTACTGGGAACAAGATGATCAAACTGTTCAATGTTCATTTCTGCTGCAGAAGAGAATACTTTTTTTTTTACTTGAAAAGCACCAGTGAATCTATTTGTTTGTAAACCCAGCTCTTCTCATGCCAATAGGAATTACTTGATACATTTGAAGAGGGGAAAAAAGTGGGCTGGAAAGTACCACTTTTGCATGTCAAATTAAAAATTATATTTTGAAAGACAGTCTGCTAGTATAACGTATAATGCTACATTGTGTTCCCCTTCAAATTAATAATTTCTTTATTTAGTAAGAATTTAATTTTGAAAAAGCACCAATTTTCCCCACGCCCCCATTTTTTATTCATGTAATGTTATCTAGTTAATGCTCTAGTATAAGAGTGGAGTGCACATATAGTTTAGTAATCAGATTTACTGCTAACTGGTCATAAATTAAATACAGTATGATTGTTGCCATGGTCTGGGCAAGAAAAAATGTTTCTAAAAGTTCTCCTTTTAGAAGTTATTTTGGAGAATGGAAAATAAATAAAGTCAGACTGTGCAAAAAATAGTTCTAAGCTTTTTTTAAGTCTTCTGTTCAAATGCCTTTCAAGTTATCATGAAGCTTTATGCTTTCCAGCTAAATTTCTTTGCCTTTCTGGAACTTTAAGAAAGGAGTCTGACCAGTCCTCCCAGTTTGGACATGAAAATGACTACTAAGAGCAAGTAAGACATGTATTTAAATGTATTCATACCAGTTGTTTTCCATGGCTTCTTCTCGACTTTTGCAGTTTAATCAGTGTCCTATAGTAGCAGTACAGATGCCTTGAAATTCAATATTTGAAAAAGTCACATTTTGACAAAAAGACAGTTGTGTTTGACTAAGAAAGAGGGAAGAGAATGTGATTCTCATAAGGTCTTTGCAGTTTTTTTATACAACTAATGTTGGAGGGTTGATTGTATTTATTCAAAAACAGTGTTTTGTTAAGAGTACCGAGATTTAAACAATTCCTCGTTTTGGAAATAATTTCCCAAATGAAACCCCTTGTGCAGTTGTACATTTGATGCTAGTGGCCACAAAAACCCTGACGGCAATCGGAACAAGGTCATGGATAAAATCTCAGCCACTTCCTGAAACACTCCAGGCGGTGTGGCTTCGAGTTGATGATGCAACTCAAAAGCTTCAACAAATATTTCTTATCTTGAAGCACTTTGATAGGACGCCCCATCAAAACCTGCTTCCAATTTTAAATGCGTCGCTGTAAGCTAACGCAGCAGCAGGTTTCTGTTGCGTGTCTGGGCTCTGAATGCGCCGCTCTATGCTGCTCAACTGAGTGATGAGCTTATCTCTGCCCCCCTGACCACATCTTCCATGTATCAGGAAGTGAGCAGAGGGTTTGACCTCAAACCCAGAGGGCAGTGCTGGTAGCAGAGAGGTTGAAGTGAAGCGAGCGAAGCTGCTAGCAGCAGCAACAGCAGAGTGTAACGGGACGCTTTGCAGCTCATGTAGATCACACCAATTATTAGGATATTCCTTGAAATGCAGCTGGGAATTATGGAAATATTTAATATGGTGACTTTTGTTCACAGTTTTTATTAAAAAACAGTTTTATTTTTTTATTAAAAAAAATCATTGAACAGATTGATTGGATATTGTAAAACACATACACCAATGTTAAGGTATCGATGAAATCAGTGGTACAGCCAAACGGCTTTTGGAAAAAATTTAATAAAATAAAATCTGTTTGGTTTCAGGCAGACCCCGCTTATCAGCGGTGAGCAGTAATTACAGGTGTTGATGCGTTTTCAAGCTGATTACACACTACCTGGACAGAGCAAGGTGGCAGGAAGCCAACACACACAAACTCCTAGAGAGGAATGGAAAATATCTGCCTCAACAAAAGACTCATTTTCCCTCAGCAGCTTTCCCAAGCGCTCAATTTCTTCGCCCCACTTGTAAATGTTGAGCTTACATTCGAATAATGGCACAAAAACACCATGTTTAGTTAATGGTGTACATTAAAAAAAATATATATTATAAGAGAAAAAAAAACAGAAAAACTCTTTGGGGATTTCTCAGCAGTTTAATAAGCTGAACCTTTTCAGCTATTTGCACTTTGAAATATTCATTGGGTTAGACGTTCTCCTGTCTAAATATTTGGGAAACAAACACTACTGGCTGCAGGCCAGGCAAAAACACCCTTTGGGGTTCTTTTCCGAACTTGATCATAATCTAAACTGCTTCAGTCTGTGTGCGACCGTTCACTTACCCTTAAACTCCGCTCCACTGAGTTCCTCAAAATTTGCACAATGTTGCTACACATTTAAATGTTCTTTTATGCAATTTGCTTCACAAACAACTAATTTAGCCAGTCTGTTTATTTCGTAATTGTTTAAGAAATGGTGATATGACAGCAAACTGGTCTGCTTTCATTGGAACATATTTGATCTCTCTTCAAAGCGTCCAGCAGCAGTGAAAACAAAGCTGTTATTCCATATTTACAGCACTGGATGGTTTATGGAAATTACTTTAATCTGTTCATTGGTATAAAGGAACTTCCATTTTGATAATTAATCTGCCTGGCTTCGGACGTGGGGGTGAGGGGGATTGCCGAGGCCCAAACCCACTGATGACGAGGTCCTGTTATGTGAATGGACGGTCCTGTGCAGACGTCTGATTTGCTGCAGTGTTTTCCAAAACACAAGCGGGGAGGTTAGGGCAACAAGTTATGACATAATTCCCTTATATAAAATATATTTTTAAAAAAAACTGCAATGCAATTTAAATGTATGGATGAAGTAAGCAACCTAATCCTTTGAGTTTTTTTTCTTTTCTAATTTCTAGCCTTTCAGAAATATTCTTACTTGCACTTTTTGAAAATTGCCAGAGTAGGAAAGAAATCATGATGAACTCAGAATGACACTTGCAAAATATAATGAAATAAACCTAGAAACCTAAACATGGAAAGACCTAAATTGAGGCAAGACCTCCATGGCAGACCTAGTAAAATTGCAAAGATACTCAACTCATGAGGAACATTGAGGAAAGATCCATTCCACACCGCTTTCTTTTTCAGTTTTCCATCAAAATAAGAAAAAAAACTTGCCCGTTTGCTTGTTTTTTAATGAAAAACTTGCCCCTTTTCGGTCATATTTGAAACACTAAGCAAGTCTTGCTTAGCATTTCTCCTGCTGTATGAGACACTGGAAACATGCAGAAGCAAGTTTTTCCCCCATCAGATGAAACCAAAAGAAAATGTTCGACCTACATGCAAAATGCTGTGTGGTGGAAATTCAGCCCTGCTCATCACCCCGAGTGGACCATCGCTAAATGAAACATGGCATCATGCTGCAGGGACGCCTTCCTTCCGCAGAGACGGGGTAGCTTTTAGGAACCGAAGGGACGATGGACAAAACTAAATACAGGATGAAACTTGAAGAATCCCAGTGCCACCCTGGAACGGTTGAGATGGGAGTGCATCCTGTGTCGTACTCGGTGAAAGTCCACAACCTAAGGTGTCATGGGTACCGTGTGAAAACGTTTGGCTCTGCAGCCGAAGCCCAGCTTGCAGAACACCATCAATTTATGGGCTACGGCCCCAGCGAATGCAAACTGTCGCTGTACATCAGAGTCAGCGCGTGCCGCTTCCAGACACTGACTTATGTTATAAACATGAGGGGGCTTTCAACAAAATGAGCTTTCAGAGTCAGAACATACACTGATGGATTGCTCTCAACTCCCCCTCCCGCCCCCCCCCCCCCTCAATTAAGAACGTTGGCTACTAAATATACAAGAAGGTTCTTTAGAAGCTAAGCGGGAAATTCTACAACTCAAGAATGGAAGCAGCATGACATTTGCATTATATTCCGTGATGCTCCCTCAGCAGCTTCCGCCGCCGTTTTGCCTCTTTGCATCGCGGCGAGATGAAAACCTCGCTGTGCAAGTACTGGGCTGTCCTGCAGAGTGCAACAGAAACAGCGGGGAAAGAAAACAACAGCTGGGAGGCACACATGACTGAGAGGCCACCATGGGGAGTGAGCCTTATCGTGACTGATAAGCCCATACATTGGCCTAATTGATGGCACTATTCCAGGCAGACCTATCAGTTTGACACAAACCCATATGCACATGTTGGCATAAAAAAACGCATGCATGAACAAACACCGCTCACCAAGCGAAAAACACAAACGCTTCCCTCAAAGCAGTCGTGTGTCGACTGTGTCCGGTCGTTTTATGTTCTTTCTGCAAAGTTCCTTCCTTTGGTTATCTCTTACACAACTACACAGGGTGCCTGTCAGGGTATTTGGTTTGACCTCATCATCATCGCGCTAATAACGCAGACCCATGTAACACGTGGTGAACATCTGGTGTAGCTACCAGTCCATCCCCTGTCTGTCTGCCAGCGCCTTTACCCCGGAAGGTCAGCTGCCTACCATTTGCCTTATTTCATCTCATTACGCAACAAAGCTTTTCTTTTCTTTCTTTTTTTTTTTGCCTGTTATTCGGACTTGAAAACATTTTCCCATTAATAAATTTCAAGGAGAGGTTTATCTGAGAAAGAGTTAATCCTTTTTTATGCCTCTAATTATTAATATCTGCAGAACTTGAGTGTTTTTTTTAAAAAACTAACAGGATTGAGAGTGCCTAACAGAAGTATCCACATGCCATGATTTTTTTCCCCCCTCCCCCCACAGATTTTGTCACGTTGCAACCCAAAGTCACTGTAGTTTGGAGAATTTATGCACGTGCCACAAAGTGATGCATATCTTTAAAATGCAAGAAGTCGCTTTCAAAATTCTTGAAACCAAAAACTTAAGTGGGACATAAAATTATGTTCAGCCACCTTTACTGCCACGCTTACATCTAGAAGTCTATTGGGGTTGTTCTTTACAAGCTTCTCACATAACGGATATAATTTTTTATTTGTTCTTTTTGTTGCAAAATGGCTCAAAATAAGTCTGACTAGATGGAGCAGCATCTGTGGAAAAGCAATTTCAAGTGCTACCACAAACTATCCATTGGATTGATGTCTGAACTTTGACTGAACGCACTTCAATCTAAACCACTCCACTGTATCTATTGATGTATATTTACAGCAATAGGTAGTTTTGCTACTTTTTTATTCTCTATCAGGTGTTCAAGCATTTCCTTGCATTTAGCTCCATTCATCTTCTAATGAACTCTGACCAGCTGCTCTGTAGCTGCTAAAGGAATGAAGGTATTTTCATCTGCATATCTCTTCTAGTATTACTCAGATGTGTAGCTGAAGAAAAAAAAATGTATACCTCAAAAACGACTCAATTTAAGCACTCTGACATGTCCTCACCTGAGCTATGACTCTCTGTAGCTCCTCCAGAGTTACCATGAATCTTAACTGCTTCTCATGTTAAAGGATTGCATGTCTTGGTAGGTTTGCAGTTGTGCAATAATTAGTTCTTTTTTTAGCACGACAAGCTGGACGGTGCTGTGTCAAATGTCCAGACCTGTAGAGAACTTTAAACTTCTCCACAGACTTATCCCTCACCAATCTGCTGTGCTGCTTAGCTTCACAAAATCTGCCAAGAGATTAAACTTCACACAGGTAGGCTGAATGCAGACTGCACAACAGCGTTTCCAGGTTTTTTGTCTTTAAAAAGTTAAAAGCATCCGTCATTTTTCTTTCGCTTCACTATGCTGTGCTTCAACTGGGTTGGTCCACATTAGAGGTCACAACTGCTGTGAGACACACACACAAAAAAGTAGATTGTGTTGTAATTGTGTATTATATTGACTAAATTGATCCTATTTAAAGGCTAAAGGAGGTCAAATGATTGAACATAAAAATGTTTAATCCATCTATTTAATATTAATAAAAGAGATGTATTACAGAGTTGTGTTTATTTTCAGTGGTTTTGGGAAAATGCCCCCCTCCTCTGGATGCTGCTCCATCCAGTCAGACTTACGTTCTGAAAGGTCAGCTTGAGGCCAAGATCTGCACACAGCAGAGGCTACAGGTCCTTATCCGATCAAAGATTTATATTCATTAGCGAGGTGTCCTTCCCTGCAAGAGATCGTCACTCTGGGGGAGATGTCAGCATAAGTCTATCAACTTGACTTCCACATGTTAAAGTCAAGTTGATAGACTTATGAACATAAAAGATCCCAAAAGACAAACAAGTGGCCAATCAGTTGTGATTGCAATTAATCACAATTGATTGTGATTAATTACAGCTGCTTAATTGCACCATTTATGAATTTATTGTGAATAATAATCCCACACTGCACCCTATTGGGTCCTTGGCATAACGTAGCTAAATGACTAAGTATAGTGTTTTAAGTGAAAGGAGGAGTTTCCTCTAAAAACCCATCAAGAGTTTCCAGAAAACCTGCTGGACCTTGAAGTGAAAAGCTGTGCACATTTTCTCATATTCTGTCAGTCTTGTAAGTGTGAAACAATGAAACCTATTACTAAAATAAAAGTACGATTTTCACAAGGAATGGCTCTTCTACCACCAACCATTTTCTTCTGTGCAAATTGGTGGGTTTTTTGTACATCATGGGTGGACTGCGATTGTTCCCAGATCTCCTGGAAAGCCGGGCAGAAGCTCTTGATTTTCTCAGCATTGCTCATCAATGTCCGTCAGTCAGGTACATCAACAAGTACACCAAGTGCATTTGACACTCGTGTGTGTGTGTGTGTGTGTGTGTGTGTGTGTGTGTGTGTGTGTGTGTGTGTGTGTGTGTGTGTGTGTGTGTGTGTGTGTAAGCCTAGAAGCAGTGCTGACTGCAATGCGTCAGGGTAAGATTTGATCACAGACTCTTCAAGTGCAAAGAAAGGACAATCCATGTGAGCCGAGGCTAAATCTGCTGGATTATGATTCGTATTTTGTCCAGCAGATTTACTTCTCCTTTCAAACATCTAAAGGATAGCTGCTTTTTTTGGGGTGTGTTCTGGTTTTTAGAAAAAAAATTAAATAATTACTTTGAAAACCGTGGCTGAAATAGTTTTGGATACGATCCCGAATATATGTCTGAAATTAATCAGACTCATTTATTAACATTTATCTATATATGATATAGTTCCATGTTTTGTCTGAGTTTACAATAGCTTATTTTTATCATTAAAACAATAAAAATTGTTGCCATAGTTTGTCTATGTATTCTTTCATTTAGTACAATTATGCACTCTTTATTCATTTTCAGTTTTAGTTAACAGTGCTTGTTGCCCTGAATCTCTTATCAAGTGTATTAATCAGAACATTTTATAAATCATTTACGCTACTGGAGCATTAAAGATCACGAGCAGATAAAAAAAAAAAGAAAAAAAAAAAAAGATGAAAACCATCTTTATTAGTGAAAGCGCCATAAATGATCTGACAGAAGCAGCCTATGAGGTTAGCCTGCAGGAACTGTCCAGTAGTGCAACAAGGCTGCCCGGTGGCTGAGTGTGTACATTTGGAAGCTCCAGCGTGTTGCATGCTGTTCGCGGGGCTGTGCTACATGTGCAATACCCCAGGTGTCTGGTTCATGTACTGTAGGATACAGGCCCAGCCCACTTTGTTTGTGTATTTTAAGCACACAAGGAGCTAAACTAGGTCTTTCTCCTGTATCATCATCTCTCTGTTTCAGTGTTTATGGTGGAGATTTATGAGGCCGTGTTGTCCCAGAAAATATATGTTTGAGGGCCTCAAAGCTAACGCCGGGTAATACAGTAAGACGCATTCAGGCGCTTCCTCGTTTATCTCAAAGAGAGGTAGCACTGGGACAACATTTCTTCCCCCCGCCCCCCCCCCCCCCGCTCAACATGCAGCTAAAATTTTTGTGTTTTTACTTCTCTCCCTGCTTTTGGATGTTGAAACTTTTTCTTTTTAAAACAACAAAAAAACCTCCTCCGACACCAGCTTTTACATTTTAAACATTACATTTCTTTTTGATCAGTCATCATGGTCAATCCCATGACATCCGCCTGGGCAGATGGCACCTAACAGATGTTCATGTTTGCTGAGAACACAAAATGTTTTCCGAATTTCAGCCTCATTACAAATAAAAAGAGGAGAAAGAGACTGAGAGAAGGGGAGGCAGGCAGAAGACATTCCTGTTCCCATAAGGTCTCTTGCACAGATGTTGTTGCGCAATAAGTCATTGAAAATGAAAGCTCTCTAGTTAATGATGGAAACCACCAACTGGATGGTGAACTTTGCTTTGACAGCTGGAGGAGGAAAAACCCCTGGAACTGATGACAAACCAACTATGAGCCCACGTTTAAATGTAAAACATTACCTTTTGGTTCCCAAATGAAACACGGTAAGATATGAAATGCAGCGGGTCAAATAAAGACAGAGTTTTCTAAAGTAATAAACACAGGGTTTTAGAAGATATTCAAAATATCTGAGAGCAAACGGTCTTATTTTAAAGTGGAAAAAAACAAGAAATACACATTTTCAAATCCCAATAAGTCTTTCAGTTAGTTGTCTTTGAAAGCAGATAGAAAAGTACATTTTCTATTTGCCATAAAATACCTTTAGTTATTAAAATGCTGCGTATATCAGACATGATTCCTGAAAGATGGCCTCCGTCTCCTGAATTTCCTGACACTCCCCCCTCCAGCATTTCATTTCAACGACACTCTTCCATAATGCCGTTTAGAAACGTTCTTACGAGAGTTGGACTGAGAAGTAGTTCTTATGATGGCAGGAAAAAATTCAAGAACTTCTCAAGAACCAAACCAACATGATGTGAAGCTCAAACACTTGATTTTGCATGATGCACCATCTTCAAGATTTATCCAAGACAGTAAAGACTGTCATAAATAGCCAACTGTGAGGTTCTCACATCAATTTGTTTTTAAAAACTAATAGCTGGTAATGTATTGCATCATGGTGTAAAGCATTGAGCTAACAGACTGACACAAGCTCAAAGCTGCAAACAAGTTGATGAATTAAACAGGGCCACCTGATAGTACCTGAAGTGTTAGAGTGATTGTTCCAGTCATTCCAGGGAACTCGCTCTGCCTCCTCAGACTCTCATGCATTATTTATGAGAGCAGTCTAGGTTTGTACCTAAACCCTCTCTGGAAGTCACATTAAACACCCCGGGTTTTTAAGAGCGTTTAGAGACAACAATCGAACAGAAGCGTGAAGGCATTGCTACAAAGTCAATGAATCGATGCAATTATTAATAAGGCTTCTTTTCAATTAATAACTTAAAAGATTGGGATTTATATCATTCACTGAATTTGACTGCATCGTCTACAATTAGAGTTGAATGGGAGGGAGGACAGGTACTTGGATCTGAATCTGACAATAGGAATCAAATCAAATGAATTATTGAATCTTATATAACTAGATATAAACTAAAACTATTTGTGTTGTAAAGTGGTAAACCACTTGTGTTATATAAATAAACCAAATTTAATTAATAGCAAAGTACATTAGGAACGTCGTTGCAAAGGTTTTTAAAACATCAAATAACTAAATATTTATTAGTTTAAAGATTAGTTTAAAATGCAAACCTTAAAATTTGAACTTATTAAAGTTTACTTTGCATTGTATGAAAACTCACCAAGTAAAAGTCTTTTTCAAATGAAATTTTGATTAGCTTGCAATGACAATTTATTTAAATTTATTAATACAGTACATTTAAGTAGTAATTTTAGAAATGTATCATTATTGATATGTAATACAATATTAATCCAATTTTTTTAGCTGATAGCATTGGAGTATATTTCCCTGTAATAAGTAAATATTTTAATCTGATCATATTATTAAAACACTACACTCAAACTGTAACACCACAAATTACCTTGACATAAAATAATACAAAATACAACTAATATGAAATCATCATTCAAGAGTCTGCAACCTGATGAGGGCCGTGTACTGCATCTGTTGTCAAATCTGTCCTGCTTCCTGTCTGGCACACGTCGGACCAGCCTCCGTCGTTTTGGCAAGGAGACGGCTACACCCACATGACATCACTGACTGAAACCAGAGTCTTGAGTGTCTCTGATGTACCCGGGTCAAACACCGCCAGGCCCGTCCTGTAATCAGAGACCGGGGGTGGGTGGGAGGGTTGGGGGGGGGGGGGGGATGCCAACCAGTCAGTTTAGTCAAACAACCCCATCACAGCCAAGGCACACGACACATCACAGCTATTCACTGACCCGCAACCAGGTGCCCTTGTCATTACAGCAGCACACATCCATTCACTGCCGAGATGAAATGAGCTTCTCTGATTTGGGAGAGGGAACGCGGGGGTGGAGGTGGAGGAGGAAGCTCGTGTGCGTGGGCAGAGGATCAGGTGACCAGTCACTTTTCTGTTTTGTCTCAACGAGGTCACACCATCCTTTGACGAAATTAAAATGTCAGGAAGGAGAAACCTGCTTCAGTGAGACATATACGTAAATATCGCAATATATAAACAAAAGTTATGTCTCAATAAATAAAATAAATAAAATATACTGACCAAAAAAAAAAAAAAAAATCACTTTTTATATGTCTAGCTTGTTTTTATTAACTTAAATTTCTATCAAAAATGATTACAAAAATGCAACAGATTATGGGTGAGAATGCCTTTTCTGATCTTTCAATAGTTTATCTGATTGAAAACAAGGAATGACCTCAAGCAAGATTCTTTCAAAAATGGGTTTTTTTTGTACTTTTCAAAGAGGTTTTTAACATGTCCTCTCAGGCAGACAGCATGTATGTTGGACTTTGCAATACAATTGTGACAAAACATATTAGAAAGGCTGCATATCCGTTGACAACTGCCCTGAGATGGACAACCAACCTCTCTAAGTGTTCCCCTCCTCTTAGCCACTGATGGGCAGACATGGGCGCCACATTCCTGTCCTAATCCCCTCAGATGACCATACGAGGATAAGAAAAAAGATGAATGAAAACAAAATATAAATTGGCCCTTGTTTTATCAGTACTGCTTAATGTAACTTAAAAATAAAAACCATTTATCCTTTATGCTCCTGTGTCGTCCCTCCCTCAGATCATCTTCACTTCCTCGTTTCTTCCTAGTTCCCACTTCTGAACTGAAATTTACCATTGTTACACTGGTTTCTATGCAACAAAATTATCACTCATGCCGCTAAACAAAACACAAAGGTGAATTTTGAAATTTTTTTTACCAGCGATTCTCGAGAATCCCTATTCTCATGGAAAATAAATATTTTCCAATAATTTTTTTTTTTTTATTTCTCAACCTTATGTATGCAAATATGACAAATAATGTTTTAGAAATGTAAAGATGCTAAGGTACAGGCTCCCCGTTGCAACATTTTTTTAAAAAATTACATTTTTAATCGACTTGACTTAGAACGTTCTCATCACCATCTGACAAAAATAAATACAAAATTATTTTTAATGACCCTATTAGTGATATTTTTACTCATTTTAGAGACAAATGCTTCTCAAGAAACAAAATAAATATTATTTAAAACAAAAACAACAAAGTCCATCTGACGGAGTTGACACAGAACTGAAGGTGACAAACTAGTGAGTAAAATGAAGAACTTGGTACATGTGAAGTAATGCAATTTATGTAAAATACATTAAAATGAATTAATTGCACATTTAAGTGAGATTTGACAACAATTTCACTGAAAGAGTCACAAAAACTCTGATGGAGTTGACATCTGATGGAGGTGACAAAAAGACAAACTACCTTAAATTATATGATGTTAATCTGAAGAAGGATTAACATCTGACAAAAGAAAATTTTGTGAATTTTTTTTCACAAAATTTTATTTTGTGAAATAAAATTAAGCTTTCATTTCACAAAATTTCAAAGTTTTGTAAAATCTCAGTTATGGTGTTGACACATCATGATTGTGACAAAAAAGAAGAAAAAACTAAAGAACAACATAAGCTAACTAGCCTCTTAGCAAAGGAAGAGATAGGAAGTGGTCATGGGGTCCTCAGAAGTTCTGCTGCCCCCCCCAATAATGCCTGATTTTTTTTACATTCTTTTCATTTCTGACAGCGTTGACAAAAACTAGGAACAAATTTCAATGGAGTTGGAAAATATAAAAAAGTGTTTTTAATTCAATATATTGATACCTTTATAATTATTTACATGATACTTGTCATAATATATAATTTTAGTATTTCTTTAATTGTTTTAAACTATTATAATGTATTGAGTTCTGCTCCTGGACAAAGGCTTTTACAGGCATCATCCACCGACTACAATGTTTAAAATAAAAACATATTCAGCAAATAGCTGGAAAATATACATTGTTGTGCTCACATGACCCAGGTTAGTTTAGTCAGATATTTGAAAAAATTATATTTTGTGTATATTTAATTCGAATGTTGTGCTTCATCCATAGGACCTGTTTTGTCCCTATTCTCAAGGATCACAGTATTATAATAGTACTTTCAGCGTATGAAAGGGTAATATTTCACAGTGATTTAGGGAAGAATCAACTGTGATAAACTGCAACGATAGACATTGCATTGAAAAAAAAAGCTAATTCTTAAGCAGGAAGAATATTAATAATTTTCAACAGCTAAGAAAGCACTATTTATAGCCTACTACGACTACAGGGCGGAGGCGTTACGTTCTGTGACGGATTTCATGTCGCAACCAAACGACGCCGGCCGGCTCGTTTTAAAGGAGCCGCGTCACAGTCTGAGTCCAGACAGACTCACGCATCAGTCCGAGCCGAGCTGTGAGCAGGTGTCTGCGTGGAGCGAGCTGACCGCACGCTGCTCAACATCCAGCCGGTTGTCGTCCATTCGTCCCGATCTAACGAGCTGAGTGGAAGGAGCGGCGACAGAGATTAGTCGACGGCGATCTGCATCATCAGCTAGATGCTGTGCTTGCGTGTTAAAGCGGTGCCGCCTGCTCATTCTCAGGGCTCTCCTGCAGTTTCCGCTCGGAGCCCAGGTGCAGTGCAGCAGGAACGCTGCCCTCGTGTGGGAAGAAAATGTACAACAGCTAGTTCATGCCAACAACAGTAGTTTCATACTGCTCAACAAAAATAACTTCAAATTCGACTTTCATTGAAATCCATTAAGGTTTGGATTTTCACGCTGGTTACAAACTTATCAGGAAATCCACACAATGCATCTCCATTGCTTACGAAAAATCTTTGCACCGCTTTCCCCACTCATGATAAACAATTTGATACACTTTGCTAAGCAGATAAAGATGAAAGGGAAAATCAAGCACTTCTTTGCAGCAAAGTACCTTCAAGTCCAGATAATCCCGTTTTGGCAAAGAGCTCCGAATCAGATTAAAAACGCTGCATTGTTCCGGCATGTAATTCCTGCCCAGATATTGTTGTTTTTGGCTGCGTTTGGGAGGAAATGATCTGAATTACGTCTCAGTGTGTGCTTAATGTGCTCTTGCATTTGCCTGAATGCCACCTGTGTCTACAGGCGGGGATATTTACTACAACAAGCCCCAGTCCACACCTGCTTCCCTTCGTGTACGCTCAAGCCAAGTCTCAAGAAGCTGCACCAGATATGTGAAACAAATCCCCAACATCTTTTTTTTTTTCTTTCTCCCTCTTCTTCTTGCCACGGCCTTTCCATAGTTGTGTACCTGTTCTGCTGATAGATGGACGTTATATTTATACCAGGCGAGGCTTCTCAGGAGAAAGCCTCCCCTTTTCAGCTGCAAAGGCTGCTGACGGCAAGCTGAATTCTGCCTTACCGGCCACACAGCTCCCAGCGAAACAGATGGGTAATAAGGTCACAGCAGACGTCTCACCAGCATAGACAAATTGCAGACACACCAGCTGTGCTGACTCAGGACAACATTAAACTCAGGGGAATTAAATTAAGATCTTTTTTGGTAAAAAAAAAAAAAAAAAAAAAGAATATATATATATATATATATATATATATATATATATATATATATATATATATATATAAATATATATAGTCCTGATCAAAATCTTAAGACCAGTCAAAAAATTGCAAGAATTTGCATTTTGCACTATTGAATCTTAAGAAGGTTCTAAGTAGAGCTTCACAATGTTAAAAGAAGAAATCAGCGTAAGAGACAAAAACATTTGAGCAGGGAATTAATTTCAAACTGCATTTACACTCAAACATGATTTTTTCAGCTGATCAAAAGTTTAAGACCATAGCTAAAAAAAACAGAAAACCCCCCAAAACACAAATCAAAGTGTCCAAACAAGGACTCGGTAATGAGTAGCTCCACCATCTTGTTGATTACTTCAAACAATCGTTTAGGCTTGGTGCCAGTATTTCCAGGAGGCTAGTGGGATCGTTGCTCCAAGTGTTGTAGATGGCTTCACTGTCTGGAACTGATGTCCATTTTGTAAACTTCCCTTGCCATCCATCCCCAAATGTTCTCAATTGGGTTTAGATCCGGGGAACATGCAGGACGGTCCAAAAGAGTGATGTTATTCTGTTGGAAGAACTCCTTTGTCAGGCGAACATTGTGAACTGCAGCATTGTCCTGTTGAAAAACCCAATCATGACCACACAGACGAGGCCCTCAGTCATGAGGGAGGCCCGCTGCAACATCTCCACATAGCCAGCTGCTGTTGATGCCCAGCACAACCTGAAGCTTCATTGTTCCACTGAAGGAAAACGCTCCCCAAATCATGATGGCGCCCCCCCACTGTGCCGTGTAGAAAACATCTCAGGTGGGATCTCCTCGTCATGCCAGTAACGTTGGAAACCATCAGGACCATCGAGGTTATATTTTTTCTCATCAGAAATGACAACTTTCTTCCACCTTTCAATGTCCCACCTTTCAAAATCCAAACTAACAGTTTTGTGGCGTTGAAGAAGACGTGGCCTTTGAAGACGTGTTTTGTTTCTGAAGCCCTTCTCTCTCTCGCAGATGCCGTCTGATGGTTATTGGGCTGCAGTCAGCACCAGTAATGGCCTTAATTTGGGTAGAGGATCGTCTAGTGTCTTGACGGACAGCCAATCGGATCCTGCGGCTCAGAGCTGGTGACATTTTTTTGGGTCTACCACTTGACTTTTTTGTTCCATAACCCTCAGAATCATTTAAAAAATGCAAAATGACTGTGTTACTGCGTCCAACCTCAGCAGCGATGGCACGTTGTGAGAGGCCTTGCTTATGCAGCTCAACAATCCTACCACAATCAAAGTCAGTGAGCTTTTCTGCTTTTGCCATCAGGAGATCTTGACAGTGTAAAGACTTGACATGGAATCCAGATTTTTGCGCAGCTTTTGGCTTTTAAATACTATGGTCTTAAACTTTTGATCAGCTGAAAAAATCATGTTTGAGTGTAAATGCACTTTTCAATTAATCCCCCTCTCAAAAGTTTTTGTCTCTTTGTCTGATTTTTTCTTTTAACATTGTGAAGCTCTACTTAAAACCTTCTTAAGATCCAATAGTGCAAAATGCAAATTCTTGCAATTTTTTTGACTGGTCTTAAGATTTTGATTAGGAGTGTATATATGAAGGTTTAGGAGGAAGGAGTTGTTGCTCTGTTTTATTGTCATTTCATCTGGAAAATTATTGCTAACAGAAATACAACAAAAAAGTTCTTTAAAGCTCATTTGTAATCAGCAGCAACATTAACAGCAAACTTTCATCCAGTTCCTTCATTAAGATGTTTACCCCTATGAAAATTAGCATCACCTTGGAAAGACATGCAACATGCAGGTGCATCTCAAGTGAATTAAAAAGTAATTGAAAAGTCCATTAATTCCAGTAGCTGAAGAAAGTGAAACGTGCATAACAGATTCATTGCACGAAAGGCGTTTGTTAATGCTAGTTTGATGATTATTGCTTATTAAAAAAAAACATTCAGCCTCTCTAAATTAGAATATTTAATAAGACAAATTTAAATATGATTATTAATTAATTATTATTGTCGTTCTATGACCAACATTATTGTGTAGAAAACATGACAATTGCCAAGCAGTTTGTCATTAATGTCCTACAAGGATAAGTAGCCGCAAAATATAATTGCTAAAAAAATGTATCCAAGTATATTAATGGAAAGTTGAGTGGGGGGGGGGGAAGCATAGAAGATTCACAAACAGGTACAAGCAAAGACTACAGACGAGACTCCAACTGGAGTCAGTGTTTCAAAAGCCTTCAAATGTTGCAGGGTATGATATTAATTTGACCATTTTAATATTAGATCCAATTGTTTGAATATCCTAATTTAGTTTGTTTGATTATCCTAATTTTGTTTGATTTGGTGTGTGCAAGAAATATAGTCCTTTGTCAGAAAGAGCAGTGCATTGGTGCCATAGTCAAGAGTCCACTAGGTGCGCTCTTTACAAACAATAGAGCTTTGGAGCTGACGCCACAGCGTATGACGTTTATGGCGCTGGGAGCCATGTTTGCAGCCCACAGACCAAAACAAAGTAGTCAGAACACCTGTGTTTTCATTGTATTACTGACCGCAGCGAAGTTTTTTGCAAATTGGATACTGGATATTCGCCCTCTGCGGAGTAAGGGACGTTCAGCTCAAGGTTGATCCGATGTACGAACGCTAATTTCGGCCAACTGTTCTCTATCGATGCCTCCTGAAGCGCTCGGAGGTTCAGATAGGGACCGTCAATGTCCGAACACTCCTGTAAATAAATGCTTTGTCTTGTAACCAACTAATACAAAAAAGTGGCAATTCATGCTATTAAACGAGGCACACTATCCTCTATAAAATGTTTAAGTCATATTCAATAATTTAAATAATATTAAATGTTTTCTTCAATAGCTTCCAAATCGTGTCCCATCAACTCAAAATCTGTGTGAAATTGTTCTACTAGACTGTATAAATGAGGCACACTCATCTTTATTACACTTGAACACTTTATATATATATTTAGCCATTTCTTTAGTATTTTTCTTATATAGCTCCTAGGTCATGTGACCTATTAACTCAAATCTGTGAAATTATTCTACTAAACTATATAGATGAGGGATATTTTTATTCCATTTTGACCCCTTTTTTATTTTTAACCAAATTAATATTTTTTTTTAAGTTTATATTCATATTACCTCAGATGATAAGAACATTTGTAACCTGTAATGTTCAATTACATAAAATTCTAGGACTGGATCCATTTCATAACATGTTCACTTACCTGAAATATGTTAAATACAACAAATATTAAAGTGTGATCTGTTTCATAAAATTTACTTGTCACCTTTATTGTTTAATTACAGATTAAATGTTTACAGATTGGCTCTTTCATCTGGTTTGTGTCATGATGTGGCGGTGGAAACAAACGCAGCAGGCACTGGATGTACTTTATGAAGATGTTATTTTTAATTAACTAAACTAATTAAATCCAAAATCCAGGGAAAAGAAGGAAATCCAAAACACAATGAAACAGGAGACAAGGGATAACGAAGGTAACATGAAGATCTAAACCAGTGTTTCTCAACCCTGGTCCTCACCGCCCCCCTGTCCTGCATGTTTTAGGTGCTTCCCTTCTGCCACACACCTGAATTGTATCTCTGGGTGATTAACAGGCTTCTGTGGTACTTGATGGTCATGCAATAATTTGAATCAGTTGTTCTGGAATAGAGGCACATCTAAAGCATGCAGAGCCGGGGGGCGGTGAGGACCAGGGTTGGGAAACACTGGTTTAGATCTTCATGTTACCTTCGTTATCCCTTGTCTCCTGTTTCTCTGAAACTCGCTCCCCCACTTGTTGATGGTTTTGCTGTATCCTCTTTAATTGACGCCCATGTCGGTCCGCCTTCAAGAGGACATATCAGAACACACATCAATATGAATACTGTTAATTTGATAACACTAGTTAAATAGTTTACTTCAGAAAAATGTTATAACTTTGATGTCCACTGACAAAACTCGGACTTCGCTACCTAAACAATATTAGCCCGACTTAAACAAGGTTGACCCACTTAAATGAACTCAACAGAAACTGATCATGAGACACTCGGACTAAATAATAGCAAAATAAATTATGACACAACACTAACAAAGCGAATTTATTCACTCACCAGAATGGAAATGTCCGGAGCAAACCTGTAGGTATCTGGGGATGTTGGAGAAGGTGAAATCAGGGTCTCACCACTAGTGATGGTCCATCTGAATCCAGGCTCCGAGGCTTGTGCCGAGTAAAGAGGGGGCGTGTCCGATGAAGCCCCGCTTCCAGGCTCGTGTTGTCTTGCTGAAAACCACGTGACTGGCAACAAACGAGGCTTCGCGTTGCATGGGTCACGTGACTGCTTCATTTTGCGTGTCGGTTTTCAAAATAAAAGCGCGATGAGCCGCGCTGCATCATGGGTTGTTGTCCATTTGGTCTCGCATCAGAGAATATTTGTCTTCAGTGGCCGAAATAAAATGATCATTGACCGACATATTTGATGTGCATTGATGATGGCACTCATCAAAATGTAATGTTTGTTACTGCTTTTCTCAATTGTAGACTATGTTGTTTTTTAATGACTTTATATTTTTGTGATTTTATTATGTAAATCTCTGTGAACTGCATTGTTGCTGAAATGTGCTATACAAGTAAACTTGATTGTCTGAAATGGAGACACAAGAGGTAAATCTCTTCTGTTGGGAATACATTTGGGAATACTTTGACATTATCCTCACAATAAAATTCTTCTTAGATAATAATTAACCCTCCACCTCCCAATTTCTCACCTTCTGTAAATTTCCACTATTATTTGTAGTCTAAGAGGCTTGGGTATAAATGTCTGTTTTGGTCTAATTTTGAATTTACCCTTATATTTTAACCATAAAAACTATTTACCTTGCCTTATTTGAGATCATTATTTTCAGCACAACCTAAGCTTCATGATTTTACAGTATTTTCATTTTGACAAAATGCATTATCACATTGGACCAAAAAAAACACACAAAATCAAAATGCGAGTATATTTTTTACTATGAAATTCACAAAAATGTTGAATGAACCATTTTTCCAGCCTAAATGAAATTTTCTTTTGTAAATTTTAAGAACTTGTGTAAAAACTATTTAGTATGCATATTTTTACATCACATTGTGGGCAATTTCCCAGGTGTATTTTTATAACAATTTATAAATGTGTCACAATATCTCCATCACAAATTCTCTCCAACACCACAAGACTCACGTTTTCTTTTACAACTATTTACAAAATGTTTGACGATGTTTCCATCACAAATTCATTTCCTCCTCCGTCCCCCAACCCCTTTCAACTATGTACAAAATGGCTGTCAGCCGAGGTCTGCAAGCTCAAACAAAATGGCCGAAAATGCTTTCTGATTGGTTGCTTCAGAAATGTGGTCGTTTGAGGAAATCAGGAAAAATGGACTTCCATGTTGCATTCATTCACTGTTTGGTCATAAAACATTTCGGATTGAGCAGTACATGCGCAAAACAATATGACGGACATGATCGATCATATTTCTGGATTTATTTGGAAGTAAATATGAAACAAAATCAATATAAAACACTACTTTTATAAAGTTTGAGGTCTCTGGTGTCCAACAGGACTTGAAATGCACACTCCTCAGGTCGTCTTTTTTTTTATACAGAAGCCTTTTGCATCCATGATGTCAGCCCGCCACGGGGCGGGCAGCGACTGCAAAGGGCTAATTAGCAAAGAGATATCAGTCTTTCACAACAGAAACAGATTTAATGGTGTTGCAAAACTAAAATTCAACATCTAGCCAAATATATGGGATCTGAGCTAATTATAAATCCAAGAAAAAGTGAACACCCCAAAAGGCACTGCCCTCCCAAGACACTAAAACATCAAAGGTCTTTATTTTCAAATCAGTCTGACATAAAAGAAAACCCAACACAACCACTGACATTCAACATAAACTAGGATTAGATTGACTACAAATCATTTTAATAATTATAATAATTTAATAATAAGACAATTAAATATGGTTTCATTGATTCTCCTGTTGCTAAATGCGAGTTTGAGGAAAACTTTGTGACAATATTCCATTTAGTAATTTTTGGAAGTATGATCCAACTGAGTGACAAGGCTGTTACAGTTTCACCAGCAGATGTCACTAGTGAATCATGAATGAAGCAGCAAGTAATGAACCTTTTTGCAAAGCAAAGGGCTGGAAAGGTTCATTGTTCCATGAGGCTTTATTTGCCCATCACTACTCACCGCTGATACCAGGACATTCGTCTTCTTTTAGTTAGCTCCGATAGCTTAGCCTCTTCGCGTTGTTTCCAAGTAGGAAAATGTTGAAAAGAAAGTCCGTTTTACATATTTTGAACTTTTCGCTCGTGTGATCGGACATTACATCCAATAGAGCTTTGGAGCTGACGTCACAGCGTATGACGTTTACGTCGCTCTGCGCCATTTTTGGTGTCCACAGACAAAACAAGCTAGTCAGAACACCGGTGTTTTCATTGTGTTACCGACCGCAGTGAAGTTGTTTTCGAGTTGGATACTGAATATCCCGCACTCCGCGGAGTAAGGGACGTTCAGCTCAAGGTTGATCCGATTTATGATCGCTAATTTCGGCCAGCTGTTCTTTACTAGTCCGAGTTTCACAGCTGCTGTCAATGTCCGAACACTCCTGTAAATTAATGCCTTGACTTGTGACCAACTGATACAAAAGAGTGGACATTTATGCTATTAAACGAGGCACAATATTCTCTATAAAATGCTTAAGTCATATTCAATAATTTAAATAATTTTAATATTAAATGTTTTCTTTAGTAACTTCCAAATTGTGTCCCATTAACTCAATCTGTGTGAAATTGTTCTACTAGACTGTATAAATGAGGCACACTCACCTTCATTATATTTTAACTTTTTATATATTTGTAGCTATTTCTCTAGTCAAAATTTTGTATTTTTCTTAAATAGCTTCTAGGTCATGACCTATTAACTCAAAATCTGTGTTAAATTATTCTACTAAACTATATAGAGATTAGGCACATTTTTATGTCATTTTGACCCCTTTTTATTTTTAACCAAATATTTAAAAAATATATTTTTTAAAAGTTCATATTCATATTACCTCAGATGATAAGACCATTTGTAACCTGTAATGTTCAATTACATAAAATTCTAGGACTGGATCCATTTCATAATGTTTACTTACCTGAAATATGTTAAATACAACAAATATTAAAGTGTGATCTGTTTCATAAAATTTGTCACCTTTATATGTTTAATTACAGATCAAATGTTTAAAGGTCCTTCATCTGGTTTGTGTCATG
Source organism: Poecilia picta (assembly GCA_033032245.1). NCBI lineage: Eukaryota > Metazoa > Chordata > Actinopteri > Cyprinodontiformes > Poeciliidae > Poecilia > Poecilia picta. Next base: position 19,007,900 of record CM065364.1, read on the forward strand.
ATGTGGCGGTGGACACAAATGCAGCAGGCAGTGGACTTACTTTATGTGGATGTTATTTTAATGAACAAAATAAACAAACTAAATCCAAAATCCAGGAAAAACAAGGAAATCCTAAACACAATGAAACAGGAGGGATAACAAAGGTAAAAACTGGCAACGTGGTGAGCAGGGTAACAAGTTGGACTGGCAAGTTGTGACTGAAACAGAGGAGCTTAAGTAGTGGGACAATGACCTAAATGAGAAGAGTGATAGCAGGTGTGAGTAATTTAGCACAGGAGCTGCTGAGGGCTTTGGAGAAGGAGGCACAGGGAAACTAAGGAGATCTGCCGGGAACACAAATGGGAGGAAACAGGGAACTGAAAAATACTTCTAATACAAAATACACTAATAGTAAAGAAAACCTGATGAACTAGGAGAGAAAGATATGAGGGAAACCAGAACCGAACATAAATAGAAACAAGGCTGATCTAACAACAATAAGAACTAAGGAACACAGAGCAAGATAAACTAGATCTAAAGAAAGAAATAACCCAACTAGAATTACTAAAGAAAGATACACTCAGGTATGGAACAATAACTGAACCTATGGTGATCAAATTAAGAAATAAACATGACTAGAAACCCTGCAGGGAGGATGAAATAAGAAATAACTAGAAGGATAAAATAGAATTAAACTATAGTCATTAAATAAGGCTTGACATGGACTCAAGATAAAGAAAAGCAATAATATAATTTAACTCTAATAATATCAAAAGGACCATGAAGGGCTAAAGCGAATTAAAACATGAAGCTAAATAAAATGAAAAGCAAAACAAACCCAAAAACTCAGTGTCCTGACAGTTTGCTTGTTAGATTAAATGTAACATGCGGATGTCTGATTATATAATAGTTTACTTTAATCAAATAAAATATATAAAAATATAATATTTCATTACATGTATGTTTATTACCTGAAATATTTAAATATAAAATTTTTACTTAAAATATGATTCATTTCTTCACCTGCAACTTGAAGTGCTTGAATCAAACGATTCATGAATGTTTAATACATTAAATGATTAAATGATGACTATGAGACCAACATCATTGTATAGAAAACATGACAATTGCCAAGCAGTTTGTCATTAATGTCCTACAAGGATAAGTAGCCACAAAATATTGCTAAAAAAAATGTATCCCTTTGTCAGAAAGAGCAGTGCATTGGTGCCATAGTCAAGAGTCCACTAGGTGCGCTCTTTACAAACAATAGAGCTTTGGAGCTGACGCCACAGCGTATGACGTTTACGTCGCTGGGAGCCATGTTTGCAGCCCACAGACCAAAACAAAGTAGTCAGAACACCTGTGTTTTCATGTATTACTGACCGCAGCGAAGTTTTTTCCAAATTGGATACTGGATATTCGCCCTCTGCGGAGTAAGGGACGTTCAGCTCAAGGTTGATCCGATGTACGAACGCTAATTTCGGCCAACTGTTCTCTATTGATGCCTCCTGAAGCGCTCGGAGGTTCAGATAGGGACCGTCAATGTCCGAACACTCCTGTAAATAAATGCTTTGTCTTGTGACCAACTAATACAAAAAAGTGGCAATTCATGCTATTAAACGAGGCACACTATCCTCTATAAAATGTTTAAGTCATATTCAATAATTTAAATAATATTAAATGTTTTCTTCAATAACTTCCAAATCGTGTCCCATTAACTCAAAATCTGTGTGAAATTGTTCTACTAGACTGTATAAATGAGGCACACTCATCTTTATTACACTTGAACACTTTATATATATATTTAGCCATTTCTTTAGTATTTTTCTTCAATAGCTCCTAGGTCATGTGACCTATTAACTCAAAATCTGTGTTAAATTATTCTACTAATGAGAGATATGAGAGATATTTTTATTCCATTTTGACCCCTTTTTATGTTTAACCAAATTAATATTTAAAAAATATATTTTTTAAAAGTTCATAAAATATATTACCTCAGATGATAAGAACGTTTGTAACCTGTAATGTGCAATTACATAAAATTCTAGGACTGGATCCACTTCATTACATGTTTACTTACCTGAAATATGTTAAATACAACAAATATTAAAGTGTGATCTGTTTCATAAAATTTACTTGTCACCTTTATTGTTTAATTACACATTAAATCTTTACAGATTGGCTCTTTCATCTGGTTTGTATCATGATGTGGCGGTGGAAACAAACACGATTTTCTTTTACAACTATTTACAAAATGTTTGACGATGTTTCCATCACAAATTCATTTCCTCCTCCGTCCCCCAACCCCTTTCAACTATTTACAAAATGGCTGCCAGCCGAGGTCTACATAGAAATCTCCCGTTAAGAGCTCAAACAAAATGGCCGAAAATGCTTTCTCATTGGTGGCTTCAGAAATGTGGTACGTTTGATGAAATCAGAAAAAATGGACTTCATGTTGCATTCATTCTCTTTGGTCATAAAACATTCCCGGATTGCGCAGTACATGCGCAAAACAATATGACGGACATGATCAATCATATTTCTTGTTTTATTTGGAAGTAAATATGAAACAAAATCAATATAAAACACTACTTTTATAAAGTTTGAGGTCTCTGGTGTCCAACAGGACTTGAAATGCACACTCCTCATGCCGTCTTTTTTATACAGAAGCCTTTTGCATCCATGATGTCAGCCCGCCACGGAGCGGGCAGCGACTGCATAGGGCTAATTAGCAAAGATATATCAGTCTTTCACAACAGATACAGATTTAATGGTGTTGCAGAAGTAAAATTAAACATCTAGCCAAATATATTGTATCTGAGCCAATTACAAATCCAAGAAAAAGTGAACGAGTCACATGCTGTTAGACAAAAGGCCCATGGTAAAGCGTTACATTTTTGATTCTGTTATACTCTAAGGTCCATTTCTCGTGAAACAGAAACTTATCAGGGACACAGAAACATGGTGAGATTTCAGGGAGTGTCTTCAGTTCATATAATCAGCTAACCTCCTCCTTCTCCTCAGATGCTACACATACTTTTTTAGAAACTCTTTTCAAATGTAATGGTTAAAGCGTCTCCTTTCAGCGCTGAAAGTGAATAAAATAAGTAAAGTCTGAATGCTTTTCTTGGCTGATTTTATGCTCCATGTGTCAATATAAATTATGATTAATCGATTGGGATTTCCATCCCCAACAACCCCAACAGGCACTGCCCTCCCAAGACACTAAAACATCAAATGTCTTTATTGTCAAATCAGTCTGACATAAAAGAAAACCCAACACAACCACTGATGTTCAACATATACCAGAATTAGATTGACTACAAATCATTTTAATAATTATAATAATTTAATAATAAGACTATTAAATATGGTTTCATTGATTCTCCTGTTGCTAAATATGAGTTTGATGAAAACCTTTTGTTGGTGGCAACAAAGATGGCGCGTTGGTTCCCCTGTCCATCGTCGTGGCTGATATTTTGTGAAAATCCGGCAGAAATGCTACACTAATCGACTCAGAAATACTCTGCAGACACTCAGTAGCGATGAAAAATGCCATGTTTAGACATAAGAGCTAAGCTGTTAATATGAGACATATAGTCACGTTTGACTTTCGAGGGGCGTTTCTGGGCGGAGCTTGGTAAGGTCCGTGGAGCGCATACTGTACATACTGTACATTGCGACGAAGTGGTTCGGTTTGTGTTTACCACTTGTCCCTTAAATATATTTCTAATGTATTTAATCTTCCCATAGTTGGTCATGATGCTTTAATTTAAACGTTGCTGTTGTAACTTTGCTTCACTCATTATCCCGGGTTTGAACCGTTGGATGAATATGAGTGTTTATTTTGGCTCATTGACGGATTTTTTTTTTTGTTTTGCTTTTCTTTTTACTCACCATTGCTTGTCCTTTCAGGTAGACGCTACAGCCTGACCGGGTGTGTAGGAAGGGCCGGTGTATGACGTCACTGATTGGGTTATACCAAACGGAGGGAGTTTGTTTTGGATCGGTTTTTTTTTCCTTTTCTTTAAAGCAACCTTTTGAGATGCTCCGTATTAAATGTTTTATTTGGCAGACCACTTAGTTAGGTGGCTTAGCTTGTAAATGAGATTAATGATGTTATCCATGTTTCTTTGTTTAGATTTTGTTGTTTAGTTTGACCTGTTTTGCTTTGGTATGGTTTAATGGCGTGCAGATGCGTTACCAATATGAGACCAGTAAGATTGCAGGGGCGCTAAACAATAAAATCCACCAGAAGAAACCGGAACCTCACTGAAACTGTGTACTCAATGTAAATCAGAACTTTGGATAGGAAGAGCCTTGCAGACGTATTTGGACCCCTTAAACATTTCCTCGTTTTGTCACAGACTTTGACAGCTTTGATGAAAACCGTCTTATTGTAGACCGAGACTCAACAGGAAGACTAGTTGTTTTGCAATCGGAGAGTTGTGGTTTCATTTCCAGCCTCTTCACTTGAGTTGACGTGCCCTTCAGCAAGGCATTTAAGTTACATACTTGTATGGCTGTGTATGAATTCAGGCGCATTTGTGAATTTGGCTCGGACATCAAACTGATTCCCCTGTGCTTAGCTCCATCCATCTTCAACTCTGACCAGGCTGACCTGTTTCTGCTTGTTAAAGACAATCCCACAGCATAATGCCGCCACCACCATGTTTCACAGACGGAATGGTGTGAAAGTGCAGTGTTAGTGTCATGTGCAGTGTTAGTTATCCGCCACATGTAGTGTTTTCCATTCACCGGATTTTGAACTTATGTGATGAAGGATAGAGTACAAAAGGGATGAGTTCTCTTTCGTAGGAATGTTTAAAAATGATGGCAAAGTTATTGAACATTTAAATAAACTACAAAGTAGTCCTTATTTAAACACTCTTCATTTGAATAAATAACGACAACAGTCAATGTGGTAAACCATAACATTTTAACAGAATCTCAAACAAACAGGCACGTTATAACTTGTCTTATTGTGGCTCAGTTGCCTATATTAAAAGTCTAATTCTCATCCCTGTAGTAGAACTGCCAGAATTACAACACTGTGAACAGTTTGAAAAGTCAAAATGCTTTATCTCCTTAAATAGAGCAACATATAAACAATACGCTACCATAGAAGTTTGGCAAATAAAAGTCCGTGTTCAGTGCATAATGTGCATGGCGTTGGAGAAGATACATTCACGACCCCGTGGTCTTCAGCTTCACTACTCCGTGTCTGAGCTCTCCACTAGCTCCGTGTTGTGGGTCAGCATGTAGTTGTCCATGTCGATGGAAGTGCAGTTGTTGATCGAGTAGCGCAGGCGCTCGGTGAGGACGGCCTGGCTTGTGTAGGGGGGCAGGCGGAGCAGGAAGAAGCAGGTCTGCGCGGTAGGGAGTCCGTTGATGGGCTGACGTCGGAAAGAAAGAGGAGCAAATACGCGCTGAGGCTTATTTTTTGCCATTTCGAATAAATCGGCGGACAAAGCGACGCCTCACCCTGTCGACTTTGATGATTTGGAACTTCTGCGAGATGTCGGCCAGGTTGGAAGGCAGCCGGGACCTGCCGGAAACGAACCGCAGGAAGAGCACCCGCTCCTCGTTGGTGAACTCCTTCAAGCTCTGCCAGAACCAGCAGATCAGCTGGTGGCTCTCCGTGATGTCCCGGTAGCGCACGAGTTTCTTCAGCATCTCAACGGACACCTCCGGCAGGCCGCAGACCAGCTGCTCCAGCTGCTGGGCGGTCAGCAAAGAGAGCAGGGGGACAGGGATGATGGTGGACATGCCCTCTCTGACCGCGTCCACCTGGACAGAAAGGAACAAGATGCAGGCAGAGATGGTCACAACGTTATTTATGGCATATATATATGAGCAAAGTTTTTTAGTTAAAAGGAAACATTCAAATATTTTTTCTTCGAAACGTGTTAAAGTGCAACTCTGTAATGTTTTGTGGATTTAAAATCAAGAACTAGAAAAAGAAAAACATATCAGGGTTTAGATGATTTCACCTGGTACTTGATTGGAGCACATTTAGCAACGGCACACGTTTCTAGGAAACAGCCTCCAAACCCGAGACTCATTTTCACATATTTCTGTTAATTATTTGCAGGATCAAAATCTTAAAATGTTATTCACTGATTCTTCTTCTTCCATATATCCTGAAGAATTGCACCACACAGTACAGGCTAGTTAATTTTTTTAATGCTTCCAAACCTCCTAATCAATTTGACACAATTAAGACTCCCAAACCTGTGAATCCATTTCATGCAATCTGTAGTCCAGAGCTCTCTCTACATATTCAGTGCGGTTGGAAAATGTCAGGGAGATGTTTTGACCTCGAGGGACCACCGGTACCAGCCTTCCATCTGCGCTGTGAGCCATGAATGAATCTAGAGGGATCATCTACGGAAGGAAGAGTTGAGACAGAAAAGGAAACGGTTGAAAGGAAATGACAAAGACGATGACAAATAATCTCTGAAGCATTTGGCTTGAACATCTTCGCACCACGTGGAAGTTGTCCGCTGTGATTCCACTGTTTTCCAGGTGAAGGATGCCTTGGAGGGTGCGGTAAGTGAGGAGGTCCACCTCCTCCAGGTCAGCGCTCGACAGCGGCATGCAACAAAGCTGCTTCCACACCCACGGAGCCAGATGTAAATCCAGAGGCTTCTTAGTGCGGATGGCCACGGCCATCAGGATACCGAGGAAGCGAAACTGTGCCATGTGATCCTCCGAGTGAGCCCCCGGGTTAAGCAAGAACCTGCGAGCGTTTGGAGTCATTGCTAGCGGTGAGGCCGTTTCTGACGACGAGATATTCTGCTTGAAGAATAAAGCCTGTTAAGAGTTTCACCTGTCAGTGTTGCAGCCCACATCTGCAAAGCTGTTGGGAGTATGAATGAGGAGGTCCACCACACCAGACTGCAGCTCCTAGTAAAAAAAAACAAACAAAAAATGTGTTACACTATTACCTTACAGGAAGTACATAATTTATCGGCTCTGACGCTTTCAGACATGCGCGGTTCTCACCTACCTGGCACATCTCAGTGATGGTGTCATCAAACACTCCGCCGGCATCGTCGGCCCCCTCCCCAACCAGTTTCACCTTCCAGGCTCGGGACGGCAGCCGCAGCTCCAGAGGGTTCAGGTTCACCACCTGCTTCGCAATCTGCACAAAGATGGGCTTGCTTGATCGTCCTCTGTGGGGAGGGAGTGAGATTGGGTTTGAAGCAAACGCAATGAAATAATTCAAGTAAAACAATCAACACCCTAAATGAACGTCCTAAAATTGGTTTGGCCAGCTGAAAACGCAGCATGCCATTAGGTCAACCAAGCGTCTTTGTCCCGGAAAAGAAAAAAAACCCCTAAAGACATTCCGGTTTAGCCACTGGACTTTACAACACGGTCATTACCTTGTGGAAATCCGTTTCACTGTGATTTGCGGCCCATATGTTTTGCCCTGGGTCATGGTCCTGCCGATTGAGCGCACAAGAGGCAGAGTGTTGACCTTGGGGGACAACAGGCCTCTGAGTTCACCCCGGATGATGGCTGTTGCCCCCGAAGTATAGCGTGAAGCGGAGATCTGGACAAAAGCAAGGGGAAGACAAGTAAAATAAAAGCAGAGCGGTGCATTACGGTAGGACAAGAGAATCGCAACCTCCAGCAGTGGACAAATTTGTTGGCACAGCGTCCTAACATTATTTGATTCTCAGTGCAGTAACAAGAATCTAGTTTTTGTTTTTTATTCAGGAGGGAACATCATTAAAACTCAACTGTGGCACAATTGTCTTTTTGAGATAATTGTAACTGAAGCATTTGTTTAAATGTATCCATTCCTTTGTTACGTTGACTGAGGTTTCAAGAAACTTATAAGTTCACATCCACGACTTTCTGCTTGTATGCATACAGGCTGACATAGGGACCTATTTCTCTTAGTGAAACAAGTAAAGCAGACGTGATTTGAACACCCTGGTTGCAGCGCAAACGATAAAAAAAGTTTTAAACTGGAATTGTGCCAAACATGGTTGGACGAGCGGCAGAGCTTAACTTTCCGTCATGCACCCTGATGGGGGGGGGGGAGAGTAAATCTGCAAAGGCCTGCAGCAAAGAGTGACATCTTGAGGACACCAAGTGTCCATAACAGCTGCTGTACACCGTCTGCACGCAAACCAGCTGTTGAGTGACACCCTAAAAAACCCCCGAAATGAAATGCAAACGTGGAGTTGTTTCCTAAACTCTTCTGGGATTTTTAGCGCTTTGATCTGATGAGATCATATTGAGTTTTTCAGAACTTCAGCCAGGAGTGAAGTAAAACAAAGAATGTTTCTCTTCCACGGCAACCTTGTTAGAGAACACTGCTTAATGAATTCAATGATCAAACATAACTTAAAAGTAACATCACCTTGCCTAAAAGAGGCCTCTGTTTTTATGAGAAGCTCCTACGCTTTCCGACACGCAACGATCCTCCTCCTCGTTAACAGCCATCTTTTTAGGAGTGTTTGACTGAGAAGTAGTTTGTATAATGAGCTCAGCAGGTAGCAGTTCCACCAAGTGTTTGCCAATTGCTGCTGCCGCTAGTCTGGAGGAGCCGTCTGGGGAAGGGATGGTGTGTGAGGCAGCAGCTCCAAGAAGGAGCTTCATGAAAATAAACAGCTTTGTGACAGCAAGCACTGACGCAACCTGAGAAACCTAAAGTAACACTCCAGGTATGTTTTTGATGAGACAATAACATCATAACATGATGTAAAGCTAAAAGAAAAAGAAGTCAATTTTACATAATATTGCTCTTTAAATAAAAATGAATTGTTGCAGACTATGCTGGTAAACTGAAACTGGGCCGTCATTAGGTTTTTCAGACAGAAAACCCAAAGCATACAGGAAAATGTCAAACACCAAAAAGATTCAAACACAAAACGAACCTCCATTCATGGCCTAAATCTTACAGAAAATCTGTGCATGTGCTAAAGTAAGGAGAGTGTAAGTGAGGACTCTGTGCAAAGTGGAACAACGGAATACCTTTCTGTAGGCTTTAACCTTGTAAAATATTTAAGAGAGTGCTGGAGTACAGATAAAAAGGGGTTGACGCAAAGCACTAACTGCAGAGGTGGCAATATTTTAAAAAAGAAAATGTACTGAGTAACTCAATTATAAGGTTTGATTTCTCTAAAATCTGTGAGATCAGTGTGAGATTTTGCTAATGGAAGAAAAAAAGCTCCCATTTCTTCTTTTTTCTTTTACACACACAACATGTCTGTGCTCGAGAAACACAGCAAAGGGATTGAACATACCTGACTCTTGGTGTCCAGATTGAGCAGCCTCCAGGACTTATACATGAGATCAGAGAAGTGGTAGAGCACCCTGAGGCGCATGCAGAGGACATCAGGGCTACAGTCCTTCAGAGTGTTGTACTGCGGAGGAACTGACTGGGGAAGGCCAAGCTGCAGCTGTCCAGAGCCACCTGCCAGAGAAGATAACACACAGGGGTCACGCTTCCGTTTCCTTTCGTAGATCAGAAAGCATTTGTGAGCAGAAAAAGTGGGACTATACCTGAGTTTTTTATCAAGACACAAGGGGTTGTCCATGCAGCACTGTGGCAGCGGCCAGCAGAGATCTGCCTTATGGTTTTGCCCTGCAGAGCGGCAACGAGCGTCGGCTCCTTCACTTGATTAGAGTGTCCAAGACCGAGCTGGTACGAACAGAGAAGCAACGCAATCGCACAAGTCCCCGAATGTGGGAAATGCATCGAAACGTCAGGACGCGCTCGGTACCTGTCCCTCGCTGTTGCAGCCCCACGCGTAAACGTCTCCGGTGGAGGACAGAGCCAGCACGTGTTCACCGCCCACAGCGATGTCTTCTATAAAGAGCCCCTCCAGAGACGGCACCACCTGCGGCGTGGATTTATTCTTCAGCATGGGGTCGGGCAGACCAATCAGACGCTCTGCAGAATCAACACGAAAAAAGAAGAAAAGACCGAATGCATTTCCTTTTCTGCTGGCACACTTTAGATTTCGTCAGGACAACAAAAACAGTTCTAAAAAATATGTACAAAATGATTTCTTGTGGTATCATGAGGCACAATAATAAAAGGGGGTGACGGCAGCCATGGCTGCAGAATCAGAAAATGTACTTATATACAGGTGCTGGTCATAAAATTAGAATATCATGAAAAAGTAGATTTATTTCAGTAATTCCATTTAAAAAGTGAAACTTGTATATTATATTCATACATTATATACAAACTCATATATTTCAAATGTTTATTTCATTTAATTTTGATGATTACAAATGACAACAAATGACAATCTCAAATTCATCATATCAGAAAATTAGAATCTTGTGAAAAGGTTCAAAATTGATGGCACCTGGTACCACACTCTAATCAGCTAATTCACTCAAACCACCTGCAAAGGCCTTTAAATGGTCTTTCAGTCTAGTTCTATAGGCTACACAATCATGGGGAAGACTGCTGACTTGACAGTTGTCCAAAAGACGACCATCGACACCTTGGACAAGGAGGGCAAGACACAAAAGGTCATCGCTAAAGAGGCTGGCTGTTCACAGAGCTCTGTGTCCAAGCACATTAATAGAGAGGCGAAGGGAAGGAAAAGATGTGGTCGAAAAAAGTGTACAAGCAAGAGAGATAACCGCACCCTGGAGAGGATTGTGAAACAAAACCCATTCAAAAATGTGGGGGAGATTCACAAAGAGTGGACTGCAGCTGGAGTGAGTGCTTCAAGAACCACCACACACAGACGTATGAAAGACATGGGTTTCTGCTGTCGCATTCCTTGTGTCAAGCCACTCTTGAACCACAGACAGCGTCAGAAGCGTCTTGCCTGGGCTAAAGAGAAACAGGACTGGACTGCTGGTGAGTGGTCCAAAGTCATGTTCTCTGATGAAAGTAAATTTTGCATTTCCTTTGGAAATCAAGGTCCCAGAGTCTAGAGGAAAAGAAGAGAGGCACTTCATCCACGTTGCTTGAAGTCCAGTGTAAAGTTTCCACAGTCAGTGATGGTTTGGGTGCCATGTCATCTGCTGGTGTTGGTCCATTGTGTTTTCTGAGGTCCAGGGTCAACTCAGCCACATACCAGGAAGTTTTAGAGCACTTCATGCTTCCTGCTGCTGACCAACTTTTTGGAGATGCAGATTTCATTTTCCAACAGGACTTGGCACCTGCACACAGTGCCAAAGCTACCAGTACCTGGTTGAAGGACCATGGTATCCCTGTTCTAATTGGCCAGCAAGCTCTCCTGACCTTAACCCCATAGAAAATCTATGGGGTATTGTGAAGAAGAAGATGCAATACACCAGACCCAAAAATTCAGAAGAGCTAAAAGCCACTATTAGAGCAACCTGGGCTATCATAACACCTGAGCAGTGCCACAGACTGATCGACTCCATGCCACGCCGCATTGCTGCAGTAATACAGGCCAAAGGAGCCCCGACTAAATACTGAGTGCTGTACATGCTCATACTTTTCATGTTCATACTTTTCAGTTGGCCAACATTTCTATAAATCCTTTGTTTTTATTGATCTTCAGTAATATTCTAATTTTCTGATATGCTGAATTTGAGATTTTCATTTGTTTTCATTTGTAATCATCAAAATTAAATGAAATAAACATTTGAAATATATGAGTTTGTATGTAATGTATGAATATAATATACAAGTTTCACTTTTTAAAATGGAATTACTGAAATAAATCTACTTTTTCATGATATTCTAATTTTATGACCAGCACCTGTATTTTAAGTAGTGTGCCTTAAAACCTTCACACGAAACATTTATTCTTCCAGATAGAAAGGAAAATGGCCACCAACATTGTTCCAGCTTTGCTAAATTAAAAAAATAAAATTGTCCACTTTCTACAACATAGGTTTGCTCTAGCAGTCAGACATACCTTGTCCAAATGTGTAAACATGTCCATCGCAGCTCAGCGCCACAGAAAACTGGGTCCCACAGCAGACTTTCTTGATCCCCTTCTTGCAAAGCTGCTCCACTTTCTAACCATAAAAGAAACACAGACGATATTTCAGCTCTGGTGAAGTAAAACCAAAACGTAACTTTCTGCAACTCCTCGCGTCTTTCCAGTCTCGTTCGTAATCGTAAAATACAATTTTAAGTCGGCTCTGGAACATTGTTTTGCTATGGGAGTGATAACATACCTGAGGATAGTATTTAGCGGTGGAGGAACCGGTTCCAAGTTTGCCGTAATCCCCGTCTCCAAATGCCCAAACGACGCTCCCATCCAAAGACACCACTAATGTGTGGTTGAGGCCGCACGACACCTGAGAAAAGAAAACACGCTTTTATGTTATTTGATTTTTTTCTACTACAAAAGGGGGGTTAAAGCCACAATTTAAACTGAACCACATTCATTTCCTACCTGTCCTACATGGTATCCCTCAAGCGCAACGACCCTTTCAGGCAGCATCTTGTTAGACGTCGACCTTAGACCCAGGCGCCCCGATTCACCACTGCCGAAGGTGAACAGCTTCCCATCTGCTGTGACCACGGCGGAGTGTCTGAAGCCACAGGCAAGCTGGCCAAACAAAGGATTAGCGTTTTCAAAACGTTGGCAATAAGAGCCTCAGTAAATGAATATTTGCCACCTGTTTTAAATTAGTCTTTCTAACATTTCTGTTCTCATCCAGGGAATGCTGCATTTTAAAACAGGCAAAGAACCAACAGAGTGTTTATTTATGCTCCCAGTTTTAAAGACTGTTGTTCAATTTGGGAGCCGCGTCTAGTTTTGGTCTCATTGTGGAAAGTGAATATGTCTGCAGGGTGTGCAGTCTATCAAACTATTTTCCTATAAGAGTCTGTTCAATCTCCTCTTTATGTATTTTTTGTACTTATTGCCTTACAAAGTTACTTGTAAGGCAATAAAGATGATTGCTAACACCAACATTTGGGGCTTTGGGTATGCAACAACAATATGCAACAGTTGGGTTTTCCTGATACAGTTGGAAAATGGAAGTCCATATAAAGACATTTTGGATTTCTAGGCTTTATGATTTACTCTGATTATTATTAGAATTAACATTATTACACGTAAATAACATTATTTTTACTTTATATTTTACAAATCAAATACAGACAAACATCAAAAGTCCTTCTGTAACCGGAGTTCTCTTCCGACAGCGCGAGTAACAATGAGATGTAGTGAAATCAGTGGAGCTCAGAGCTCAGAGCTCCAGCCGTGGTTACCTGGACGACCTCCTCTCCCTGCAGCGCCTCGATCTGTTTGGGTCTCCTCTGTCTTTCACTGTTGCCATGGCCCAGCTTCCCAAAATCTCCGTCTCCCCAACTGAACACCTCTCCGGTTTCGGTCAGGGCCATCGAGTGTCCGTCCGAGCCACAGGAGGTCACCAGCTGAGTCACCACATATCCTGCATCGAGACACGACAGTCAGGCCCTGGTTTAAAAATAAAACCAAACTAAACGCTCCAACTTTGTGCTATGCAGAAAAATACCGAAGCAGCTTCAGGCCAGGGTTCTTAAGATAAGCATTGTACCTACCTTGAAAAGCAGAGATAATAGTGGGGACGTAAAGATCGTCAGAGTTCCCCTGGCCAAGTCGACCATATTGTCCCTCGCCAACAGCCAGGACAGTCCCGTTGGTCTGGACCAGAAAAGTGCAGTTCTGACCACAAACAACCTGGTGACAAACAAACGACGCAAACATAAAAAAACAGCAGGAGATAAATAGAAATGAAAACTACGTCCTGAGTCACGCAGCAGATACCTGCTGCGTCTGCAACAGGGAGGGAGCTACTGTAGGCATCGTGAGGTTGGTTCCCATTCCTGCTAGCTGTCCATGGCGTCCATTACCCCAGAGGTAGACCTCACTCTTACCTCCTACCTGCCAGTCCTGAGAAACATAGAAGGTCATGTGGACAATCAGAGGCTGGTTAATAGTTCAAAATATTCTGTTGCAAACGGAGAGAAAAAAGGATAAAAACAGCCACCTCTGGTTTGCTGGTGGCCCATGACATCAGCTGTTCATCCATTTTGAAGCTCCACATGCTGTTGTCCTGAAAGTATTAGTATAATAGGATATTAGCAATAGAATTTTTTTTTTTTAAAGCAAGCTAACATCAGAACTCACCACTGCCTTGACGATGTTCGAGTCTTGGACTTCCAGAAGCCCAGAAGCTATGAAGGATTCAGGGAAGGCAGTGCCGCTGGCGATAGCCTCTGCGCTACGGACAGTGGTGGCATAAGTGAGCAGCCAGCTCCACTCCGACACGCAGGACTGAGAGTCAGGGCAGGCGTGGTGTGGAGGCCGTGGCGAGGAGCACAGGTGTTTCTCTAAGGACAGACCAACAGCCAGGGAGGCCAGGTTCTGCAGGAAGGTGCTGTGGACAAGCTGATCTCCGGCTGCCAGATGGCTCTGCGTTTACAAGAGACACCACAGATGACGTCACAGATAACAAGCTGTGAATAGAAATCCAACTCCAGGACGAGGTTTCAGTAATGACCCTCTCGTAGCTGTACTGCTCCTGCAGCAGCAGCGGCAGCCTCTCTAGGAAGACGGCCAAACACGGCGCCCGGTTCAGGCCCAAGACGTTCTGGCTCCTGAGAACCATCCGACAGGACGCCAGCACGTGGTTCTCACTGATCCAGTCGGGGGTGGAGCAGATCAACAAAACGTCCTGGAAGTGCGACGAGAGCAGTTTAAACAGAAAGCACGGTTCCTTACAGAAGCATTCATTCCTCCACGCCATTTTTTACACGTTAAAATCACAAACCCTAAGATATTTATGGTAATCCTATCTAATAAAAATAGTGAAAAGGAAGACGCAAATAAAAACACATTAAAGCTACGATTGATATAAATTACCTTTGATCTACCAAAGCAAGCAGCTACACCCAAATTTGGTATCCATGTAGTGCTGACAACAGAGCCGGGTCCTGTAACAGTCTGCAACACTGAACCATCCTGTAGACAAGAAGGTTCTGAGATGAGACCATCACATAATGAACTCCCATGTTGGATATATCAATCAATCAATCAATCAATCAATCAATCAATCAATCAATCAATCAATAAATCAATCAATCAATCAATCACATTTTATTTGTATAGCACATTTCAGCAGCAAGGCATTTCAAAGTGCTTTACATAATTGAAATAAAAACAGCATGTGACATTGAATAAACAGTGAGAGAGGGAAAGAAATAAAAAAAAGTGAGAAAGAAAAATAAAAAGAAAGTAAAAATAAAAACTTTAACATTTAAAACTTCTTCAGTCAAACCGCCATTTGACAAGGACTCAAACCTTTAAAACTTCTTTAAACGAGAAAGATTTTGAAAAAGATTAAAAAAATAAAAACATTATTGAAAGTAAAAATAAAAACATTAAAAACATTGATCCACATGAGGACTTGCCCTTATGGGGTCTCCCTCCTCCAACAGAGTTTTAGCAGAGCAACATCATACAAGGATTCTCAAACCTAAGACATTAAAACCTGCAATTTATCCATAAGCAACTCTAAACAGGTGGGTTTTAAGTTGAGATTTAAAGGCACTCAGTGTTTCAGCTGTTTCACAGTTTTCTGGAAGTTTGTTCCAGATTCGTGGTGTATAGAAACTGAATGCTGCTTCTCCTCGTTTGGTTCTGGTTTTGGGGATGCAGAGCAGACAAGAACCAGAAGATCTGAGGGGTCTAGACGGTTTGTACGGCACTAGCAGATCTTTAAGGTATTGTGGTGCTAAACCATTAAGTGATTTGTAAACTAACAACAGTATTTTAAGTCTATTCTTTGAGCTACAGGGAGCCAGTGTAGAGACTTTAAATCTGGTGTTATGTCTCTATCTTCCTGGTTTTAGTGAGAACACGATTATTATGTGGTACTTTGGCCTGATTTTAAGGAATTGCAGCAGCAGAGCTCATTTACCTGCAGAGACCAGATGTTGAGCAGCCCTCCAATCCCTCCAGAAACCAGCGCCAGGCCGCTGGAGCAGAATGAAAGGGACTTCACCGCAGTGATGTGCCCGTTAAGTACAAAGGCACACTTTGCGCTATCCTGCTGCAAAAAGAAAAGCAAATTTGCGTCTATTGCAAACCATATGAGTATCAGTCACTTCCAGTCCACTGTTGGTAAGCAGTCAAGAGCTCATTATAGCGACGACTGACGGGTTTAAAAGCACAGAGGCTGCAAGAAAATCTCCATCAAACTGACCTTGACCTCGAAGCTTTGATCCTGGCTCTGCGGGCTGTTCAGTATGTTTGGCAAAGATACAGATGTACCCCCCTGTGGCAGAGTCCAAACATACACCGACCCGTTCTGGCACCCTCTACAGAAACGAGAAAAGAAAGGACGAAATCCCTCATTAATATGCCGTCCGTGTCTAATTAAGATACGACTGTCCTAATTTTGAGCAGTTTTAGCTGTTTGTTTGTTTTTTTTTCCCTGTCTTAGCAAAAAGTTGTCGATTATTGAATGAACTCACACAGCCATCATGAGTCTGGGGCTGGGTGCTCTGCCAGCGAGAGGGCACCACTCTGCAGTGTTAATAGTGCTGGTATGATACAGAGAGTGCAGGGTCACCCAGGTTCCCCCGGAGCGTCCCAGGACCTTCACCACCTCTGACCTCCCCAAACACAGCAGCAAGTGACCAGTGGGGTCCCATTTCAGGCAACTCACTGTGTCCTATAAAGGTAAAGGACAGGAGAGATGTGATGTCAAAGACATAAGATTGAGGGGGAAAAGTACATATGCAGCACAAAAAAACCCATCACAGCATGTACAGTAGAATTAATTGGGTATGAAAGTTAGACTTGTTTTCTGTCTCTGAAATGTTCCATGTATGAAATGTTTCATGTATGTGTTTTATTTAATAAACATTTTGTCTATCAAATAAAATTAAATAAACCTCTGAGTTTTTTTACACTCTTTTCAGGTATCTGGCATGTTTAATAGAATAGATGCAAGTAAATCTTTTTGTTAATATAGTACGTTAACAATGCGAACCTGGAAGAGAGACAACACTACAGGCTGTGTGTTCTCATAGCTCTCCGTGGTGCCCAGCAGGATCTTCCCACTGGGATAGCCCACAGCGAAAGGCTTGTCTTCTGAGTGCCAGGCCACACAGTTGGGGGCTATAAAAAACATAAGAACATCAGTCTAGGTGAAAAAATATTTTGGATATGTCAGACAAACCGAGAGTCTAGAGATGCGCTCAGAAAACGACTCACAGCGGGAGAACGACACAAGCTATTTGAAATATTGGCCTTATATCACAGTTCAAAAGAGAAATTAGCATCTGCAAGTCAAAGCTCATTAGAATCTGTTGGAAACAGAAATCGAAAAAAGAAAAAGAAAAGAACTGCTCACAACGCAGATGTGCTTGTTAACAGAATTACATCAAAAGCTATTTGTATTCCCAACTTAGAATGAAGCAAACACAATTCTGCACTTCTTTTTATCCAAGCTTCCTTTCTAAACTGTGCGTGCGACTTTCTCCTCACCCTCTTGTCTGTGGCAGTGAGCCAGTTCAGTCCTCTTCACAAGCAGATCCAGATCTTGCATTGTGACTTGCAGCCAGCAGAGGGAGCCATCCAGCCGTCCCACCAGCAGACTCTCCGCAGGCCTGTTCTTGCAGGCTGCAGACTGGTCCAGCAACCACAGGTGGAAGCTCTGAGCCCAGCAGAGAGCCGTGACTCGAGAGCTCTGATCTTCCACATGGCAGAGGGATCCTGAAGTGTGAGAGAAATCATTTATTTTAAGCTGCAACTACACTGCGTGTTGAAATGATTTCGATCGCTTTTCGTAACGTCAAAAGATTTCTGCGCAAAGTAATTTCCGTGAATAAATTGAACTCCAGTAAAATGCGACACTTGGCTACATCATGCTCCTTTCCATGAGGGGTTAAGATTTTTGTCATCAATAACTTATTTAAGGCAGTAGTTCAACTAGGTGGGGTCACACACACACATAAAAAAAAAAAAATCCAGCAGTTCACACCAACCTTCAGCCTTCAGTATCACCTGACAAACCCACTGACCTCTGATGTTCATGATGTTGATGTGCTTGTTCTCAGGGGCAGCCAAAAAGTTTCCCCCGGTACTCCAAAACACAGGAGACATGTGTTGGCATCTGCCGGCTCGCTCAGAGCTCGATCTGTCCGTCTTACTGCAAAATATCCGAAATGCAAGAACCCTTAATTAATAACTATATGCGTACAACACTAGAGGCCAGTTGGTGGCAACAACTGACAGATAATGAAAATGTTTATCTAGGGTTTCTAGGATAAATCAGGGCTTTCTGAAGAGCAATAAGATCTAAATCTAAGGTCGAAATAAATCACGATCGATACTTTATGCTAACTTAAAAATGTACTTAACACATCCTTAACAGACCTTATGCCCCAAGGTCTGTAAATGTACTTTTTTCAACGTATGCTCTTTGTTTTTGTCGAGTGAGTAATGAGCTTTAACATCGATGTTACAAAAATATAATATAAAGTGAGAGTCCTAACTGGTATTAGCTCCAAAACTAAAAACTGAGGCGGCAGATACAACCTGACAATGCAGGAGAAGGTGGTCTGTAACTCCACAGAGCTTTGGTTGACTTTCCACAACTGTACCACCTTGTCCTGAGAGCATGTAGCAAGTAAACCCTGGTCGCTGCTCCAGGAGCAGCTCGCCACCTTTACAGAACAAAACAAACACACAAAACAAAGGTTCCAGTTTCAACAACAAGAAAAGATACTTCCAATCTAAAAGCTACAAGAACTGTTCTAATCACTAGGAGCTATCAAACCGTCCAGCTAACCCAAAAAATAAATAAAATAAATACAAAACAGACAACAAACCCTGAGTCCTCTCCATCACAAGTAAAAAGAAAAGAAATTTGTAGTGTACCTTGTTGTAATGTCCCTCAAGCCTCTTGAGAGGACACTTATGCAGATCACCAGCCAGATCGCTGTATGTCTGGGGCCGATTTGAACTCTCTTTCCCTGCTGCTGCCAAGGCCTTCACCAGCTGCTGCACTGCCCACTGTCGATGTTTGCTGGTAAGTCGTGCAGAAAGGACACACGCTGCCAAGGCATTAGCTAGCTCCACAGGGTCTATTCTGGCACTTAGGTGAGGCGAAGGAGAAGGAGGCAAAGATGAGGAAGCCATCCCCTGGGTACCTCCGTCTAGGCCAAATTGATAACATGTGGAAACAATGAATAACACTGTCGTTAACTACCAAGCATAATCAGGAAGAGAATTATTACTCACCATTAGCTTCGTGTTCCGTTCTGTCCAGGCTGTAGGAGTGGATGTACTTGTCAGTGAGCAGAGACACCAGATGTTGCGTGACCAGGAATGTCGGAGGTGTCTGGTCACCGAGGTCCCTTTGTTGCATGGCGGCTTGAGTGGAAGTTGTTAAAGTTGCTCTCTGCTGGGTTCTGTGACGGCTCCGATGTTCACCCCGGTAGCTGCGGCCATTAGGTCCTGAAGGCAGTAATGTCAGATTGATGAGAACAAAATTCTAAACCTTTGTTTGCAGGGTATCCTGCTAACTCAAATTTAAGACTTAAGACGTTTTAATGACACCCTGAATCTAATTGCAGGTGATGTTGGGGGAGAGCTTGCTGCATAAGAATCAAGCATTGCAAAAAAAAATAGAGGCAATAGAGGCAAAAAAAAGCTTGCTAATTACCTAGCAGTGTATATTAGCAGCCAGTTTCAACCATCTCAAGTCAAGATATTTCTATGCAAGTGAAACAGAAAAGCCCCCTGAGGAAAAAAAAACCTTAAACAGTCCTGCCACGACAATATTTAAGACCTGTGATTAACATATTTAAGGGCAGCTGAGGTTTTAAAAATGAATTTAAGACATTTGAAGACCTTGATTTTAGACATGAACTTAAGACTTTTTAAAGGCATGTGGACACCCTCTGATTAGCAACTGGAGCTCATCGTTACAAAAGCAATAGTTGTCACTGCACCAGATTTTATCGTCGTCCCTAAAGATTTGTGACTGTTTTGCGCGCATCAAGAAGGATAAACTGAAGGCTTACTGGGATTCTAGTGCGTTTGCAAACTTTTACACCTTCTCTGTCACTTGCAAAAGTTCATTTGGAAACAACATAGTTCACAAATGTTAATAAAAGCTTAGCTGAAAAATTGACTACCATGTATGACATTGACAGAGCAAGCCAACCTGAGTGCATATCTCCACCAGCTGCCTGTGCGCAGCAGGGCTGTGGGAAACCACGCTGCCGATGGCTAACGTGAGGAAGCTGAAGCAGGTGGACCTGTGGCGCTCCGTCACCATTCCCCTCACGCCGGGCGGATTGTCCACGCAGGCGTGCGCCCTGCCCCCCGCAGCCAAAGTCATGAGACGCACCAGGATCCGGATGTCCGCCAGTCCCAAGGACTCCAGCCCGTTAGACTGGTTGCACACTGACGCGCTTGCAAAGCGAGATGGAAATACAGCAGATAAACTAAATGTATTATTAAAAAAAAAAAAAGTGATGAAATACAACTGTGCTGATATTGTACCTTGAGGTGGCCTGAGACAGCGCCCTCATCACCATGCTGTACGCGAGGAGAATCTGCGCTGTGGACGTGACTCTTCGTAGAGCTTTTAGTCGGTCATGCGAGTCCCTCAAAGACACAGCCTGCTGCCCAAGGCTCAGAGATGTTTTCTGGTCTACAGCTGCAGTCCCTAATAGAGAAACCCATCTTCATACTACTTGCCACATTTTATCACGTTAAAATAGCAAATTTTACTATATTTTAGCGGAATGTTTTAGAAATAAAAGATATGAAAAGTGCGTTGTACATCTGTATTCATCTTGCCTGAGTCAATACTTGTTGGAGCAAATGTTTGTACCACATACAGCTGCAAGTCATTTGGTGTGTGTCTCTACCAAATTTGCACATTTAGAGGCAAAACTTTCTGCCCATTGTTCTTTGCGGAAGAGCTAAAACACTGTATGCAGCTGGTTGGCCAAAACGTCGCATTTGCAGGCAACCCTCAACAACGACGGCGACAGAATTTATAATACCTTTAGAGGGTACCCTTGTGGGGCTGGAAGAGCTGTAAACAAGAGCTCCAAGAGGATCCGGTTCAGTAAAGACAATTGGATCAGGGACCAGCTTTTTCTCAGTCAGCCCCAGTGGTCTCAGCAGGAGTCCAAAATCCTCCAATCCCGTCAGTTTATCTGGGTCATCCTCAACTTGGTGGCTCATTTCCCATTCATCTGAGATGGAAGCATCAGATACATTTTTATTTTTTTTCACGATTAGCACAATGATAGCCTCGTTTAAGTGCATCGTTTCTTTTGAGCGGGGATGGATCCTCCTCACCGTCTGAAGTGTTGTCCAATTGGCCAATCAAATCAGATGTCAGACCTTTGATCCTGCAGCGGAAGAAGAATACAACAGTGAAGATCAGAAAATGCGAGTATGTGTGGTTTTCTCATGCGCCGACCGCTTCCTTTACCTTTCGTATTTTGAATTTGGATCGCTTGCGTTAGCAGTCAGATACTTTTCCCTGCAGGAGCTGCAGAGGAGGTAGAAGGGGAAATTGGAGCCACACTCCCCTTTGAACCAAACATCCACGTAAGCTCCAGTGCTGTCATAGCCTTTGCGGGCAGCACTTTGCCCGCAGCCTGGATGTCGTCGCTTTATGTGATTGTTAAATTGCAGGGTGAAGGTGTTGCACAGCTCACATTTCACCATCTGACTGTGCTCTTCTCCAGCCTGATGGGAGAGCAATTTGAAAACATCTGAGGTTTTTAAACGCATTCACTAGAATGGTGGAATTTAGATATTGGCCAAGTGGCAGGAACGGGTTTATGACACCTCCACGATCTGAAGCGTATCTCTCTCCAAACTGAAGAATGACGGGGTGAGCAGGTCCTCGTAAGCTTCTTCGTGGTACGGGTCATCCATGTAACTCAGCTCAGACTCCTCCTCCGTGGAGAAAGGATGGAACTCCACAGGCTCTGTCCAATCACCTACTGCTGTATGGAGCTGTGGCAGTGGGCTGGGTGACGGCAAGTCTAAAAACGAGATTGTTTCAGATTAAAGTGCACAGTAATTGAAACAACTGGGTTTTCATTTTAGATTTTACATGCAGGTCCTTGTGTCTGTGCCGAGCGTTTAACCTGGTCTTCGGAAAGAGGTCCTCTGCGTGGGTCCTGACCGCCGTCGCCGTGCAGGAGGAGGTCTGTTCCTAGTGAGGTGGACGTCCAAGAAGTTCTCCCTCTCGATCCAGTCAAGCCCTGGTAACAGGCTGGAAACAAAACACACCAATATGATACCAACACGTATAGGTGACTGGACCACACAGTAATGGAGCAGCTGCCTTGCTGTCTACAAAGATGCATAACTGTGGGTGAACAACGCTTCAGCTTTTCCTTTCTGTCAGCTGAAGCAGATGTCAAAAAGTGTGGCAGCTTGGAGAGAAAATATGTCCTCCACATTGGTACCAGAGCCAGGAAATCTATGTAAATGCCACACAAATGTCACAGCAGTGACCCAGTAATAACTCTAGTTAATCTAATGTTACACTCTACGGATGCCCTGCATGCACCGATGAACATTCACTCACCTCGACATGTCAAAAGGCTCGAATAGATAAAGTGACTATTTTCTGCTCAGTTCATCTAAATAATTATTTGACCTCTTGGAGGCTCTTACATTAAATTTAAATGTTTATATAACTATCAAGCGTGGAAAAGAAACTGAGACCGTAATGTCAAAAAAGTAACTCAAGAAATTGTGATATATTCACCATTCATTAAAAAAAAATGTTTAAAACTTTAAACAAAACAAAAACACAACCTGGGGCAAACTGACTTGAATCCGTGGCTACAGAAATAATGCACAAACTAAAAGTTTCATGAATATCTTGTGAATCTATCTTTTTGACTTTGCTCCTTCGTTTTAAAACTTATAAGTAGCGTTTCATTTTTAAGAAATTCTCTAATTTCTCACCTTTCACTTGTTTGGTTGGTGGGCCTCTCAGGACACTGCACCGTCTCTGGCCCATCAGGTGATGGGGTTTGAGCCACTCCCTCCAGTCTTGATGACTCAGCTGCCTGCTGGTCATCAGTCAGCGGGTGTTCTAGCATCCAACTTGCCAAGACCTCGATTGTTTGAGAGTCCAAGTCGCCTGCGACTTCTTGGAAGGACCACGTGGAGGTTGAAAGGTCAAAGTTCCAAAAAGAAGATGCATCAAGAAAGTTTCTCGTTACTATCGTCAGAGGACCATGCTAAAAGTCTGACAGACTTGAGTCTGTTCAGAGAAATATAGCATGTGCTTTAAGCTGGTGCAAAAAGAAGTGGTATTCATGTAACAAGAGCCTCTGAAATAGGTGGTCTATCAAACTTTTTTGGGGATATATCAACACACAATGAACACGGAATGTAAAAATCAAAGCACATGAAGCAAAAAAAAAAAGAAAAAAAAAAAGAACTGGCAACAAATACACTCCAAGAGCAGTACCTGCTGCCTCCATGGCCCGGTAGATATGTCTCATAGTGAATCCCATTTCTAGCAAACGATTGGTGACAAACATTTGTGTCCGCTCTGGTGATTGAGGAGAAAATAAAACAAAGTACACAAAAAGCAAGAAACAAACCAAGCCCACAGCTCCAGTTTGAAATGTACACCATTACTCAAGAGTTTGAAATAGATTGTGATACCATAATTTGCACACTTTCATGTATTTACAACGAATTGTAGTAGTTCGCAAAGAATGAAATTATTTAAATGATTTCCAGGTAAGCTTTTTCCTTGATAATTCAAACTAAAAATCACCTTGTCTGTTGATTCTGTCCCATCTTGAAGGGCAAATATTACCAGGGTGTAGAGACAAAGTTTCAACCCAGAAAATAACCTAAAGCTGAGTGATAGTTAATGATGATGATGATAGGATTTCCAGGCAGTCAGTAGCGATCCACTGACACAATTGACCAAATACTTGAGAGAGTAAGGTTTTTAGGTAAGCAAATTCACATTTGTATGCAGTTTTGTTATCAAATTAAATGTTTAATTGCTCTCTCTAAACAATTACATTTGAATTTTAACTCACTGCAACATCAACACGAATGGTGTGACAGCTCATGTTTCATATTATTGTTTTAACAGATGCATTACATTTTTACCAAAAGGTTCAAAACACAGTCAAATTATTTGTACAAAATAGAGAGTTTTGACTACCTTTTTTTTGAATTTCCTTTATTTAACCAGGTAAACCTCATCGAGATCCAGATCTCATTTTCAAGAGGGACAACCTTCAGTTGTTGTGGCCACCATGTTTTGCGCATCGAAGCAGCTTTGCTTGTCAGAACCGGAGCACAAGTTATCTGAATGGTGCCATAATTTTAGTGTTTATGAATTTTTATTTCTCACAAGCAGCATTTGCTGAGGTAAATTATGAGCAGACCCAGCCACCCGCTTCTAAATCCACGGACAGTGTGTCGGTCTGCTAGGTCTCCAAGTTATGGTTGTCAGACAACATTTTACCTGTTTTGTTTAAAATGGGCAAGCTGCCGTTTTAAATTTGTCGTATTAACTCGGATTCATCTACTCTGGTATCACTGCTGTTGTCTCGTGTGGACGTAACACAATCCTTTTAGTAAATAATGTCATTATTTTTAGACAACTTTTGTCTGCATGCTCGGTTGATTTTTGGTTTATTTCTTTTTTTGACTTCTTTTTCAAAAATTTGCACAACTGTCACGAGCTACAAACTCTTCACACAACTAACAGTGAAAAAAAACACTAAAAGTGCTAATATATGCCCTTTAAGATTTGAAGCAGAGAAGTTTTCAGTCTTTTCTAAAATAGTTCAAAATGGCCACAACATAACTGACAATGACAAAAATGTGCCATTCAAGCATGTCGGCGTATGCATGCCTTTATGTGTCAATAGCGGATCAAAACACATGCTGTTTTGAGCAGCAGGTTTGCTGTGACCAGTGACCAAACATTTAAGACCATGCAAAACACATTATTCAGTTTGTCTATTCTAATCTGCTTTACACCTCATTATAGGATAGAACATAATATAAAGCTGGATCCTACATGCAAAAGTGTGCATCACTATAACTTTCTTAATATAGATCGATCTTGGCTCCACTATCCCTACTCCCTGGACTCGCTCTTACCCAGGCTGCTTCTGGCCTGTGTGCTGCAGGGACCAGGCTCCATGAAGCTGGTCTGCTGCTCTGTGAAGGCTTCACATGCAGCAGCGCTCGCAAAGCTGAAGCACGGGGACAGCAAAGGGGGGGCGCTATCCAGGCCCGTAAGTGTAGGGAACCGAGTTAGCAACACGTGCCTGGAGGAGGTGAGAATATAGTATGTGCAGTAACAACAAAGTGGAAGCTTTGAATCTTCATGTGTCTTCATCTGCTTCTCCGTTTTAAAGATGCCTAAAAATGAAATAATCGACGGTGGTTTCACTACAAATAGTTGACATTTTAGTTAAGCTATTTTTTTTTTATTATTGTCTCACAACATAATTAAGCTTAGAAAACCCAAAAAGGGCAACACTTAGATTGAGTCTACTCCTGCTAGAAAGGTCAAACATTCCCCTTTAGTCACTTTTAGGACATTGAATCAGTGCTGAAGCTCATATAGTTTGCCTTAACTGAGAACCCCCCCCCCCCAAAAAAAAAACACTGACATTACAGTCAATTGGCTGGGTTAGAAGAACAAGCAGATACAGCTGCAGCCTTGGTTAAAGACGGAGCAGGTACAGCCTCTTAATCTCTTGAAATCAACAGCACAACCTAGTCTAACTCACCCACTCCCTGGACCTCAGAATAGCAGCTGCTGCCAAACGATTCTGGTCTGCAGTGATCAGTAACAACGGAAACCCTAAATGCGGTGCTTGTTTTCTTACAATTTACTGAACAACCAATTTTGTGCAAACTCCTGAAGCAAATATTAAACCAAATTCAGTTCATCTATATTTATATGCCGTTCAATACTTACTGGAGGAGGCTGATGGGAAGGAAAGGATTAAAACTTTCAAGTCCATCCGCCTGCAGGTTTGTTGGCAAAGAAGATGCCAAGTCGTTACTGGAAGAGGAGGCAGAGACTCGGTTCGACTGGCCGAAGATGGCGGTGCCCTCTGAACCAGCACTGTACAACGACACCGAGCTGGAGGACTTGGAGATGGACTGAGAAGACAAGTGACGCCCTGATTCTGAAAATAAAAGATGATGACGTAGCGTCAGTAAGGCCTAAATAATCTAAGAAAAAGTCATAATTCTTGCAAGAATACAGATTATGACTTCAGACAAAATCTTGAAGTTATGCAAGAGGAATTTCTCACAAAATAGTTGGAATTTTGGAATATTATTGAGTTTGTGTTTTAAAAATGTACCGATAAGTAAACCACCAAACATTTTAAGTAGACCAACTATAATTTTGTTGAAGTTATTTGTTAACATTCCTCCCACTAAAAAAATTTATTTCATGTGTTAAGAGGCAAGAATTGTCTTTTTTTCCATGTAAGATTTTTTTTGGCTTTTTACACAATACTAGTAATAGCGTAGGGTGCCGTAGGTACAAATATGTTAAATGCATCTTTGTCACCGCATTGGATGCGGAAACCACAGTCTAAAATGAATTCGATAAACTAAAATGTCAGCTTTCTGGCCAACAAACATCCATCCAGATACCTTTGTGTTCTTTGTCCTCCTGCAGTCTGCTCAGGGCTCCCTTGTATATCATGACCTGAGCTCTCTCCAAATCAGCAAGAGAGACTGTTTGCTTGATAGGACAAGGCCTTACTGCCCACTTCACCATGCTCTGCACCACGTACTGCAGCACTGATCTGAGCTCGGCGTTCTCGTCCCATTGTTTACTCTTTGCCTTGGCCTGGTCGGGGACGGGGCTGTGCTGAGGAATCACAGGGGAGTTTGGAGGCTCCTGCTTGGACCCCAGCAGCAAATCTGACAGCTTCTCACAGGTGAAGAAAACCGTCAGGCATTTTAAGCCTCCAATCAGAAGATACGAGACCCTGACTGCTCTCATTTCAAGGGCGAAGGCATCCATTTTCAAAGTCTGAGACGTCGGTATAGGTTGAGCTGAGTCGGGCGACTCCTCGGGGTCCGCCGGCTTTGCAGGAGGAGGGTCCATCTCAGCATTCTGCTCCTTCAACTTCTTCCTTTCATGTTCAGTCAGCCATCTTCCACCATCTGAAAAGTCTTCGTCCAGGGAGCCCTGATTCTCTTCCTCCTTTAATACTTCCTCGGAGTATTTCCTCCTGGGAGGCAGATACGGTCCCTGCCAGCCCTCCTCCTCTAGCAGCCTCATCAAATATATCAAATCCAACAACACCGCCGGCTTGACTCCTCCGAGGCGCGAGACGTCACAGCAGGATACGTCGCACGGCTCCAGCGAGATGATGGGAGTGTCACTGGGTGACCAAGAAGTCATGGAGCTTAGTTATTAGGAAGGATTGGAAGAAGCCACAGATACAGCATAGGGTGACACCAGGACGAATTCAACGAGGATTAATGTTTCAAGAATGAGGAGGGAGAAGCAAGGAGAAAGTAAGATCAGGGATCAAATGATGAAGATAATGTAAAATGTTAGAGAAATAACAAACAAAATGAAACAATGTTTAGAAATTAATCAGAGTAAAGATGCTAAAAGGACTGAGGTGACAACTAAAAAAAAATGCTTGGCGAAAATAATTATTGTAACAAAAAAAAAAAAAACACATGTGAACACACTCAATTATAAGTTAGAGGATAAAAGAGTGACATTTTGAGATACCTGACGGGCAGATCCGTTTCCTCCCATTGAAGCTTAGCCAGAGAGCTTCCTTTCTTCAAGACCCCAAGCATAATAGCTCTGCGGCCACTTGACTTGTGCAGGCACAGACCTCCGGCACGGAGGCCACTGTCCACCCCACCGATCACAGCCAGCGCCGGCCACACCTCGACGCAGAGAAGCGGTCAGCTTGGCCTCTGACAGGATGTGACAATGGGCGGCGGGTTTCCCCGTCTCTTCGCCTGAAACGTCTTTGTCTTCCATCTCAGTCTGGGGGGGACTGACGCCTGTAGGAACAATTAAACACAGAGTAGTTCAGACTAAAGAACATGTTCTTTGTGTTAACATATTTTAAAAGGAAACTGGAGATTATAACCGATTCAGCACATCAGTTTTCAGTGAACTACATCTAAACAAAGCACCATATTCACACATCAGTCATCATCTGTTCTTTATGCCAGCTCTTTGTTAATCGACAGATCTCACCAATAACATTAAACTTTGACATTACAGTATGTATATTTTTTTACAAAAGCAATTATGACAATAGGTGTCTGAGTAGAACAACATATTCTCTCAACTATTTTTTTTTAGAGTTTAACTTTTCTTGAGGTAGCAGCCAACATGAGAATGAGACTGGATATTGAGCTTTCACTGGAAAAATGTTATTTGAGTACAAAACTCCTGATATTTGTGTTTAGTTTACCATCTGTGAGCTTTACAGACATCAAAGTCTATTTTCATTTTCATTCCTTGCATAACTGCATTGTAGCAAACGCATATTCCTTTACTAATGTAACAAGTCTGGGTATACCTTGTAATGACTTCCAGCAGAAGGTATCAAGTCAGATTTACATTTGAAAATAAATAATAGAGCTGCACATGAAGAAAGACTGTGTACTGGCAGAGCTTTATAGAAGTCTGTTTTCAACATTGTCTAAAAGATAAAAATATTAAAAACAGCATTTTCAAGTTTTGTTAAGGCACACTGCCTCTCCCGAATGGCACAAGGGGATGAGACATTAGATACTTTTCTGACATGATGGATGAAATTTCCCTATCGCAGAGTAACTAACTGTGCCTAACCTAAGCCCTTAAAGTTGTCTTCTCTCAGGATGACACCAATGAGCTCCAAGTGGGAATGAATGTACTGGTTAATGAGGGAGGACCAGTGATCACACTGATGGAGCCGACGCAGGAGGTGCACTGTGGACTCCAGCAGCACGGTGGTCTGAGGGCTGCAGAGAGGCTCTCCAGGCAGAAGATTACTGGGCATGCCTCTCATTTGCAGGTCACGCAGAGCCACCTGTGGATCAGCACAGAAACACCAAGACTTTGTTGTCACTAATCAGCATTTACTGAACAGTACAAAAGTGGTGTTATTTATTTATTTTTTTATTATTCTCTTCAAATGAGCTGGACATTTTTATAGTCTTAAAAAGTCTTTTTAATCACATTTTTCTACTCGTTGAAAAGGTTTCTCAGTCATTATATGATTCATTTCAAAAACAGGTCATTTTTTTTCACTTTTACTTCAAATATGATCGTAAGACTCCATGAAACAATATGGGGATCAGAACCACAGTCAGTAAATGTGGGAGGCAAAATAAGATAAATTAATACAAATATTAATAATAATAATAATAAACAATTATGTGTTTGTGTGGCATCATTTCCAAACAGATGAGGGCTCAGTGTAGTTTCATACCTTCTCTCCAGGATTGCTGCTGTAGAACAAAACACACGGGTAAAGTTCAGAGGCTACAACGCCCTCAAATGCCAGCTTTGGCTCCTATATGTATATATAAAAAAATATATCAGTAACTTAACAAGCAGGAAAAAGCAATGTGATTGAAAAGAAATTTATGAACACAGAATTATTATATGATTAAACCTTATCATTCTTTGCAAAAGATATAGTATGGGCTTCCATGTCCAGGATGCAGGTGATGATGTCGCCCTGGGTGAAGGAGGGAAGCGTTCGGACCAGCTCCCCGCCGTGGTACAGGTTGCCACTGTAGGCCCGATACAGCCACATGTCGTTGGTGGTGTGGTGGTTGTTATCTCTGACCGGCCAGCGTGAAACACCGATACACGTGCCCTCGTTTCCTCTGTTCTCTTTGGTAATGTAAAACTGCGGAGGCAAACAAAAAGCGGACGACGCGCGTCGAATGACGGCATCGGGATCAAATCTGCTCACTGGTCGGTTTAAAAGATTTACTTTTACCTTCCAAATGAAGCACCCAGAGGTAATGCCGGTGGTTGCCAGGCCGTAGCCTTTTCCGACCGAACCGTGCAACAGGATGTTCCCGCTCTCCAAAGAGCAGGACTCGATCTTGTCTGGGTCAAAGGAGAAATCTCCAATGGGGATACATTCATCAAGATTGCCAGGACTCTGCAGAAGAAAAACAGATACAAAGTAAAACAACATACAATAAGCAAGAAAGAAGGCACATGGGAGTAAAACGGACAATGAAAGCTATACGTGCAGAGCTTTGAATGAATAGATTCCATCATTTAGAATGCATTTTAAACAAGAATCACTCCTTTGAAGAGTGCAAATCTTTAAAGGACACATTTTCTCCCATTATAAGCAACGAATAAATAAAAACACTGAAAACTACATTGCAACATTGTACTTTAAAGGGCAGACTTTGACCAATCCTGTTCAAAGCTCAGTGAGGCTCTTCTCCAGTTTGTAGAATCACTGGCCCAGTGATTGATCATTTCATTATATAGTTTTTATTTTTCTTGTTTTGTCCGTTTATGGACCATGATTGTGTCCGAATAAAGAGACTGATTGAATCAAACAAACACATGTATTAAACAGCGTTTATACCACCGTCTCTCTTTCAATCGTCTCTTCATGTGCCTCCTCCCACATGTACACGGACAAAAGCTGGAAGAGTTGTTCGACGATCTAAAAGACAAGAACCAATCAGTCGACGTCATAGCTTACGAGAACATCCAGCAAGCGTTTCCTGAAGAGAGTTCAACATCATGCCGAGTTAGTTCGGCTGAATCATTTTTTTTTTTTAATCAACACGTTTGTTTTCAACGTACCTGCTGAATCTGAACCGGCTCGGAACAAGCGGGTAAAAGCCTTTCTAAGACATGGAACGCCAACAGCTTAGTGCGGAGATTCTGGAAGCGTAGAGATCCTAAAAAGACAACATAGTGGTGCTGTGACGCACTGCGACCAACAAGACCGGTTCATATTTATCAACAACCCACCTGAAGAGCACTTGGGTGAAATAACGGCCATGAGTGGTTCGATCCATTTGGCGAAGGTGGAAAGTCTTTCCATCACTCTCAACGACAGGACTCGCCGCAGAAACACCAGCAAATCGGCGAGCTGAGATTCAGTCACCTTGCTGCTTTCTACTAAAAAACCCAGTAAACAGAAATGCTCAAGAGAGGTTATATCTAAAGCAGACTGTGTGTGATTTGGAGGGGCTTTAAACTTGCAAGAATCGGTTTCCTATTTGTAATTTGCCTCACCAGGTTTTGTGCTCCTGCTGTCGGAGTCCAGATCGGCTGCTACTCTCTCCGCTACCTGTTGTTGGTGGAGATTTTGCAGGACGTTCAAAAGCTGCTCACACATGACCTCCATGAGAGCATTGGACACTTCCACAGGTAGAGAATCCTCACAGGAGCTTTGGGAACGACACGACACAGGGTAAAAGACGAATACCGGTGACAGTTTAGGAACGTTTTTTAGGGGGGTTTTTTTTTCAGAGTCTCACCTTGCAGCTACTGTCAGTATCTGAAGCAGGCGGGCGCAGGCTAGTTTGACCGCCCCACTGAGAAGCATCGATCCAGAGGTACATGCAGCCAACCAGCCCTGGTTCATCAGTGCACAGCTGTTGTTGGTCAGCATGGAGAGGATTTCCAGGATGCCACATTTGATAATCAGCACCAGATCCACAGGTTGGTAACAAAAATTCAGTGCAAACATGGTGGCCAGGAGGAGGTGCTGGGAAGATCCTGAGGGAAAAAACAAAACAAAACAAAACAACAAGTTTTAAATTTCAGCTCCCGGAGGAAAAACTCTTTAAAGAAAACTTGGTGTGTCACCCTAATGTCCATCTGAGGGGATTTTTTTTTTTGCTTAAGGTTATGTTTACATTTGGAAATGTTTCTGTAAAGTCCTAAATTTGGTTAATAAAAATGTGGTTGCTAACAAATTCAAGAAAGTATTTACTACTCGTTGCACTTAAAAAGCAGACAAGATCAGGTTGGCAACTGCAGCTGGATGTTTCTGTTCATCTTCCTTTCTTGCACTCTGTTACTCGCACAAACAGCATGGGTATAAATGCTCGCTGTGCTCCAGCCAATAGGATTTTGCAGCCTTCAAAAAATATAATGACCCATTGAGGGAAATTGAATTAAATGCAACAAGACAACTGCATTTAAATTTCATTTAGTTTATTTTTACAGCACCAAATCACAACGTGCTTTCTCAAGGCACAAAAAGAAAAAGGTAGTTTGAACATATTACAACATACATTTCAACTGATTCTAGTTCAACTGATTCTAGTTTTCAAACAATGGAGTCAATTCCAGTTGAGTATTTAGATTGGCTAAAAAGTTTTACTTTTATTGAAAGAAACCCAGCCGATCGTTTTGCCGTCATCTTGCAGCATTTCGCTACTCCTGGATGAGCACAAAGCGACAGAGGACACTCACCTGAAAATAGCCTTTATGCAAACGTTAAACATACTTTTTATGTTCAAATTAGTTTTATTGTTCTGATAAAATATTCTAATCTTCCTCAAAGTGTCAATAAAAGTAGAGTACTGAATGGCGGGGGTCCTTGCTCAGTTGTTTCCACTTCCGGTATTGTTTCCTTAGATGACATGTTTTATTACTACTTTATTCTTACTAATAATAATACTACTACATTTAATATTTAAATATGAAACAAACTATACTGAATACCTGGATGGGCCTTTTCCAGCTGGACTCTCAGTCTGAGAACATGCACCACTTGCTGGTGAAAGGTATGGGCTGCAGATTTTAGCCCTCTCTTTGTCTCCACACAAGCTGCATTAATCCCAAACTGGGTTGACACAGGAAGAGAAGATGAGGTTAAAAATGTTGCTATTCAAGCAAATCCTCAGATACTCAAAGCGAACACAACATTTGAGGTGGGAAGTTTAAAGGCCGCACCATGTAATGCTGGGTCTCATAATATGCTCCCGAGTGAGAGCTGATGATTTGGGTTCCTAAGGCAAAACATCCAGACAGGAACTGGAGCTGCACGGACTGCAGCAAAGTGGGAAAGTGCAGGGAGACGGAGGATCGAGTGTCCATATCTTCCATCTTAGACAGGAAGGCAGACATCTGACAGAAGGCCTCCAGACGCATCTGATCGGAAAAGCAAAGTTAGATGCCATCTTACAGCACTTTAAGGCTACTTCGGCTCCTGCGTGTGTATCTCATTCGCAGGGATTGTGTGGGTGTGTGAAAGCATAAGTGATATTTTACAGCATGTAAATGCAGCAGAAACGCATGCACACAGGGTGGCTGCCTTTTATCGCCACAGCTTATATTGTTGTAGAGACAAAAGAATAAATACAAAAAATCTCACTCACCTCAGCTCGCTGTTGCTGGTGCATTATGGCTAAAGTGATGGATTTCGGATCTGCCTGCCCACAACTCTGTACTCCAGGACAGGTCGGAGAGGAAGGTGGGAGGGTCAAGCCTCCACAGGTGAAGTGAAACACCTGGTGAAGAATAGGCAACGCGTCGTCTCTGCTGCGGGACCTGGAGCCGCCCGGGCTGATGCACTGCCGCAAGCGATCCCAGGCTTCTCTCATTATCCCCAAGGAACACAAAGGTGAACCTGAAGTGGACAGAGCAAAGGTTTTACCAAAGGTTTACATGCACTCTTCATTTGGGGCTTTTAACTACTTATCTCAGTGTTTGTTTTTTTTTTTCAGAGTTGAAAACGCGAAGCAAATGTTTCAAATTAGGTGATTGTATAATGCATTTATAAGATTCAACTACATCCTACAACATTATTCCAACCAAGCTTACAAGAGATTATCCTGTCTGACACTTTCTGCACTTTAAAGCATAATTTCAACAAAATCATGTTCAGACTTAAACTCACCCTTATTATTTGCAGAAGACCCAGGGGGGTTCTTGGGTAGGTCAAACTAAATCATATGGAAAACAACTGAAGTGAAAAGAAATATCAGAAGATAATGGGGGGAAATATTCTCTCAGCAGACAGCTTACCTGCTTTCTCCCATGGACCAAAGACTCCGACGATGACCTCCTGCAGGAGGAAGGGATGATGCAGACGCTTACTTATCCATGAAGCATTAAAACACACACACACACACACACACACACACACACACACACACACACACACACACACACACACACACACACACACACACACACACACACACACA
This sequence comes from Poecilia picta, assembly GCA_033032245.1. Taxonomy (NCBI): domain Eukaryota; kingdom Metazoa; phylum Chordata; class Actinopteri; order Cyprinodontiformes; family Poeciliidae; genus Poecilia; species Poecilia picta. Next base: position 19,042,033 of record CM065364.1, read on the forward strand.
CACACACACACACACACACACACACACACACTGCACAGTGCAAACTCTACCTTGCAACAGTATTCACAGCTTGATTATCTTCCTCTTCCCTGGGCTCTATCCAAGCAGCCCTGACTCCCACCAGAAGGAAGAGGCATCGGGATATCACCAGCTGGCAGGCGGCAGGAAACGACAGACCTTCATCTGATTCACAACGATGTTCCCACTGTTGTTGTTTGGGGTCCGGCTGCGTCTCCAGGCTGATCAGGCTCTCCCTGCTGCTGGGGAGGGTGGAAGTGCCAAATGACTCATAGACCGTCACATTCTGCTGCACTTGCATGGCCTCCCGTGTGGCCATGAATGACTCCAGGACATCTGCAGAGGTAGAAAACAGTGGGGATTGCGCTCATGCGCCGTGTTATTGTGCAGATTGAGCGTCTTTTACAGGAGAAAAAGCAACAATGAGTCCGGACCTGACAAGTACACTCGACTGCTGCCGCTTAATGGGTCATCTTCCGTTAGCTCTTCATGGTTGTGGTTTGCAGTCAGAGTCGGGGGCACTTGCACCTCCTGGTTGCAGTAACCTACCGGCTGCTGCTCTTCGTCTTTTCCAACTTGTTCCACGGACATGCTCAGCACTTCACTGTCAGCATTGAGACTTTGGGCAGACTCAGAGTTCTGCATTACACCGGAAAGAAAATACACTTTTTTTTTTCTTTTGTCGGTTTAAAAGATTTTACATCAGTTCATATTGTCTGTCAGTGAATTTTTAGTAATTTTACCTGTTTGGTGGAGTCTTGGCTCTGAGATATTTTTGGAGCATTTTTAAGAGCCAGAAGAGAGCTTCTTAGTTTAAAAACCGTTTCATAGACCTCAAACAGCATCTTGGAAGCTTTATGTCTGCTTCAATAAAAGTGGATAAATGGAGAATGTCAACAGACTGCTTTGCAAGCTCCTCATCGCACATTAAAGTGGAGCTACCTGTGGATAAACAACACTTCAAATGCGAACTGAAGAAGGAAAGGCTTAGTGTGATTTAATGTCAGACACTGAGAAAATTTTTTGAAATACTGGCTAAGCAGTCAAGTCATTGATCAGATGGAGACTCTGGATTGCCAAATATAACTGACATCCATACCGTCATTCACCACACATCATCACCAAAATTTTGTTTGGCAAGTACACTGATATATGTGGAGTTATCCGACTCGCCTGTCCTGCCAGCAGGCCTCATTCTGAAGCCCCGTGTGTTTCAGGAGAGCAGCAAGGCTGCAGCGGCAGACGATGGGCAGCAGGTAATCCTCAGAAGAACCTCCATTTTCCCATTCTGCTCTCACAGAAAACACAAATGAGTTGCAATAACGTCAAAAAAAAAAAAATCAAAATCTTAATTCTTATTGCACAAATAAGACTACGTTTACACAAAATAAAGATACATGCGAGTAAGGTTACCTTTACTGAGAGCGTACTCCTCCATCTTGCACCACATGACGCCTGCGAGTCCCGTGGTGGAGCCCAGGGCCAGCTCCACTAACGTCCGGGTGTCCTCAGTTAGATTTAGCTCCATCTGTCGGGCGTCGCCGTTGCCCAGGAACACGATCTCGGTCAGCCAAGCCATGGTGGAGTCTGCAGGAGACAGTATCGCTTAACCCATTTATGAAAACCACAACTTGCATCAGCATTTACAGCCGACACCTCTCACTGGTATGAAATTTAATGGACATCCAAAACATCGAGGGGCATCGTTTGGTACGTCTGAGACGCCTCGTAGGATAAGAGAGGTAACATCACATAAAGAAGCTGATTTGCAGAAAATTCTGTACTACCAGTACTTCCTTGTTTTCTAAGTTGAAATATTTGTTGTTTTAACATTACAGGGACATTCATATCAATAAAACAAATGAGGAAACAGCATGTGCTCTGCGCAAATTATGCATTTAAAAAGAACTGGAGAATAAGTTCAATAGTTTCCTACCAAGCTGTTCAAAGTCCATCTCCAGACCATTCCTGAGGAGGATGTTTGATAACCACATCTCCGACATGTTCTCATGGAGGGAAGGCGGTGGGCCTTGCACCATACCGCCGAGGCACCGGCCAATGGCCAACGCAACAGACCGCTCCAGGTCCAGCATCCAAACCCATCTGCACTCCTCCTCCTGTTGCTCCTTTCCAAGGTTTGGGCGCTCCTCGCCTTTTTCTTTATTAAACCAGACATATATGTATCAACTGAAATGACAGAGAAACCAATAGAGATAAAGTAAAGGGTCACTGAACTGACCAGAGGAAGCTTTCTGAGGCTTGACTCCCAGTTCTTGATCCTCCAGGAGGGACGTCTCAGGCAGCAGGTTGTTCAGATCATTCAGGTGCTCCAACAACAACATCAAATGGTTCAGGAGAGGCTGAACGGTGTCCAGCGGCATTAGCAACAAGGAGTAAATCATCTGGCACAGTAAGCTGCCCGCAACCGAATGGTACAACACACCTGGAACCAAAAAGAAGAGGATTCAAGTCATTTAGCACACTACACCTGCTGTGAAAAGAGAAAGAAGTTCCAACACCAAATCGAATAAGCTTCAACAACAAATTTGGTACTGCTATTATTCTTACTGTGCAGCTTTTTAATGATCTGTTTGTCATTGGAGCTCTTTTCCAGCAGCTTAGTGGATCTCTTGAGAGTCTCCGTGGCGCAGGGAAGCAGCAGGTAAAGATGCTCACGCAGCAAGGTTACACTGCCATCATCCTGCCAGGAGCAGAAAGGACCGCACTGTAATCCAAATGCAATAAACGGTTAAAAATAAAAACAACAGTGCTTTATCAAAGACAACTGGGCAAAAAAACATTTATAAACGAGCATTTCTCGATGTTTATTCCAGTAACACTGGCCATTTGAAATGTACCCACACTGAGCAATGTGTGTTTAACTTCTGGCCATTAACTATAAACTCAAACTTTCACTCTATCAGGGAGGACTGATGATACAACTTCAATTAGTTTTAAAACCAAGAACTAGATGCACAAGTTTGAATTTATGCATTTATTTAATTGAACAACTTTTTGTTGTTTTGACTGTCTGTCTGATTTAGTTTCTTACCTCAGGACTGGACTGAATGTAGCAGTGGGCGAGCAGGTGTTTGTGAAATCCTGACAGCAGCTGGTGGAACTGAGAAGGAGGATCATTTTGTCCCTCTCCACCTCCACACAGCTGTTTATCGCTGTTTTTCTCCAGTTCTCCAAACTGCTGCTCCTGTATGAAAACACGTAGGCAGACGCGCGGCAAAAAAACCACTGTCACATTAGCGCACTTATGTTGCATTTTTCACAAAACTGCTGTTCTAATTGTAAAAAACTTATTTCAACTAAAAGATTAGTAGGTAAAGAGCAGTTTCCCTTACTGCATTACTGTAACTATCAGCGCTACATTTCGTGATTTAAGTTCCACACACACGAGGTCCTTGAATTCGTACCGTATAGAAAACGATGCTGAGCAGCAGCGTTCTCAGCAGGACCTCCGCCAAGTGCAGCGGGTCGTAGGCATCAACTGAGCTGGAGGAGGAGGGAGGGAGGCCCGATGGAGCGGGCGTCAGCGGCGGTCCGAGGCCCGTCACCTCTCCGACACTGCTGTAGCCTAGCAGAGAAGCTATGTGGCTCTGATCCTGAAGGCTGCTGAGGACCATGTCTAGCTGCAGCCGCTTTGAACAGACACAGGAAGGCATGTAGAGGAGCAATAGTTTTCACAGTTACATATTTTTGCATTGTTCTAGCACTCTTTCACACATCCAGCCAAGCAACACTCCAAATTGATAAAGTGGTTAGTGAATCTCCAGCTGTATCAAGCCAAATAATCAAAAAAAAAAAAAAAGATTGAAGCTCAACCATTATTTTCCTCCATATCTCCAAAGATGACATAATAAAAATATGTCGTGTTCATTTGTATTGAACACTGTTTTCGCAGATACTCCAAAATAAAATGATGACCATACACCCAATAAATAAATGATTCATTATGATACTTATACATACCTGGCCTTTGGAGAGAATATTTAAACTCTGTGGGCCTTGGGGAAGGAGGGAGAGGAGCAGCTCAGTTCGTTCCCTGAGAGGAGGCAGCAGCAGGGAGGCACCAATGGACAGTGTGTTTAAAACCGCCTGTGTAGCACCAGAAATACCCCAACAAGAAAAGACAAAACATTTAATATTATCACTAACTGCATGCAATAAAAACTATAAATTTAAAAGCACAAAAGCCTCTCAGCAAAGATACTGCACAAGCCGAAATCTGGCCTATGGAGGGTATTTGAAACATGGCCTCTGTCGTGGGACATTAGCAGGATATCTTTTGGCTGTCGTAAGTAGTGAGGGACCACCACTAATAGATGCTTTAAGCTTATCAGAAACATTTTCACCACTATTTAATGGTCTGCTCCTTTTAATGTTTAAAAAGAAACCAGGTATGACGAATATACCTGCATTGGAACTATAAACTATAGAAAGGCAGAGCTCGACCGTGGTGGGTGTTGGTGATTTTCACCCACATTGACTTTGGACTTTTGAAGGGGAAAAGTGATCGATGCATCTGATATCAGGAAAATATGCAACTGCTGAAAATTCAAATCACAATATTGATGGGCATCAACTCACTTTTCTTTTTTTCCCCCCCATTACATATTACCTCTCCTCTCTGTGAGATTTAGTATGTCAGTCACTAAAACTATACATCTAGTAAAGACAGTTCATTCAACAGGCTAAACATGTTATTGATATGCAGTTTGAATCCATGACATAATCTCTTTGGCTACCGAAGTCAAAGACGTGTATTTTGTTTTTGCAATGTTCTACTCATTGATATTCTAATGAAAATATTGTGCATCTCTAATCTATATATTAGAACAGAAACTCAGATTATTTACTTGTTGTATGGACTCTGGTATGTTGGCATCTAGGAGCCTGAACAGCAGATTTCTCAAAGGCCTGCCCTGAGCACCAAGAACCATGGCTCCTGTGCCGCCCGCGTGAGCCAAGGACAAGTGGATGGACAGCAGCTTCAAGCACAGCAGAATGAAATGATGGTGATCCCTGAGGAGCAGACAGACAGCTTTAGAGGAGGGGATTAAAGGAGCAAGAGAGGAAATGTGCCCACGTGATCATTAACGTGGTGGAGGTGAGGAACTCTCCACATGCTCGACTTCAATCTCTTCTGCTTCTCAAGATTCACATTTCTGAGCTTTCAACAGATTTTATGACATACTGCATATCTGAGTGGGTCAAATTTCAATAAAGAAAATATATTCCTGAAGTTAGATTGTAATTCGGGGATTTTTCACGTCACTTTTTTTAGGCCCATACTTTCGAACATCTGGTATAGATCATCTTACTGGTTCTGTGAAGCAGTTTATGATCTGTAATGCTTTAACAACAAGCAAAGTTTTTTTCTAGGAGCAAAAAAATGAATGTGACTTGTATCAGTAAACTAAATAATATTTTTTTAAAAAACAGTTGTGGTGTGGCAAATCATTGAGAAAGGGTGAATACTAATCTAAAAAAATAAAGTAAAAACTTTATTTTTCAGAAATTCTGTTCTTTACATGGAAAAAAATGTAATAAATTCTGGAAACCCATCAGTTTTTCTAAATATAAAATGTTATGTTTCCCATATTTATCCAGCCTTGGATAAAATCAAAATACATACTTTTAGAGGCTTTTTAAGCCTTGTATGCTTTGGTCACTGAACACAACAAGTTAACCTCATACCTTTTAGACACAAATGGAGCCGGGGGTGTATCGCTACCGATGCCATCACAGTACATTTCGAGGAAGTTGCGCAAGTAGGTGAAAGTGCTTTCTTCCAGGTCGACACAGAAGGGTCTGTGCCATGCCACTAGTTGCCTGGACAAAGAAACAAAGCAGTCTAAAAATCCCAGGGAAGCAGAATCCACAACACAAAGGAAGGATTTCAAACGGCAGACGCTGCGAGTTGGTTTTCACTAAAGAGACACGTCCTTTCAGGCACCGTTTACCTGTCACTTGGAAGTGCCGTCCATGCGAGACTGTGAGAGGTGCCGGCTGTTATCTGCTGAATCGAGATCCCCTCCAAGCCGACCACCTTCCTCGGTTTGGTTATTGGCGTAGAAGTGTGGCCTTGCCCGCATTGGCCCATCGTGTTGTTACCCCAAGCGTACACTTCGTTCTCTGGTGACAGGAGGACACGTTTCGGACGTCGTTAGGCATTGCGTCGAAATCACTTAATAAGAAGCAGCAAACTGGTGAAGATTTCTCACCGTGAGACAAAGCCAGACAGTGGCTGTCCCCGCAGGAGATGTCTATGATCTTGGTGATGCCCAGGCTTTCTATGAATTTGGGTCTTAATGAGGTTGTTTCAGAGGAGCCACAACCTAAACACGAGCCACTGCCCCAAGCAAACACCTAAAGGTGCAGCACAGGTTAAAAACAAAAATACATACAAACAATAAAAAAAAAAATTAAAATGCTTTTAATGTTTTCTGATGTGATGAGGTAACTGATTTAACAGTTCCAGACGAATTTCTGGGACTGGTCAGTATTTCACTTTCACTTTGGGGTATGCAGATTTCAGATCAACAAACCCCGTCTAAAACTGAAAGACGTAGGTCGGCCGAATCTTACTTGTCCTGCAGATGTGAGAGCCAGAGATGACTGGCTGCCTGCACACACTTTCCTGATGATAAATCCATTAAAGGCTTCAATGACCTTGGGGCAAAACACACGATTCGTGTCTCCGTGGCCTAGTTTACCTGCAAACATGAGTCATATTTTGCATTTTCACTGCGGCTCAAAATGCTCCCATCATGAAAATGGAGACTGAAACTACGACACAAAAGTACCGATGAGGTAATTCAACAAAAATAATCAACGTTTCTGATGCATATTTATGAATAAAAATTGTATTTCCAGGTGTTTTCAATCAAAATGGCTATAAAGTGACGACTTGCCATTGTCTCCGCCACCAAAGGACCACACCGTGCGCCCATCCTGCGCCACGGCGATGGTGTGGGAACTGCCACATGCCACCTGTCCCACTCCACTGATATCCTTCACCAGTGCAGGCATGTTTCGACTCTGGCTGTCGCTGTGACCTGCACCAGACAAACCATGTCATCAGAAATTTTTTGAAAGCTTCATAATTGTTAAAAGATGGAGTCAATCTGATTTTCACCGAGTCTGCCAAAGTCCCCCTCTCCCCATGTGTAGAGCTCTCCATCATTGGTAACGGCAGCACTGTGTCTGTAGCCAGCAGACACGCATACAACAACCTGTAGGAAAAAGTAGGACATGTCAAAAAAGCGCTGGAACACGTTAAAATACGAACGCATAAATAAAACCAGACACAAACAAGATGTGTGATTTCTGCTTTTCTGCAGACTCACTTTTCCCGACAGCGGTCCTTGTATGATTTTGGGGTATTTCTGTGTAGTGCTGTTGCCATGACCAAGTTTTCCATATTCACCATCACCCCAGCTAAACACCTAAAATAAATTTTGCGTTTATAAATTGAATCTAATATTAAAAAGTGCACGAGTCACTAAGTGCAAACATAAATATAGTAACGTAATGCCAGTCGACAACTTCAAAAACAACAATGCTCATCTTAAATATGCCCACTATTTCATTCAAAGGGCTTTCTACCTCTCCCTCAACAGTGATGGCCAGAGTGTGTCCGTCCGAGCCCTTGGAGGAAGACACTTTCTTCATGTTCCTGTGAGGATCCATCACCAGCTTCTTGGGCACGGCCTGATTGTTGGAGTCCCCCAGACCCAGGCGGCCGTAGCTGCCTTTTCCACAGGCTTTCACCGAACCATCAGCAGACACGGAGAAGGTGCAGTACTGGCCTGCCTCGATCTGGAAGGAGCCCAGAGTAGGCATTAGACGGTAGAATTTCCACCTTTAAAACTTGGCATAACGTCTTTTTCTTAGGTCACCGGTGCTGCACAAATTGGTGAACTAATGTTTGCTTTGGCATTAGAGGTTGTGTAATACTAATCGACCAAAACTAAAATGACATCAAACGACAAAGGGGCAAAAGTAACCGGCACATATTTGAAATATGATGCATGCCACAATTCAGATAGGAAAAAATAACATAAAATTGGAAACGGTTAGTGTAAAAAAATTACGGAAGAAAATGAAGTGAAAAACCCTTATAGACTCATGACATCCTTTCCATAACAGAGCAGAGATAGTCCAACGAATTGCATTCGTCGTACACGTTTGTTCAAACCCACCATCTGAGAATCACTGAAGCCCTGTGTCACTTTTGGCAGGAGGATTTTCTCCAGCGTCCCCTCCGCCAGCTGATGGCTGCTGTTGCTGCCCCAAACGTAAACCATCACCGAGTCGTCCTCTGCGCCGGGAGCATCCATGTCTGTGGTGCAGGAGCTCAGGCAGTTCGATGCCAGGTTGCATATCTGCGAAAGTGGAACAAGGTACAGTTAAAGTTTAGGTATGTTAATGGAACAACTTTGTCTCATCATTATTATTGTGTCATGTTGTAGGAATCCATGCTGTGCTTTACCTCCTCAAACAAGTACAGAGCCGCTTGGGAGAGTCGACAAAGTCCATCTGCGTCCTTTGTTAGCCCCTGAGTGTTGATGGAATCCCCACGGAAACCCTGGAAAAATGGTTTATTTTCCGCATTTCAATACAAGGATGTTTTAAAATTTTTAAATCTCTGTTTGATTTTCAGCTAAGCTGTTTGATAAATACAATGGATAAAAATAACAAATTATCAGAAAGATTATTCTGCTGGGTACATCACCTTATCGCATCACCTGGACACAGTAGTTTAAAGACCCTGATGGCAACAGCTGTCTCTGGTTATCATTTGTACAAAACTGCTGCAAAGCTGATTAGGATGATTCAATATGAATAACTGTGGGGGACAGGAAGACTGGCTTAGAGTGTTAATCCTTATTTGCACACTAATGCATTGCTCCAAACTAAAACAGAGAATCTTATTTTATATGGCAGCGTGGAGAAGACCAAAATTATTTGAGCAGATCTACTTATTAAATACTACTTTGTAAATATAGTTAATACTTTTACTGTTCTTACGTCACCGCGCCTTCTGATTGGCTACCTGTCACATTCAGCAGGTTGTATTGTTCCCAGTCAGGGAAAATCCCACAGGCTGCAATAAAAGGGCCAAGACAAACCAAATTGGGCATATTAGGTATTTAGTGGGAACACCAACATGCAGAAGCCTTATCTGACGGTTCACACGCGCACCCTCAGTCCCCCCCATACCCCCCGGTCAGCAGCAACATTTACCAAGTCTTGACCGGTCCACGGTAATAAAAAGGTTGGGGACCACTGTGCTAGAGGACCCATAGTGCTATGGGCTTGTGCCCAGACTATGTGTGTCTATATGACATCATGAGGATTTCAACTAAAAATCTGGTAACATAATCTGAATAGTCAATGGGTTTGCCAGCAGCATAAAGATGCAAAATTAATAGTCAGATAAACAGAAACAGTTCACCAGACACAAAACCAATCTAACTTCATGGCCATCCCCAGCCCAGCCTGTAGACCTAAGTCCTATAGAAACATTTTATGGGGAGCAGAAAAGAAAAATGGATGAAGGAAGAGTAAGGACTATTTAGAGAGATTGCGCAAATAATAACGATCAAACGTGACTCTGTCTCTACGTTCCCATCCAATGAAAAATTAATGTCATGTTGACAAAAGATGTTGTGGAAGTCCTGCTAATGCATAAAGGCTGATTTCACATTTTAATTGTTAAAAAAAAAAAAAAAAAATTAACTGGTTAAGAACTGACTTACCGAATATTGACTCATCTGAAGAAGAGTTTGCTGAATAAGTTCAAAGCCCACGCCAGGTGATTGCTGAAAGCTCAGTGATGAAGAGGAGGAGGAGGAGGAGGAAGACAGGGCCGCGGTGGAGGAGGGCGTGGAGGCTGCCAAAGCTACCTGCACCCACTCCAGCAGGAATTTCAGGGAGCCTCTCTGCATGGCCAGGCCAAGCAGCAGCTCCAGAGCCAGCCTCCGGCCAGTCGGGTCCACCTCGCTGCTCCCGCTGCTCACCGACGTCTTCTTCAGAAAGTTGGCCACCTGTCCAAGGCAGTCCAAGCCCACCGTTGGGATCTTACTCTCATTGGCCAGAGAAAGCGGTGGCAGAGAAGCCAGGACGGAGGACGCGGTGGCAAGCACGTCATTGCAAAGCACAGACTCTGGGTTCACAAAGGCCGCGTACCTCCAGTTCTGCTGCAGCAACGAGAAGAGCAGACTCAGACCAGTCCTTACACCCATTTCTATCAGAAACGTCCGTGCTGGACTTGATTTTGGAAACTCCCCCCGGCGGATGAGACTCCGAGGCCAGCTCAATCAGGCCGCTCTCCGCCCCGCTGTCCATGGACTGCGAGGGCAGCTGCAGGCGAAACATGTCGTGATATTTGCTGTGAAGTGCGTAGTAGATCCTCTGCAGAACTACCAGTCTTTGGTGGAGGCCCAGGGTGTAGGAGGTTTGCGTCAGCATGCGGTGAGCCAGCCATCGCTGGCTGTGAAGCAGGGATGAGAGGTACTCGTCTTTCTCGGCTGATGTGTTGGACTCGCACTCGAAGTCGGGGAGTCTTGGGCTGGCCAGTTCTTGGACAGGCTGAGCCAGAATCACCACTTCCTTGTTGCAAAGGAGCTTATTGTAGAGCTTGGCCGCCTCCTGCCTCCTGGCCGTCTGCACGCTGTCTTCCGCGGCCCAGGAACTGTTGAAATGCTCCTGCCACTTCAGCAACACATCCGTTTGACCAGGCACCATCTTTGTACATTATCTAAACTGTATTTCACTCCTAAAAAACAGAAGGAGTAGAAGAGTTACAATGCATGCATTTCTGTTTCGACACCTACCGTTCCCTTACACCCTCGTCACTTTACAGGCAACATTTCTTACTAATTGGCCTCTTTATTATGTTGTTCTCTCCCAATTAAATTCAGTGTGAAGGTGAAAAGCTTTGTCTTTGGTGCTGGCACCTTTTCACACAGCAGTCTGCATCCAGGTTAATGAGACAAGCCCAGTGGGTATCAGTGAAATAGGTCAGCCTCCTCTTAATGAGGAGACTTACAAGGCACAAAGGGAAGTAGAATAGCAAGACTTTCTTCGCCATAAAGTCACTGAGTAATTCTTTTTCCATTTTGTTCTGAGCACCAAAGTTAATAATCCAAGCCAGAAGTTAAAAAATATATATATACTTTATTGATAGACATTTAATTCCTGGGTTGATTTTATTACTAAATTTACTTGATTAATGACATTAGATGATAAAAAGTAAATGTTTTACAACATAGGTTATGTGAGAGGTGAATGTGTGGGAAAGGAGGGGATTTACTAGCAATTAAAGTTGTAAACATGTTTGGGTATTCAGTTCAGTTTTTCAGTTTGAAAGCTAATTTCAAACTGAACCTAAAATCTGGGTATATTTAAAACAAAGTCGAGGTTGACTAGCCAAGGTTTTGATCCAGATTATAATCAGGTTTAGAATTTTCTTTAAAGTAACTATGAAACAATAGATTATCTGACTGCTCTTTATCGTCATTTTTGTTAAAGTTACAGTCCCTTTGTTTATATACGATGCCATAATGATGGAGCAGTGCTGTCATTCAAAGTGATAGTGAGTGGGGGGCTTATCTACTTTCACATTGTACAGTACGAATCACACCCACCCACTTCCAGTGCTCCTGCTGTGTCACCACAGCAAAAATAGACTTGAGTTTCACTGCAATAATTGTGTTTCTAGTACTGCTTGTTTAATATTTACTCCAGTACACAGAGACTGAATTATTTGATGTTGCCCAAACCAAAAAAAAAAAAAAAACTGACTTGAATGAGTTATTATGCCAAAACATAAATCTGGAAATTAAAACCTACAACAAAACATGAAATACGTTAAATTGTGAAATATCGTCAAGTGTGTGACTTTGATCATAGTCTGAAAATCTCCTGTCTCTTGCCAGGCTAAAGGCTTGGGGGGGCTATACGGTTTCCACCCAGTCCAAAAATAACAGCAAGCTTAGATGTAGCAATAGACTCACCAGCGAAGAAAAGGTTGAACCAAAACAAGAAAGCACCAGAAATGTGAAGCCGCAGATATGGGACTAATTACAATTTACCCTTTTAACCTTTTTTTTTCTCCCAAGTAAAACATTGTTTCTCTTTTTATTTCGGGAAAATGTCCTTTTCTGATTACTGACTATAATGACGTGTGGAAACAACACACTCTTCCAGGACCATTATGAATTCAGCTCATACATCTTTTCAGCAAGAACAGCTTCCCTGTTTGAGCTGAAGAAAAAACAACAAGAGAGCATGATGCCACCACCGTCATCTTCAATAAGCATTTTTACAATAGGTTTCCCCACAAATAACTATTTTAAAACATTTTCTGGTCTCATCTCCCCCAGTGTCATTTCTTTGTTTCGACCATGGCTTTGTTCTTGTCCCTGTCCCATACAGGCTGCGGAATGCCTGACTAATCACTGTGCTGTCAATTTGGTTTTTCACCTGCGTTCTGGGTGTCTGCAGCTCCTCGAGAGTTTGCCAACGAGAGCAGGCTTTCAGTTTATGTGAGCGGCCATGTCTTTTAGGTTTTTGCAGTCACGCCCTTTTCAGTCCAGTTTCAGATGATGATGGGTAAGAACAATAAGATGTTCAAAGGTCTCCACAACTTTTCTTTTAGGATTTGTTTGGTGTGGTTTGTTGGTCTTCATAAGGTTGTTTGCTCACTAACAATCTTTAATAAAACTCTGAAAGCTTGACAGAAAAGCTACATTTAGGCAGGTGGGATCTATTTGTGATTTGGGTGACCTCTCAGGGAAGTCGGTTGCACTGAATTTTATTTCTAGGTATCAGAGTAAGGAGAAGTCAAAACCTAGTGCACGGCACTTTTCCAGACTTTTCTTTGTATTGAATTTGAAGTGTCATTTACTGATTTTTCATAACTATGCACCACTTTGTGTTATTCTATCATGGGGAGAGATATGTGAGATCTTGTGGAGGCTCATCTTAAATCTCTAGTGTAACCAAAAACTCTAAAGACACATCACTTCAAAACGGAATAGCATCTCATTTTACTTAATTCATAGATTACCAAATACTTCTGGCTTACTTAAATAGCCTAACCACCTACATCTGACACATAAAGGAAAAAGTATCAATAAATTGAAATGAAAATCATTTTTTAATATTTTCCAACTCCATTGAAATTTGTCCCTAGTTTTTGTCAACACCATCAGAAATGAAAAGAATGTAAAAAAAACAAATCAGGCATTATTGGGGGCACCAGAACTTCTGAGGACCCCTTGACCACTTCCTATCTTACTTCCTCGCTAAGAGGCTAGTTAGCTCTGGTTAGCTTAAGTTATTCTTTAGTTTTTTCTTCTTTTTATTCCTAAGTTGTTTGTCACAACCATGATGTGTCAACACCATGGCTGTGTCCGAATTCAGGGTCTGCATCCTTCGAAGGACGGGAAAAACGAAGACCTGAAGAAAAATATCTGTGGATTCGGACAGGTCCCGCATTCACCAACTGGCCCCTCCCCCACCTCAGCGTAACTCATGTTGCCTAGCAACCGTGACAGCGTGAAGCAGAGAGCCAAGGAAAAAAACCCCAACGGTGCCGAAGTTTGTTTTTCAGTCATTTATTACTGATTTCTATATTATTCTTCACCTTTTGTAGTAAAGATAGGTCATTATGATTAAATAAACCTATTATGTTTGAAGGCTTAACTTTAATTAATCATTCAAACCGATGTGCTCTGCTTTGAAATACTTTATGAATCAAACATTTTTCAACCAAACCCGTCTGAATAATATCAGTGTTTAACTCCCACTCATTGGGGAAACTAGCGGGAGATTTTATAACAACGTGCCCGGAGTTGGGTGTTTTCTCTCGGCGTACCGAACCTGGAGCTCCGACGTTATGGAGCTCCAGGTTCGTACGCCGAACCTGGAGCTCCATAACGTCGCTCTAAGCTCTCGCATATCGACGAGAAAACGGACAAAAATATGACCGAAGAGGACATTTTAAAGATATTTGTAACATTATCACGTTTCTTAACCATGTAATCCCTAAAACGGTGGGTTTTATTTCGCAAATTACTTGAAATAAATGAGGTTTTTACATCTTTATTGACACGAGTCGAACTTTTTTTTTTCAGTCCGTGTCTGTTGTAAACGTTCTCCGCAAATGTACGTGAAATTCTCTGCTTTGTCTCTTGATATCATAATAGCTTAAAAGCATTGAGGACAGTGGCCCATTATGTAGAACATTTTATATCATGCTTAACTTTCTAGTCTGTTAATGTAGGAGGGAATCCATTTTAATTTATGAGCCTGAAAATATTTGCATCCATCTTGTTGATATGAAACTTATAGCATTAGCTCAGAGAACAAGTGTCATTACGTTGAAAAGGTGAAATACTTTCAGCTGTTTATTTACCCCAATTAGCACAGGGATGCATGTTTGGGCAACATGAATTTTCAGCCTGCCAAAATATGCACCCCCCTCTATTTTCCTCAAATATGGTCCTACTGATTTAAGACATTCCAGCAGTTCATGGAGCAATATGGAAAATCCATATTGCCCCAAAATGCATCCCTGTGCTAATTTTGATAAAGAGTTAAGATTGAAATATGTTCTTCTTCATAATCAGAGTAGCTCCATGAACTGCTGGTATAAGTTTTAAATCAGTAGGATATTATTTGAGGAGAAAAGAGGCGGGGTGCATATTATGGCAGGCTGGAAATATTGCCCCAAAATGCATCCCTGTGTTAATTTGAAGAATTAAATAGTTAAGGGTGAAATAAGTTTTTCTACACAGTCAGAGTAGCTCCATGAACTGCTGGAATGTCTTAAATCAGTAGGACCATATTTGAGGAAAATAGAGGGGGGTGCATATTTTGGCAGGCTGAAAATTCATGTTGCCCAAACATGCATCCCTGTGCTAATTGGGGTAAATAAACAGCTGAAAGTATTTCACCTTTTCAACGTAATGACACTTGTTCTCTGAGCTAATGCTATAAGTTTCATATCAACAAGATGGATGCAAATATTTTCAGGCTCATAAATTAAAATGGATTCCCTCCTACATTAACAGACTAGAAAGTTAAGCATGATATAAAATGTTCTACATAATGGGCCACTGTTTTCAATGCTTTTAAGCTATTATGATATCAAGAGACAAAGCAGAGAATTTCACGTACATTTGCGGAGAACGTTTACAACAGACACGGACTGAAAAAAAAAAGTTCGACTCGTGTCAATAAAGATGTAAAAACCTCATTTATTTCAAGTAATTTGCGAAATAAAACCCACCGTTTTAGGGATTACATGGTTAAGAAACGTGATAATGTTACAAATATCTTTAAAATGTCCTCTTCGGTCATATTTTTGTCCGTTTTCTCGTCGATATGCGAGAGCTTAGAGCGATGCGCGCTCCCGCGGCAGGGGATGCAATTTTGGGCAGGCAGCGTTTCTGGGCATAACACCTACCAGCTAGATGCTAACGCAGCGGTAGCAGACAGGTCCGAAAACGTCAAAGCAATATTGCAATTAGGTGATGTATTGATTAACCGAGCAGATATTTGAGATCCACACACTTACATTCTCGCCTAAAAACATTGTACCAAATCACGTTGTGTCATTTAAAGCGTTATATAGCAAAAAAAAGTGTCGCTATTTACCGCCATTGACGCTCTGCCCGAACGCCTAGTTGGAACCCGCAATATTATGGGATATCGCGGGCCGTGAAAGATACACTGGACCCATAGACATAATATAAGGATAGACGCCTCATGCACCGCTCTCGCCTATTGTCGCTGACGAGATTTAGGGCGGCCATCTTGGAGCGGTAGACCACTCCACTCAGCATTATGTGTTTTGAAGGCAAAATGACTCATCAGTAGGGATGTGCCGATCAGGTTTTTTTCTCCCAATACCGATACCGATCACCCCTGAGGGCCGATCGCCGATTCCGATCCCCGATACCGATCACATAATTATTATTTATTTATTTTTTTATCATAAACACTACTGTTACATTATGTAGAAAAAGGAACCATGAATTCACTTTAATTTAGACAAAAACTTGTTTTTAATAACTTTTCCAAGAAGAAAACTAAACAAAACAGGCATTGTCCAAATTGAACTGCTATCAGTAATACTATCTTTAACAGACTGATAACATATGAGGCTCTGAAGAGGCTAAATAATGCAAAGAGCCAAAATAAAACCTCAACATTGACAAAAAATTCAAGTATAAAACTTAACATTCAAAGGCAAAAACAGGATCCATTACAATAAACAATCCAGAGTTACTGAATGAAAACTTCCTGTTAGCATGGCGGCTAGCTGGTTACTGCTGAGAGTCTCTACCAGGTGGAGCAGAAGCAGCTCCGTCTGTCAAATATTACTAAATATTAAATATTACTACCTGTAGGGGAGCAGCGGTTCAACAGCAGAACCAGCGTCTTACATCGCAGCTCCAAGACTTAAATCATTTTCCAGGTTATTAGTTTAGCTTTCTGACCGTCATGCTAATCCGGGTGAGTGTTTGTAGCTGTGCTGCTTTACCTGCTGTCTGATCCTCCATGTCTTTTTACTGCACTGAGCCTCAATGTAGCCAAACTCCATCATTGTTTTTATGTCTATTAGCTTCGTTGTGTTGATGCATTTTGACCTGTTTCTATTTTCCGCCGCAACACGCAAACGTCCTCATTCACTCAGTGCGTTATAGTTACACATCGCTTAGCATTTGTTGCTGCGCGTTTGCGCAGTGAAGGAAAGACGAGACCAGCTGGACAGACAGGCTGGGAAATGAGATACAGGTGATCGGTATCGGTAACAGAGCCAATGATCGGCCGATCCCGATCATCACCGATTTCACGGAAATCGGCCAATTATGATCGGTGACCGATCGATCGGCACACCTCTACTTATCAGCGCATTTAATCAATCATAACACACTTTTTTCTTACTGGAAACTATATTCAGACATCTATCAAAGCTACATTTATAAATAATTGTATTATTTAAGTATGCTTTTAATACATAGTTCAGCATTTTTAAATATGATTAGTGGCTATAACAATAGAATAGGAATGAAATATTCTGATATCCATGTAAGATGAGCATATTACAAAGCACACAGCTTTGAATAATTTATTGTGAACGGCTGTGTGTATAATTTATTATAATAATACATAGTTATACAACTATACAATCACAAATAAATAATGATTAATACTGAATAATATATATTGGATGCATGTTTATATATATATATATATATATATATATATATATATATATATATATTATATTATATAATATATATATATATATAATATATATAACCTATATTAAAAAAATTTCTTAGATTGTAAACAAAGATCAAGACAAATATTTCACTCCACAACTGTCAGTTAACATCTAATTTGTTTTATAGAATTACACTTAAATACAAATTCATTTGCACAAATTTCATTAAAAAAATATATGTACATATACATACATATAAACATGCATCCAATATATATTATTCAGTATTAATCATTATTTAATTGTGCCATTATTAATTAATCATTATTTATTTGTGTTTGTATAGTTACATAAATATGTATTATAATAAATTATACACACAGCCATAATATATATATATAATATATATATATATATATATATATATATATATATATATATATAATATACAGTATATACTGGTATTGTAGTGACCATTTCTCCAAAAAACTTAAGTTCAAAAATCAAAAAACTCAAAATTCAAAGGTGATCAAGACAAAAGGTGAATCAAATTCAAATTGTCACCTGATGCACATGGATTCTGTTTTATGCAGCAAAAAGAAATCAAAAGTCAAAATATGGTTCTTTGGTTTTATTTGCAGATCAGGCAAAAGGTTACAGGCTTCTGCTCCCACTGCTGTACCTGTTCACTGACTGACAAAATGATAACCGATGTGACTGATTAGCTGGTAAAAAACCTTGTGACCACCACATGCATAATAAGCTACCTAAGACCCACCTACTTATACCATGAAATACCCACATTCCAATCTGAAATTAATTAACTAATTAAGTGAATTACTAAACAAAAAAACTTATTCTAAACAACAAATAAAATAAAAATTCTAATGATAAATCAACTAGGAAAACAAACAAATGCTAAGAATAAACTAAACAATTTAAATTCTAAGATTTAACAAAACAATGGGAAAAATAGCTCCTACAGGTGTATATATATATATATATATGTCTATCTTAGTTGTGAAATGTTGTTTGTGGAGCCTCACATCAATAATCCATCGATCTGAACAACAATATTCCTGTTGTTTTTATTGGCAAAGTAGGAGGGACTATCGCTCCAAGATGGCCGCCGTATTTCCTGCGCCGGAGCAGCCAATGGTCTACTCTTATATTATGTCTAGGCTCTGGACCCATCCATAACTGACAATTTACAAAACTTTGACGACATTTTGTGAAATAAAAGCTTAATTTTAGTATGTTATAAAGATTTCAGGGACCTGGTGAGCTACAATATGACCTTCTAAGGAATAACATCATATAAATCAGTGTTTCTCAACCTTTTTTGGGCCAGCGCCCCCCTAGCCTTTATTCAGGTCTCTCACCCTCCTCCCCCACCAAATAATTTGTAGGCTACTTTGCACTGACCATTATTTTATCATTAATATTACTATCACTATTGTAGATGTTTTGATTTGTATGCTTGTTTCTGTATTTATCATCAAAAATAATTTTCCAGAGAACAAAAAAGCCATGGGAATAGAAATTATTTTCACAGGCGTCTAAGAAAAATGCAATGAACATTAAAGTTAAAATTGATTGGAAGGCCTAACAGCAGCCAATCAGAGTGGAAAAAATATTCTTGTTCTTTACCATTTTCTAGTTGTTAAATGTTCCACAAAATGACCAGATAAAATATGTACAACAAAACCAGTTTAAACTTTGAACTATTTGCCAAACGACTGAGCTCTGCAACATTAAAACATGGATAAAACTGTAACTACATTAATCATAGATCTTCTTCTCTTCTGTGTTTCTGTCAGTTTCTGGTGGTGCAGCTCTGTGCTGCCTTCAGCAAAATGGGACATCAGAGCATTATCCATAAAACTTCACCCACATGGCATTTAATGAGCAAACCAGAACTTTCAGTGGAAAAACAAAAGTTCCAGGTCCTTTTAATGCCATACAAATATGAGACAGAAACATGGATTATATCTTTATATAGATCTGTCTATTGATTTATAGATTAATGGTTTTACTGGACAGAAATTACAAAGAACAAATCTGGTTCTTAATCAAATCCTAATGAGTCAAATTTAAAGTGTCATGGAGTCATCAGCCTCATGACATTAACACTGACATGAAAAATAATATTGAATAAATAAATATATCAAATCTAATTAAAAACATAAATAAGTGATCAGTTCTTTACTGTTATGGTCCGTAAGATATATTTATTCTCAGTATTAGATATGGTCTCAACAAACCCATGACATTTCAACACTATTATTTTACCCTTTATCTGGAAATAGTGTCTGTTTATTCTTGCCATATTAATTATTGATTGAAAGGTCTTGCCATACCAGTTTATTTCTCTGTTTTTACTTTAGTTTCTTAGTTTATTCTTGCATTTTGTTCTTCATTCATTTCCATTTACGTTCATTTGATTAGTATTATCCTCTCTTGGTTTATTGCTATGTCCACTTTAGTTTCTTCCCTGTTGCTACATTTATTTCATCGTTTATTGACCATCAGTAATCTGCACTCATCACCTGCTGCGCCACCTAATCATCATGTTTCACATCATGTGTTGATTTTTCACTGTTCAGCGTCGGATTCTCTGTTTTTATGTCATAATTCACATCTAGTTCGTTGCTCAGTTTTATGTCCCGGTTCTCCTGTTTCAGAGTTTTGCGCGCCTTTTTTTTAAGCTAAGGTTCAGGGCGGTTGGGAAACTTATTGATGGGGAAAAGTCAGACATAAACCTTTTAAAACGACGGAAACAATTTCTGCCTTCTGATTGTTGAAATTTAAAAGTGCTGTGTTGTTCCATCACCCCCGTTTCACACCGAACCACTTACAGCTCCGGTGTTAACGCTATAAAATGAAGGCTCTCTATCGGTGAGTCTTTTAGCTTTTAGCTAGCAGGAGAGGAGCTGCGCCAAGAAGCTAACAGAAGCTACAAACACTGAATAGAAGAAGATCTGCCATCAGCCAAGCATGATTTAATGTTACACAATACAGTTTTACCAGGTTTCTCAAAGTCTAAACTGGTATTGTTGTGCATTTAAGGTGTAAAGTTTACCTTCGTCCAAACGCCCCCCTAAGGCATCCGAACGGCCAACGTGGCTTTTGTTAAAATGTCCGCCAGCGCCCCCTGCCGTCCTCTGAACGCCCCCACGTTGAGAACCGCTACTATAAATTGAGAATAACATCATATAAATTGAGGTAGTTTGGCTTTTTGTCAACTCCATCTGTTTTTCTGACTCTTTCAGTGAAATTGTTGTCAAATGTCACTTAAATGTGCAATTAATTCATTTTAATGTATTTTACATAAATTGCATTACTTCACATGTACCAAGTTTTTCATTTTACTCACTAGTTTGTCACCTTCAGTTCTGTGTCAGCTCCGTCAGATGGACTTTGTTGTTTTTGTTTTAAATATTTATTTTATTTCTTGAGAAGCATTTGTCTGTAAAATGAGTAAAAATATCACTAACGGTCATTAAAAATTATTTTTTATTTATTTTTGTCAGATGGTGATGACAACGTTCTAGGTCAGGTCGATTAAAAATGTATTTTTTTTGTTAAATGTTGCAACTGGGAGCCTGTACCTTAGCATCTTTACATTTCCAAAACATTATTTGTCATATTTGCATACATTAGGTTGAGAAATGACAAAACAAAATTGGGGAAAATTAAAACCCATTTTGTCCCTATTCTCAAGAATCACTGACAAGCTAAAATTAGCCAATATGCTAATGTTAGCCTAAATACTGGCAGTAGCATGTGGAGCAATAGGACCATGTTGTTTTAATTGTACTTGCTCCATTCAGTATACTAAACATGTCTAATTAATGAGAAAGGGACCGATAGAATTCTGTTTGAAGTTAGTTTTTCTGAACAAAGCAGTCGGAACAGCTCCTTCCTGTTCAGGATCTGTAAGAGCAATCCAAAAACCGTTTGAAGCGTATAGTCAAGCGCAGTGAAATGCTAATGCTTGTGCTAATGATCCTGAGAATGAAAGCATAAAAAAAGCTTAATATTATTGCACCGCCTATGGCAGTGCACTGACGTGGGACAAATATGCAGGCTTTTATTTTGAAACTTTCAGTAAGCTTAATTTTATTTAATTTTAAATGACCACACTAATTCAATGTGTAACAGTGGTTTGGTTAAACCAGTCATGTAAAGCCCAAAAGACCAATTGCTTGGTGTAAAAATGGTCAAGGCTTTTATTTTGAAATGTTTATTAAGCTTAATTTTAAATAGCAACACTGATCCAATGTGTAACAGTGGTTCTGTTAACCCAGTTATATACTAGCCCTCTGTTTTAACTGAGTGTTCGCCATAGTTAGAAATACAGATTGACATGTGTTTGTAGTCTGAATCAGCAGCTGTGGCCAGTGTTCTGTTGCTATGGTGATGAATCCTCACTGCCACTTGTCAGCTGTGACAGAGACACACAGGGGGAGACATTATTCTATCTGTTTGAACCAGCCAGTTTCACTCCAAAAAGCAGTCCGAACAACTTCTTCCGTTTGAAGCGTATGAGGTAGCCTATAAGAGGGCTATTTGTCGTCTCTGATAGTCCCGCGATTCATATCTGTACAATTGCAGTGATGAGAGAAAAATGGTGTGCGCTGACATGTATGAAAAACACTGGGATGGAGCGTCAGTTACTCCTGTCCCATCACTTTGCTCTGAAGCACCTGGACAGAAAACCGGAAGCCCTAGAGAAATTTTGAAAACATTTTACCGGAGCAGACATGCGTATCAATGTCACGACCGACTTTCATACCAATAGAGCAATTTTTGTAGGCATGAGAGCGATTGCAAAATTATTTTGGGGTCAAAATTCCAGTCTGTTCCTCACTATAAAAAACGCGGCAGTTGATGTCAGTTACACTCTGCGTTTCGGCAGTTGGAAATTTCGCTCGTTTTTCGCTTTTTACGTCGCCGTCGTAACTCCGATCCCCAATAAAAATAATAGCTCCGATCTCGGCACCGAGCCGCACGACTTGATACCACTTTTGTGGGGGTGCAGGCAGCGGTCCGAGCCGCATTAACGGTGACGGAAGAATAATAAAGAGACATTCTATTAGGTGTAGAATAATAGGTGCCTGCCATGCATTACATGGGAGGCAGTGACTGACTGACAAGTTTTTGAGGTTCGGAAGACAACTGTATTCATAAAGGCCAAATGAAAAGTTAATCAGAGTCGAGCACAAACGAGCAGCCTGGAGGATAATTTCATTACTGAAACATAACGACATTATCCCTCCTGCGCTTCGGGCTTCAATCTTTCTGCCCATTTGATCAGTGTTTCTGTGTTGACATCTCCTTCCCTGGCCCGGTGCCTGCGGCTGGTTGCAGCAACATAAACACCGAGCCGCTGGATCCAGCGGACACGGCCGTGTCATTCAGCGGGTGTAACACTATTCTGCATCTGCGGTGACAGCTGAGCTAAAGCTGCTGGCTGGCTGGCTGCACTGCAGTTGCCTTAGCTAGTCTGCTTCACGTTATAAAACAAAACAAAACAAAAAACAAAACACCGACAGACCGAGCCCCACCTCCGCTTGTTTTCTGACAGCTCCCAGCAGAAACACCTCGCTACGTCCATTTTCACCCGGCCGCGATAGAATGAAAGAGGGCCGCAGGCGTGTCAGTTACCTTGACGGCGAGCTTCCGAGGGCGTTCGCCTTGCGTTACCCGTCCCGTCCCAGTGAGGTCTCCCTCGGACGCAGACACCATGTCAGCCGTACCTCCCTGCGTTTTCCCCCCCCCCCGCTTCTTCTGCGGAGCATTATCCGCCGATGCCAGGGAGCGGTGGGTTGGCACTTTAGCGCCACCGCGCGTCTCGGAGTGACTCGGTTCACACATGTGTTTGGTTGGTTTAAAATTGTATTTCCAGCACTGACAAAAAAAAAAAAAGAAGAAAAAAAACCCAAAAGGACACAGTCCATTCACAGAGCAGGAACAAAACAAGTAATCTGCTGAAGTATATTCTTCTCATCCGACATCTGTGGATGTAGATGAAATATTTTTGTATTTAAAAGAGACCCTTTTTTTGCATTTTCTTCTATTTAACATTTGGTAGCCACAAATCCACCTTTAACCGCAAAAAAAACTTTATAGACATTTGTGAGTGGGCTACCTTATAGGATCCACATATCAGTTTATTTGGCATTATTTATTATTACATTATTACAACAAAAACGTCTTTCAACGACAATATCTTGTCAAGTAGGAAAAAAACCTAATGGGTTTTTCCATGTTTATTAAAAACAACAATAGTAATTATACAAATTATATTAATAATAATAATTGCAAACCTATTTAAAGAAATAAAGCAAATACCTTGCAGCCAAATGATAAAGCATCCCATTGTTGGTACCCACCAAATGTTGTAGCGTTGCATGGATCTGGTGCATCTCCAGCAGTCAGTGGGCAGGAGGTGGCGTCCATTCTGGACAGGACACCAGTTCAACACAGGACATACAACCATGCACACACACACACACACACACACACACACACACACACACACACACACACACCTAAGGGTAATCGATAGAGATCTGGCTGTCCAAGAAAGTTCACCCAGAAAGCAGACTGCAACATGCTAAAAGAAAAATCCAGAAATCTTAACGTGTCTTCAAGGCACCTATAAAGGCTGCTGTTAATGTTGGCGTTAAACTACATTCTTGTTGGAAAAAATTGCACAAGTCTAAATGAAAGACAAATGTTTGCTCTCTAAGAAAAAAACGTGAAGGTCAGACTGAAGTTTTACCAGGGAAAAGTTAAACACCAGAGCCTCCATAATAATATCCCGCAAATAGAGAGATTGAAATGTTTTGGCAACAAAGCTGAGACCATGAATCACATTGGGCAATAATTTGATTATCAGCAAAGATCACAAGATGGCAGCTGATGACCATAGAAAGTAAACAACACAAAAAAGCAGAGTGATATGAGAAAGAGAAGCTGTCCCTGACCCGCCATCTGTAAAATCCTCTGCATTGTCTATTTAGGGAGAAAAGTGGAGAATTTGGTCTAATTGTCATTGTGATGGACCGAGTTAAAAAACAGGAGGAGTCACAGGATATTACTTAGAAAAATAGGGTTTTTTATTTTAACACAAAGATTATAAATGACAAAAACAGAAACTGAGCTCATAAAAGGCATCAAAGAAACAAAACTGAACTCAGGCAAAAATGTAAACAAACTGGCTGCACAAACAACCATAACTGAGCTAACAAAGAAATGACACACAGGGGTTTATATCAGACCAATTAAGACACAATACGGGTAAATAAACAGAATACAGTTACAAACACACACACAAAATAACAGTACAGCTAAGTTTGGCTAAAGACCCACAAAAATGAAAATCAAAAATATTAAAGTTTAAATACTAATATTTACTTAAAAACAAAACTTATCTAAATAAAGAAACTACAAATTTCCCCTGCCAGCAGGAACTAGTGGTTCAGTCCAATCAGCATTTAAGCGTGCTGAGACCTGGCCCCCATCTTCTGTCTGGCCACTGCAAAGCAGGTAAGTACTGGCAAAAGAAACAAACAAAGTTCATCTTAAGCAAGCAAATTAAACTTTAAAGTTTATATAAATACATATGTTAACTATGTAAATGTGTGCGCTAACATAAAGAACAAATGTATCCAAATCAACTAATAAATGTTTTACTGAAACTAA
Organism: Poecilia picta; assembly: GCA_033032245.1. NCBI lineage: Eukaryota > Metazoa > Chordata > Actinopteri > Cyprinodontiformes > Poeciliidae > Poecilia > Poecilia picta. Next base: position 19,067,024 of record CM065364.1, read on the forward strand.
AGTGTTGTGTTTGAATGAAAAAATAAATTGTGCATAAAAGAGTTACCGACTTCAGAGTGTGGCCATGGATTTGGCCACCACAGTCATTGTCGTCATATTAACTTCCAATCTTTCAAAAACACCTAATTATCAAGTGAAACACAGCGAACCACTGCATGACACCCCCCAGCACAGGGCTTAGCAGGTTTCATGGGGGAAACCCTGAATTCTTATCACATTTAGACACACACTATTAAGGGAAATACAATTTTTAAAAATATGTTTATTGATCATTTTTAGATTCCCCCCCTCCTTCACATCACTGAGAGCTGCACCCCATTGTATGGACCGGCTGTTACCACTTTGAAGCATGGAGGAGATATTGTCATGGTTCATTAAAAAAAAAAATTGAATATTTTATTGATCAAAAATGGGAAATTAAATGTTGTTGTAATTCATGTTAATTAAAACTCTTAAAAGAGTTATTGTATATAGTGATGGCTCTTGGCTAGAAGGGTGTGTAGCTGTAATTCAATTGTTTTGTTTTCCAGAGATTAAAAAAAAAAAGATGATTGACTACGTTGAATATTCACTGCAAACAGTGAATACTTAACAGGCACCCTAACTGCCTGTTGTTCACACAATTTCTTTAAAATCTAAATCTAGCCCTCCTGCTCTGCGCTTCCCATCGGTTATTTATAAGAAACGTGTTGTGGATATAGGGGAACAGCTCCACATCCTCCCTGGTCCTCATGCTGCCATCTGACGCTGAGGTGTTCCGTCACTGAGACAAAAACAAACCAAAGATAACTCATGACATCAGGTCCTGCCAACTTCAGTTCCTGGATGGAGGTTCCCAGTTGATCCCACTTCCAAGCCCGGATTTCTGAAAAAAAAAAAAAAAAAAAAAAGGCTGCTGGGCAAAGAAAGGAAAAAAAAAAAAAAAAAAAAGAAACACCGGAATGAGGAAATTATTCATCGGCAAAACAAAGTTGTCCGTTGCTGATAACCGTCCAACCTGATGAACCTGACGCTCAGTCCACCCGAGTCCTTCAGACCAGGTCGCAGCTCCTCTCGTTCCTTCTCCACATGCTCCATCCAGCCGCCCCGCATCCGGCGATGTCCCTCCTGCTCCTCACGGCGCTCTCCTCTCTCATGCTGCGTGATGCTGAGGCGTGGAGCGCCGGCGTGAGGTACGCGGTCAACTGCCCGGACAGATGCAGCGTGGACCGCTGCGGCGACGCGCAGCGCTGCGCGCGGACCGTCCTGGACGACTGCGGCTGCTGCCAGGTCTGCGCGGCCGGCAGAAACGAGCACTGTTACCGCACCGTGTCGGGGATGCACGGCGTCAAGTGCGGACCGGGGCTGTTCTGCGAGTTCTACAAGGACGAGGACGATTATGGAGACGAATACGGGATTTGCAAAGGTGTGACCTGAAATCTTAGGGGGGGTTTTTTATTTATTTTTTTCTGCATCTTATGCTCAAATCCTGATCCTTTTATGGTTTTACAACCTTTCCTTTTAGCGCTCTGGTCAGCACAACCTTATAGTCTATCAATAAGCCTTATCTCCAGACCTATGCATAGTAAAATGTTGCATTATAATGCACTATCGTTTCTCCACTCAAATATATTGTATTTAATTTGAGCTTTTGTGTCAAAACCAGTGTTTTCCTTTGCTTTGCAGACTGCCCATATGGTTCCTATGGGGTTGAGTGCCGCAAGACCTGCAGCTGCAAAGGAGGCATTTGTGACAGGGAGTCTGGAGCTTGTCTTACCCTCACATTCTTCGCCAAAATTGCCAGCAAGCTCAAAACTGGACCACAAACAGGTGAGTCTGTGCTTTCTGACAAATTGTTCTCAAATTACATTATATCACATTTAGATCTCAGTATGTGAAAAGAGGAAAGAAAGAAAGAAAAAAAATGAACTCCTTCACTTGTTTTCTCAGGGTCTGAAGTGGGATCAGGACAAGTGGTTGCACAGAGCACAGACAGATCCACGGCTCCAAAAAGACCGAACCCTCGCTGACAGAAAGAGAAACAACCCTTCAAATGTTCAGGCCACATGTAGCATTAATTTATAAATAAACCAAACTGTATGTTTTAACTAAAAAACTTTTTGACCAGCATTTGAAAGCTTGTTTGATTTTTTTTTTTTTTGCATCTTTTATATACATATGCAGTGTTATCTCTGCTCTTTTATGAGGTTTGATACAGCCTGTTGTAATACTAAATTAAATCAAAATGCACATTCCAGTTCCTTATATTGCATACTGACTTGAAGTCGTCAGAATGAGTATAAAGCATTTATGAAGCCAAATTTCATGACACCAATAACATGTACAGAATTTTTAAAGCATACTACTATACTGTAAGCAACAACTTGATAGTGGAAATGTCCTGAAATGTCCAGGATTACTAGATTTCCATGTTGCAGTTTTAACATTTAGATCAAAAACAATTTGCCTTCAAATCAGAAAAGCTAAACGTGACCTTAGATGAAGCATGAAGTCCATAAAAGGAAAATTGTCAGAAATTTTTACAGGAGTTTTACAGGACTTATCTTGTAGAATTAAAACTCTCTTCAGAGATTTAAATCAAAAAGAGGAAAATACATTCTAAATGTTGGCATTATGTTGTTCATTTTTTTCCTATCACTATTTTAATAACTTTTTAAATGTCGATACATACTGACATTTCTTTGTCTGCAATGTGGAGGATGTGTTAAAGCAAATCATTGGTCAGAAGCAGGTGAAATAAGTGCTGCTTCATCCAACAACGTTTTGGTTTCTTTTGGTTTATAACCGATCTGATGATTTGGTTGTTTCTTTTTGTCACATTCAACAAATGACTGAAATAAATATAAATGAAGAAATGTTTGATTCCTATTGGCCTTTGTGTTTTCTGGTGATCTTTTGCACTGTATATTGTTTCTGATTAACTGTAACTTACAGCAATATTTTTTGTTCATTTAACACTTATTTCCATGATTATCCAGTTTTTATTGGGGGAAAAAAGCAACATATGTAGCTCTCTGCTCTTGTTTGAACTTACTCTACAATAAAAACTTATAACTGACTTTTGTCACTTGAAGTCTTCTGTCTTATATATTCCTGGAGCTTCTGGAGTTTGCTGATTTGCAAATACAGCACGTCCATGGAAAGTTTTAGTCGATCATTTTCAAGCATTCTTTTAGTATTTCTGAGTTTTCCTGTGCCAAACTTTAGTTTTGAACTCAGATATAGTTGAACAAATGTCACGGGAAAATAATATCTCTGCAGAGAAACTCTAAAGACCTGCTTCACAGGCAAATAAATAATAGAAGCTTTGGAGCTTAACAAGCTGTGGAAAAAGATGGTGAAGAAGTGTGCACCCTGAGGAAGAAGAGTTTTTATATCCATCAAATTCTCATGCCATGACACTGAAGCTGGGGAATTTTTTTCCCCCACATTCTTGACTTTTAAATAGTGAGGTGGCCTAATATCCACAAAGGCAGAAAATCAAATAAATTGATGTTCCCAAGCAAGCAAAACGTCTCACTGATGTTAAAAGTGCTGAAATACAAAGACATTATGAGAGAAGTGTTATGAACTTTTACTTAACCTGGAAAAAGACACATTTCTAACAAGCCTATATATTCATACAGCATGGTGCTGATATTATAAATGATTGAATACAATATTTAAAAAGCCTTTCATAGTTTTAATACTGTAAACGTTGTCACTTTATAATATATTGAGGCTTCTCCACTAAAATAAAGTGCAGCATTGCTAAAGTACTTCAATTTAAAAAAAAAGTAATTAGTAAGTAATACCAGACAAATTTTCACAATAATTCTCCCTTAGCTATAAATAACTCCTATTAACCTGACCTCTCACCCTTTCTGGTAGGAAAATGTTTTCCCGTATTCAGGCTGTTTATTTCCTGTGCTTCCTGACACCTGTGAAAATGGTCCTTCTTCCTGTTGTTGTTGTGTCTGCCCAGGAATTTAAAGCACGTTTTTTTTTTTTTTCAAAGTGACACTGCAAGAGCTTGGAATTTATCAGTGATGTATGAGTGCTACGGCTCAGTCGACTGTTTGAGACTTAGCTCTTTTTATCGTTATTGCCAAACTGAGAGCGGACATCTCAACATCAAGTGAGCAGATTGCGTCCAAGAGAAATCATTGGCATATTGACGTTTATGATATGTGCAAAATTATATGTAAATTCATGACTAACAGAAAATACCTTTGAGACAAACCAATGTTGAAAAGTTGAAAAGTAAGGCTTTGAAAGAGCAGGAAGTAAATGCTTTTCTGATCTTTATGTTTATCATAAACATTTGGTATTTGCTAACCTAATTTTAAGGAATAGTGTGCAAACTGATTATCTGAATTTTAGATTTAAAACATAAAGGAATACCATTGTGAAAGGATTCAAATTTCATCACAAGTGGAAAAAGGAACTGGCAAACTAAAAGAATGAGAGTTAAAAAGAATAATGAAATACATTGAAAATGTACACATTAAAACAGATTGTCATATATTACAAATAAGCACGCTGTAGTGTGTGTTTTTTTTTATTGTTTGTTTTTTTGGGGGGGACGAAACGAGGTCACCAAGGTCACCAAGGTCACCAAGCACATATTTATATCAGTTAATAAAAATGGAAAAAAACTATTTAAACCAACCCTGTCAACCTGTTAATTTAGGAATTTCCTTTGGATGATCGCAATGTTTGGAAAGTTGAGTTCAGTTTCACTGGTCACACCCATGTCTGATTGATTATTGAACAGCCCCGATCTGAAAATACAAACAAAAAGAAACTCAAAAACAAAAGAAAATCAAAGTTATTGACATTTCACGGCCTGGGAAAAGGTACAATGACACTTCTAAAGCTTTGGATCTTCAAGTAGAGCGATAGCCAGGATTCACTGGGAAGCAACGTTGAACCCTTTCAACCAAAATAACTCCATCCATCCATCCATCCATCCATTTTCTTACGCCCTTGTCCCTTAGTGGGGTTGGGAGGGTTGCTGACGTTCCGGGTGAGAGGTGGGGTCACCCTGGACAGGTCGCCAGTCTGTCGCAGGGAACCAAAATAACTCCAGGAGAGAATCATCCAGGGGCCATAAAAAGAAAAGAACATTTAAACCACTGCAAAACTCATAAAACTCATTGTTCAGTAGTTATCAAAAAGAAAATACTAATATCTTGAGGTTAACTTTAGCTTTGGTGGCTGCTTGTCAAAAATAGAGGAGAGGAGTACAGCAGTAAATTCCAATGGATTGAAGCTGTTATATATAAAAAAAAAAACATTCACCCCAAGAGATTTCGAATAATATGAAATCAGATTAACATGCTTAGCCGTACAGACAGATATGGTGGTTGTCTATGTGGGGGCAGGAGCGTTCTCAAGTGCTCGGGCTCAAGTGTTCCTCTAACTCCCTTGAGAACCAGCAGGTCGAAGTGCTGCAACCAAAACAAAGGAGCCTTGAAAATAACAGGAAAGCATTGGTGAGAAAACCTCTTTATCTGACTCCCTGAGCACGTCACTGCGGCCGCTGTAAAAACAAAGGTGCGTGAATGAAGTAGTAAATAACGCCGATTTACTAATAATAGATGCAAATAGATGTTCTGGTATTTACAGTGTGACCCTAGCCTCAACAGGCTGTTTACCAGAACGGTGGAGTGACAGGATTTGTTGGAAACAACACATGCACAGTGCAAACAAGGAAATTAAAGTACGCGATGACATTGCAAAGTAATTACAGCAACATTGCATTGATTAGAAACATCAAAACGGCGGCCAGTAAAGAGAAACAGGAAATGCATCATCTCACTGACTGGAATGATGGGAACTCAGGCAGATGGATACATTTGTTTGGGTCCCTCCTTATTTTCTCTTCAACCCTGTTTATCTTTTTTTTTCTGCTTGCCTTTTCCAGAAAACATTTAAGCAACCAAAAAGATTCTAGATTCTGTAGCTTTGAGCTTTGTGACTTTGCAGATTTCTGACCTAAAAGTGACTTTTAATGTTGATTCGATAACACGAGGAGCAATATGTTTCAGTAGAAACATGGAGAGTAACTAGAAAGCAACATGTTCAGAGTCTCTACCCAAATCTGTGGTGTTTCACGTGTTTAGACACAATTTTCCTTTGAATTCAAGTTGTTGCATAACTACAATGCAACAAAGTGAGTAATCTGCGAACAAGAATATTCCTGTATGTAAGGGTTCGTTGTTGCTGAACAATTTACTTTTCATTTTGCATTTTGAATGTAGCAGAGTGCAGATAGCCTCTAAGGTCACAAGGAAGATTGGTAAGAATTAGCGAATTCGGCCTTTTATTTACTCTCGCCTTCCATGTGGTGGCATCGTTTGAAAAGCTGGATTGGTTGCCATTTTGGAAGCTGATGCTGGTTTGTTTGGATTCTGAAAAATAAACGGAGTCTATAATTTTCCTTAAAGAAATCAACTTACTAATGAACATGCAGACCACAAATACACGTTGGGCACAGCAAGTTTGAACACGTTGCTGCTTTCTTCCTTAGAACTTTCCATGCAAACACAGTGTGAGACGTGCCTGAGAGAACAGCTGAGTTAATGGTTCCCACAAAATGACGACAGCGAGAACTTCCTCGGGATAAGCAGCTTTTTCTGTGAGGAGCATCTACATGTGGAACTTCCTACTTCCTGAATTCTTGAAATACTTCCTATCTGGTATCATTCTGGAGGCGCTATGCTGAAACATTTTCAAAAGTAACACCTATGCACATATGGATGTTTGCAATCATCCTTTATTCAATGTGATGGTGTTAAGTTTTGTTTTTACTTTAAATTGCAGGGTATGTTTTTCCTGTTTTTTGCTAGTATCTTAATTGAGTGTCCATAATTCGCTTTCTACCACCAAAATGTAATGCTTCTCAACATAAATAAAGTGCTCACACATGTTTATTTGGATTATTAGAGGTATTGTCCGATGTCAGATCATTGATGGAGTCACATTTTGATCAGATGTTGAAATGTGATCAGAAAAATTGCCACTTTTAAACCTACAATTGCAAAAATGTGTAAAATATCTTCATCATTGAAAGAGTGAAAGGTTTCCTGCAAAACCTAATGCTAACTAAAAATTGTAAACTGCACAAATAATAATAAAAAAATCTTTGCTATCATAATTACGTGACTGCAAGAATTGCAGACACTTGCTAACATATAGATCTTCATTTACAATTCTGAGATGATTGTAGTTTATTTATGAGACATAAGAGCCACTTCTATATAAAAATGTGTCAAGGACCGCTGTCACAAAGACGATTTACTCATTTAAACGCAAACTTGAAACGTCTTAATAAATAACTTCACAATTCATCAGCAGAGGGCGCTGTTACAGCATGCAAAAAGTCAGACGTGACCTTGAACGGAATGGCAGCTCACCCTGACTCTGAGAGGACAATGGATCATTATTACATCCACATATAGCCGCTCATAGATTATTCATGTGCCATAATACGGGCATGTGTACACTTTATGTGTACAGGAATCCAAGCGGGTTAGATTTGTACATTTATCGCAAAGAAATGGAGAAATGAGACTAAGCATTTCTTTCTTGCAACTGCGGAACTACTTGAAATATCTGAACAGACTCCATTGTGGAAATAGATACATGGGGTCAGTGAATGCTTTGATTTACAAATACTTTCTACTATATATATATATATATATATAGTATATATATATATATATATATATATATATATATATATATATATATATATATATATTAAAATTAAAACTAGGACTGCTTTGTTGGAATGCTCTGTATTAATTCGCTTCTCATTTTGTATCATCGTCTACTCCACTGGCCAGCAAATGTTAAGATTGCTTTGAATGCAGTTCAGCTGAGAGTCATACAGGTTATTTTTAACAGCCTGAAATGTATTTAGATGCTGATTATGCTGGGCAGACTACAAGCAGAAATCCCAAAACAAGCGTCTTTGAATGTGTGGTGACTTTAGGGATAAAATTAGGTTTAGTTTATGTCAGTGGTCTGCAGAAAATAGGGTGTTTTATAATTGTTCATTCTCTCTCTCTCTCTCTCTCTCTCTCTCTCTTTTCTTCTCTCCCTTTCTCTCTTCCTCTTTCTCTGTCTTTCCTTGATTATCCAAGAGAGAAGCTTATGTCGAGTAATTTTAAGCAGATACTAACTTTTTCCGCCTTTCTTTACATCAAATCCAAGTTTAGTCCATTTGGATGCCATGTTATACATGTATGACAAATTTTCTGTGTTTTTTTATTTTTTATTTTACACATTCAAACAAAATGAAAAGGTTTACGTTTGAAAGTCATATGTTTAGAAAGTTAGTGACACTCTCTAGTTTAGTGTAGTAAAAACAAAATCCCAGCTATGCTAAAGATGTAGCTTACCTCTTTATTCTGCAACATCAACTTTGCAGCGTTCGGTTGCTATGTTTATACTTGGATGTTATCCTCCACCCCTCTAAAAATAAAAGAGTGGTGACTTGCAGAAGTCGAAGGTCTCTGGGTTCAGGTTCAGAGAAAGTGTTGTTGTGGTATGTCTGAACTCCTGAGCCTTTATTTACAGTGTGAGCATGCTCATTGTCCTTCACTATTCTTGGGTGTGATGTTATTCCCGCATCTACGCGCCAACTTTCAAAACAAACTGAATGGAGCCTTTGCTGGAAAAGCAGGAGAGCATTAGAATGATTGTTGTGCTTCTCACTATTAACAGTGAATAGAAATAAATAAATGAGTGTCACTTCCATCACTGAGAAAATGTGATTATATTGATTTTGAAGATTTTGAAACATGTCTTAGTTTTTATGTGATAAATGTTTTTCCCCCTCCTAAACTGTTGCAATGAATTGAATACACAGCAGCCAATTTGGATGCTGAAGTTGGATCAGATAGGGAACTATTCATTTCCCAAGTCTATATTCAGATTTCTATCAGTTTTATTCCTCTCAACTTGGACCTCGTGCTTCATTTGAAGTATAAATAATGTGAGTCATCTAAACATGCTGTCCTGCTGTTCAGTGCACATCAAAAGCCTTTTGGGAATGTTCCAGATGAGCGTGAATTAACACAATATTTTAATCAGTGTTGTATAAAGTACTGAAATCTCAGAGTCAAGTAAAAGTATAGGTTCCTCTCCAAAATATGATTTTGGTAAAAGTCCAAGTCACTGACTGAAATGTTACTTGAGTTAAAGTCTTAAGTACAAGAAAATTCAGATACTTTAAGTATGGAAATTACTGTAAAAATGTATGTACTCAAGTAATGTAATGAAAAGTATAAGTAAAAAGTAAAACAAGGCAAATGTAGTTTGAATGACATTTTTTATATTTTGGTAAACTTGTCAAATACAGTTAAAGTAATGTACACAACCAAGTGCAGACAAAATTAAACCTGCTAATAGATAAACCTGCAGGCATCATTTGGTTAAGAAAATTAGGTTCTTTACCTATAGCACAAGGTTAACTTAACCTGCTTTACAACTGAACCAGCTTCTTAGTTTCCCCTCCAGGACAGAAAATACAAAGATTTTGTAAGCCTTAAGTTTTCCCTTCAAGTGGTCAGTGCTGAAAATGAGAAAAATAGTCAGTACAGAAAATGTGGCCAACATGAAGAAAAAAAGCCGTTACGATTTCTCTACTTCACAAACTATTGGTGCAACAACTGGTCATTATGTGTGGCATTAGGGACATGTGGCTGCTGCTTATCGCGAGACTTTGTGTTTAATGGGAGAAGTGAAACAGGTGTTTCCATAGACATAATATTAGGATAGATGCTTCATGCTCCGCTCTCGCCTATCGTTGCTGACGAGATTTAGGGCGGCCATCTTGGAGCGGTAGACCACTCCACTCAGCCTTATGTGTTTAGCAGGCAAAATGACATATCAGCGCATTTAATCGATCATAACACGCTTTTTTGTTACTGAGAACTATATTCAAACATCTATCAAAGCTACATTTATAAACAATTGTATTATTTAAGTATGTTTTTAATACATAGTTTAGCATATTTAAATACACAGTAAAAATACCAGTGTTGAATTAACACCCAAAAGTGTCGATATGTGTCCAAATCAGCTGGTGTTAAAATAACACTTTTGAAAGTGTTAAAAGATTGACACCCGTTTTTTTGTTAAATTAACTTTGGTCTATAATACTGAACTGGGTTTAAGAAAAGTTAAACTTTCCATTTCTGTGTATTGTTTTGAATATTTTCCACTGGATTTGATTGATATTGTCACCTTGTGGGTCAATTATTTACTTTTTTAACACTAGATTATGTTTAGTGATCAACACTACACTGGTGTTACTTTTAATATATTTTAACACTAACACCATTGTAAATGTTAATGTGACACTCTGTATTGTTGAATTTAACACCAGCTGACTTGGACACATATAGACACTTTTGAGTGTTAATTCAACAGCGGCATTTTTACTGTGTATGCTTAGTGGCTATCAATAGAATAGGAATGGAATATTCTGATATTGATGTATGATGAGCATATTACAAAGCACACAGCCGTGGATAATTTATTGTGAACGGCTGTGTGTATAATTTATTATAATAATACCTATTTATACTGTATAACCATACAAACACAAAGAAATAATGATTAATACTGAATAAAATTCCCTTCTCACCCTCCTCGGTGGTCTCTTTCATCCTTCTGAGCTCGGGTCCTCTACCAGAGGCCTGGGAGCTTGAGGGTTCTGCGCAGTATCTTGGCTGTGCCTAGTACTGCACATTTCTGGACTGAGATGTCTGATGCTGTTCCTGGGATCTGTTTTAGCCACTGCTCCAGTTTGGGGGTTTCTGCCCCGAGGGCCCCGATGACCACAGGCACCATTATAGTCTTCATCTTCCAGTTCTTTTCCAGTTCCTCCCTGAGGCCCTGGTATTTCTCCAGTTTCTCATGCTCCTTTTTCTTGATGTTGTAGTCACTTGGTATCGCTACATCCACCACAATGGCTTTCCTCTGTTCTTTATCCACCACCACAATGTCCGGTTGGTTCACCATTACCATCTTGTCTGTCTGGATCTGGAAGTCCCACAGGATCTTAGCTCGGTCATTCTCCACCACCTTTGGGGGTGTTTCCCACTTCGATCTCGGGGCCTCCAGTCCATATTCTGCACAGATGTTCCTGTACACTATGCCCACCACCTGGTTATGTCGTTCCATGTACGCTTTCCCTGCCAGCATCTTGCACCCTGCTGTTATGTGCTGGACTGTCTCAGGGGCCTCCTTGCACAATCTACACCTTGGGTCTTGTCTGGTGTGGTAGATCTGAGCCTCTATTGCTCTGGTGTTTAGGGCCTGTTCCTGTGCAGGCAGGATGAGAGCCTCTGTGCTGTCCTTGAGTCCAGCTTTGTCCAGCCATTGGTAGGATTTCCTGATATCAGCCACTTCAGCTATTTGTCGGTGGTACATCTCATGTAGGGGCTTGTTCTCCCATGATGGAACCTCTAGCCCCTCATCCTCTGTTCCCCATTGCCTGAGACATTCACTGAGCATATCGTCCGTTGAGGCTTTGTCCTTGATGTATTTATGAATCTTGGATGTTTCATCATGGACAGTGGCTCTCACACTCACTAGTCCTCTGCCTCCTTCCTTACGGCTTGTGTACAGTCTCAGGGTGCTGGATTTGGGGTGGAACCCTCCATGCATGGTTAGTAACTTCCGAGTCTTTATCTCTTCCATTGGCCAGCTAATTATTCCGGCAGGGTATCTGATTACTGGTAAGGCATAGCTGTTTATTGCACGGATCTTGTTCTTGCCATTGAGCTGGCTTCTCAGGACTTGCCTTATTCGTTGGAGGTATTTGGCTGTGGCTCCTTTCTTGTGACCTCATCGAGGTTGCCATTTGTTTGTGGTATTCCCAGGTACTTGTAACTGTGCTCTATGTCTGCTATTGTTCCTTCTGGGAGTGAGACCCCTTCTGTGCGGACGACCTTCCCTCTCTTTGTAACCATCCGACCACACTTTTCTAGTCCGAATGACATCCCAATGTCAGTGCTGTATATCCTGGTGGTGTGGATCAGTGAGTCGATGTCTCGCTCACTCTTAGCGTACAGCTTGATGTCATCCATGTAGAGGAGGTGACTGATTGTGGCCCCATTCTTCAGTCGGTATTAGTAGCCAGTCTTGTTGATTATTTGGCTGAGGGGGTTCAGGCCTATGCAGAACAGCAGTGGGGACAGAGCATCTCCTTGGTATATGCCACATTTGATGGACACTTGTGCAAGTGGTTTGCAGTTGGCTTCAAGGGTGGTTTTCCACAGCCCCATCGAGTTTGCAATGGTGTTGGTAGGGATCGTTCTCAATGCCGTATTCATATCTTCAATTAGACTTTCTGGTGGTGCTTCACTCAGCCCTTGTAATTGGCGTCGGGGTTGTCTGGTGTTCATTACGGCCACGATTCTCTCTCTCAGGTCAGTTGCTGCCTCGTTCAGCTCTGATGGTTCATTCATTACTGGCGCTACATATCCAGTCTCTGGGTGGGTAGTTAACTCCCCTCTGACCTGGCGTTCTGGCTCCTCCAGATTGGCCATAGCATTTGTGTTGAACCTCGTCAATCTCAAGTTGTGAGAGCAGTTGCCGTTTGCGGATGTTGGAACACTGAGCCACTAGTTGCTTAGCAGTTAGTGTTGACTGGGGATGTCGAAGTAACCATTCCTCCCACAGTCTTTGCATGTAGCCCCTCTGACTAGGGTTACTTGAGTAGTAGCATTCCAACAGATCCATGTTTTCACCTCTCGCCCATTTCCGTCTTGTTCCAGTAGCCCTTTTTTCATCTAGGTGCTCTGGTTCCCCAGCACCTGACGCAGACCTTGTTTGGCCGGGCGACGTCTGAGCCGGCATGTCGTGCTTATCAGTGTCTCTCATGGTATGAGGTCAGCTATATAGCTCCAAGGGTCTTGCCTAAGGACCCACACTGACAGCTCAATTGACTGTTGTAACTTCAGCCCCAGCCTGGATTCCAACCCTGGTCTCCCGGGTGGAAGACTGGTGACTTACCCATTGAGCTCAATGGGTAGCAGTAGCTCAATGAATGGCAGTATATATATATATATATATATACATATATATATGTATATATATATACTGTATATACTGCTCAAAAAAATAAAGGGAACACTCAAATAGCACATGCTTGTTTAAGTGTTCTCTTTATTTTTTTGAGCAGTGTATATAGATTCAGTCCAAAATCCTATGTGAGATCCATCCTGCAGCAGTTAATCCGTCTCTATAGATTCTCCCTCTTCTTCCTCACATCGTGTCTTTATGAAACTTTCAAAACAAAAACAGAAGATTTGGGATGTATCTTACTAGTGAAAGAATTACATAATAATAGTCTTTACCACCTGTGTAAACTTTGCTGATGAATGTTATAGCACATAATATAAGTTTTATAATATATGTTACATTGTTTCATTTCTAATATAGGCTCTTGTGTCAGAGAATTTAAGTCAATGTTAGAAAATAATTAATGTTTTTAGATTTACAGAATCTCAGTTATCCTTCATATCGGGGCTGAACCCGTATTACACCAAAGCACTGTAGCTAATATTAGCTGGTATCTCGCCAGTGGACATAAATACAGTAAAGTAATATTCTAATCACAATATATACACAATAATATGTCCATCTTACTTGTGAAATGTTGTCTGTGGAGCCTCACATCAATAATCCATAGATCCAAACAACAATATCCCTCCGTGCTCAGGCATCTTCTGTTGTTTTAATTGAGCAAAGTAGGAAGGACTACCGCTCCAAGATGGCCGCCGTATTTCCTGGAGCAGCCAATGCGGGGTCTGCTCTTATATTATATTATGTCTATGGGTGTTTCCTATTGGTGGAGATGAACAAACCCAGGTAAGTACCGACTTTGTAGCAGTCAATCAGTAGGTCGGGTCAAAACTCCAGCGTTTCTCTTTCTCGCTTTTTTGTAACGAGTAACTAAACCACACATTGAAAATGTATCGGAGTAAAAGTATGAAATTAAGTTCGGAAATATAGTGAAGTAAAAGTGAAAGTTATCAAAAATTTTCATACTCGAGGAAAGTATGAAGTACTCCAAAATATACTTAAGTAGTGAAGTATTTTTACTTCGTTACTATACAACACTGATTTTAATTATTATTATTATTGTACATCTCAAATTGTAAAATGATTGAATTAAAATATCTTTATTACTACCCAACAGGAAAACCCTTTCGTCTGCTTGGATCTCCAAAAAAATTCCCGCCATCTTTCCAGAAGTCACTGACTGTCCGAAACCTCTGACTGTAAGGCCATGAGAACCCCAAGACTCATTGGGGGGGGGGGGGGAGAAACATGCAACTCCCAGAGGCTCATTGTATGAAGATTCACTCATTCTGATCTTATTACTTGTCCGTCGGACGAATTCTTTCAGAATCCTCACGGGAGAAGTTGCAGCTCCAGTTTGTTTACAGACGACCACTTCCTACGCCAGTGAGGTCACAGCGCTTCGTGTTCAACATTCCTTGTGCTGCAAATATAATAAAACGTGCTGAAGGACGACCGAGCACATGTGGTTCAGAGCCCACTGTTGTTTATTCTCAACACTTAATTTGGAGTTAGTATGGGTGGGCTTCTTAAAACACCCTGCAGACACACCCTACGTGGGATAAGCTTGAAATAGTGGAACTAAATTCCTGATTCAAATTGTGCAAGTGTCAGTATAATGCAGTAACTCAAATGATCACACTCAAGAACCAGACAAGATATGAAAAAAATATGTATATATATATACAAAAACAACTGATTTCACAAAAGCGAAGAGAAAATTAATAATAAGCTGAAAATGTAAGGTTAAAAATGCTATTTAATCGTATAAAGATTTCCATCTATGCTCAGGTCCCATTGACTCAGATCACAAAAGCTCAGGGCTTAGATCTACACTGGCAGCCATAAAAATGTGAATGTGAAACATTTTTTGTGAATTGTAAAAAAAAAAAATAATAAAAGTCTCAGTGCAGCAGTGAGAGATGGTTGTGCTTGTTCTTAGAAATCAGCACCAAGCTGCGAACAGATGCAATATACAGGCGACCTGCAGGGGCACTGTGGAGGAAATGATCTCAGAACAGGCTTATGTCCTTCATTGGATCCACCTGCTGATATTCTAACTGCAGAAACTCCTACTAACCACGAACTACTGATATAAGCAATTGTGATGATTATTAACAGCTTAGATACATTGAGAAAGTGATGTTTTTGAAATTGCCTTTCTAATCTTTTCTCCTTTTTTTAATATAGAAGGAAATTAAGTTGCCTATACTATTTTTTATAGCTTGATGAGTGTAATTTTCCAAACTTGACTGATGTGACCTCTTATCTGCAGAATCTAGAATCTAGATTGAATCCTCAGCATCCGAGGAACCAAAGGATGCTGATTCCTCCAGTGAATCAGCATCCTATGGGTTCTTATCGAGCTTGAAAGATGAAAATGAACACAGCTTGGCTCTTACTCATCATGCTGACAGTGCTAACAGACAATGACACTATAAAAACGAGGTGTTGAACAGAAAAGCTGATCAGTGATAGCGATTACCACCCAATAACACACATTCGTATGGATTTGTGGCCAATTGTATGTGGTAATTTGTTTTATTTTCTTGTTTTCTTAGAGACTGTAAATATTAATCAGACCAAAAGTAACAAAAAATATTTATGCAAATCTCAAAGCGGCTCATCTCTACGCAAAATAACATTTTAATGAAAAGGATTTGAGGGTAAATTTATTTGTATTGGTCAACATATAAAAAAAAAATTCTGATGCTGAAAATATTACTGCAACATCTAAATAAATCAGGGGTAAAGGTAAAGCATGTGACTTCAAAATGGAAAATAACTCTAAAGATGCCACAAAAGCTGCTCTTTGTGATGAGCAGCCGTCACAAAGAGCTGGTCTCAGTTTCATAGAAAATCTGTGAGCAGAGCACAGAATGTGAGGTTGAGCCAAGAGGAATGGGCCAAACCTGCAGCAAGTCACTGTAAGATAACTGTGCAGCACAACCAAAATGTATGACCCAAGTCAAAATGTTTGAAAGTTAGGTTTATTTAGGTTTATGGCTAGTTCTTCTGCCAAACACAAAGGAAACTTATGTCGACTTTGAAAGATAAAGAAATTAAAGTAAAAAAAAAAAAAAAAAATCTCAAAAGTATTCTCCCAAAATTCTGAAAATTTACAAAATAGAAAAAAATAACTAATCCTAATTTCAACGCTGTATCCTAATCTTTATCCTTTGTATGCATACATTCAGAGGGAAAATGCTACTCCTCAGTAGAAATGTTCTCGAGAAGGAACCGTTGCATCACTATGGAGCGAGAAAACATTTAGGGTAGTCCCAACTAAACAAGACTGGAGTTTCCGTGGTGTGTATACAGCTGGGTTTTCATCAAACCGAGGGCCAAGACTAAATAAATGTTTGTTGAGCTGCATTTACACAGCCATTAGTTCATGTCATCATTTTGAAGACACCTTGGAACTGTGCTGACTCCCTCCGGCTCCCTCCACTCTCTGTGTTCGGGGTTAGTCACAGATGATGAATGGAAAATGCTTTTTTTCTTCTTCTTCTTTTTTTATTCCTCTTTATGATTCATAGGAAAAAGAAAATTCTCGGCTGCTGATTCAGATGTTTAAAATGAGTGGAAGACCATTTGAAAGGTCAAAAAGCTCCCTTTTCCATCTGTTCACTGTGGAATACAAGAGAAAGTCAGACACACTCGGAGCTGGTTTCCAACACAGCTCTCCTTCTAAGACTTCCTCAAACATACTCATGCACTCTTTCGCCCTCCCTCTCCTCCTCCCTCCTCTTCCTCCTCCTCCTCCTCCTCCTCTCTGTAGCCAACTACACACAGTCTGAGCCTCACCAGGCAGAATGACAGGAGGAGTTGGGGCTGCATTTTGCAGTGCCTGGAGTGAGACTTGTGTGCGGTTTTTGTGACTGTGCAGGTCTCTGGGTGGACTTCAGCTGTAAGGGTACCGTGCCCCCCCCCTCCCCCCATCCCACCCTCCACCCCGACCCCATGCGTGTGTTTGACCGCGACAGTCGTCCTGAGCACAGGGAAGACTTTTCTCAGAATGCAGATGGCGTGAGCAGCCAGGGTAAAAGTTTCTAACAGCTCACGTCTGAGCCTCGGCTAATTCAGTCAGTCCGCTCTGCACAGTCTGACTCATTCAGGGGAGAAACAGCAGCAGCCGGAGCAGCTGAGAGGGACTCCTACTTTGAGCTCGTCTCAGACTTGGATTTCTGTTGTTGATTGATTACTTGTCAGTGGACTGGAGACCCGAGCCGTGCATCACCAGTCAACAGAGCCGAAGGATTCAGCAAGGCTGTCTGTGTGAGAAGGTGGGTCTGACTCTGTTTTGGTGGTGGTTTTGATCTCATTTTCTGTTCTTTGGAGGCGTAAATATCTACAGCTCTCCCAGCATCGTTCACATTAAGATTCATTATATGAGTGAGAGAATCCGAAAGGGAAATGTGTAATATTCACCTTCACGTAAAAAAAAAAAAAAAAAAATCAGCTGTGACACATTTTGCAGCATTGCAGCATCTGAGAAAACAACTCACTACAATAACTTAGTTGACTGAAAAAAAACGAGCCGTCTGATCAAGAGTTGACAGTTTAATCGAATGATCGATCACATAACGGTAATGTGACATATTATTGCAGATTAAAATCGGTGATGCTGCAAAAAGGGCAAAAGTTATTAAAATGCACAACACCTGTGGCTTCATTAGACCAGAGCTTTACAGGCTTCCAACAGATTTCCATATATTTCTGCTGTTTGACATGCAAGATCCCTATTAGATCCTTCCAAAGCAGTGACGTCTGTCAGGCTTTTGGGTAAGCTGAATATGCTAAAACTCTATTATCTCTGGATTAATGTACCGGCCGTGTACCAAGTGCCAGGATCTCACTGATTGCAAGTGCTGACAGGCTGGACTAGACCTGAGATGTGGAAAATTGTTGAATGATGTGAAGATGGACTACAACGGACAGGTCAGAGATGTTGGTAAAACGGCTTAAAGGATGGAAAACTCATCTCAGCAGCTTCTGTCCGCTGCCGGCCTCGCGGGTTAATGGAAAAGGGAAGATGTGAAAGCGAACAGGGGGACGGGCCGAGGTAAAAGGAGGGATGATGACCCTCCTGCACTAGGAATGTATGCAGCAGACACAAGCTGTGCTGCTGGAAAGCCACAGGGATCAGGTTCCCGGTGTCAGCTGCTGGGCTCGACTGATCCCTGATCTGACTTTATGATATCTGCTTATCAAGAGACTGAGGGGGAAGACTAGAACTTGAACAACATGGGGGTAGAGATCACTTTGACGATATGAAAAAGCAAACCAAAAAAATTTTCGGAAACACTTGTTTGTGTCCTGTTAGGTGAGTGCAGAGGACAAAAAACAAAACCAAACAACGAAGATTCACGAGAAGGAGCTGAAATATGGCACACAGGTGCCAGAATTTGAGAGGTCAGTTGATAATGGCTGCAATTCTCACCTGTGTTTCTTCCTAGAGTGCCTTGCAAAAAGTATTTATAGCGCTTGTGCTGTTCTACATTTTGTAACATGAAAAGCACAAACTTGAATGTATCTTATTGAGATTTTATGTAACACAAAGTAACACATGACTTTGAAGTTGGGGGTAAAATTGCACGTGTTCTCAAAATGCTGTATAAAGAACAGTTTAAAAGATGTTGTTTTTTTTAATCTAATACCTTTAAATCAAATGTCAATCAACAAACTGATAGACTGAGTCCTCCTGTGTGTAATTTAATCTCACCAAGATATGAAGCTGTTATGTAGATTTGTGGGAGAATATTAGTGAACAAACAAGGTTCATCCAAGAAGTGTAGCCGACAAGTCAGGGAGAAAGTTGTGGAGGAGATGAAAACAGGTTTAGATTATAGATTATCATTTCAAGTCCTGGGCATCTCACAAAGTGCCAATCAGTTAATCGTCTGCAAATTGGAAAGAGTATGTAACAATTGCTAACCTGCCAAGACAAGAATTTCCACCTAAAAAGATGAATGGGGAAAGAAGTGACTCTGGAGGAGCTGCAGAGATTCACAGCTCAGATGGGATTATCTGTTGACAGGTGCCAGTGGGGAGGCATTAAGAAAACAAACAAAAAAAAAACATGCCACATTTTCAGGTTTTAAAAACTTTTAAAAGTATGTAATGTTTTCTTTATTTTCTGTTCCACTGTGATCCTTTATGATGAGTTGCTCCATCACATAAAATTCCTATAAAAGAACGTTTGTGTTTGGTGAGAGAATGTGGTGAGGGTTAATGGTTGTGAGTTATTTTGCAAATCCCCATGTTGTCCATGGATTGTTCTCTTTCTACTCATATAATTGCCTCTGACTTAAGCTACCATACCTCTTTTCTCAGCATATGACGTGCATGTCATTGATTTGAGAAAAAGAGTTCAACTGTAATTTAATTTGCATTAGTTGGATTCTAATTGCATGTGTTTATATTTCTACTGGTGTTGGCTGTGAAGTGTGGCTGTAGCAAGGAACAGGATGGCACTAGATTATTTTTAAAATAAAAAAAAATCACAACTAGGGATAGTTAACACAAAATAGCAAAAGATTTTACTATATTATAAACATGAAATTGTTTCATTAAAGCTTGTTTTGCTCTCTTCGCGTCAGTGCACTGTAGGATTCTTTTTTACCCTTTGGTCAAATATCTTATGTGTTTCACCATGTGAACCACTGCTGCCAGATCTCCAGGGGTGGCGGTGAACACATAAAGGCTAAAACTGAAAGGGAGGAAAAAAAATACCTGAGTAATTAAGCAGCATGGACAAACAGCGGGGCTTGGAGTCACACAGCTGAGAGAGAGAGACACACACATCCATAGTTTAGAGAAAAAACTTGAGTGCAGCAACAGCACAGAAACCCAAACAGAGCTTAAATGAAGAATGGCATACAGCATAAAGTGTGTTCACATAGTGAGGCGCAGCAGAGAAACAGGATGGTAAAGGAGGACAGGAAGAGAAGTGAACAATATTCATCAAAATAAACTGAGACTCGTAACGGTGTAAGTCCCTGTAGTTTACTGGTTCCTTCGTTATTACCGCTGATAGATTGGAAGCTGTGGCTTATGAGCGGTTCTGCGTTGAAGCAACAGTAAATATCACTCTAATTTGCATTTTTTTTTTTGTTTTTTACAAATTCCCAAATGCCAAGTGAGGCAAAGATGCAGAGGTGCATCTCACCGATTTAACATGCTTCTGCATTCACTCTGGAATTTCTTTGTAAATGAACATCATTATTATTAGTCATGCTCCTAGAAGCCAGAGAGGACGTACTGTATTATCCTATAAAACATCCCTTAACATAAGCTACTGGTTTTGTATGTGCTGTAATTACTTTGCTTAGCGATGAAAGGACTACCATGGCTATTGGCACAGTTCTTTGTTGTTGCAAAGTAAACCTAAGATGTGAAAGCGTGAGAACTGTTCAGTGCCAATGCACCTCTATGCTTTGAGACTATTTGCTCTGCTTCACCCACATCAAGATTTAGCTTGCGCATAACGTGTGCTGCGCAGTTCATAACACTTGAAACTTGCCACATTTTAACATGTTACGACCACAAATTTCAATTTGTTTCACTGTCTTTTATGGTAGACTGATTTAAGAATTAAAAGAATAATTTATATATATATTATATATATATATAATATATTTTATATATATATATATCCATCCATCCATCCATTTTCCTACACCCTTGTCCCTTAATGGGGTCGGGAGATGCTGGTGCCTATCTCCAGCTAAAACTTGAACATGAAATGATCCAAACCACTCACTAAACCAACGGAGAAAAGTCCGACATCTGCCTGGTGCCATCACAACGGTGTCTTTAAGAGCGTAGCCACTGTTAATTTTTCTTCATATATTTATGTATATATACAGTTTTGCATTGGCTGTCTTAAAATCCAAATAATATCCATTGTTTTGTGAGAATATCTTAGAGTCCGTTTGGTTTCCTACACACAAACGGACTCTAACACACCAAGCCTTTTTTGTTGGACATTCTTCATACGTTTTCCAGTGTTCTCGTTTCAAAAGACAGCCACATCAGCAGTAATCTTCATTCAGCTGAAGTAGTCTGTCAGACACTTGTAGAATGAGTCAGCCAGTCGAAGTCAAAGCGTAACCCCTGTCTCTCCACAGGCCTGCTGCTCAGTTACCAGACATGCATTGACACATGGCAGGGCAGAAAATGGGAAAGGGTGAGCCGGGGGTGTCAATGTGTCACCGCGGAGCTGGAGGAGGGGACACGTG
Source organism: Poecilia picta (assembly GCA_033032245.1). NCBI lineage: Eukaryota > Metazoa > Chordata > Actinopteri > Cyprinodontiformes > Poeciliidae > Poecilia > Poecilia picta. The sequence continues at coordinate 19,088,356 of CM065364.1, forward strand.
TGGCGTAGACAAAATAGACAGTGACTCATCAGTGAGCTTACTGGGAACACCATTCTCTATTGAATTGATCCTTCTGTGCTTGTGATATTAAGCACCTCTCGGCCTCTCATCTCTATCCATCTGTCTACTTTATCGACTCACGGTGAGCCGTGTGGGTAGCGACGGTTCCTGAACGACTCTCTCGCCCCTAATGAAGTCCCCTCTCTCAAATCCTGACCTCCTCTTGTATTAAATAATACTGGACTTCATTTATGTCAGCATTAGGCGAATGTTTGCTTGCACGTGTAAAAAGCATTCTCATCAGAGGATGTTCTGAAAGCCCTTCCTCTTTCACGTCCTCCCCCGATGATCAGCGGCAGCAGCAACAACACAGCAAGAAACCTACTGTCGTCTCACCTCTGTGTCTTTCGTGGCAGGAGTCTACCGGCAGCGGACTGTTAATGAAGTGCAGCAGCTTTGGCAGGCAAGGTTTATATTTGTCTTTGACACATGTGGGTCACAGGGGCCGTATTTTGTGCCAGCTCTAAAAGAAGAAGTTACTTGGGGATATTTAAAGCACTGACAGAACCGACTGACAATGTATGGATTATATTTCCACTTGTGGTTTTTTTTTTTCATGTTTTCTCACAAATGTTTTGCTGGTTTATTCACTTTCCTCTGTAAAACAAGGGAAAATGTAACTATTAAAAATTGTTAATAGATACAGTCTACTCAGATACTAAGCAAGCTGGAACTTGCTAAGTATCTGAGAACACTGGATTTGTATCAGGACATTATTCAAGAAACATAAGGCAGTATGCATTTGATTACTGAATGTATAAGTAATTATAGTAGAGATTAGTCAATACATTTTGATTATTATGTTTTACCTTTGGTGTGGACCAAAATGAGCTTATGCAAAGTAGTAGCTTCTGAAATAAAGACAGTATAAGATAACCACTTGTTGCTTAGTTTTAAGCTGCTAAACTGTTTAACATCAATTATTACAAGCATTTTGAGACTATTAGTACGTTTCATGTCTTGGACAACAGAGTAAAACTGATAACTCAACTGTCAATCAAAACAAGACAACAAGCAATGTTTACATCCTGCATGATTCTGCTGCTGTTTGCTGGTTAGCCAATTCAGCCAGTTCTTACAAATGCTTCTTCCTCTTTATGGCTGAAAGGGGATTGGTGGTCTGTTCCCTTCTTCTCTGTACTCAATATCCTTGAAAACAGGAAGTGAATGATGTTCCTCAGACAGCTTTTAGTCCAGTATTACTGAATGCAAATACTGAAGCATAAATACTCGCATAAAACTATGTAGGTGCTGCAAATAAAACGGCTCAATTTGAAAAGCAAACATAATAAAAATGCAATTTTAAACAATGCAAGTGTTTATAGTGGATGGTGGTGATGAAGAATTTCAGCTTAGATATATTAATGGTCAAACCACGCTTCTTATGTATAAGTATTTTTTACAAATGAATCCAGAATGAATTGTAAGTTTTCTTTTGAAAATGTCATCAGCATACTGTGGCACTATGAGGCAGATGGTGGTGCTTTCATCTTTGGCCCTGAATATATTTATGATTACAAGTTGGCTACCCATTTGTTAATAATTTTGGCTCTTGGGGAAATGGAGAATAGCAGCAATGAAAACAGAGAAAAGTGACAACACCTGCCTGATTGTACAAGAAGATAGAGCTGGTGCACAGTTTACAGCAAAGTTTAACATTTTTGTAATTACGCTTTTGAATGAATCATCAACTTCCTGAAGGAGTACAGCCATAACAGTATAAGAGCAGAAATATTGAAAGGTTGTTGGGTTTAAAATCAGTCATCAGTCATTAAGTTTTACTGCTTCAGTCTATGACGCTGCGTAACCACCAATTCACTTTGCCCTCAGTTGCGCAATGTTTTGCTGTTGTAACTGGCCACTTCCTGTGGCCTCAGAAATTCCCAGCTTTGGCCAAATGATTGGAAAACTGTCTTTATAGTCTTAAAAAAAGAAAAACCCTTGCACAAGTTTAATTTCCCAAAGGATGGGCTACTCTCTACAGAGAGGCCTCAATCTACTTTCACTCGGAGTCACACAATTCAAACAAAGATGTGTCAAACAGCAGGCTTTTGTGTGCTTCGGGCCACAGGACTTTCCCATATAGAGAACAAACAGTCTGTGTAAGCACTCAGACATAGCAATCTCTAGATCCTGTTGAACTATTACTGAAAGATCTCATTTCTGTGATCCATAATGCAGCTAGCATCTGGCGCATATGACAATTGTGAGTACCTGCTTAATAGTTGCTATTGCTTTCATTAAACACCATTTGTTACATCACAGATCGCTTAATAGTCATCAACTGTAGAAGTCAAATATAGGATCTTTTATCATTACCTCAAAGAGCAGCTGTCATAATTACACAAATATAATCTCTCTATTTATGATTTGACAGACAGCTGGTTATTTTTGAAATCAGTATGCAGCAGATGTCCCCAGAGTCTGACACCGACCGTCCGCTCATGCGCTGCCAGTTAGACTTGGTCTTAATCCTACTGCGCACAAATAGAAACAAAATGACGATGACTCGAAAGACATGTTGCTCTCAAAGAAAATACTCTCTATTCTCCTCTCTTGTACTTGAGGATTTTGAATACGTCTGGTTTAATGTGGCTACCGCCAAGCCACAAACTAGGGTGCACCCTGCAAAGAAATTACATGCCACAACTCCTCAGAGGTCTGATTTGCAGCTAACTTTGTGCTGTCCTGCCGGACGCACAGTGTTTATGGATGCATCGGTCTCTGCTGTATACTGAGCTGTTGTTGTTTACAGAGAAGGTCAGAGTGGCTCTTCCCACAGACTTCTCGGAATGGTGAAAGTTCGGAGGCATGCTGTGAGAACATCCTGGAGCATGCTTTGACCCAAGATGTCACTGGATGCTGTTTCAAAGCTGCAACAGGGAAAAAATAAATAAAAAAAGTCAAAGATGCTATACAGTCGTGTAAAAGGAAACATGGATCTCCAATGCAAAATTTTGTAAAATGCAAAGTTGTTCATTTAAAAAAAAAAATTCTGATTGTGTTTTGCTGGCGTTTGGGCCAATGATATCCAAGGGACTGAAGAATCATTGACATGCTTTGATTTGTCAGCTTATCAGTGATAAGTTGACATTGATGAATACTATACCAGATGACCAAATTTGGACTTAGATTGAAGTATTTGAGCTGATGTATTTAAGCCAAAGTTTAATTTGGATAATCTTCCCCCGTGATCCCAAACTCTGATTAAGCAAAGCTGAAGCAAAACAGTAATGATGACAGTAAGTTGGTTCAGATATTTTGCACAAAGCTTTTATGTCCCTGTTAATATTTTCATCTGATTGGCATACGTCACCTTCAATAGCTATGGGATTTACCAGCAAAGTTGCACTGCATGCTGTCTAAACTGTTCTCTCTAGAGTTCCCAAATCTTTTGGCCTCTGGCCCAATAAATTCCAGTGGAGAAGACATTCTCGACTTGTTGAATTACAACCCAAGTGGGGTCCCAACGCCAACATTGGGAACCACTGGTTTAGGTTATTGGAGCTGTTGGAGCAATCTTTCTGTTTGAACGATGGTATTGTCCCTGTCTTTTACTTACCAAAGCTGACTGGAATTAGATGAAAATATAGACTGTGCAGTAGGTATGTGTGCGGCGATGCTAACTGGTAGGATTTCGCTCATTAAATGTGCCTGTCAATTTGTGTTTTTAAAGTTGTGTTAAAGTTCTGCAGAAAAAAAAAATTTGGTAGTTGCATATCCTCTTTATGGAAAGCAGTGAACAGTGGAAATAATTTTATAAGAAGCTGATTTGAAAGTATTGCAGAAAATAAGTTTTCTGAAACCCCCGCAGTGTTCTCACATATGATTCAAAGGTTTCACTGCAGCAATAAGAATACAAGTAAACAACTCTGACAGAGAGAACTTGATTAAAACATTTATTTATAAAGACAGCGCAGAACAAGTAAAAATCCATATGGACATACTAAAAATACGTGGACCCAATAACAAAACAAACAAAACTGACTTTGTGTTGCTGAACATGTGATAAAATACAGTGATGATGGATGGATGGATGGATGGAGGAAAAAATCCCTAATTGTTATTTTTAAACACAAAAGCTTATGATTAAATATCTCATATTTGCCTGGTGAAGATATTCTGTTTCTGCTTTTCCAGTCTTGTAGCTTTACTGCAAGACTTATTTTAAACTATCTTGTTTCGCTGCTTATTTTGGAGGCTGTGACTCAAGGGGGAAAAGACTGCCATAAATAGGCTGCACATACATCTACACACAGGTGTCTCACAGGGACGCAGCAGACGTCTCCAGCATGCTGGTTTCAATCTGCTGAGTGGACACAACAGTTACGCCATTTTGGGTTTTTTGCAATTGTTTCATAAAAATGCTCAAAGATACATCTGGTACCTTAAGGATGGTTCACAGGAACAAAGACTAGCTTCGTATAAATTAGAGTTTTGTAAGATTGGCCATCTTATCTTTTGAGTAAGTTAAATTGTAAACAAGACAAGATGATGTTTTTTAATTAATTGACTTGGGTAGTTAGTTACAAGCCCATGATTTGCAGACTAACTGATTTTCAGTTCCTCAAAATACATGTATGTGATTGTCCTGATCAAAATACGGACATTTCTTTCCACTGATTCCTTTTATGCTGTTATCTATACTCTCAACATGCACGCAAAAAATTTATGAGAATGTATTTCCTGCAGACAAAGCCTCAGTGTGATGTAAATTTTAACTTATATTGCTACTGTCAACCACCTAACAGTTATTTACACCAAGAGACGCAGGAGTTATTTATGGTTTCAATTCATACTGCAACACAGATCAGTCCCAGCAGAGCTGTTACAAAGTCCTGTGCAGAAAACATGACGTTGTGGAGCTAAATGCTATACCTTCACCCACACATTGAAAATTCATACAAAATTGTTTAGCTGATTTCTGTGCAGGTATGTATCTATTTACCTGGCATTTATAAACCAGAATCAGAATAGTGGAAACAGGTGAGTTCCTCTGGTGCATGCTGGGTAATCCTATTAAATAAGGAATCATTTCTTCCATGAACTTATCCTACTTTTGGAAGAAGATTCCACCCTGCTTTGTACCAAACATATTTAAAGATTTCAAAAGAGAGGAATGGAAGATAATCTGTAGATTAAAACTCCCCAAATATTTCTTAGAGAAATTCAGAGGAGTGAACATACAGGAACATGTGATTCCCATTATTCTTCTACAGGGAATTATAAAAGCATTCCCTCTGCTTGACCGTTTGAAGTTTTTCAACATTTTGTCACATTAAAACTACAAACTTTAGTGTGTTTTACTGGGATTTCATGTTACAGAGAAACACAAAGCAGTGGATATCCCTAATCACGCAACTAGATGCAATCCGATCCAGCCAAATGCCTTCAGAAGTCAAGTAATTGGTGAAAAAAAGTTCAACTGTATGAAATTTCACTTTGGTGCATTTCCAGCTATACGGTAAAGGACTTAGAGGTTTGTGGGAGATCATCATGAACCAAGACACAAAGCTAACAGGTCAAGTTGTGGATGAATTTAGAGCAGAGTAAGGCTATAAATTGATTTTCCTAAGATTTGTTTAGTGAAAAATATAAAGAGTATAAAACAAATTCAAATCAACTCACACATGACCAGCCACCTAAACTCACAGGCCAGGAAGTCCTTGATAACTGGAGTAACTAGAGAGATCTGCAGCTCAGGTGGGGGAATCTATTTTCAGGACAGCTGTCACTTATAGATGACGCTCACAGCTACTCTTTATTCTGTTGCTCAACTAAGCTAGAGCAATTTTGGACAGGGGAAGCAAAAGTTTCAGGCTCTGGAAACATAGTCCAAAACTACAGTAAAAGGTAGTTCTACAGTGGAAAAAATACAGTTATAGACACCTTTTCCTTTCACCTCACAAACATGAGCTATGTATTGTTGATCTGTCCCATTGAATCCCATCAATACACATTGGAGTCTGTGGCTGTAACATAACTGTGAAAAAGTTTGATGCTTTTGCAAACCACTGTACAATGGGACTCTCCATGACCACAGAGAGTTATGATTGCACCACAGCAGACGTGTCGCACTTGCTCCACTTCTGCGGAGCGGCATCTGGTCCTCATCTGGACCTGGGGGCTGGTTGGACATCCCCCAAGCCAAGCACAATGAGCGCCACTGACAACATGGCAACGCTCAGAGCTGACAGCAGCAAAACTCAGCACATGTCACTGACTAAAGCAGAGTGTGTTGATATGGAAACAAGATGTGCAGAATGCTGTTGTTTTTTACTCAGTTTGTGAAGGGTAATGCATCATAATTGCAGATGTGAAAAAAGGTTAGCAGGAGGTTAATAGGTTAACTGTACCTAAATTATGCTAAGGTGAAAACAAGAACAAAAAGTCCAATAGAAAGTAGACATTGTTTTTGTTTCTACTGACACTATTTCCAAGAGCTAAAATAATGTTCAAAATTAGAACGTTCTAGTAATGTTTGAGATTCTTGTGGTTGTCTGTTTCTTTCACATTTGAAACTTTTAGTTGCTTTAATATTAATTTTTTATTTCAGTAAATAGAGTCACTTGTAGGATTTACAAAGTCCTGTCACAACAATAAATACTTGTTTCACCTTTTGGATAAAAAAAAAGAAACTGCTATAATGGTGATTTTGAAGAATATATCTGTTTGTACTGAAAAGTTAGTAGACAGGGTTTGAGAAAAATAGATAAGCCAAAACAATGAAGCCTGACAGGCCCAGCATTTCATGGGAAGAAAAAAACTGAAGGAGAGGCTTGGTCTGTGCACTTGTTATTTGCTTTTAGTTTTTCCTCCTCCCACAAGTTCATGTCTGCCTTTGTGTCATCGTGTCTCTCAGCCTGCAAGTCGGATAACTTCTATTTGTTTTTAGATTGAAGCTGCCACGATGGATGACCAGAGTGTGTCCCACAACAGCAGTCCTCAGCGCTGCGGAGCTCAGTCCAGCTCTGAGGGTCAGAGGTCAAACGTGATCAGGTGCGGTTGGCTCAGGAAGCAAGGAGGCTTTGTGAAGACGTGGCACAGTCGCTGGTTTGTTCTCAGAGGGGAGCTGCTCTACTACTACAAAGATGAGGAGGAGACCAAACCCTGGTAAGACTCTGAAATAATGTCAGAGATGCTCACTGAAACTTTCTTATTTTGAGTTTGAAACAAGCAAACGCAAATAAAAAAAGAGAAAGAGAAAAAAACCCACCAATGTTATCCATGACCTACTGTATCAGCTTATTTTGGCCAAACCCATCCATCTGATAGGAAATGATTCGGGCATTGTTAAATCAGTAACTAAACATGAATACATTAAAAGGGTAAATGCTTAGAATGAATTTAAAAGCTAAATTATTCTAAGCTTTCATTGACTAAAGTGAAAATAAAAGGACAGTTTGTTGCACGTTAGAGTCTTCATTCTTCTAATGCCACAACATAAAAGGTGTCAGGTGAGCTCTAAGAACTAACAGACACACCCAAGTCTAAACTGGTGGTTCCAGATACCCTGAAAAACAAGAACACCCAGAAGGGCGAGAAGTGGGGAAAGTTGTTAGCATATTTTTGTGTAGTATTTTGTTTCCTTTTATCACACTATAAATGAGAAAAATTATGTTGCTAAAGTAAACACTACATTTATTGCTATCTTCGCTTAAAAAAATAGTAATATTCAGATAATGTAGCTCTTTATTGCGTTAGAATAATCTCACATTGAAATGCTTTGAAAAATACAATATTTACCTTTACGTGGCAAAATAATCAAATATTTTATCAAACACCATTTGTACAGTTACAGAGAGTTGCATCTTGTGGGTCACCAAGACTCCATGACAAAAATTTGACCCAACCTACATAGCAACCAGGAATGGCGGAAATAAAAAATAAAAAAATCCCTCTTTTGCGACAACCTGTTGTAGAGTTACATAAGGAAGCAACGTGTTTGACTTGTTTCCGCAGTTGCAGCTCCAGTTCACTCAAATGTTGCAACCTACCATAATAAAAGCTTAAAAAGCAAAAATAAAAATTTATCTTTTTACTTTGAGCATTAAACTAATCACTAACCAAATTATTTAAGTAATTCTAACTGGCCAAAAAAAAAAATAAGACATTCAAAATGGTAGCATGTCTGTCTGTACAGTAGCCTACGAGTTAATATCTGATTTCATGGGTGCAGTTATCACTCTTCTATCTACATTCTTGTGCATAAAGACTGAAATTGACGTAGGATATCACAATTACATCACCTGTTAGCATCGTGTTGCACATTCTGCAGCATTTCAGCTGTCATTGGAATTCAATTGTAAAACCAGCGCTTCATTTAGTATCTTTAGCCTGCTTTTGTCTTTTCACACTCACGCTAACTCGTTAGGTACTCAACAAGGGCTGTTACCAATTTGTATTTCCAACAGGCAGAATAACAGAACAGAAGCTCTTTACAAATACACAAGAGACCTCATCTTTCTCTCTTAGCTTTTCCCTCCAAACAGTATCCTCCCTCTTCCAGAGGAAACTCGAGCGCAATTAAAACTTTCACTTTGCTCATCTGGACACACACTTCTTTGGCTTATTTCCTAGCACGAAGTTCGGCCAAGCCGAAGCCACATCGGCAGTAAAAGTCTCAGAAGGTGGAATCTCCAGACCTGAAGGCGGGCTGCTGGCCAGCCAGGAGGGAGAGTTATTCTTCCCTGTTAATTATGGGAGCTCTGGGTCTCGGGGCGTCCATTTATAGTGGAAGGTGACTTTATACGAGGTCTTGGTGAGGTCACTGTCCCAACGCTGTCGCCAAAGTCGCTTCTAATGAACGCTAAAGCAAAATTACAAAACTGCTTTTGTAGCCCATCTTCTGGTTTACTCTTAGCAGATTTATTACTGCACCTGCTCGCTTTACCACCTGGAAAACATGATTTGCTGCTTTCCTCCTCTGCCCTACTTCTCAACCAAAGCCATAATGAACACCTGAAACTGCTACGTTTTTGCAGCGAATAGAGGTTTGTACTGAAACTGGGTCAGATGTTGAGGTAGAGGAACATTAAACATTCTGATACCAATGTGTCTTTGACCTGCAACTCAGAGCAGCATTGAAGGTAATAAAAGTCACATTTCTCACCTACGTTTTAACCCTTGTGTTTACAAATGGGGTCCAACCGACCCCACACACGTCAAACCTGTATCATTTGCCACAATCCTCCACGTTTGGCTCTGTCCTCGCACACACGAGGGTTAAAACCCAAATGTGAGAAAAGTATCCCAGTGTTTACTTAAGAGAAAACATGTGTAGGGCAAAGAGGAGTCTGAGCAGCACCGACTGAAAAGTGTCCCATCATTTAACTTCCCAAGATCAGGGAGAGAGCAGGTCAAACCCACACGCATGAGGGCCGAAATCCGCCAAGACACACTTAATGATGGGCCTGTCACGAGCTATGAACTTGATAAAACGGAGGTGTGAAGCCATATCTAGATCAGCTATTAATTAAGCCTCTCCCCCGCTGTGACGTCTCTATTTGTTCTGCTTCACATTGCCCTAATTGCTGCCTCCCCGGGTCAGAGAAAGAACAGCTGCCCTTTTCGGTTACCTGTGGAAACACAAAAACATGAAAACTGCAGCCTGATTAGCCAGGTACTATCTGTACTGCACTAATCTGATGATACGTTTTTTTAAATTAAGGGAAAACAGCACAGAGAGGTAGAAGCAGAGCTACTTCAGTGATTTATAATAGTAATTTTGTTTTTGTCAAAATGCTTTGAAATCTACTGAAATGACAACTAAAGTAAACTGTTTTAAAACTAAGGAGATAGTCTGTATCCCTATAGGAATGGTATTGCAGATTTTTCGGGGAGGATGTTAAAACGGCAACTTTTTAAAACCGGGAAGGAGTCCATGCCAACTCTACACTCAGCCAAATGAACATACAATTTCAAGAGCCACTTGCAGATTTAAATAGGAATTCAAATTCTTTTAAAAAAGACATGTATAATTACTCAGCTAATAAAATGACTCTAAAAAGTTATAGCATTAGCCCTAAAACTGGTGAAATTCTGGGACAACTCAAGCTTCTTTGAGGAAAAAAAAAAAAAAAAAAAGAAGAAATTAGCCTCTTTTTTCTCAAAGGTATTTTATTATTCAATATCATTAACATATTCATTGCAGCCTTACTGCCTCCAGGGATGATTCCTCTGAGGCATTCAGATCTGCGTAGATAAGGTTATTTGAGAAGATGTGTCCTTTTGGCCGCCGTGGGCCAGCGGTCCTTTACGGTGGGGCCAAACCTCTCGGAGCAACGTGAGGAATCTGAAGAATGGAAGTCAGATGGAGGTGAAGGGTCACTGAAAAGCACGCAGAGGGCAGGAGCACGTATAGGCTCAGCATCAACGTGCCATCTGCCTGCCCTCACTCGTCCGTGGAGACGTAAGCACGCTCAAGGGCGCGCGCGTGTGAGGCGCGCACGCACTCACACGCTTCATCTGGCTCGAGCACACAAACAAAGACAACCACTCACGCAGCAGCAGAAATGAGATGATTACTGTAATTTAAGCCACTCAGGATTGGACCCGGGTATGCCAGCGAAGCAAGAGAGGGGTTAGACCACATCATGACTAAACAGAAGAACTCTGGGTGAATACATTAAAACAATTTAATGGAATAAGGAATCAGAGAGGAGTTAAAATTTTATTAAGATATTATAATTCCAGCCACAACAAGTCTGGGGTGTGGATAAATAATTGAAATTCACAGGACTGAGAAGTCACATTGAACTCAGACAAAATGAGAAGTAGCGACTTCTTATAATGAATTGCATCAAATCAATAATTCAGCAGCACGATGAAGCTCTGAAAGTGTTTTGTTTTCTCTGCGTCAAATGGAAACTGCTTGACCTTGGTATTTAGCTGGGGGGTGAATAAAATGCCACTGGAGTTGTAGGATCGTGAGTTGTGCAACAATTCGTCTTTTCTCACATTTCTCCGTATTAAAACAGTGACACTGTTGTCACTTGTTGACCGTCACAGAAAACTATCTGCAAAATTCGACGGCACCATAACAAAGGCCTGAGAAATGAACATCCCCTGATGTGATCTGATCTGATTTTGAGTCACAGACTAAATTACTAAGTTACTAAATTCTCTGTAATTTAGTAACTGAATTCATTTTCTGCAGCAGCCTAAATACACTGTTGTTGGAAAGTCTTTTATTATCACCAAGAGACACTTTGCTTTCTTGCTGTCCATGTTTGTAGAACAGACCCTGAAGTATAATTACTGTTTTCAAAGAAACGTCCGCTTTGTTTGTCACGCTCTGCATTTTTGTGTTGGAAGGAAACTCGCAGCAAGTTTGTGCAAGTTCTGCTTTGTCCAACAGGTGACGTGGCAAACAGCGTCAAATACACAGCCAGGTGTAGCATTTTGTTTTCTTTTTTTTTCCATGAATCTTGTCCAAGTTGTGAAATGTTGAATTCTAGTTGATATACTTCATCCTGCATTCCATCAGAGACATTTAAGTCACATCTTTCTGGTGGCGGCTGCTGGCAATAACATATCAACGGTGAAAGTGGGCTCTTGCTTCTATTCATATAGATTTAAGTGGAGCTGTTTTTATCGGGAATATCATCAGGTTATTAATTGAGCGGGACTGTTTTTAGCAAACCAATGATTTTGTTATTTTCAGTTTGAATTACAATTTAACTCCTGCTAAAAAAAAAAAAGTAACATCTTCACAAGATTCCAAGTAGAACAAGCAATTTCCATGGATTTATTTTTAGGTTCTATCCTTGTTGTACATTGCAGTATCAACTGTATAATAATATTTCAAATATATTTCATCCGTATTTGGTTTTCCTTTTTTTTATTAAATAGAAAAAAAATAGACCGAAAGAACAATATGAAAGTATTAGACAACAGGTTACATCAGTGGAGGTGAGGAGAAGCATTTATCTCTAAAATGATACAATTAACATATTAAAAACATGCAAACTAACGTAAGGCAATAGAAATAGCACATTAAATGTTTTGTTTTTGGTATTTTTGGCCGAAAAGCTGACACGTGCAAGTTATCAGACATTAAAAAAAATGTATTCAAGACATAAAGTGGCAATTATTGCCAGGTAGCATTTGTACTGATACACAACATCCCATGAAATTAATCCTGTACTGACAGGGCGGAAAAGAGCTCTTATGAAAGCTATAAATTTTAATTCTTTTTAAAACTCAATGATATTTTTCTAGACCTAAACTGATCCATCACATGGCATCGCAAAAGGTGGTAGTCACATTATGTTCCCCGGAGGTATTTACTGTCCCCAGATGAATCTTCTCACTGTAATAAAACCACACCTGTCATGCAAATGTCTCAGAGTGCTGTAGAGCTAAGCTTTGGTCTCCTATATTTGTATAACCGTTTGGTATTTTTAGTATCAGAATGCGATTCATATTTGCAGTGTATGTACATTCCATTTGAAATGTTTCCATTCGGCTTGTGACGGTTGTTAGTGTGATAAGTGTAAAGCCTAATGATCCAGAGAATTACTTGTTGCAATCGCAGACTTTAGCGATTGCACTCGGTCATTCCATCGGTGTGTCTGGACACATTTTTAACAGAAGGAAGAGTTTGGATCACTTTCACTTTTCCATTGCACAAACAAGTCAAATTGAAGGGTTGAGTTGTGCAGGGATGCATAGTGACTTCAGTATATGATTATCACAGTAAAATGGTCTTACAGGAGACGTATTTCTGTTTTTCTGTCTACGTTTTATTGACCTGTATATTTGCTACAGGTTAAGGCTACTACGAGGGACTCATACGATCATCTATTATTCAGTGCTTTTGTATCAGATCACAGAGAACAATCTAATGTCTTGCAGAGTATAAAAATCCTCTTGTAAATCTGTGGTTCTGCTAGATTGAAGCAGAAAACTAATTTCTCCAGAAAACTATTGATGAGCAAGATCATTTTTCATTTTGCTAGCGCACTTGGTCATTTGGTAAGTCATACATCATCCTGTAAATGCCGTCTTACCGAATATGGAAACAGGAAATGCATTGATGAAAGTCTAAGTTTTACTTCGCAAACATTTTGATTTCATTCTCAGATCTCAAGGCTACACCCATAGTTTTCAGAAAATGGCTGGGGGGCTGGGGGGACACCATGAATGAGTTCTCCTTCAGTATTCAGTTTCATTAACATTCTCTTTGACTCTAACAGGAGTAGAATAAATTATCAATTTCATGGCATTATACATTATTAAATAAACTTCTGCGCTGTGGCGGGACCATTTATTTGTCCCCTTTTCTGTCTGTTTTCAATTTTATCATTAAATAAATCTTCAAAGGAGGAGATTTTCTCTTATAGTGGAAGAACTGCAAACCCTTCAGATAATGTCCTTTTGTTTTATTCAAGGTTGCAATAATTGCTTTTGCTCAGTCACTGTTTTATAGAGCAAAATAGACCAATTTCCTATTTCCCTCAGTATTTCCCTTTTATTTTAGGCTTTAAAAACTCTACAGCTCTTACTTGCAGAGATTTTTTCTTGGGATGCATATTGCTCTTCTGCACCATTATAAAAATCTGTTTTACCAATTATCTTACAACTGAATGGTAATTTGAAATAGTAAAATGAGAAACAACCCAAAGTCTGTAGAATAAGCAAAAAAATGTGACTCAAATAAGAATAGCACTACTTCAACATCTTTCTACTCAAGTCAAAGTAATAGTAGAAATTCAAGAAATGACTAGAGTAGGAGTAAAAAAGTATTTCTTAAAAAGGCTACTCATTACTGAGTAACAAATCAGAACATCATATAATGTTGCAAGGCTCATACAGACAGAGAAAAAAATGTAATGCGCAAATTCTGGTACAAATGAATAATATTGTTACAAAATAACAAAAGAAGGCCGAAGAAGAAACACTTTTCCCGTCAATATTTCAAAATATAATACTTATAAAGCTAATACTTAAGCACGTGTTAGAACAGGATATGGTACTTCTATGAACAATAAATATGTTGACTGTATTGTCTCGACCTCCAAATGGCTTTAACGGCACGGCAGACCAAAAAATGACTTTAGAGCAACACAACATGTCTACAAACAAGACGCTTTGGATTCCTGTAAACTGTACTTATGTGTCTACCTCCAGTGCATGTTTATTATTGAGTGACGTCACTCGCGGTGGATGGAGTGTCCAGCAACGTGACTCAAGTAGGAAAAGCAATACTTCATAATAATACGCAACTAAGACTAAAAAAAAAGAAAAAAAGATGTTATATAGTAAAATTATACTCTTAAAAGTTTTTTTTTTTAAGTTACTCAAGTGAAGGTCTCTGAGAAAAAGTTAAGAGAAACTCCCCACCCCTGGAAACAACACATAGGTCAAGCACAATTGCAGTTCTTTAGTTTCCCTTCTGGAAACTAAAGAACTGGGATTCCTGCTGCTCTTGGTGACAATCTGAAAGGTCACAAACGCAGAAGAACAGTAATTACTGGATTAAAAAGACAGATGATCAATGAACACTCAAATTACTTGTTACAGTCGAGGTTTGTGGTGTATTGACTTCAGCTGGAGTTTTTATCTATTCGCAGTATAAATCTGGTTTTGCCTATAAAATAAACTTGTGCTTTTCTGTTTAATGCGTCTCATCATTGGGGTCAAACCTTTAAACTGAGGCTATCTCTGCAATAGTTACTTCTTATCATGACACACAGACAGTAAAAGAAAAACACACATGCTCATATCTCGATTATAATGATTGTCGTGATATATCATTTGATTACGTGAATTATCAACTGATGATGCAGCTTTAGTTTCACTGTCAACACTTTCAGGAATCAGGTTCTTCTTTTTTTTAGAGTAAAATGTTAGTGTCACACCTGCTCTGAATCACCAAACAGACTGAGAAAGATAATATGTTGGGGACGGGGGGATGGAAACAATGGAGTATTTAACATATTCTACACAGCAGAGTCAACATTCGATTTTAAAAGGGAAATTGAGTCTTTTAAAATGTCAGTCCTACATCCTATTGGATTCCTGAACTTTAATGTATTGTTTATTTTCTATATTTACAGGAGGTTCTGTAAATATAGAACTTCCTGTTTTTATTTTAATTTTATTTTTTATAATTGCACAGCATATGAAGTCACAATATTCATTGCAATGTCAACGTGTGCGATACCGCAAAGGGCTGCTTGGATGGATTATTTGGTTGGCTCACAGTTTGAATATATCCATATAGATTAGAGTGAGAAAACCATCATCTCAATATTCAACAGCAATATTACATAAATGTTTTCCTAGCATTGTGTTGTAACATTTCAGATGAACCTGTAATACGTTTATTTTAATGTTAGAAATATGCCACAAACCTGTTTTAAATAGTTAAGATATCCTCATTTCATCATATAATTTGAAACAGGAAATTTGAAATAAATGTTTATCAAAGTGCTGAGACTGACTTAAAAGAAGGAAATATTGGTCCAACAGAAGCACCAATCAAAAGTCACCTGGACAAAATTCATTAATCAAAAATCATCAGGCGATATCTTCATGCAGACTGTTGCTTAGCTTCAGACAACAAAAGGCTCTAAAGGTGACTTAAGTGCTGATGTAGATGATGCTTGATCTCCAAAGCGCTTGTTTCGAGAATGCCAGGGAACGATTTAAGCAAGACTGCTGCATTTTAACTCCAAGAAAATAAAGTCAGGGAAGAACTTACTGCGCCTTGCAGAAGAATTCATAGTCCCATAAACTTTTTTTATTTTGCACATCGCCAACTTGCAATTACAGATGTGGCATGGCAGGGGAAAAAGGATACATAGTTTTCCAAAGTTTTTACACATAAAAAATCTAAGCTATGCTGCGGCATTTCTGTTTAGCCCACTTTTCTCTAATCCCCTAAAAGTTCAGCTTAGATTAAGCGGTTCAGTGGTTTACTAATAACTTAACAATTTAAGACAAATTCAGCTCTTTTTCTTTTTTTTTATATTGAAAATTGTATTACTAGTGCTCTATAATAATTTGAGATCATCACATGAAACCCCAATGAAATACATTAAAATGTCTAATTTGATCAAAGGTAAATTGCTTTGAGGGGGTGGTAACACAACTAATATAATTACATTACTAAATCAGAATACCGCAAAGTATTTATTTATTTATTATTAATTTTTCAGTCGCTTAAGAACGTAGAACTAATTAAATAATCTAAACAAGACCTTAAAGTGGTTCCAGTTTCTCTCAATGGCCAACCTGTTGAAACAGTGGCAATATTTAAATACCTTGGGTCATTCCTGGACAGTCAGCTCAACTTTGCTGAAAACAGTGACTATATTCTGAAGAACTGTTCTCAGAGACTCCACATTTTAAGAAGACTTGGTGATCTTGGGGGGTCACCCCTATGTCTTGAATTTGGGGAGGGAAAAAAATCATATTTTATTTATCACTGCAGTAGGGTTCAGTGAACACACATATAAAACTGGAAGGTTCGGTACCTCAAAAAAGGTTAAGAACCACTGCATTAGACAATGTTGAGGGTAGTTTCACCTAAAAATGTTTTATATGACATCTCCTGGTGAGGTGAAATAAAAGGCTTTATTCCTAAAATACATGAAATTAACCTATCAATAACAGAACTTTGAAAAATAGTAAATGACATGGGGATTATAGCACCATAATTTGCCAACCACATAAAAACTATTCATTCATTAAAAAAAAAAGTTGCATTTGTTCTCAAGCAGTGTGGAGGCAATTGGGAATTTGCAACAAATGGTTACTTCAGTGCCCAAAGCTTTGTTCTCTTGTTTTTTATATGAATAAAATAAGTAACATGTACATCTAATTACTCCAGTTTGAGCAGGACGGTCAGTTAAACTTATGAACATGTCATTAGTAGAACAAAGTCACAGTCAGCATTCCGGTACTTGGTTGCAATCTGAAGAAAACACTGGATTTGTTGAAATGTGGAGCGAGCACGGTGCTGGACGCAGCCTCAGAGACAGCTTCCTGAGGAGCTTACAAGCCTCAGCCTCCTGCTCTCACCTTTTTACGCAACATATTTCTCTCATACTCATGTGACTGCTGTGCATGTGTCTGAAGTTTCTTTCTTTTTCTTTTTTGTTTTCTGAATACAAAAGATAATGAGTTTTGGGTCACTACACATTAGACTTCCAAAATGATCTCATTCTACTTAACAACTTTTGAAAGTGCACAAAAAAAAAGAGAGAGAAA
This sequence comes from Poecilia picta, assembly GCA_033032245.1. Taxonomy (NCBI): domain Eukaryota; kingdom Metazoa; phylum Chordata; class Actinopteri; order Cyprinodontiformes; family Poeciliidae; genus Poecilia; species Poecilia picta. Next base: position 19,105,636 of record CM065364.1, read on the forward strand.
ACAGTTGGGTTGAGCTCTTTAGTGAGTAAATATCACTCTCCCTGCGGTGGCAAACAGGAGACCACCGGGTACGACATATGGAAAGTGTGACAGTGGCTTAAAGCAGAATGTTCGTGGTATTGTCGTTTTAAGGTTTTGGAGGGACTACAGACAGACATTTGTAAAAAATCTGTGTCCCAACGTAAAAACGCTGCATTGAAGTTATCTCCTGTTTCCTCCCAATCGATTCAACGTGCACAGGGAAAAGATCTGTGTTCAATGAAAGCTGGGCCTGAAAGCTCCTTTTTAATCCAGAGTTATTGGGGCAGAGCAGATTCTCTTCCTGGCTGCCACTTCAAACGGGTCTTTTCCCTCTTCTCTCCTCCACTCTGGAGCACGGCGGGCTCGTCTTTATGACAGCCTTTAAAGCACTTCATCTGGGGCCTCAGGTAGGGTTTCTACTTCCTGGTTGTCACAGTTATGGCTCATTAAAAAGGAAACTGACTCCCTCTCAGATCTTTATAATGTGTGTAAGTCCTCAGTACTGAAGTTGTCACCCAAGCACATCTTGTCTGAATTAGCATTCACCCTGATAGAGGTCAGTGTAATCACAGTCAGATGCTGCACTCACGAACTGAGGTTGTTAATAAAGCTAAATTTCTGTGGATTCTTCAGTAAAGGCTCAGGGGAAGAAAATGTTAAGAGGACGGAGCGACATAAGAACAAATCAGTTGCATCAGTTAGACAAACCTCATTTACATTGTTATAAGGAACAATTTCTGTAATTCAGTTGAAGTAGAAGAAAGCGAAAAAAAACTCAGGGACATTTTAAAAAGTCTGTTATTAGTCATTGTGATCCCGTTTCACACATTTGAACTTCTGTCTTTTGCTACTGGAAAAGGGTCAAAATGGACTGCTACATATTAACGCTTAGCTGTGTTGTAATTAATATTGATTCAGAAATAAGTGCACAAAGTATAGTCATTGGATAAATACGTATAAGTCCAGGTTAAAAAAAAATAAAGAAAACTTGTATATTTACTAAAAAAAAGACTTTAAACTCAACAAGAATCCTCCAAACATGTAGCAGTTCAATATAGAAGCACAACATTTTCACTAATCATCTTCCTGACAGCTGTAGATTTAGCTTTTACTTACAAATGACATACCATCCTGCTGGGATTCTTGAACCAATAAATCTATTTCAGGACCTTAGAAAGGATGCTCCAGCAGCTAATCATTTGAAACGTCTTTCTGAACTCTGGGAACCTTTGCAATTAGTTAAAGCTTCACAATTTCTGCTTGCAATAAGTGTTGCATCCCATCCCAAAAAGGCCAGTGAGATGGCCTTGCAGTGAAACTTATTTTAGTAAATGTGGTGAAGTCTGTGTAGCTACAAATGAGCGCATCCGTCGGTTCTATTTGTAAAAGTGCTAGAATAATAGGCAAGTTAAATCATATTTAAGTTTAAAGAACAATTAAAAGTCAGTATCACTTTATGGCTTATAGTCCGTATTTTTAGGACTATAAACCGCTACTTTTTTTTACTACGCTTTGAACGATGCGGCAGCCCGGTGCGGCTTTTCTGTAGTTTTTTCTTCAACCACCAGGGGGCTCTTTAACAGGAAGTGAATCATTGCAAGTCAAAATTGGAAATCAAAGAAGAAAGTGCTACTTTTCATTCAGAACAACCACATGCTAGCAGCAGGCATGACGGACACATTTCTTCAAACTCATATGATGCAGCTTTTAAGTTGAGGGCTGTCGATCTGGCAGTACAGGAGGGAAATAGAGCCGCTACACTTACGTTTGGTGTGAAGGAAACCATGGGTCGGTTGAAGACGTAGGACTACATCCTTAAAAAATCCAGTAGATTTATATAGATTTATGGAAAGCCGAGAGCGGTGGAGATACCAGAGGCTTATAGCCCGGTTCGGCTTATATATGTACTTTTCCAATTTTATTTATTTATTTATTTAAAAAAAAGTAGACTTATAATATAGTGTGCTCTGTAGTCCGGAAAATATGCCAGTTATGTTTTTCAAAGAATAATATAAGCTTTATCTTGTATATTTAAGCCAACGCAAATAAAAATATGAGACAGAATAATTATGCACTGATGATTTAAAATACACTTTCTGATTTGTGAAACGTTTAATGTGTGTGTGACAAAATGGATTTTCAGCAACCAGTCTGTTGAACTTTTTGTATCAGGCAATACGAGATATTTATTTTGTTAGTCGCATAGTAAGCTTAACTAAATTTTTATTTATTTCAATCATTTATTTATTTATTTAATTTTGGCTGAAATGGCTCTCCATAGACAGGGCACGTTTGTTTGTTGGATAGCTTAAGCAGGAGCTGCCTCAATTTATGAAAGGACCACCACTGTTTATAATTAGGTAGGTATAATAACAGCTGGAACAGGGTCAACAAAAGTTTAAAAATATATTTGAACTGATCTCAGATCTGGTATCAGTGTTGAATAACAGGTCATTTATCATTTAATCATAAAACAATTGTCTTAAAGTATCCCCTTGCATGACAATTTAGTGAAACTTTGTTTATAATTGTGGTTATTAGCAATTGACGTTGACAGGTTCATGAAAATGAAGCAAATAAACTATTCAACTTAAGCTGACATGTTTGGAGCAAGAGAGAAACAGATATAATTGTTTCTCTCCCTTCAACATCAAGCTTTGTCACAAGAAGAGAGACCAAATTTGGTCTTTTTTTTTTTTTTTTTTAGATCTCCGATTCAAATTCGTTATTTATTTGAACATGTAATGTTGCTGGATGTGTCCATTTCACACCCAGCAACCTTTATATCAGTACAGACTTTAAAACTCCCTCTCTCCAACACACACTCAGTCACTAAATACAAAGAGAAAAAACTTCCTGCGTAAAGCTAGCGGTAACCACATTTGCATTAGTCACCAAAACTGAGTTGTGCTGCAGAAAGATGCTGATGCTCCTGTTATTTAAATTGTGTGATGCATCATTTTGGACAGAGCTGAAGCAGAGAGATGCAATCCTCCGCCTTGTTGTCACTTTGCCACATCCATAAACATTTAAACCGATCATCCTGGAACGCCCCCTGAGAATCAATACAACCTGTACAATGGAAAGAAATGTACATTTTTAAACCGAATTCCAGTGAGATGGAAGCTGAAAGCCGCTGAGCTCAGGAACTCCCGTTACTCACTGAAAACAGCTTGATAACTCAAACAGTATGCATTATTCAATTCGTGCAAGTCAAGTTGAAGGTGTCAAAACTGGAACCCCTGCAGTGGGACCGGAGGCAGGACTTCATCAATGAACAGTCAAGGGCAAACAGGGAAGTGTTGCTGATGAGTCTGTGCTTTGTTTTCCGCAGGGTGTCATCTCTTTACCTGGAAACAAAGTTTCAGAACATCCAACCAGCGGAGACGAAGGAGGGAAATTTCTTTTCGAGGTCATTCCAGGTAAGATCAAAGCTCACTTAATGCCTTTTGGGTTTCACTGAGCGGTGACGGCGATGCCTCATCGAGCTGAACGACGTCCACACTGGGCGGGTGGGTAAACCCAAATGAGGACTGGAGCCAGTGCTACGACAAAAGGGACAACTCTACTATGTCTTGTGCTTGCTGCAAACTGTGATGTTTATCCGTCCCTTAATCAACTGTGCTGTGTGAGGCCAGATTTAGTTAAGAAGAAAACAAGGTGCATTTACAATTATATATGCCTCTGTGTTGATTTATCAAATAAAATCCCATTAGACTCACAGTCGTGACATTGCAAAGCCTGAAAATACTTTTGCAAGGCGACACAGACAACTCTGAAAGTGGGTAGATTGCACCATAAATGAAAGTTGGCCTGCCCCACTGAGGGCAAGAAAAAGAAACTTTGGAAAAAAAAAAAAAAAAAAAATGTCAGGAGCGTTTGTAGATGCGGCAGAAACAGACACAGCTGCCGCTGCCGGAGAGCAAAGCTGTGCGAAAGCCCAGCAGAATACACAGGATGTGAGCACCAACCACTTGTTCTTTTTTTGTATCAGTCTGTCCCCTCGGGTGTAGCCAAGCGGATACGTCTTAGATGACACTGACATGCATGTAGCAAGATGACTTCTCACATCATTCGTGACCAAACATGCGGCGTGGAAGTGAAAGTGGGCTTACCAGAACCGATGCAAACACAGGTTTACGTCGTGTTTTTTTTTTTTTTTTTTTTTTTTTTTGTTTTTTTTTGTCTATGGCAGTTGAAAGGAGGTTCACTTTCCACAGAAATATGAATAATTTTCTGTAGAACTTTCATCCTAAAATTCAATCTTTTGTTTCTGATGCTCACACAGAAGGAGTTCTGCAGATGCTAGAAACTATGTTTGGAGGAATCATCGGAAGCAGTTTCTAAAGATAAGGACTCAAATATACATTAAAACATCAAATACACTGGGTTCTTTTGTGTACAAAATTAGATCAATAGTAAGCAATTCCACAACTTTTTCTACATGCATTGTAACCGATAACCTCACTATGTTGACCCATTTGATAGATTTGAATTTAATTGAAAACTCCATTTATTTCAAGAACTTTATCAATTTTCTGAAAACAATATAAAGAGGGTCTATAGATAGAAACTTTATTCATCCCTTTGGGATTTACCCTCAGGGAAATATCCATCTAAATCAACTATGGAATTATTTTGCCTGAAAATTTTGATTATAGACAGAAATACAAGCGTTTCTGCTGTTTTGAGAGTCATGCCATTTTCTAATTTCTGTGAAAAATGTGGCATTTACTGTTGATAACACCCATTGTTTGTCAGCTGCTTTAAGATGCTGTTCACGAGATTAAATGTTGCTAGCCATTGAAACCTTTGCCAACTTTTGCTGAAAAAAAGGTCTATTAAAGTATAAAAGTGCAATGTTCTCTAAACGAGGTGAAAATGTAGCTTTTCCCAAACAAAACCTGATATTTTCACTTCCCTTCATTGCCAGTTAAAAATGACCCAGCTTTAATAACCCTCTGAGCCATCGCAGGTGCAGCACTGACATGTTTTAGGCAAAGAAGTGAAACTCCACATGTAACTATTATGAAACCAGCTATATTAGGCAAAGAATAGGGCACAGAGTAATGAGTTGAAATGAGAAGCAACCTTATGTTTGAAATAATTATTAGAGCAGACAGGATGTATGTTTTTAATCATCCCCTTAATTACAGCATACAAAGAGTACTAGCCTTGTTCACTTACTCTGATTTTTTTTCTCAGTGTGGATTTCAAACAGACTTTTTCAAAGAATTCATTTATTTTCTAAAGTGAAACATAATTTCTTTGTACATAAAGTCCAAAATGGAAATTAATGTCTTTGTCTCCATTATGTAAAGTGGGGAAACCTTACAACAATGACAAAAAGAACAAGGAAGTAATTTTTTTGTGTATTTATATTTTGTAAATATATGTCTTGTAAATAAATTAAAGATACGTTTAGAGTGCAAATTATAAACACAAAACATTTCTCTTGAACTAAATTGACCACATTTAAATTTTTTCTGACTTTACTGCTAGAGGGAAATGACTAAAATATGTTTCTGATCAATAGAAACCTGATTATTAGATGTTTCACAGTTTGTTTTTAAGGAATCTGGATTGCAGTTGGTCAAAATTTAAGATGGTTTGACCAGTCAAACCTGGACTGGATTATTTTACACTCACTAAAGACTCTTTACAACGCAGTTTGTGGCTTCCAAATTTTAAATTTGAAGCAATTTTGGCACCTCAGAGTTTTGCTTGGCGCCTGGAAGAGGAAAGGCCGTGAATAAACAGAATCAAATCACTTTAAGTTCACTTCTAATATATATATATAATTTTCACATTTAAACACTGACATGTCCGTTTCTGAACAATCCCACATTGATTGTTCGCGCCACCGCATGGTGTTGAATACCTGGCCGTTAAAAAACTTTGCTCTTCCACAGACGTAAAGAGAGGCAGAGCAGCAGCTTCCCCCCCAGAGTTTGCTCCATCTTCTGCTCCCCTCACACTGATGAGAATACAAGTGCATGGCTTGTTATGAGACAGCTCATAAAAGGGTTTAAGAGACGCAAAGACAGCTAATGAAAGGAAAACGCCACACATTTATTCCACTGCTCTAAATGTGGTGCGGCATTTGGGACAAAACTCATACAGACGGGAAGTGGGAGCGGTCGAGGGGCGGGTGGGGGGCCTGGGGGGGGGTGGTGGGTTGCGCTAGAGATCCACAGAGAAGTCCGTTGTCTTTTAGTCAGTTTGGTGGGGATAAATATGAGCCGGGTGTCTGCTTGCTGCTTCAGGATGACTGCTCCTCAGATTAAAAACAAGGCTCTGAATTCTCAGCTGTGCTCTCTCCTCTGTGCACTGGAGAGAAGCGGGAAAAAGTTTCGACAAAGCTCCACTGAAAACATCTCTGCTACTTTCACTCACCTGCATCGAGAGCTCTCTCTCAGATGCTATTTTTATTGCTTCCCCTTATTCACGGCTCTCCTGTTCCACATCTGGTTGATGTGTGTTAAACCGGCAGAAATGGGCGAACCACACTGAAAACAATGTTTAGACTGGAAGCATAGTGTCTTTTTTATTTTTAGCGGTGAAACAAAACACCACAGGCACAACGGCTCTTTTATTCGCTCACCTAAAGTAAGACTTGTTTGTGTTTCAGTTATTGTTTGTTGTTTTCTCTTTTTCTCTACGCCAACATGCTCAAAAAGTTAAATGCGAGGACATTTCCTGCCAGGGATGATGTTTTTGTCAGAAAATGTATGCTTTTAAGATGAGGTTTACACTTTAAACAACTATATTGATTTATAAATGAACCATCCACTTGATTACCCTCTTAGAAACTCATGTTCTAATATGATTTTAGGGGAAAAAATAGACTTCTTTGTAGAGTCTTTAATAAACAGGAAGGGATGCCTAGGAAAACATTAGATGTTTCGCTTATCTGAAATTCAGATCACAACTTCCTGCCACTCAGGTTCACTGTGCGCTTTCATCTTCAGCTTAATCCTCTGAAGAATGCCAGGACTCATCGAGAAAAGGAACCTAAAATGAACTCCAAACGCCACAGTGAGCAAATGAGGAATTCAGACACATGATTCAAACCTTTTTATTTCTATCATACCACCAAATATGAGTAAATAATGCTTATTCTCTGCATCCAGTGGTGACCTGAACCATCTTAATGCTGGAAATCAGCTGCTGCGGTGTTTTTAATGAGGAAACAGAGTGCTTGCTTTTACCCAAGCCTCAGTAAACTCTCTGCTTTTTTTGTATTATGAGCCTCAGGCACAGTATTTAGTTATACATCTCTTGGAAAGGATGGCTGGTGGAATAATAGAAAGTAAAATAGTGCAGTCTTTTCCATCTCATTTGATTATTAGAAAAAATAAAACAAATTAAACAAAAAAAAAAACAAGAGATGTTGCTGTGTACCAGCAGCTGAAACATTATTTAGCTCCTGAACATTGTAATAAAAATAGAACAATACTTTTACCCATTTTAAACGGAATTGAAGTCAGTGGCGATTTGAATTGAAAGGTTATACTGCCCCCATGTGTCTATTTAGCATATAGCAGTTCTAGTAGTTATTTCTACTACAGATCTAACAGATCACCGCAAAGGCACTGCAGGAGCAACTTTCAACTTTGGCAGGTTTAAGTAAGCAACAAAGCAAACATTTACAGCAACTGCTAAATTTCATTTTATGGATTTAAGGCCAATATATTCCCTTATTTGGCTTTCATTCAGAACTACTGCAAAATCATCATGGTTCTCTCAAGACAACATTCGTGACCAAAGAGAGAAACTTGGCTTCCTAAGCTGAAATTTTGTACAATCAGTTTGAATTTAACATGCAATCCCTGAATCCATCTAAGGCTTCTCACTAAAGAACGCTGAGTCTTAGTGACTGAATGACAGGTTAATGCAACAGATAACTATTGGAGACTGAAAGACAGACATGCAATTTTCTAACCAGGCCACTGTTTTTAGCAACAAGGTAATTTATAGTCTGGCTAAGCTGGCAGGATGACTGAAAGCACCAGAAGCCGATGATTAAATGATGGATGGAAGAATTTAAATTAAACAAACCAGCAGGGGAGACCTCTAATTCTCAGAGCAATTATTCATCTTGTTCAGTGAGAAATATGACAGACTGAGAATACTGCCCTGCAGACGCCAGTGTTTTAGGTGAAGGAAGCCCCATGTGGAGCAGTAAAGAAAACATGAACCTGTCACACTGTCATTTAACTGTAAGAATATATCAAGGTGTTTTTCAAATCAACCCCTGTGTCATATTAGTTGTGGACAATGTGCATTGCTGACACTTACTGCACGGATGTAAATGTGTGTGTGCGTGTGTGTGCGTGTGTGTGTGTGTGTGTGTGTGTGTGTGTGTGTGTGTGTGTGTGTGTGTGTGTGTGTGTGTGTGTGTGTGTGGCCTTTGAGTTTAGCTTCCATAAAAAAGCAAGTGCAGCTTAATTTTTTTTTTACCATTTCTTATTTATACATTCCTCCACAACCCTACTGCACCACCTTGCAGAGTGGAAACTCTAATTTTAACTACCAGGTTGAACTATCTTTTTTAATTTGCCTATGCCATGTTGAATAAGCACAATTGCCCGGCATACCTGTATCATTTTGTTTTCACTTAACAGCTATTGGTCAATCTCCTAAAATACTATAAAATGAAATTAAGCTTATAGTTGTAAAATGTCAAGATCTGGACATTTGAAAGTATTCTATTGTATTTCAAGGAGAAATGTTGTGAATAATAACATGTTTTAATAATAATCATCATAATGTACAGCCAAATCTTTTAAGACAAAAAATAATAATCAGCTACAGTCTGAAAAAAAAAAAACATTTTGAAAATGTTGTTTAATGTACACACACCCATTTATAATTTGAGAATGATTGTCGAGCAGTTATTAATCTACTATTGTGATTTTACAGTTATGAAACAACAGAAATGTTCTTTATGTTATATTTTATGACAGTGACATGTGAGAGTAAGTTGTTCAAATTATTTTCAATAAGAAAAAAATTATGAAGTGTTTGTAAATCCCACTCAAAACACAATCAGCTTTGATTAAACCAGTCTAACAAAATACGTACATGAAACAGACAACATGTTCCAATGGACTGGATTAGTGATCAGCCAGATGAGCGACTTATCCACTCAGCTTCTGTTCTTCAGTAATGTAGCAGATGCAGAAGCATATCATGTGTGACTTGAAAAGCAAAATAATACATTTCTAAGATGAATAAATATTACATTCAGTTGCTGCATGTCTCCCACTACTCTGTGTCCTCCAAACATCTGGGATGTCTTTCCGGCTTCATTTTCTATTACCAAGTCCCCTCGCGATTTGACATTTTCATAAAGGTCACAAGCTTTTTTCTTTTTTTTTTCTTTTTCTCTCTCTTCAACCTCTTCAGTGTATATTGTCATGTGAGTGGATGTGTTTACTCTTATGCACATTTAATGTTTTCCCAGTGGACACACGAGGTCAACAACCAACGGAGCGGTATTATGGATCCTCCTTGAGTTTGGCCAAGCACACGGTGCCTGACATTTCTCCTACGTGGCTCCTGAGGAGCTTTAAATCTCTCATCACATCTTGAATCTGTGTCCTTCAGCGGGCAGTACCGCAACACATCACATGTCAGTGCCAGGAAAAACAGGGACACTAGACACATCTGAGCTACTTTTGGATTTAATATAACCCAGAAGTGACATGTGTAGGGATTTAGCTCTTTGTAGACAGCAACATTTTTGCTCCTTATCGTAAAATCTACTGTTTTATCACAAAACAAACAAGAAGTGTTTTTTCTTTTTTTTTTTTTCCAAACTACCCAGTGTTTCATTAGTGACTTCGTCCGCAGTGGGAGATGTTTATATTAGCAGCTCACTGATTAGACAAAGCATCTGTAGCCTGATATGAGAAGTTTTAAAATGACAGACTTTTACATGAAACATACGTACCGCATTATCTAAACTGTAATTGTTAGCAGAAAACACTTATAGATGGCAGTAAAATTCAGATTAAACCATCAAATAATTCTTAGAGAAATATCTTTTAGAGATGACAGCTGAGCCATTCACATTGAACCATATTGCACTTTCTTTCATCTGCTAGCACAAAAACCAGAAGTATTATCAGATCCTCTTTTTACCACCAAGGGGTGGTAAAAAAAATACCATTTTGAAATGCCATCTCTCTCTTAATTTTAATCTAGATTCATAATCTCAGTATAATTTGAAGCTTCATTTTAGGTTCTTGCAAATAATGTGAAATCCTTTAAAAAAGACTTTGGCTACTTTCACCGCAATTACAGGTAAAAATATCCTTTGGGGCATGACTTGGCCCCATATTTCAACTTTTTTATGAATCGCAGAAATAACTTTTGAGGTTTTACATGGAAAGTGTTTCCTGCAGAATGTGTGAACGTGGTAAATAGAGTAACATATCAGGACAGTAATAGCATGTAAACATAACAACATAGTTTCATAGCCTCAAAGTCAGAGCTTAAGTTGATCTCCCTAAAAGTTGGGAAACATCTAAACAGAGGTAAACAACAGCTGTGGTTTTATGGTCAAACAGATTTATGTTCAGATTCAAACTGAAGCTCGTCCAGATCTCTGCCATACATAAAGGGTTAATTAGGGGTGAAAAGCTTGTCAGCATTTGAAGCTAAAACTCCTGCTGCCGGCGTCCTAGGTGCTGTCAGTTTAAATTACGAGCCTCTGAATCTATATAGTCCTGCTTACCGTAAGGGCTATTTGCAGGCCTTGTTGCCAAGCATGGGTTCAAACCAGAAACTGGAGACAGAGGGAAAAGATTTGGATTTCTATGGACAATTAAATATTTGCAGAGAGTGGTTTTGTGGTCTTTGACTTGAAACCCAGTTTGAAGTGACAAAGATCAAATATTGTAAGCTCAGAAAATATTTACTAATGTGATTTATGTATTAAAGTATTGGCGTTTGATCAGTTGCCTGAAAGGATTGTCTTTTTTTTGTTTTTTGATGAAAAGCGTCTTTGAACATTCACAGCAGATGAACCTCAGACAGTCTATTGACCAATTAGATTGGTGGGAAGTGCAACAAGCATCTGGCTGTAAATTAAGCACAGTCCCAACAGGTACTGTATGTTTGCAAGGGATCTTAGCAGACTTACTGTCAGTGGGGGGGACTCAATAAAATTTGACACATTTTCCCTTGTAAATGAAGCCAAAGTTAGCGGTCCAAAATGTCCCAGAAAGCCAGGTGCTGGGTCCAAAGGGAGACTCCGGTGTTTGGGGTTGTGGCTTTGCTTGGCTTTGGACTCTCAGGCTGGTTTTCCTTGATGTGTTTTTTGTAAAAGCTGGTTTAGTATGAGCAATCCATCAGGAGAAGAAAAAAGCTTATAATGCATACTTTTAACTATCAGGGTAAAATCAGCACATTTTTGTTCTGTAAAAAAAAAGAAAGAAAAGAAAAGTTGATTCAAAAGGCAGCGACATAATAATCTGAACTTTATTTGGTTGTGGTGGGTTAGATAAAGGCCAGGCCCAGGTTCTTAAGGTGTCTCACAGAAGACACTTTGAATATTTGGGCTGCCGTTGCTGCAGCTGGAAGCTGTTAGTCATCATAGTCTGAACATAGTTGGCATGCTTATAATGAGCAGGTTGACTAAAGGGTGCGCTGGTCTCCATGATAAGGACAGCTTGCGTGTGGGGAATGTTCACACACTGCTCATTAAAGTTGAATATGAAGAGTGTTCAGTTGACTGCAACTACACTCACCTGCAGAAGAGTCGGGGAGTGACCAGAAAAAAAGCACAGTTATTTTACTTTTCATTTTATGTAGGTTGTTTCATTAGCTGCATAGTGGCACAGATGTTAGCACTGTTACTTTGCAGCACAAAGGTCCAATAGGTATGAATCCTGTCCATGTGGAGTTTGCATATAATTTTTTCCATCCATCCATCCATTTTCTTGACACCCTTGTCCCTTGATGGGGTCGGGAGGGTTGCTGGTGCCTATCTCCAGCTGATGTTCCGGGCGGGAGGCGGGGTTCACTCTGGACAGGTCGCCAGTCTGTCGCAGGGCAACACAGAGACACACAGGACAAACAACCATGCACACCTAGGGACAATTTGGAGAGACCAATTAACCTAACAGTCATGTTTTTGGACTGTGGGGGGAGGCCGGGGTGCCCGGGGGGAGCCCGCACATGCACGGGGGGAGCATGCGGGCTCCGTGCGGGGGGGCCGGGGCCGGGAGTTGAACCCAGAGCCTTCTTGCTGCAAGGCAACAGCTCTACCAACTGCGCCACTGTGCAGCCCATGAATCGCAGAAATAACTTTTGAGGTTTTACATGGAAAGTGTTTCCTGCAGAATGTGTGAACGTTCTGCAGGAAACGTTAGAGAAATATCTTTTAGAGATGACAGCTGAGCCATTCACATTGAACCATATTGCACTTTCTTTCATTTATAAAGGATAAAGGATAAAGGATAAAGGATCCTTTATAAAGGATTTATAAAGGATTTATAAAGGATGATTTATAAATCATCCTTTATAAATGGTAATCGTTGCATCGTCCTCTTCTCAACCTACTGTAGAAACCTCATCTGCAGACTTACACGGTAACCAAATGGGCGTTTAGTTTCGACTTTGGGACTTTTGCTCAGCTCCGAGTACAGATCTCTGTCAATTTCTCCGTTTAATGTCCTGTCTCCTCTTCTTCCAGTCTGCAATCTGTTTTTTGTTCAGACCAGAGCTGTCCTCCGTCCATATATATATGCAGCATATACAGTATATATGGGCTGCATATATATATGCAGCCCATATATATATATATGGGCTGCATATATATATATATATATATATATATATATATATATATATATATATATATATCCCTTCTGAAGCTGCTGCCCCCGCGACCCGATCCCGGATAAGCGGAAGAAAATGGATGGATGGATGGATGGATGGATATATATATATATATATATATATATATATATAAATTTTGCCAAAATGTGCTTTTTATGACTAGAGTAAATATCAATATTTTGGAAAGGCCCAGCCAAAGTTCTGGCTTGAGTCAGACAGAAAATCTACAGAGGGAGTTAAAGATTAGTGTGGTGGTAAGGAGACCTTCCTTCCATCCTCAACAACTTGGATCTCATTACAAAAATATAAATTCTCAAAAATACCAAGGAAAGCATGCAAAGAGCCGGTCAGCAATTAAAAGAAGGGGGTGATTGCTGGAATGGTAATCAAATCCACTAAATATTGCACAGAGTGTAAATGACTTTCAACATGCATATATTTTTATTTTATTTTTTGCAAAAAATAAAAACAGAAATGTTTCATATGCACAGTGTGACTCAAAGGTCCCAGGAGGTTCACTGAGATACTGAGTGACGCTACATAAACCTTACTGCTGACACCTGCTCTGGCAAAAATAGTTTAATCGTTACGGTGATGGCTTAACTATTTTTGCTGTAAGAGAGTGACTGGGTTAATGTTGTTGCCTCCCATAAAACCCCACTGGTTTGCTGGCATCAAGCTAAACTCTCTTTTACCAGCGTGTAATGTGTTAATTAGCGTGTTTCTGCGGTGCCTGATAATCATCAACTCATAAAACACTCTTGGCTCATAGCACTGAGACTAATACACATGACAATGCTTGTACTTGTGAAAGATGATCATATTGCAGAAACTCAAAGAAGATGTTGAAATAATTACTCAAGTGATACATCGTTGTGAAATATCTACACCCTTGAATTTCATAACAGCGTGTCAGGTGACGGCCACAAAGTTGTAGTACATTCCCCGATGAGCTGAGATGAACATGGGTCTTTGTGACCCTTTGTGCATAAAGCTACTGCACGCATGGCATAAACTATCCTTGAATTTATAAACTCTACTGAAAAAACATGGTGGTGGCCGCGTTATACCAGGCAAAATCAATGGCAATGCTGAAAAAAGAAATTGTTAGAGAGATCTTACAAAAAAAGATGAGATTCATGCAAAATCAGAGAATAGCAGGGTGACATAGCAACCAGAGCAAATATGGAAAGGCTTAAGAAGTAGCTTCATGTGTAGATATTTAAGTCCAGACCTATGTTCAATTGAGAATTGGTGACAAAACTCTTCAGACTGACTGCAAAACTACTTTCAGAATTTAAGCTCTTCTGCAAATATGTTTCTAAATATGTATCTCTACCAGTCTCTGGCTGGTAGAGATATAGAAAACTTGCAGGCATAATTAGATGATTTGTCAGATTTAAATTTTTTGCAAAAACGTGCCTCAGCTTCAAAATTATTCTATACTTTGTGTTGGTCTGTGACATACAACCTTAGCTAAATTAATTTAAAATGGTTATTCTAATGTAAAAAAGGAGAGAAAGGAAAAGGGGTCCTAAAAAATGCCATGTGGCCACTATTTGTTGTCTACAACAATAATAATGTCTCTATCAATAGTCTTACAAAGTTACTTAAGATTTTTTTTAACCAATCTCACTTTTCAGCAACATTAAAAGGATATTTCCTCTGGTGAAAGTTCGATCATTTTGGAGCTCACAGAGTCAAACTCAGTGAGTCATAACCATCTAATGTCTCATCTAAGACATTCTTCGCTTTGAGTTTGTGTACGTCTAAAATGTGCTACTGTTGAAAACGCTCGGTGACAAAAAGCAGACTGTCCATTCTGTCCAGACAATACGCTGCATACCTCTCGTATGTTTAAAATATCCGCCTCACTCTCATGGCGACAGTATTCCAGACTGTCTTCCTCCTCCTGTTTTGTGTCCATGCGTCACTATTGCAGCATGGGAGCCTGAAACACTGGGGGTCTGAAAGCATGGCGGGCCGGACGGAGTTGAGAACAGGACAGGAAGCTCAGAGGCTTTCATAACAGCCTTATTGAGGAGATCGGCATTTGACATGTCGCATTCCAGTCTTCTCTATCAGCCTCCTGCTTAGACCTCCATGCATGACCCCCGACCCCCACATGTATCGAGTTGGCCAAGTCTGGAGTAGAAATGGGTAAGGGAGCCCTCCACTACTGCAGGGTTTCTGGTTCACAGTCTGTTTGTCTGATGGGAACTCTTGATGTGGACGTCCAGACGCTCGGTATGTAAACAAGTTTTTCTTTTCCTCTCTGGATAAATATTTAGATGTCTCCACATCCAGCTGTTTTGGTTCTCTGAATGAAAACAAAGTGCGACAGTGTGTTCGGTGTTTCGCCCTCCCGGGATCGGGCTGTTTAATGGATGCCGGTGATTTGAGGTTCAGATGTAAGACTTTTAGAAGGCAGATAAGCAGCTCATTAAAGACGTTTCATCCAAAGAGAAAAGCCAGCGTCTCAGGGCTTCCTGGCCAACGGTAGCAACTGCCTTGCCGACCCCGAACGGCAGTATTTATAGAGCACTGCAGATGAGTCATTTGGCTGAGTGCCCTCCCTTCGTTCACCAGATTTACAGATCCCCACTTTGGGGAGGGCGCCTTGATTTATGATACTCCCACCTCCCTCCAACCCCGTTACCTCCCACCCGTCTCGCTTCCTTCAGAAAAGAGCAGACACACCGTCTTTTGCCTTCAGCTTCCACTCAGCGATCCGTCTTTCCTGTGCGCGGCCCAGAAATGTGCTTTCTCTGCTTTTTCCTTCAGCAGAAGTTTAGAGGGGACGACTTACCGAGAGGCAGACGGACTACCCTCAGCCTGACCTCTCCTCGCTCCGCTGCTGAGCGACGTATCGCCATGACCTACCGTTGACTTGCACAAAAAGAAGTTGTAGGCTTTAAAAAACAAAAAGTTGTGAGAGCCCAAGGGAGAAGAAGGCAGGGGAGGGGAAGCTTATGTAGCATTTTAGGATAAAACCAGAGAAGATAAACGTGCAATATTTGTGGCTTAGAACAGGAACAGATGAAGAAGTGGCACCTGGGGGGCAGCGGTCAGCAGCGAGAGCGTGGCTTTTTCACCCTCAAGCCCAAGCTGAGAAGGGGGCAGGTTCACATATGCTCCCCATGGATGTTAACTCCAATCCAGGTGTGTCCTTTTTTTGCATTGCAGAATACTAAAAAAGAAAAAAAGAAATGCTTTGTTATGGAATCTTCTATCAAGATGGCTAAATTATTGTTTTCCACTGTTTTTAGAATTGGTTGCAACTAAAGGAAATGAGTTCTCATGGTGTATTTCACAACTGTTTTGATTTTACTCAGCAGCTAACACAGGTCAGCAACTGATGCACCGAGTCTATAACTGAATTATCATTGACCGTAAAAACAAAAAGGAAACAAATGATTGTTATTTCTTAATATGCAACACAATAACAAGTGAAACTGCCAACCAGACTGGTTGCTAACTAATAAACTGTCACTTTTTTTTTTTCCATTAGCAGACACCATTTACCGTTCAACAAGAGTCAACAAGGCAAAAGTGTAGCAGCCAGCTGACTGGCAGTGCTGGCTTGACTATTGCTTCCCATCACCTACTTTATTAAAATGAACTCCAAGCCTCAGAAAAATGTTACGTTTGTAAAACTTTTAAATTGTTAACTAATTCCTTTTTCACTCAACATAACCTATAAACATGCATTGTCAATGTTTTGCCAACCTAGCCCTGCCAGGGTTTAAACAGCATTCATGCAACATTAAAATTCTCAATTTTCCAACATTTTTAAACGCTGTATTTTTAAGTAGCCTGCTAGCACATCACAGCAATTTAAACACAGGAAGAAAAACAACAGAAGCTCCTTTTAAAGTTTTCACGTTATTCAAGTGTCGTTCATTTTTGTGGCTCTAAGGATGAACTTGAGTCTGAAATGTCTGCCACTCGAAGAAAGCTTCTGCTCTCCCCAAAACTGCATTCTCATGACAGAGTCGAATTTCACTCTGCTTGGCTGCTCGCGGCAAGATAACAGAACAAACTGCTGAATTCATCGCTCCCAGCCTGCCGGTAAATCCATCCCAGTAGAGATGTTCTCATGCGAAAAATCTGAAGCAACAGACGGGAGAGGAAACAGGCAGGAGTAATTCCGTTTCAGACAGAATGTTGGAGCGGGAACGGGATTTGATGGAGGTGTGGAAAGCAGAGAGAGGGGGAAAGAAAATTGAGGTTGGAAACAGTCTGTTAAACGGCGCAAAATCACTTGCATATAATTTTATAATAACTGAATTTTCATGTATGTCTTTTTTTTTTAATGTAAGACTTCAGAAAATCTGAAAGCATAAAAAAAAAAACACCTGTCATCATTTTTATGTAAAGTCAGAGTTTAAGTTAAGGTCTGCAGAATGAGGTCAGTTGCAAATTGATTGAAATTTGTTTTGGAATATACAGTATATATCCACTTATGGGAGGAACAACAAATGACTTTTTACAGACAACAGCCGTGTTTATAAGGTCAAATTTAACAGAAGAGTTAAAAAGTTGGTGAATTTGAAACATTATTTAATGCATTTAACAAACCAAACTGCCTGAAAATTGATCAAAAGAATATAGTTGGGACAGTTTCACAATAATGTCTCCATAGCGGTGACCAGTTGAAGAGATGATAGTAAAAACCAACTTGATTTTAGTTGGCATTCAGAGCAAGTAACAATTTGTACAAAATGAAAAGTACCTCATGCATATTCTGGTACTGCAGCTGTATTGATCTCAGGTTAATATTTTAAAAATCATTTCAAATGTTTAGTTTTTAACTTATTTTATTTTCTAAATGGCATAAAAACAAGTTGGTCTCAGTCAATGCTCCCCTCCATCATTCATATTCCATAGATTTACACATGTAGTTTTGCCACATGTTGGAAATGCTGAATGCTAGTACAGTCCTAAGCAGTTTACCTAGACCTTTTACTCAACATCAATAATATTTCAGTGTGTGAACTGCTTTTGTGATTGGGGAATTAGCTAGTGTGTGGTTAGGATCAGAATATGAGTAATCAGTAAGTTATCTGCAAAGGATAGTTCTCTGAATGAGGTCAGCCTGGAGAGACGGGAGAGTTTCTCCAGACGATACTCATCAGTCAGAGCGGGGCCAAGACCAAAGTGTATTTCTGAGTTTTTAAAACAACTCCAGTATGAAAAATATCATAGAGCGTTTCCATGTGTATATGGACTCCATCTTGATGTTGCTCAGTGCTAAATGGAACTAAGTTCACAACAGGCTCCCAGATTTGGACCTTTTTGGGTTCATCATATAAAACCCATATCAAATCAAGTCATAGTAAGCCTTATCTAGGTGTTTGGTAAGTCTCGAGTGGTTTTTCCCTTGGTTTGTATGAACAATTAATATGGCGCCACAGATAATCCCACAATCATTTGTAGTCCATGTTTTCACCCTGTTTCCTACCCCATTAGTGAATTCTGCCTTGGCATAAGACTTGACCATACCATTATTATTATTTTTTTTAGATAGTGTTTTACAAGACACTGACTGCTTACATCCACTCCACATAATCCCACTTTGAGATAAAAAAAACAACAACAATCCCTTTAAGTAAAACATTTATCTTTTAAAGCTGCAGTTTCCAAGTATTCAGCGATCTGTACTTCAAAGCACACAGAGAAAACGCCACCACCAGCATTAATCTGTCTCTGCTGCACCACCTGAAATCCTTCTCTTCAATCACGCTCGCCTTCAACTACCCGCTCTACGCAGCAGTCATTTTCCTTCAGCGGCATTTTGACTGGTGTTGTCACGGAAAATGTTATGAGGTGGCACCGTGTGCAGCGCTGCTGCCATGACCAAAATGAAAACATGCTTACTTTGCCTAAGCTAAAAATCTGCTGGACGTTTTTTTTTTTTTTTTTTTTTTTTTTGCTTTGACATGTCACAGAAACAGACACACAACCGGAGAAACATTAAGGCCTCTACTCGGGAGACACATCCTAATTTAATGCGTCATGTTTTACCTCTCCAGTCACTGCACGGTGATGTAATGGAAGGCCCATAAACGTTGTGATGATTGATAAACATCACTGAGATTTGGCTCTACTTGTTATCAAAAATAATGCTCCCTCACGACGGGTCTTTCCATCTCCCAAAGCAATAATGCTAATGGAAAAAAGTTGATTACTGCTTCAGTGTCACACGACCGGAGTGAGTTTATTAAGAAAACCAAAAGAGTGCTTTGACTGGAAATCATGTTTTTCATAGCTTTGAAAACGTAGTTCAAGCTAGTTCTGTGTTTTACCACCATCTCTGACTGTCGGGGGTCCAGGTGGGGTCGGGGGGTGGGGGCTAGTTATCTGTTAGTCACAGCAGACCAGAAGTGAGGTTATCCCTGTGTGAGAGGTTCAAAGAGCTTCAGAAAGGGTTGACACAGCCTAGCAATTTGGTTTGTGGAGAGTGCAGGTGTGCATCCACCCTGAAGCTCTCATCAGTGCTGAAAGGCGATATTACAAGGTATTATTAGGCAACGAAGCAGATACTTGTTCAAGTCCTCTTGTTTTATTGTCTGGTGGGAAATAAGAGAGTTCACTCCCTTCCTCACATGCAAGGCTCATCATCTGAGTCTGTTTAATTTACAATCACGCAATGCATCTAAGAAATCCTTTTGCTCTGTGAGTGTGGATTAAAAGGAAAGCTTATTTTTCTTTTGTTCTTTTTTTTATCCTTACTTATGTTGTATACACATAGAATCACATTTTAAAAGCTCCTTAGGACGATACCTTTCAGCTGTATTGTCTCATACTTATTATTGTTACCGTGAAGTATGAGCCCATTGCCAGAAGCATGCTTGTTTCATATACAAGCAGTGTGAGTGTAAATACAAAGCATAGATTTCACCTGTGAATCTAGATTTCCTTGTTTATATTCAGGTTCTGCAACTTTGCAGACTCACTCAGCAATCGGGTTGGCTGGCTTATATTGTAACTCTTTCAACTTTTTTCAGCTACCAATGCAGGCAAATGTTCAAATGGCAGCTGCCAGGAATTACCAAGACCTAACTATCTATATACATTGACAAACAGTCTATTCTTTCATTTACTATTCATTTGAGTGTAGTAAAAGTCTGACATAATACAGGCTTTGTATCTAAATTGTAACCCTTCATTTTCTTTTGAATTCAAAACTACTACAGCTATCACGGAACCTGGAGCACATTTTAGTGTTTTTTAATGGCATATGTTTGTGGCTTTCAAATGTTAAGTGAAAAGTTTGTATAAGTGAGTTTTCATGTTTTAGTATTCTTAAAGGAGAACTTGTAGAAAAATCATGAAGATGGTAAAAACCCGATTGTATAACTGTAGTTTTAATCAACGGCTTTATTGTTAGAATATTATTCATTACTCAGAGAACTTTTGTTATTGTGGCTGAGATTATCCATCCATCCATCCATCCATCCATTTTCCTACACCCTTGTCCCTTAATGGGGTCGAGAGGTGCTGGTGCCTATCTCTAGCTGGCGTTCCGGGCGAGAGGCGGGGTACGCCCTGGACAGGTCGGCTGAGATTATATAATAGTAAATGTGTGTGCGACTTCCTTAGGAAAACGGGGTTTTTTATGCTCCTTATACAATCATCTGCCTGTGAACCACAGAAGAAACAAAATCCCTGAATGCTAATTCATAATCGCCGTTTTATTTTTGACACAATGGTCATTATTTCAGCAGCTACTCTATTTTTTAGTTGGAACTCTATCTGAATGATATCATACCTAAATTTAATACTGTGTCATCTGCATCCCAGTAAACAAATACAACGGGAATAGACTATTTGACAAGCTATGCTGTACATGAAATTGATGTGGAGATTTTGTTTTATCTGTAATAGTTATTTAATGAGAATATGCCTAATATGATTTCCGAAAGATTTTCCCCAAATAAGAACCTTTTTCTCACGTAGTAAGCTTCTGTTGAGTTAAGTTGTAATCCAAGAACTTTAGCACAGAGGGTTTTTTTTTGTTTCTGTAGCATAATCACACTCCATTGCAACCCATATAGTTTCCTTTCTATTTTGTTTGAGTCCTTTTTCGTGAGTACCTTGCTTTAGCCGAGTGTATTTTTTTGCTCTTCATTTGCCTGTCGTCTTCAAATACATACATGTTGCTT
Organism: Poecilia picta; assembly: GCA_033032245.1. Taxonomy (NCBI): domain Eukaryota; kingdom Metazoa; phylum Chordata; class Actinopteri; order Cyprinodontiformes; family Poeciliidae; genus Poecilia; species Poecilia picta. The sequence continues at coordinate 19,126,677 of CM065364.1, forward strand.
CCTCGATCAAATCTTCTTCCATTTTTAGTAGCAGCCAATAAAACATAAGACGGCCTGTGAAATCCCGTCAGAATGTTGCCCGTTCATCATAGCGCTCATTTTTATTGCACTTCTGTGACTGTTTTCTGTGTATTGTGCCAACTTAAGTTACAAGTTTGTAGCTTTGGGCCCAGTCTGAGCAGTGGCTTCTCTTTCTAAAGTGGAAATTGAAACCCCTTACATAATGGTATATTTACAGCATCACTGGCAGGACACACAGACATTGCTCTTCGGCTGGCATGAAATCAGAACGGAGACACTTGGCTTTCGGACAACTCTGTGACTGCAATGAACGGACTGACCCGAAGCTTACCCCACTCGTATTCGTGACAATCTATTAAAAAGTTCTTAGAGGTAAACACATTTCACTGTTTATGCCAAAGAACGCTTTATAGTAGATATTAATACAAATTTACTACCAATTTGGTCTGCTTGAGCTTTGTGGCTACAAACAAACAGTTGAGGGGTAATCTAAAACTTTCTGCATACAAATGATGTCACCTTTCTAATCCATTTTCCTGTGCCATGATTACCTACTTCCCTAAGGGTACCAGTGAGAGACAGATGAGCTGAACGAACCTCGTCCTCTTTGACCTCCCCACTGCTATTCACTTTGTTTCTCATTCAGCATCGGATGGTAATGGATACCCATTGTAACTCTATGGAGTCTGTGTTCCCCAGCAGATAATGTCTTTGGGGACGCAGGTGGAGGCTGATGTTTTGGTGTCTGTCTTGAGATCATGTCTATTGATGAACAAGGACCACCATGACACCAGGAAGACAATTAGCCATCGATACCTTACCGGGGGTCAAGTGAAATGGTAGAAGCATCACAGGCACATAGGAAGATGTAGCTGCAGAATGAGTACCAACATCTATAGGCAGCAGAGTAGATGGCTTTGTGTGTTGTGTGTGTGTGTGTGTGTGTGTGGTGTGTGTGTGTGTGTGTGTGTGTGTGTGTGTGTAATTCTCTCTTGTGGGAAAGGGCAAGAGAAAATCAATCAAATTTATCTGAATTAGCCTAAAAGCCATCTTTAAAGAAGTCATGCATAATGACTTGGAAGTACCCCTCTTGCAAATCCAATAAAAGAATCGTGGCAACATTAATTAAAATGTCTTCTTCTGATGTCTTTTTATCAGACTGCTAGCTTAGCATGAATCCAAAACTACCAATATGATAATTACAAAGGTGCGCCAATTCTTACTAATTTCCTAATGATAAATGTACATAGGTTATGTAAGACTTCACAGTGACATAAAAATGAAAAGATACCCTTGTATTTTTTCATGACTAAGACATTTATTTTACAAATTTCTGCTCATTGAAGCTAATGAATGGTTAAGGTGAAGTCAGAGTTGTTACCTTCTCTTTGTCATATCTAGTGCTAAAACACTAAACAAAAGTGTTTTGGTGCTTTCAAACTAACATTGTAAATAATAAATAGTTTTGCTTGGTGAAGTTAGTTTGGTAACAACGGGATCTGACAGTGACTGAAAATGTGGGAGGTCATGGACTATACAGCACTGAGGGAAAATGGCTAAAAGGCAACCTTGGAAACCAAACAGAGCCTGGAAGAATCTACTAAATTAGGACTGGGAGACAAAAATAAGAAATGCAGTGAGTAACAATGATAGGACGTATATGCAATAAGAAGAACACATACCGAAGCGACGAACCCTGAAGTCCCTAAGATCATCTCTATACCATTAGAAGAATTGCAAATAGCTGGTGCAAACTGATAATCTGTCATCCTGCCAATAAATTAAATATAAGCTTATATAAATTTGCATATAACCCATGATTATTGTACTTTTATTCACTCGTATATTTGTTTAATTAAATTCAGTCAACTCCATGTTCAAAAGTGTTGACCTTTTTATGCAGCCAACAGTGGAAGTTCTTAACAAAGCGTTGCAGTGTGAGAGAGAGATCTCGTGTTTGCCTATGGGGTCATGCCCTGTGTCAAAGCGTGGTGCTCTTAAGCTCAAGCCTTCAGAGAGATCTGCCTATCGTTACCATACACAGTATACTTCCGTGTGCATGCGTGTGTGTGCGTGTGCTTGGATACGCACAACCCCCGTTGCAAACCTCTCCTCCCTCCTCCTCCCTCCCTCTCCCCTTCCCTTTCTCTTTCACACCCTCTCAGCTGTGCTCACTCACTCATTCTGAGCCGGGCCAAAAACCGGCAGCACAGATCCTCCACTCAGGACCTCCCGTCCTCAAGTTAACCGGGGCAGACGGGACTTTGTAACCCCATTCAGAGAGCGTCCTTTCTTGGGCGAGCGAGGCATGGAGGTGGTTCATCAGGCAGTTCATAGTCTACCTCAGTATGGAGTGTCTGGTTTGCTGCCTTTACATCAAGGTAATGAGTCCAGCTTCTCTTTATAATAGTTGAATACATCAGATTTATTTTGTTAAAACATATGTTTTTTTTTTGTGTGTTTTTTTTAACAGGAACTGTCTAGTTTAAGTACAATGAGGTAATATCTGTGAGGATAGCGTAATTTGAAAACAAGATGATTTAGCTCGTAGAGATCACTTTTGTCTCCAATGTTAATCCTCCTTCCACATGAATGGACACACATTCTGCTGTGTAGGGCTGCTTGCTGCTCAGTGAGTGACTTCCTGTTATGTTGGAGGTATTTATGATGCATGGACTTCTGAGAAGACTATCATTAGACACATTATTGAATCCCTACTTGCCCCTGCTTGCAGCAAACCAGACAACTCTTACAGACAAGAGAGAATCGACCCTTTGTGTTCATTTAATCTCCGACTGCTTAAACATATCCACACTCGGAGAGAATTATGACACAGATTTTGTCATTTCAACAAGGTAGTTACTGGGTCTGCATTGTTTTCTGCGCCAGCTGCAGCTGCTTCCTCCTCTTGGCAGGCAACACAAACTCAGTCTGGAAGAAGTTAGCCTTTCCACAGTACAAAGTGACTTGCATTTAGCAAATGCATGATATTGTAGGTCAAGTAGTGGTGGTGGAATTATGACTTTGAAACTACTATAAACTACACAACACAGTCTCGAATGTTTAAACTACATATTTTGAAGTTAAAACAGTTTTTTTTTTTACAACTAAATATTAAAGATTTCTGGTTTTGGCTAATAAAAACGGTCAGTTTCGAATTATCAATGTCTTATTCTTTGTTGAGGCCATGACAGATGCTTCACTCAACTTTAACATGTATAATTTCCATCTCAATTAGTTGGGAAGAAAAATCACATATTGGGAATGGAAGATAAATCTACTTTGGGTTTTTACAGGATTCTTAGACTGAGTGTGAACTGTAAAGGGGTTTGCAGGTATTTCACAGAACAGTGGGATCCTTTGTGGTCTCCCACCTGTTTTGAGACCATTAGTTAAAGGCTAGTCAGCAGCTGGCCGCTTACTCAAGCCAGTGGTCACAACTGGAATGAACAGTTGTTATCTGAAGACAGACGAGCTCAGATAGCAATTATGACGTGACATGACACGACGGAGATAATTTAATATAATAATGCCAAGTTGTCAGTCATCGGTTACTGGGAATGGAGCTGCACAGATGCGTGCAACATAACATGCTGTTAAATTTACTCGAGTTGTTCAGCTGTCAGATTCATTATAAAGGTGGATTTGTCCCTGCAGGTCAGGGGTCAGTCCCTGCCTTAGGCACAGGACTTAAAGTACACTGGTGTTTTTTATTTTGTTCACTAGTGATGGGAGGATGCAGAAGAAGAATTAGGGGAGTGATGATGGTGCCGCCACCATCTCTTGTGCAGAAGACTGAGCATGACTAACAGTGAAGTTCTCAATGTACACGAGTACCTACTAAAGACTAACTTACACCTTGGTTGATAGGATGTGGATCAAAACCTGATGCAAGCATTTTATTGGCTTTCTTTAACTGACAAGACTGAGCCTTACAGGCGGAGAGAGGAGCCACCGGGGAGATTGGAGTAAAAGAGGAAGACAATGGCTGAAATAATATTCATGTGCAATATCTAGCTATTGTCACCATTGTGTCTGAATCTGTTTCAGTAATAAATAAAAAAGTTGAAGTAGAATTGTGCTCTGTATGTGAGAAACAGACAAGGACTGACTGCTTTTCATCAAGGCTGCAGCACCTCTTCTTCTCATTAATGTACAGTTTTTGTATATTGCTGGAATTGTTAATGCTTTTGTAAACCTGGCAATCCTTAACAATTGGATCAAACTTTTTTTTGAGTAGTCTGTGGAATCATGCCATGTTTCACATTACAACTACTTCACCATTTAGAAAATTGTATGTCAAGATTCTTAACCGTCTGTATTGTTAAACCCATGAAATTGACTTAGTGGAGCATAATAAATAACAAGGAATCTGTCAAAAACATTGTCCAGTTATTTCACAGTGGTAGAAACAATAACCCCAGGCACCAGACTGAAATTTGAACCAAACATTATTCTGCATGTATTCTTCACACACACCGTCACAGCAGTCAAAGTTATAGACTATACTTTTCTCAGATTCCCTGACAGTGATTTCTAGTACAGGCTAAATAAGTAATTGGCCCTGACATGTCGGGACAGAGTTGTGAGAGTTCAGTGATCCAAACTGTAGTTTGGGATTTTTTTTTGGTGCTTGCAAACAGAAATTGGGTGGCTTCATATAAATGAAAAGTGTTTCCCCCATCTTTAGAAACCCAGAGACAAGCTCTCTTAGACAAAAACAAAAAAAAAAAACTGAACATCAACAGGAAATGGCAGCAGGAACAGGAGAGTGCTGTAATGGCCATGGTATGCCGTTTAATCATTTTGCTCTCTTGTTTAACAGCTTCATAATATTTTTTTTTTCTAGCAGAAATGCTATCTATCAAAGCAAGTAACGGAATTAGTGAGTGAATTTTAATGTGCTCGGAGGCGCACAAAAAACAATGTCTTTGTTTGCCAACTGAAATAAGCAACGCTCGCAGGCTGCAGTGAGAAACTTTCAAGTGAGAAACTTGGAGTTAGAGGTAATTAGTGTAACTGAGTGAAATAACAAATTCCCAGCTGTTGGGGAAACAAATTGTGTTTGCTTTACAGCAATGGAAGCAGTACGAGAGAAATGGAAAACTATTGTTACTTGTCCAATAGAGGGCAGGGGAGGTGTAAACTTTTCGTAAATGTTATTTACGTCTCTAAAGTCATGAAGTATGCGAGTGCTACGTTGTTACCGAGCAGAAAAGTTTGAGCTTTTTTTTTTCTTAGACTTTTTTAACATTATTCTCCCATGTCACAGTTTATATTAAAACAGTGCTATAGATTAAATTATTATGTTCAAAAAGTAAACAATAAAAAAATAACATATCTACATTATATTAACTTTACCAGGCACATTTATGATTAAAATGTCAGATGCAAGTTAGGGTTATGCGGAGCCTGCTTATCAAAGAAAGCATCACACTAACAAAACCTAACAATTTTCTGGCTGATTTAAAGTGTAAGAAACATGGAGGGTGTAGATTTAAAAAAAAAAAGTATTTGATTGACACAAGACGAGAAGATTAACTTGGACTAAATTTATGTTGGACTTTAATTCAGATCTACATCAGTGAACACTAGCAGGTTGAGAACTTTGTCACAATAACAAAAACCTGTAATTGTTGCCACATGTCTACAGACAGAGATCTAAACAAGTATGCATGCAGTCCTATGCAAAAAGGGGACTTTTGGAAAAGAGAAAGCTGCTGTAGGTCAGTTGAATGGACAGCTGTCAGATCACTGTTGACCCACAAATGGTCAGTAAAATATTGACCAGCAAACCACAAAGCTTTGCACTGGAGGTGATTTTAACATTTTTTTTAGTGGCCCACCCAGAACTGTTGCTGGAATCTGAAGGTGAATTTGTGATCATGAGAAGGCAACTTTCTAACCTCAAAGACCTGGGCCTCATCGCAAGACGTGTCAACAAATAACAACAAAAAACATGCAACAAGCTGGTCAGAATTTAAAAGAAGCGGTTGACAGAAAATGTGAAAAAAACATGTTACTTTTTTTCAAAATGCTACATTTACCTTATTTTATTAACATTTAAGGGTAATCATTTTATATTTAAATCTGCCACTAGTTAGAATAATAATTTACTTGTCTTTAAACAAGGCAATTAACACTGGATGCACCTTAATTCCATTTTTTTTAAATCCATGAAAAATAGAAACAAACTGCTTTTTTGCTGACAGCGATGCTTTATAGCAGTGCAAAAGCATCAAACCACAGCTTTATATATTTGCAAATATATCTATATATATATATATATTATATAGATATATATATATATATATATATATATATATATATCATATATATATATATATAAATTTAAACAAGTGAAAAATGGATCAGAACAAATGTTGTGTAACACAGCTTAACAAATTATTATCAATAATAGTAATTGGGGGGTGAGGGGGGAGCTGGGTGCGGACACGACTTCTGGGCCCCGGAAAAACTTGCTACGGCCCTTGGTGACCGTCTCTCCCGGTGTATCTGCCACAGTGTGGATGCGCATACTCATCGATACGTGATCGTTTTCTCATTCTACTGAATCCAATAACTGATCTGCCACCTAGCGGCGCCGATCACGCGGTGAACTCCGGGCTAAAGTAAACGCTGAGCGAACAAAGTAAACCTGGAGCGGCGGCGCTTTTGAGAGCAGCTGAAGAAACGCTCCCATGTGCGAGAACAAGTGAGCGGCTCTGTTACCCGGTTAGTGCAGCTTTACTGCGGGGTGCGAGTTAAACCGAAACATTGTTCCGCGGCGCTGCTTGGAGGGATATGGAATGAAATGAAACTATGGATTTGAGGGAGTCGGGAGGTGAGCCGGAGCTGCCTTTTGTTTGTTTGTCACAAATGGACGAGTTCGGTTATTATCGGGAACGGATTGTTATCATGTTTGATGCAGATGGGATGTCTGCTGGCATTTGGGAGGGTGGAGACGAGCGCCTGGTGAAGTTTAATGCCTCCACTGCAAGGTGTAGGCTGATTAATTAATGAGAGCGCTGAGGATAATCAATAGCTGGGGGTGACTAATCGCTGGACCAGAAGGAGAAACCATTAAGACTACTTAGACTTGATTAAAGTCTGTGTGTCCAAGACGGAGCTCCCTCCTGGACACACAGCCATCAAAAAGAACAGAGCGAAAATGATTTTTTTTTTTTTAAATAATAGACAATTATATAGACAGATACGGACATCCAAAAGTGACACTACTTTATAAATATTTATTTAAAAAAAAAACTCTCAAATAAATGCATAAAAATATACATTTTCAATAAATCCATTGTTTTTAATTTTATTTACAAAACTCTTGAGTACAGTTATTTTATTATTTGCATATCAATATGTTTGCATGTTAACCAAAAAGGTGGTACTATGTCATGAACCACAATAATTAGGAATTTATTTGATATTTATGTGCTATATATGTGTATTTTCATTTCTGGAAATATATTAGAAAGTTTTTATTGCATTATGATTTACTTATTTACACTGATTTATTTTTTTTTTATGTTTAACAAAGATTTCAAAAATGATATGACCTTTGATCATGGATATCTTACATGGAACTCTTAAAAATGCATTTTAACTTAAGCAAAAAAACCAACAGCTTTTACCTGCCTGACAATGTAAAACAATATTTTATATAATATGCAAAACTGTTTTTACATGTGATAAACAGTAAAGTCTGACTGAGATTCATTTTGGGGGTTTTTCTAACCTGGAGGTAATATCCCTTTAATTGTCTTATTTTGAAAGAGCCTAGATTGAGATTGTGAAGGGAGCCCTTGCAGATGTTAAATGCTTCATGCAGAGAACATATGGTCTCTTGAAACCGTTAATGAGATCTCATCAGGGCTGAGAGTGAGCGTAAATTTCACTGTCAACGTTTACGTCTAAATTTAGTCTGGCTCTCCAGCCACTCAGGGTCTATGAACCCCTAAGCCGGTATGCCGTAACGCGTTGCTGTTTTGATCCTATCAAATTAGCTGTATCATTTGCAAACAGGCTTCAACTGCAGAATTAATGACTCGTCAGGGTTTTATTTACCTGAATGGAAATTTTGAGTTTTGAAGTTATGTTGTATTCACTGTAACCTGCTGCCCTTGCCTGTTGTGTTCCTGTCTATAAATAGTTTTTGTTTGGCACCGGCAGACCCCATCCTGGGATACAATCAGGGATCAGGGTCAGGGTCAGGGTCCCTCACAGTCAAAGGCATGATTAATCCAGCTGGTGGTGGGTCGAGTTATTAGTTGATTTCACCAGAAGTGCATTCCTGTAAAAGATCTGGGGTCCTTTGATTCTTCACCAACTTGGGAAGCCACAAGTGTGTCGATGCTTTTTAAAGCACGTGTGACAAATGGACAACGTTTTGCAATTTTCTGCAGCCATGGTTGACGTATAAAGATCCAAAACACAACTTCTATATTTTAGTGGCATGTCATTCCCATATTTAAGAGTGGCTAAAAGAAACAAGCCTCTGTGTCACATCATACCCACACTTTAAGGAAACAGGAAGTAATGCATTAAAAATTAAACATTTTATTGGAAATGTTACAAATTGGGGATGTTTGCTCTGTACCTTAAATCCATTTTGCACAGAGATCAACGATGATGATGATAGACACCAGATAATTAAACTTGTTTCAATAATGTTACTTGGTTTTTTTCTCTCTCTTGTTTTTCTTGAACAGGAGGAGATAGAGAGCGGATGACAACCAACCATGAGACCTATTTACTTATGGCCAGCACCCAGAATGACATGGAGGATTGGGTGAAGACGATCCGGAGGGTCATCTGGGCACCTTTTGGTGGAGGTTAGTATGAAAGCAGCCCTTTTATCCCCTTATCCTATCAGCAGTAAGGGAAGTTGGGAGCAACGCTGTGATACACCTGCAGGGTTTCCCCCAGAAAACTTGCTAAGCCTGGTGGTCAGGCGGTCCACTGTGTTTTTGTATTAAAAGATGTAAAGTAAAAATATCACTGGGTAATTAAATGCTATGAGAAAACATCACTAGTGAACTGCTATATAAACTCACAACTAGTCTTAAAAACAACTGATCAAAAAATACAAAATATCAATTATTTCCACTTTTCTTAAATCCAAATTAAGTCAGCAGCTCCATCAGGCCTCCCAGGTTCTTCAGGGACCCCATAAATACTAATATTTTGACATAGACCACAGATATATATGTAACATTTGTTTATTGAGATGATCAGTGCTGCTAAATTTGACATAATGGTTTCAGCATACATTAACCAAAAGATTTTAAATTTAACATTTATACGTAAGATTTTAAGGAGCTGGAAAGTTTACTTTGTAGAAGTTCAAAGAACAATATTCATAGTCAGATTGGTTCGTTACCATAGCAACCATCTGATGCTGTGAGTTTAATCTTTGAGTTTCAGCTCCGTTTGTTCACAAATATAAATTAGTAAACTGCAATTATAATTTATTGCTTTTTAGGTTTGCCAGTTAAACTACTGCCCCTGTCCTAGATTTCACTAAATCTAACACAGAAGCTGTTAGAGGTGCTGATCTTTTTAGCAACAAAAGAAGCCCCTAAATCAAATTCTGCTCCAGGCCTTATGCAGCCTTGGACCGGCCCTGTATTATGAGTTAAACCCGGTGCACTGCGCAACAAATGGGAGATTTAATTCAATGCTGCTAATGTGGCTTTAGTAGCTCTTTCGTGTGTGTTGAGTTTTTAACAAGGGGACACAGAAACTATTTTGGTTGGTCGAGTTTCTGGACGAGTTTTTCAGATGTGCGGTGGCCGCAAGCATCAACTCTGTCTGACTAAGTGGGCAAAACATTTGATACGGTTTGGTGCTTAGTGTAACCGGAAAAATAATACTAGTACTAATAATAAAATAATATAAAATCAGCATGACGCATGACTGCGAGGAGAGCGCGAAAGCTCCTCATCGGGTTAAACCTTAACAGAAACGTTAGCTATGCGGCTTAAAAAAAAGGCAATTTTTTTTTTTTTTTTTTTTCCTAAAACAAAAAAAAGAAGAAAAAAAAATCAAGCAACGCTCAGCCCGGCGGTGGTGCTAGTAAAGCATGGCGGGCCACCAGGCCTATAATACACTGGGGGAAACCCTGACCTGAGTCATAACAGCTTTTCTTGACTGAGGATTTTATGAGTTCAATGTCATGAGGGGGTCAGTCATGCAAATCTCAGTTTTTATAACTTTCTATGTATATGCGCATCATATACGCATTTGAATAAAAACACAGGACAAATATCTAATCTGAAGTGTTACGTACCTAAAGTAAGACTCTTGAGGTTTGTCATTAGTTGTCTATTAGCAATGCACTTTCTCTACGTAGCTACTATTCAGCAATTTTGGATGTGTCCCTTCTCCAACACACCTGAATCATCAAATGAATGGCTCATTACCAGACATCTGCAGAGCTTAAAGACTGAAAACTGATGAGGGAATTCAGCTATTTAATTTAGGTGTGTTGGAGCAGGGATGTGCGGTTTCTCTATCTGGATTCTTGGAGATGTAGTTACTGGTAACAGACCTGTATTTTTGTTACAGTTTGGGAAATTGTTATAATTTTTAGCAGTTACTTGGTATTTTTGGATGTTTGAGATTTGACTTTTTTTTTATTGAATTTAAGACTAAATTCAATTTAGTTCCCGATAATAAATTTATTGGGTGAAATATCATGTTATCTAGTTGAATTTTTACCTTTTGTTGATCATATTCCATTAATTAAAATGTTTTTTTTAAGATTTGGTTTAAGCATTCTGTATTTTTTTAAGGATTTAGTTCAGAAAGAATTAACTACCATATTTTCCGCACTATGAGGTGCACCTAAAAACCTTCAATTTCCTCAGTGCGCCTTATAATCTGGTGCACCTTTTATATGGACCAATATTGAGCCACATCAGGTCTAGCAACTACGGTAAGCAGCTTCCAGATTCATTTTCGCTTGTAGAAGAAGTGCGCGGTGCATGCTGGGATAGTTGTCAGAACGCTGGTTTTGTTAATAAAGTTTGACTGACCTAGACCTGCAGTCCTGCAGTCTAGAATCAAGTCGTCTGCAGGTCATTTAGCACCACGTTCTCCACCAACATGCTTTGCACAAATGGAGAAGGGTGACCATCGTCCGGTCATGCCCCGGCCCAGTCACGGAAGGCTCTCTTTGCCCACCAGAGTTGACTGTTTTGTTGATATTCACTTTAGTGCAGCTCCATCTAGTGGATGCATAACTTAACTCCAGCCTCTACTGTAGCATCTATTCTATGCGCCTTATAATGCGGTGCGCCTTATATATGAAAAAGGTTTTAAAATTGGCCATTAATTGAAGGTGTGCCTTATATTTTATAGTGCAAAAAATATGGTACTTTGTGTTGAGGCAGCTAAAGTCCGTCCACATGCTGCTGGGCATCCTAGGAAAAGAGTAGGATTCCTGCCCATCTCAGGAGCTAGAAAATGTGCAGCAACTCCTGTTGAAATCGTAGCGTCATCCATCATATTTGTTTTTTTTTTCTTTCATCGTCTTTACCAAACAAAGTAATAAATGGGTTTTCATCAAATGTGTGTCAGATAAACCAATAAAGCCCTGTCACGGGAAAAAAAAAGATGCAGTCCATTGATGCTGTAATTGTTCTGTGACTTTGTTGGAATTATTCTGCTGATTATTGAGTCTCCCGCTGCGTCGCCGTGGTTTGTTATTGACTGTCCTGGCAGACACTGGCCTAGATTGTGCATCAGCGGGGCACAAGTGCAGCGTTTGTAACCAGACAGGCAGCTCAGGCAGCCCTTCATTGACCAACAGAATAGATGAGGCGGAGTTGGCCCCTCTGTTTTCAGTGCAGGGAGTTTGATGTCGATTGCAGTTGACTGCTTTTCAAAAGGACGAGCCATTTGTCAAAGATGCCACAGGAAAGGTGGCTCCATGTTTGAGCCTCGTCGGGCTCCCCCTCACACTGGCTCGCCTAAACACACACACAGACACACACGCCTTCACACGCAGACATACGCAGAAAGATTACACACATCAGCCTTTAGCCATTTTGCAGCAGCAGCAGTTAATGACTGAGCCCTGATAGGCTGATTATGACTGCTGAAAATTCATGAAAAAGTTTGCTCCAACAAGGCTGCTGGACAAAGAGAAAGAGCCCAAAGTACTGACAGCTGGACAAATGCATTAAGTACTGGTCAACAGTGAGACAAGAAAGGACGTGATTGGAGGAAAATGTGCAGCTGTGGATTCTCTATCTGGATCCTTGGAGATCTGTTTCATGGTAACTACCTTTTTGATGATTTGTATTTGGGAATGTTTTTTTGGACGTTTTTTCAGTTGCAGGAGATTGGGAAGAGACGTATGATGTTCTTGTCTGAAGCTATGTGTTTAATGTAGCTGAACAGAGAGTGACGGCTCTAATTATCTTTTTTTTTGTTTCTCCCTATTTTTTCTTTGCATTTGTTGTTTTCTGGTTAAGAAACAAACTGCCCCTTGGAGACAATGACGTTTATCTTATCTCTCCAAAAAACTCTTTAATTAAACGTCTGCAGATGAATGTTCAGAAGAGAAAGAGCAATAATAATTGTAATTTCTAATTTTTTTCTATATTTTGTACTATTTAAACAGCATTTGGCTTGAGTTTGCATTCAGTCTTCATCACCAACTTGTAAAAATCCTACATTTTTATGAGTTGCATCTGTTCAAGAAATTTAAATGAAAAAAAAAAACACTTAAGTCAGGAAAATTATTACTTTTTCACTTAGTTCTGCTGCTATGTTGAAAATCAAACTTCAAGGTTCAATGATGTGAGAGCAGCTTGTAATTTCTTGTGTACCCAATAGCCATCCTGGTCCCTCAACATAAGTTTTCCCACCTCTAATTGGAGAATAGATATCGAGATGCTCCCATCTTGCCCAGGTTTGAATTTTAATGCAAATGAAACCAAATATAAGGGCTTCCACTCTTATTAGAGATGATTAGGAATACATTATTGTAGAGATATAATATAGCAAAAAAAGGCTTCAACTCTTTTCTCTGCTATCAAAGTTAAAACTTTTATTCGTGAAAGACTGATTTGGCTAGTTTATGCAAAACATTATTGCATAAATAATATATTTAAAAAATAATAAACTGGCAGGACTCATTTTAGGTCAACATTGGTGTTGGTGCTTGCTTCATTTGTGTGACTGTCAGGGCCTGAGAGGTTTGACGGAAACCCTCGAGGGCTTGCAGGCCGTTTAGAGGTGTCACTCCTCTATGAAGGTTTGCATTTTAAGTACAACCTGTCCAGAAGGAACAGCAAACATGCAGGAAAAACACTCACAAGCATAAGCTGTTCAGCGCACACTGTTACATGTGACCCAGGAAAACATTCCTTAACTCATGACCGGAACGTCTGGAGGGATGATCTCGTTTTCAGTCCCTGTTTCTCTTGTGCGGTTGTCGATACGGGAGGATCTGCGATTTATTCCCAGGGTGGACGTGAGCTTATTTTTTTTATTTTTTGTTTTGAAAGCAGAAACTCAACCTGAAGTAATTCTTTGAGGATATTTTAGCGATCGTTTCAGCCATTTTTCAGTTCAAAAATAACCTAACGCTGTTTTAGTGTCTGATAGAAAAAGGAAATGGAAGCATTTTTTGCTTCATTGCTGGTTTAGTTTTCTTTCATAACTTTATAGAGGGATTTCTTTTTTTTATGGGGGGGGGGGGGATGCAGGTATGCATGCGCCTGAAGATCTGCAACTCTGTGTTGTGGTACCATAAATTCATTAAAAGACATTTTTTCAAGAATCTGACTGGATCTTTAATGAGTGAGTTTAATAACGTACGTAATATTGTCAGAGAAAAAGGTGTTTAGTGCAGTATCCAGCAGGAATTGACGAGTCTTTGTGATGCAGAGGAAAATCGAAAGGGAAATATGTTTTTAAGTGTTTGCATGAGTTATTCTGCAGTTGTAGAGCTTGGAGTGTAAAATGTGTCATGTGTACGCTGGCCCCTGATAAGCCTTGTCTGATTTGGTCAGTGTGCCTGGTCGCACCACGTCCACGTGTCTGAATGTGTGCGAGTAGCTTCTGTCTGGAGACTGAAACAAATATGCAAATCTAAATCTCTTTGTGAGGCAGCCTTAATCTCCTCCTGTGCTGTGTTTACATGAGACGGCTGCAAATGACAGCCTGCCTCAGACAGAGGGGAAGTGGTGTTGATCTGAAAGTTGGACTCAATCCGTCCAGGTGTACGACTGATTTATTTATTTTTTGTTTGTTTTTGTTGTTTTAATTGTGTTTGCAAGTTGGAAAGACGACACGTTTTTTGAAGCCATCATCAAGCTTTTGGCATAATTCAGACTGAATATTTGATAGCTCTTCTTGTCTAAATCTGTAGCGCTCATTTTAATTAGATGGTTTCCCGAGGCGGATGGGACTTTTAAGTAACGTCCAAAAATTTTGATTAAGGCTTTAGTTTGGGCTTTGGAAAACCATTCCGCAAACCTGATTTGTCCATTCCAAAACCAGACTGGGGATATATTTGGATTAATTTTCCTGGTGCAATGCTTCATTTATCCGTCTAACCCAAGGTATTAACCTCGGTGGTGGTGGAAAGAAAAAAATCAGGAAACAACATGCTATGTACTGAAAACTGCTGGAACGTCAGTGGGAGCGTCCACTGTGAAGCAGAGTTATATTTGCCCTAAACTGACCCAGTTCTCGCAAAGAAAGAAGCCTCTGATCCAAAATGGACAATTTGAAGCTTGACTAAGATTTGCAACAATCCAAAATGAAACCGGGTTGTTTCCAATGACAACCCGGTTTCATTTTGGATTAATACTTTATTCTCATCTGATAAACATAAACCCGGGAAGTATTTGGTCATCTCAGAGAGACATTTCATTGTCCTGTGATTACCCCCAAGTGGTCTGCTGACCATAAACTGGAAATAACGCTGTCATCAGTTTCACATTCAGTTTCAAGCATCCAGCATGTTGAGATGAGTGGAATATCTACTTAGTGTATCGTGAGATTAAGTTAAGTGGTATTTGAGTCTCAGTTGGATTCTGTTGCATATTCTCCCCATGTATGCCTTTTGCCACTCTAGGTTCTTCTCATACTTTGTTTGTACATTTTAAGTCGCCTGTATTTGTCTTTATGTTGCCCTGTGGATTGACTAGCAACCTGTCCAGGGTGTACCTTGCCACTAAACCCTTTTGAAATACTACCTTGTTTTTTTGTTTTGTTATTCAGCAAATATTTATTATAACAAATACATCTCCGCCACTTCTTCGCATTCTCCAGGGATCTTCGGCCAGAAACTGGAGGAGACGGTGCGGTATGAGCGCCGGTTTGGGAACAAACTTGCTCCGATGCTGGTTGAGCAATGTGTGGACTTCATTCGCCAGTGGGGTCTTCAGGAAGAGGGACTTTTCAGACTGCCTGGACAAGCCAATCTGGTCAAAGAGCTTCAAGACGCCTTCGACTGCGGGGAGAAGCCCTCGTTTGATTGGTAAGAGAAGAACATGAACGCAATTGACCATACAAAGATTGTCATTTAGTCTACACTGCCGTGACAGCGTACTCATAAACAAATCCCAAGAAAAAGAAAAACAGTTATAGCAAAATCTAGACTTATTTCATGTGACTGAGGTCAAACTGTTGTGTTCACAGCCACACAGACTTTAAAAAGAAACTGGAAGAAGAGTTGAAAGGAAATAAACAATATTAAAAAAAATCTAAGAAAGAATACAAAAGCAAAAGGTCAATTTACGCTAAAGAGAAGTGGTCTAATTAAATGTACTTGCTAGCGTAATTCTCCTTAGTGTAATAACTACAACACAAGCACATATCATAATATGCAAATACATTTTCCTTACCCTGGTAATCATCCATGCATCTTTCAGGGTGGTGGCTAAAGCACCTTTCATGTAAAATCCTTTATTGCATTTCAGTGGCAATGACTCCATCCATCTCTCCCCTGATTAGCCTCTCTAACCCCTGCTGGCCTCACCACCTGTCGCCGGTTGGATCGTTATCAACTCTAAGCCCAAATCCTTTTCTTTTGTAGGATCAGCTAAGCTTGCCAACGCAGCCTTCATTTCACCTCTCAGATCCTTTTCTCGTTTCCTTTTCCCCTCTGGTAAAACGCAGGGTTCTTGCATGGATCCTGGATTCATGCTTTGCTTTTTAATCATTTGAAACTTAGCATGTTGAATGTTACGCTAAGACTGTATGGTGTTTCAGTTTCAAGAAAAAGACATACTATCTTACTTTTTATTTTTGTTTAAATGTTGCAATAGTCCATTGGCGAATCGTGCAAATTAAATAAAACATTAAATATACGAGGAAAAAAATAAAACCAAGAATAGCTCAAAGTCCCTTTTCAAGCTTCACAGCTTCATGTTCTTTATGCTTTTATTTCAAGTTCTGCACTAAAGGTACACTAAGTATAATTCAGAGGTTGTAGTTGCTCTGTTTTAGTGACATTTAGGACAGACGCATCAAAACAAAGACAACTATTGATGCCCAAATGAATTATGCTAGTGTGCCAATCTGTGTAGATGATAAATCCCAGGCAACCAAAGTGCAATGCTGAGTGTAAGACTTAAATATCTTGTGATAAATCTCTGTGGTCCATGGTAAACAGAGTCTAAGATGTGTAAGGTGAGCAAATAGGGACACATACATGAATAATAATTGGGACACATTAACATGGTAAGAAGACACAGATCTTATGAATCCACATAAGTTCAGCGACTGTATCTTATGTCGACACAGCAACAATTTATTTGAAAACAACAAACCCTTGAATAATCTCAGATGTTACCTGCAACACCAGGAAACAGTGATTGAGTGACAGTCAGCAACTGCACTTAACATAGACATGGAGAGATGCCCCAATAATACTATAATAAGGTCTACCTCAAAAAGGGGTCATTAACATTGCACATGCTAATTGGAATCCACTACAAATATGCATAAAAAAGCACCAACTGGTTCTGTCTAAAAGCCTTTGACATAAGTATCATGATCCACTGTGTCAAATACTTCCGACAAATCTTTCAAAACTGTAGCGCAGTAGGCATTAGCGTCCATTTTTTTATATAAAACTCTAGTGTTAAGCTATTTGCTAAAAACAAACTGATGTGGAAATATAATGAATTAAAAACCACCACCTAAAAGCTGTGTTTTGTCACAATAAGCAAAAACATCTCGGTTAGCAAATTGTTTTTATCTGTACTTTCTTGTTGTGGATTTCATGCTGGTATTAAACGGAAACGCGTTGATGTGGAGTTCAACTCTGAAAAGCGTCTTACATCTTTCTAAACAGTTACTTCTGTTTAGAAACATGATACCAAATAGGCCTTATCATAGCTTCAGAGTTACCACCGTCTTGCTTGTTGTCACCGCCTTATCTGTCTACAGTAACACAGATGTGCATACGGTAGCGTCTCTGCTGAAGCTGTACCTCAGAGAACTACCCGAGCCTGTCATCCCCTTCCACAAATACGAAGAGTTCCTGGCCAATGCCAAACTCCTCGGCAAAGATGATGAAATGGTAGGAAATGAAAAATTATGCTTTTTTTTTCTTCTTTGTATATTTCCTGTCACAGGCTTAATCCCCGTGTCCAAGCATAAGGTAGGTGACTATTATAAAGTTAGCTCTGAAAATCCTCGCTTTAGTCCCGTTAAAGCAGATTTATGTCCACTGCAGTCCGTGCAGCGCTCTGCCTCACGCAGTGGTGCACTCTTCCTGATGTGGCCCACATAAACAGGATTTCTCTTGCATTGTAAAACACACTTTGTACCAGATGTTTTATGCTGGTCAAAACAGTTTGTTATAAGTAAGTCAACATTTTTGGCTACAACATTTTTGCTTGCAAATCCCGACAACATATCCTGAACAGCTTCCCTCACTTTTTTAGCCTTCTCCTGACTTTAAAGTTAAAAGGTGATTTACTGGGGGAAAGCTCTACATATACTTCAAACGTACTCCTTGAATGTTTTCACATTTTGCGGTGCTACAATCACAAACTTCAGTGTATTTACTGTGTGATTGTATGCAGCACTCTACCAAAGGTTCTTCATTATCCTGAAGTGGAAGGAAACCAGTCAATGCTTTGTTAAATCATATTTTGCTATATTTACACCTAGTAGACCTTTGGTATGCACATCTACTAGCAGAGTAAGATATGTCTGTTTGATCATAAATTACATTTCACATGTAGTTTTTTTTCTATTTCTTTTTTTGTTTGTTTGATATAGAGTTATGGTTTTTGAAATATTAACTTGAACAACTTCTCTAACCTGCAGGCTATGAAGGAACTGAAAAGGCTTGTGGAAAGTCTACCTCCAGTGAACTATAACCTCCTCAAGTACATCTGCAGGTATGTGCTAACAATAGGTGAAATTCAAGCCATTGGAAGTGGTTATCAGGTATATATGTTTGTGTTTTTTCATAGATTTCTTGATGAAGTTCAGTCATACTCAGGAGTGAATAAAATGAGTGTTCAGAACTTGGCGACGGTCTTTGGGCCAAATATCTTAAGGCCAAAGATTGAGGATCCGGTAACAATCATGGAAGGTCGGTGTTAAGAACTGTCTGTCTGTTACAGTGTTTCCTTTATATAATGATTTATGATCTCTTTTTTTTTTTTTTTCCAGGAACTGTCCTGGTCCAGCAGCTCATGGCTGTTTTGATCGGCCACCACGACGTGCTGTTCCCCAGAGATGAAGACGAGCCCACAGCGCTCGAACTCGCCAACAACAACAACATCGAACCGCCGAAGGGACAGATCCCCACAACTACCTCGGCCGTCAGCCCCCTGTCTCAGAATGCGGAGAACAACAACACGCAGCTGATGCGGCAGTGTGTTTGGGACAGTGAGCCTCGGTCGCACCGCCAACAAGTGGACAACACCGGCTCGCCGCGGTCGGCGAGCCCGAGGACAGTTATCACGGGACGCTTTGAAATGACGCGTAGTCCGCCCCTCATGGTGAAGAAGAACCCAGCGTTCAGCAAAGGCAGTGGCATCGTTACTAACGGTTCCTTCAGCTCCTCGCCCCCAGCAGACTTCGATAAGACCCAGAACCTGACCGCAGGCGGGAGTTTGCCCATGCGTCGAAGCGGGGCGCTTAAGGGCCCGGGCACAAAAATGGGCACCAGCGGGGTGACAAGTGGAGGCAGTCCAGCTGCGAATGGGACGGGTGCTCTTCGACTGGGGATGTCGGGGTCCGACGTGATCACAGGAGGCCCGACCAGCCGCAACGGACTTTGGGTACAGAACAGCTGCGTTGCGCTTCGGGAGAACAAGACGCGCGACGTCTCCAACAACGGGGACCAAACGACCAATCAGAACCGCCTGTCCACGTACGACAACGTCCAGCTGAACCATCAGAACCTGCAGAACCAGATCACCAGCATGTGTCTGAACACCAGCTGCGAGGACAAGCAGAGCGTGGACAGCGCCACCTGGTCCACGTCCTCCTGCGAAATCTCCCTCCCCGACAACTCCACGTCCTGCCGCTCGTCCACCACCACCTGCCCAGAGCAGGACTTCTACAGCGGACAGTACGAAGACCTGGATGGACCAGCTCAGGAGGGAGCGCCTCTGCAGTCGGGCGGAGGAGGAGGTGGAGGAGGCGGGAGGAGCAGCAGCAGGGAAGGGAGCGGAGATGGAGCAGGGGGGAGCAGTCGCGGCACCAGCAGCAGTGATACCAGTGAAGGTTTCACCAGTGGGAACGGACCTGGGAACCACAGCGCTCTGCACAGTCTGGTGGCCAGTCTGAAGCAGGAGATGCACAAACAGAAAACAGAGTACGAGGCCAGGATAAGAAGGTGCAGGTTCCATCTGTTACCGTTAGCCGTTCAAATAGCTGCTTCTACAGCCTCACGCTATTTTGGTGATTTAAAAAAAAAATTATGAATTTTTCAAACGTTATTTCACCTTTGTGCCAAATGTCCTCCACAATCACAGAAAAGGAACGTGCAGTAAGCAGGTTCCATATGCGTAGCCTTGAATTAATACTTTGCTGAAAGATGTTAGGACTCAGTTTCAACATTTTTTCTGTGCTGAGGTGGTTTGTTGATGAAAATTGCTCACCCATAATTTCTCATGTTTTTTTTCCAGCTTGGAGCAGCGCAACCTGGAGCTGGAGACGGAGATGGTGGGCCTACACGAGGAGCTGGACCAAGAGAGGAAGAAGTACACCATGGTGGAAATCAAGCTGCGCAACGCCGAACGGGCCAAGGAGGACGCCGAGCGGCGAAACCAGATGCTGCAGAAAGAGATGGAGCAGTTTTTCTCCACGTTCAGCGACCTCACGGCGACTGGCAACAGCGCAGCCGCAGAGCCCCGCCGACCGGACCGAAACAACGCCATCTGGATACAGTGAACGGCTGACTGTGGTTCATTTATTCATTTCATGGATGTGAATGGCGATGGGACTTGAGACAGGATTAGGATGCTGACTGAAGGAAATTTGGGCCTGTTTTATATATATAATAGACATATACAGCTAATAAAGGGATACTTGTGTAAATACAGACATCACCTGGAGTGATGTCAGGCTTACATTATATCTGTACATAGCGTTATTTAAACACCTCATGGACACTTTCTAACCTTCTCAGAAATTGCTGTGGTGCTCACTCACTGGGAAGTGGAATAAAGAAAAGCTTCATCGGTGTGCCAGTAAACTGTACATTTTATGTGGGAAATGTAAAATGTGAAAAAAAAAACATGGAAAGAAAAAATAAATAACCTCAATCGTGGACCTAAAAATAATCAAGCGATACTCCTCACCAGTTTATTCATTTTTTATTGCCCTGTTGTGTCATGCTGTGTGGGCTCGTGTACATTGGGGGGGAAACGGCGCAGACGACTGCAGTCAAATGTTTGTAACTGAATCTGTCACTTAAATGTCTGATATTTAAGCAAAGTCGTCATGGTGACATGTTCTCTATCAGGATTGTTTTTGTCCTTGCTCTTCCATGTTTGTCCAGCCTCCTCCAGTTGGTACTGAATGTTCTGTCAGTCAATCTGCAAACCATGTTAAACTGGTGAGTGTATTGTGTATTTGCTTGTACTTCTGTGTAGTTACATTTACTCATGACCAAAAAGGAAGACAAAGAAAGAACCTTTCTGTAAATGTTATTATTTTTTTAGATGGTTGAAGACACTACTTGTTAGTCTGCACTGTGTTTTTGATTGTTGGTAGCAGCTCAAATGGAGGTTTTGTAGCTTAAAAAAAATGCAATCTAAGCCTGGCACAGTTGGTCAGTTGCATACAGTGCCAGTTGGAAGTTTACTTGCGCTCATCGTTGCCCACGCATGGCATATTCATTTTTGGGCTTTTAATGATGGATTTGAATTAATCCTTCCTCACGGTGGAACGATTATCCAACAAACCTCAGTGAATTTAAAAAAAATGTAAAAAAATTCTGTCGAAAGAAAAGCTACTATCAATGCCAATATTGTGCTGATGGACATAAAACGATGCCCCACGTTCAACTTGCTTATAGTGGATGTTATATTTTGAAGCTTTTATGTATAATGTTGACATAGTGTGAAGGAAATTCACAATAAATTAAAAGTTGTATATGCACTATTAAAGTTTCATGCTAGATAATCATTCCACCTTTGTGACAGTCACTGTAAAAAATATACCATTAGGGGCCCCACACTTAATACAAGCTGTATGTCAGAAATGAGTGTAAACATCTGACTGGCACTGTCAGACATTTAGGCAACAGAAATCTGTCCAGAATACAGAATTTGAGGAGAAAATGTACCTTTTCACCTCAAGAGATATGTAGCAAATTCTAATTTAAACTTTGATTGAATAAGATGCTAACTGTAAAAGATGATTGTATATATAAACACCCATCAGATGATTTTTTTATACTAACCTACAGCACAAGCGCAAAAGGTGTAGCTGGATAATTACCAACACAACTGTTTTTACCTGGGAAAAAAAAATCTGGCTGGAGCAAGAATTAAATCTACTTGCAGATGACGAACGCATGAAGGTGCATGGGGTTCACGAGGGGTTTGTGTACAATAACCCAATATGCGTCTAGTGACTTTTTCTATTCACCAAGTGTAATGTATGTAGCTTCAAACCAAACATCTGCACACGGTGTGGATTTGCTAATGGGTACAAGTTTGGTCATGTGAGTCGTGAACACGCTTAACGCTTCTCCACCAGAGGTTGTTCCCCGTTTTAAACCTGCTGCTGGTCATTGCAGGACATCTGGAATGTGTGCACAGAGAAAAGAAAGTGCCTGGACAACCAAATAAAGAGAGGGGACTCTACGCTTCTCACTTCACACTCTTCGCCGGGAAATAATAGACTTCAGCCCAGCTGACTGGTGCCACCTCACTCTGTGAATTCCACGCAAAGAGCAGATAATGGACCGAGGTGATGGCGGATACTGAAACTCATGCAAGAAGTGATACTTGATGTTCAAAAGAACCTTGAAAAGACATGATGTTATAAATAAAAATGCATTTCCTGTGAGTCTTGTGTCACTTCTGGGTGTCTTTCAAAGAATAAATGTGGACTTTTTATAACTAGGAGACTCAGAGTAAAACAAAAGCAGGACAGTAGCTATTTATAGAACTATTAATCAAGCAACACAGGAAGCATATTTATTGCACATACGTTTTTATCAACAATACTAAAGATTCTTATTAGATGAATCTTTAGTATCTTAGATGAATCATGAGAGATTGAAGCAAATAGATTTTACACAGTAAAATATTTTCTCACCATAATCTATTTCTCACAAATCCTTCACACCCTCCAGGGTAATGTGACTCAATGTGTCTATTCCACTCCAAGGGGATTTACACACTTTTCTTCCCAAAGGTTTTAAAAGTTATTGCACTTGCCTTGATGATATGATACTAGTTTGATGCTGAGGAAGTGAAAACGATTGCATGTGGCACTTCTAACAACTCTACACTATATTGCCGTTTCCAAGAATCCCAGGAGACGGCATGGAAACTTGTCTGCTAACTTAATAAGAAAACACTAGGAGACTAAGGAACAAAATCCCTTTGCTTTGTGTATTTATTCTGCAATAACAGTTTAGGAGATTCTGCCAGACAACATCCATGATACTTGTCTACTTTTCATATGAAAGATTTAAACTAAAGAACAAAAAAAAAATCAACCATAGTCCAAGATCAAAGGTTTTCTTTATTTTCAATCACATACATATACTATTTGTACATACACAGTTCCTTTAAAATGTTGTGTTTACAGTAACAGCTTTCAATATTTTTTTTCCATTGTTTTTTTTTGTTTGTTTGTTTTTGTTCTGTTTTCATTTGCGTTAATTTTGACTTTTACTCGAAACGCTATATTCTGAAGCTTTGAGATCGGCGTGAAACAGATACAGTTTCTTTTTGTCTTTTTTTGTTTGTTTTATTTACCTGACAATGTCAAAAAGAATGACTTGTTTAAAACAGCACGGAGCAAAAAGAATCAAGAGAGAAGGAATCGGAAAAGAACCGAAGAACAACATCACCTGATTCAGATGAGCTATACAGGGTTTTCATTTTTGGAGACACTTCGCCTGACCCTCGCAGTAGCTTGCCTCCCTGTTTGAGTGCAATAAAAATGTTTATTGCATTTTTAAAATTTTTTTTGGAGTGTTATTTACAGTTGAGCTTGTGAGAAATAAAATCAGTAGGTCGGGGATCACTACTACAAGACGTATCCTAACCTGTGACATGTACTCTTCTGTTTTTTTTTTTTTTGAGTCTTTGCAATGTTATGGCTAAATGACAGGTCAGTCATCCTCAGAGTACAGATAGGAGTCTGAGAGACAAATCCGTTGGTTAATGTGACTGAACACCAAGAGACACACAAACAGCTTCCCAAACACACAGCTGAGCTCGTCTTTGACATTCTCGAAAGCAGCTGCAGTAAAAGTCCAGATCAGGTCACAACTTAAAATTGCTTCTAATTTCTTTTTTTTTTTCTTTTTTTTTTTTGATGGTCAAATTTCAGGACAAAGACATGCATGCTTGTGAAACTCTGTTTCTACATTCGGTGTTGGGGGGGGGGGACAACCTTCTTCTTCTTCAGGCACATTAACCAGGATCAAAAGCACCTTTAATCACAAGAAAATTGTCCAGAGGGATGTTGAATAAAAAGATAAACAGTTCACATTCAGAAAAGAGTGGGGAGGGGAAAAAAGACATTAAGATGTGTCAATATTTCTATATTCTAAGTGACCGAGAACGTGTCAAGATACAGAGAAAAAAAAAAGAAAAAAAAAAGAGTGTTTTACATGGTTCAAAAATGCCTTGTAGAAAAACTGTAGCACTACTGTGTGTATTTGTGGTATAAAGGAGCCAAACGCAAGCTGTGGAAACTCCTGTAGGTGAAAAAAAAAATTTATTTGAACATTTTAAAACACAAAACATTTCAAAGTCGCACCCTGTTTTTGAAGGATTGCCCTGACCCCAAGCCCTGAACAGAAAGCCAAGCTAGTCGTAGCTCACTCTGGAGACGCCAACCTCAGTCGCCCTCTTCTCAGTGGTGCCTGCACTGCGCCGGCGTCAGGAGTGTTAACAAAGTAGCTGTTCCAAGTCAGGATTTTTGTGTGTGCACAATGTTGTGGCTCGACTGCAGGAAAACAATTACATGTCGTACTGCTGAGACTGAGACCGTACACAGTCAGACGCCACCGACTCAGCAATTCTCCACAAGTCAGGAGTTTTCAGTCGGCTTAGTTCACGCCGTGCAGTTCAAACGAGGTTGTGATGAAGAGAGCATTGACATTTATCTTGACGGGTCGCTACGCTAGCAGAGAAGCAAAATTTCAATGAGAATTTCAATGTAACCATAGCAACATACAGCATACTTTTGGGCACATTTTAGTTTGTTTGTTAGCTTGTTAGGATCCCCATTTGTCATTGTTGGGACAATATTTAGTGCCCATTAAACTACTGAATTTAAATAATTTGCCATTTTGCCTCAATTTTAAATAAACACGATTTCATCATTGACACTTTGGATATTTATTAATATTCTTAATATCATAAGAAGCTAAATCCCTGTTTACCAATTTTGTCTGATTTCATAAAAGTGGAGGGGCTGGTTGATCTTTTGACCTTTAACCTTTCATTAATAAAGCCAAAGCAGCGCAAACGGAGACGAAGCTGAAAAAAGAGCTAAAAGAGCTCACAATTTGATAACCAGAGCCATCCTGGAAAAACAAAAAAGAAAGATGGAGGTTAAACAAGGCCTTCCCACATCCTTTCACCAAACTGTGGTTTAGGGACTTTTTTTCTTCTTCTTTTTTGGTGCAGCCTGCAGTCCTTTACTCCAAAATAAACTAGCCATATTCAGATTCCTCCCACTGGTATAAATAAACAGATGAGCCATCCAGCCTAAATACCATCCAGTCAGGAAATACGGCAGCTCAATCCTGTCCAGCTGCCTCTTTAAAGTACGATGGTGCAGCGTGTGGTGACAATAAAAGCGTGTTTATTTGTCAGGTGGAGTCACAGCTTCAAAGTTAACACTCCTTGTTTGCCCATAAACCTCTCCACTGTTCCACCTTTGTCTCGCTGAATGGTGTTTAAGGAGTCAAATCATTGGAAGAAGCCTCTTTGTGGTTGAACCACAGTGAAACATTTCCGCTTCTTTCAAACGTGGCGGTTTACACAGTGGCATGCAACGCCGTGGGTCAGCCCACAGGGTGGCGGCGGGACCGTTAGTACGCCGCCAGGGGAAACGGCATGGAGATTACTCACCAGTCTAATTTATTTCCGACCATTTCATCCTGATATTACATCTTTTCAGCTTGTCCGTGTTTCACAGACACACCCCCTGTCCTACTGAGACCAGACCCTGCCTCCTAATGTCTGTGGTGGAGTTAGTTTACATAGCACATGAATATAAGTCTCTATACAGACTGGTTTTTTTTTTTGTCTCTCTAGCATACAGTGTGATTTGCGCAGTTTTAATCTAATCATGCACAACTACAGCGTTAGGCAGAGGGGCAACCGAGGTGAAGAGCAGTAATGTGGCAAGGTGAGCGCTAGTCAGACAAAAGAAATACATAAAAATAAAACAACTCCCAGTGTACTGGCCTTCAGTCCCAAATCTGTCTGCCCTTCAGCTGTACAGAATTACAATATTTACAAGTAGCTGCGGGTGAGAGCGACTGCTCTGAAGATGACTGCATTCCCTGAAGATGTACAAAACCCAGTAAACGGTACAGGCAAAGTTACACTTCAAAACTCATGTTGGGTGGGAGCGACTCAGGAAATGAGTTGAGGTTCAGAGCTGAATGCAGGGGAAAAAAAGGGAAATTTCTTTTGTAACCAAAAGCATTGAAGACAACGACAGTCCACCTTGCCACAACGATCAGCTACGGATGCTTGTGGAAGTAATTAGGAGGAACCAGCAGCCGGCCAAAATGCATTTTACAGGAGGAGCAGGGGTTTGTTTGTTTGGATGCCATATACAAGTGTGTGTGTGTGTGTGTGTGTGTGTGTGTGTGTGTGTGTGTGTGTGTGTGTGTGTGTGTGTGTGTGGGGTGTGTGTGTGTGTGTGTGTGTGTGTGTGTGTTTCAGGGGTGAGGGATTTTAAGCAAAGCAACTAGAGGATCAGTAACATATATCTCAGCTCATTATCTTCAGTTTAGTGCCACTGCTGCTTTTTTGAATGACAATGCACAGGCTTTGGGTTTCATCATGTCAGACTGCGTTTTAATAGCTTATGCTTTTGTTCAGAATATATTCATTTTGATCTTTCGTTTTTTTTAATTTTTTTTTTTCTTTTTTTTTTCTTTTTAAACATCGTTTCAATTTCGTCGGTCATATCTGTTGGGTTCTTCACCTCCGGAAGAACATGGGGTTGCGCAGGCAGGCGGATAGTCACCTGCAGCACCCCAGGGGTCCCGCGGAGGTCTCCAGGCTGCTGTCGGTGTCTGAGGCCAGGGTCTGGTCGGTGGACATGGAGGAGATGTCGTTGATAGAGGAGGAGGGAGGGAGGCTCTCGCTGCTGTTCACGGCTGCACCTGTGCTACGGGAATCAACAGCAGCAGGAGGGTTAAAACGCAAAAGAGTTCTGATGGGGGCAGATTAATAGAAAATAGATATAGCCAGAAGATACAGTTCGCAAACACTGACAGCACAGGCGGGGGGTGGGGGGGGGTCGGGTGGATGCTGAGTAAAGTGGAGTTGCATTGCAGGTACAGAGATAAGGACATTATTAACATCCGCTGAGGAGGACGGAGTCACAGCTGCAACGCTGATCAGATGTTCCCAAGCAGCCTTTGGAGGCATGAATGTCATGTTTGCTTATTGATGCATTTGAACTGCTTTTATGCCAGGATAAACACCTGATACAGCAAACAGCCTTTTTAACAACAAGAATCAGGTGTAGAAGTTTAAATTTATTGTGGCGCAAAGTCAAAATGACACATTCAAGTTCAAATACAGACTATAAACAGACAACAGCCCCGTTAATATTTTGTACATTAGCGTGTTTTTCGTCAAACTTTCAAAAATGTTTGAATTACGTTTCGTTTGGGGCTTAGCAAAAGGCTTTGACAAAGCTTACTGTGTAGCCTGGTTCATCCGTTCTGAACAATGCTTTCATACGTGTCTTTGCTCACTGTTTGAATGGGCATGTTCAAGTTTCATGCCACTTCTTTGCTAGCATAAAATAATCAGAGATTTACCTCATAATCTTTAGTTATTCCGATATCTCAGCAGCCAATTATGCAACGATGCTGATGCTTGCTGATCAAAATGGGGTTTCTTAACACCCGAATTCAGTGACAAGAAAACTGCAAATTGATGAGAATGCAGGTAAAATAATCAACCAGAACAAGGTTATTGATTGCTACAAGTGTGTGTGTGTGCGTGTGTGTGCATGTGTGTGCGTGTGTGTGCATGTGTGTGCGTGTGTGTGGGTGGGTGGTGGGGTTCTCTGCAAGTCTTGAAGAGGCCTCTGGTCCTGCATGGATTTCGAGAAAATCCACATTATATTAAAATTGCTGCACCCAATTCCTGTTTTTAAGGATTACTGGAGTTGTATGTTTTAGCATTATTGCAGAATAGTTCAAACCCCCCAAGACATTATGACATTCATGTCTATAAAGATTGCATAAGCGCATCCGACCAGAAGCACACAGTGAGCGTGATGAGACGAGAGTGATCAAGATTTGGGTTGTGTGGGTTGTAAATGAAAGGCCATTAAAGGCTGCTGGCGTTATTTAGGCGGCAGCTGTTGTAATCATTCACATGATATCAATAATCTCTTTGATAGTTCTCTCTACATTTCCATGACTTATGTCACCATAAAACACCGTGTCAGTTCATTTGGAAGTCATTAAAACAGTTTCCCAATTTTCTTTTATTGATCGTTTGCTGAAATTAGAATCAGTCAGCAGCAAACTTTCGAAGACCTCATCAGAGGACTCTCAGTCTCACCTGCTATTCTGTCATTTCATCATTAACACAGGTTAAGTGATGAAGTTAAGGAGATCACAGAGTGATCCATTTTCAGAAAATTAAAAACTGTCATATATTTTAGATTAATTGCACACCAACTGAAATATTTCAGGTCTTTTGTTGTTTTAATACTGATGATTTTGGCATACAGCTCATGAAAACCCGAAATCCCTGTTTCAAAAAATTAGCGCATTTCATCCAACCAATAAAAGAAAAGTGTTTTTAATACCAAAACAGTCAACCTTCAAATAATTATGTTCAGTTATGCACTCAATACTTGGTCAGGAATCCTTCTTTAGCCTTCAATGCGGCGCGGCATGGAGCCAATCAGCCTGTGGCTCTGCTGAGGTGTCATGGAGGCCCAGGATGCTTCGATGGCCTTAAGCTCATCCAGAGTTTTGGGTCTTGGTCTCTCAACTTTCTCTTCACAATATCCTACAGATTCTCTATGTGGTTCAGGTCAGGAGAGTTGGCAGGCCAATTGAGCACAGTAATACCATGGTCAGTGGTTTTGGCACTTCATCTCCATAAAACCTTTCAGCAGATGGAAGCATGAAGTGCTCCAAAACCTCCTGATAGCTGCTGCATTGACCCTGGCCTTGATAAAACACAGTGGACCAACACCAGCAGCTGACATGGCTCCCCAGACCATCACTGACCACTTGACACTGGACTTCTGGCCTTTTCACATTTCCTTCTCAGTCTTCCTCCAGACTCTGGCACCTTGATTTACGAATGACATGCAAGATTTGCTTTCATCTGAAAAAAGTGCTTTGGACCACTGAGCAACAGTCCAGTGCTGCTTCTCTGTAGCCCAGGTCAGGCGCTTCTGCTGCTGTTTCTGGTTCAAAAGTGGCTTGACCTTTGACCTGGGGAATGCAGCACCTGTAGCCCATTTCCTGAACACTGCATGGTGGCTCTGGATGTTTCTACTGTCTATGTCCCCTAAGGTCTGGAATCGGCTCTTCTCCACCATCTTCCTCAGGGTCTGGTCATCTCTTCTCATTGTGCAGCGTTTTCTGCCACACTTCTTTCTTCCTACTGAGGTGCCTTGGTACAGACTCTGGGAACAGCCTATTGGTTCAGAAATGTCTTTCTGTGTCTTACCCTCTTGCTTGAGGGTGTCAGTGATGACCTTCTGGACAGCAGTCAGGTCAGCAGTCTAACCCAAGATTGTGGTTTTGAGTAATGAACCAGGCTGCGAGTTTTTAAAAGCCTCAGGAATCTTCAGAAGGTGTTTAGATTTACTTTGTTGATTCAGATGATGAGGTTAACTGCTCGTTCAGAAAACCTTTTCATGACATGCTAATTTTTTGAGATAGGAATTTTGGGTTTTCATGAGCTGTTTGCCAAAATTATCAATATTAAAACAATAAAAGACCTGGAATATTTCAGTTGTGTGCAATGAATCTAAAATATATGACAGTTTAATTTTTATCATACATTATGGAAAATAATGAACTTTATCACAATATGCTAATTTTTGAGAAGGACCTGTATATAACGACATGTTTTACAACATGTTGAGTGCAGCATTTCAGGAACACAGTTTCTTGATAGTATTCATTTCTGTGCCAGTGATGGAACAAAATGTTCTCGTTTTGTTGGCCGTAGTTGACAATTAATACAGATAGTCGATTTTTTCTGCAGCAGTTTTTTCAAGGTGGCCACTAAGACCTTAAAAGGCATAGATCAATATAGTGTAGATTCAAAAAATCAAAAAGAATATTTAAATTATGTATTTAAAAAAAAAGATTCAGTCTGCTTTTTTAGCGATTTTACTTCAAAGCACCTAGATCATTTAATAACCTATATGAAACCAGCAACAGGAGCTGTGCCTTCTGAAACCATTATAGTTTTGCACATATAGATGCTGGCGTAGGTTCATCACTTGGAAGCACTCCAGAGTCTATTACCTTAAACAGAAATTGATGTTTTCTTGACAAGAAGTTTATTTCAAACAGGAATATATGCCAATGGACGTGCTCAGGTTGTCGGAACTGGAAAAAAAAAAAGGCAGCGGGCGCCCTTACTATCCCAAATGCTTGAAATCTGGGTGAGCTTTACGGAAAAAAGTGGAAGAAGAGAATAGATATCTGCTCACTCACCAAAAACTGTGCTGAGAAAACGCTTGATTTTGAAACAATTGGAAATTTGGCTGTATCGTCGACTACCTGATATTCACTTATTTTTTCATGCTCTCTTCAAACATCAACATTTTTTTAAAAGTATTGTGAGCTACAAAACTGTGATTGTAAAATGGATCATATTTGTCCTTAAAACAGAGGCCAAAAGGTTATTGGTAAACCGATACTATGAGCAAAAAAATAAAATCTCTGCTGTCAAAATTAATGGAGAAAAGCAATTTATAAAC
This sequence comes from Poecilia picta, assembly GCA_033032245.1. NCBI lineage: Eukaryota > Metazoa > Chordata > Actinopteri > Cyprinodontiformes > Poeciliidae > Poecilia > Poecilia picta. Next base: position 19,157,562 of record CM065364.1, read on the forward strand.
AAAGAACGCTAAAAACATAAAGCTGGAAAGTGATTTGAGTATAATTCTGATTTGTGCCATGTCGGCAAATTAAAAATAAACAAACAAAAAAAATAATTGAAAGCAGTATTAAGGATATTGTGTTTTCAACGTCTGACCATGTGCTCTCTGCTCCTCCACCTTCCTGCTGCAGTGAAATAGTGCTGCCTGCAGCTCCTGCACTGCGTCTGATACGCTCAGCATCAGACACTACGGAGCGCCTGATCTGCTTAATTACAACAAGCTGCAAACACAGAAAAGGGTGGATATCGTGTACTAGTGGTGAATAAAGAAAATAAGATACAGAGAGCAAAAAAAAAAGAAAAAGATTGCAAAATGCTATTTTTCTTCCTGGAATGAAAGAATTAAAGATAAATTTTAGGTGTTTAAGTGTTTAAATTACTAAATGCAAATGATAGACGGACTTTATATATTTTTTTTATAGTCTGAGGAAATTTATTGTACTTTACATTTTATTAGTTACTCTTATCAGCATGCTGCTGTAACCATGATAAAGCTGTTTCTCTGAATTTACATAGGAGTGTGACTGGATTATAAACATGACTCTTTACTGCCACTCTGTGGTTGAAAATGTGAACAACACTTGCTCTCATTTCATGAATAACTAGAGGCTTAAAATATCAGCTGAAAACTGACATTTGCAAAGGAAAACCACACAGCGCAAACCTTAAATCGTGACACATTTATATGCACAAATACAAACATTCACACATTTTTTTATCAGATCTTTTCTGTACCAGAAGGTACATTTAACAGTAGCAGATTTCGTTCTCAAAGTCTATTTATCGAATAAACCAAAAAAAAAAACAACAACACCCACTATATTAAACAACACTTAATCCGAGATGCAAGAGACATAGACACATGGTCAACAGCACAATGGGAATCTCGATTTACAAGGGAAAACTCCATTAAGGTTATAGTAAATTCACTTACAGAGCGATTAGGCTTATGCACTGAGAGTACCTGAAGGTGAAGGCTGTCCCTTCACAACGCCATTCTTCGTTCTTTCCTCAAAGTTCATCACCTCTTTGTAGATTAGTTCTGGCGAAAAGAGAAGAGTCAGTAAAATGCAAACAGTGGCGAAACTTCACTTTTCACTATCCGCGTGAGAAGCGGCAGAGAAAACGGCGGTGTGTGTACTTTGAAACCGCAAAACAAAAGCAGCACAGGCATTTCCCGACACACTGCTAAACTCCGCGTTTCCTAATCAACACACAGATTGACTAGACTCGTGCATTGTTGACATTTATCTTTCGGGGATGGTTAAGGTGGACTGTTCTTACCTTTCCACTCATCTATCGAGTGTTCTCGTTCATCCAGCTGCTTGTCATAAATCTGAGGTGGAGGCTAAAGTAAAAAGGCAGGGAGCACAGGAAGATCTTTAGATGAACACGTGTGTCACATATAAAAAGCAAAACTGGGTAGTGATCGATCAAACACAAATGGACAGTTCCGAGTTTCAACTACACACACACACACACACACACACGCCGCCTACTCACCGCCTCCACCTCAGCTGGATCGTACCAAACGTTGATGTAGGGGTGCTGTAAGGCCTCGTCCACCGATATCCGCTTAGCAGGGTCGATGATCAGCATCTTAGACAGCAGGTCTCTGGCCTGGCTTGCTGAAGTTGGAAAGAGAAAACACAAAAGCACCCAGCTGATTTCATGCAGACAAGAAAGTATCGCTCCGCGTTTCATATGTGAAAGTTATTTGAAGATTGAGATGAAAACAAATCAGGAGGGGGCAAAAAAAAAGAGATATAATTAAAAACAGAAGCTTATTAGAGGTAATTGTCATCTTACAGAAACTCATCATGTTCTGGATTGTAATGGCAAACACTGCAGCTTCAGAAAAATGACTTTAAATTAAGTTTGAAATGAGACATGAGACAATTATCCAAACACTGCGAGCGAAAACAGCTTCAGTACTTTAAGGAAAGAAGAAAAATGACCATGAAATTTAAAGAGCTGGTTGGTAAATGCAAGCCTAAGAGTCTGGTAAATTATAGTTCTTACTTAAGTGCAATGTTAAATATCAGTATGCAACAACTAAACAGGTGAGAGTTATTTGTTCATTTTAGATCCGGCCTCATTTCCTTTATATTACAAATATTTCTCATTTTAGATTATTCACTCTTCTTTTTACAGTTTTTACAGTGATTCCTACGGTGATAATTCTCAGGAAATACTTATGAAACTGAAACCAGGTTGAGTATTTGCTTGTCAACCCGTAACAGGAGAAGGAGGCTGAAGGAGAGCAAATGCAAAAGCTACCTTTGATAATAAATATATTAAGATCCATAAATCTAGAGAATATCTCAGTTCCTTTTTGATTAAAAAAAATCACTTCCTTTTAAATGTACTAAGTGTGCAAAAGCATTTAGCAAATCTTTGTCCTAAAAGCTTGGAGGATGGAATATTGTTTAGGCTTTCAGCTGTTTGGAATAAACAATGGGGAAATACATATGGAAATATCCATATTACTCCACCTTTAATCTCATATTCCTGTGATTTGTTCTCTTTTTACTTAAAAAAATTACATTATTCTTTCCAGTATGGGTATATTCTTTCAGTGCAATCAAGGGGGAAATTGTCCTCCTCTTGAGAAAGTCCCCTTGAACCGATTTGTCACTTTTTAGCAGCTCCACAGCAGCTACGCAGTAAAGCGACTGCAGTCTGAAAACAGAAACGGAAAAATGGAGAATGGATTCTTTTCTTATCAGTAACAAAAACAGAGCAACTCTATGGAACGACTCCTACATGGGTTCCTCTCCTATGCATCCTCCTCTCGCACATCGCTGTCACATCACAAATACCAGCTGTGCCTCTCTGGGTGATTTTTCTTTAGCTTCGTCACCTCGGCAGCCCGCATACAAAACTGGTTCATGACAATTTAACATCCAACTGGAGCTTTGATGTGGGAACACACAAACAGGAAAACGTGTGCTGTCTCTTCAAAAATGGATGTTCTGTTTCCTGCTTTCTCAGCTGGGAGAGCAAAAGAAGACGCACAGGGCTGATCATATCCAGAAGCAGAGTCAAGTGGGAGCTCTGATTGGGACTTCAGGACTCGGCTCTGAATTTGAACAAGGAAGCTAAAAGGCAATAACTCGGTCACTTGAGCACGGTTGGGAAATCCTGGGGTTGCTTTTGATTTTCATGGGAAATGGGAGTTAGTAGGATTTTTTTTTGACTGGGTGTTTGGGGGTGTTAATAGAAAATGGGAGTTTCTGCCCTAACAACAAGATGTTTACACCTATCATAGAATGTGATACAGTTTGCTTAAATTACCTGATAATTTCGTAATATTCTAAAAAAATATTGGTAACACTTCATTTGAAGGGGTTTGCACATGACATAGGAATAGTCATGAATGTTTATGGCTGCTGTCACGAAGTGTCTTTTGGTAAATAATGACGCTTTTAATCAAAATAAGCATTACAAGTTGCATTGCAAGTGTCAACTTAGCAATATTTGGTCATTACATTTTTATGCAAAATTGCATTAAAACTTGAATTGAAAGTCAATTAAAAGAGTCAAATTTGCATTAAAAGTGTCATAAGTGACACTTCATGACAACAGTTGTAAACATTCATAAAGACTCCTTCATGTTTAAGACAGTGTTATATATGTCAGTCTTATATGCACACCTCTTCAAATAAAGTGTTACCAACATTTTCTTTTTTACTTGGACTATTTAGAAAGTTCCTAAAAGTCAATGTGGAGATTTAAAGACTCCTTTGTAATTCCTTTATTTCTTATACAGAAAGTTTGGATGTTGTGTGGAACTGTTCTGAAGTCCTTACGTTGGCTCCCTGCAGCTCAGGGAACAGACTTTAAATGCTTTGATTAGTTTATAAATCACTGAACAGCATAGCACCCAAATTATAGATCTGTTGTGGTTGTTGTAGCAGCAATCTTCCAGACCGCTCAGGTCTCCTGGTTCTACTCTGAATCCTCAGAACTAGAAATCAAACATGGAGAATCATCATTCAGTTTTTATGCTCCACTAATCTGGGACAAGCTTATAGAAAACTGCAAAACAGCCGAAACCTAGAGTTTCTTCAGAAACAAAGTAAAAAGAAAAAAACCTGCAACTGTCTAGAACTGCCTTTGATTAATAACAACTGGAACAATGAATCAATATATTTAATGAATATTTGCTTTGTGATTTTGATGATAGGACGTTTATCGCTTGTTTCATAGTTGGCTACTGTATTATGTTTTTATGGCGTAAAGCACTTTGAACTGCCTTGTTGCTGAAATGTGATATACAAATAAACTTGACTAGAAAAATATTTATGGTAAAATCAGCATCAGCATAATTTTTCTTTCTACTGCCCCTGTTAACCATAATATCCCAGGAATAAATGAAAATATATCGTCAGAGTTCATGCCTTTTTTTGTTTTACCCCACATAATAATGCATCCAAATAATCAAGTCAAAATAAATCCAGGTATCTTTGGAGCATCCCGCTGCCAATAATAAAACCTTGGCTCTCACCTTTGAGTTTGTTGTGCTCAGAGTCAGCAGGGAAAAGGCAGTCGGGGAAGAGCTTGGGGAAGGTGAGGCCCGCGTACTTTGGTCGGTTCTCCACGTAGTTCCTCACCGTGGGCTGCAGCTTCTTCATGAACTCTGGAGAGGGCGTGCCCAGCTGCTCTATCACCTTGTTCCACTGGTCAATGTCTGGCGTGGCAGGTCAAGGTTAAAGGAAACACACCTGGAATATGTAGCATCGTATCATCTCACAGAATGTTAGGGAGATATTATGTCATAATATTCCTGAAAAGGCAGTTAAAAAAAAAGGAAGAAGAAGAAGAAATTCAGTTGCTTATCGTTTATATTGACACAAATCTGGCGACGAGACTTTCTGATGAGACAGTTGTGGATCATGAACGGTATCCTTACTGTTTCTTTTTTTTTTTTTTACCAACAAATATGTTGCGTCATCATTCTGCCAGCTAGTGCTTCATGTAGCTGGGAGTCCTCATAGTAATACCTCTTCACTGTCACCATTACACATTAAGTGAGAGCCAGTAAAGTCCCATTTTCCATCTCTCACAGCTTTAATCCATATTCCTCCTCGCTACAGGTCCGGATTTGGTCAAACAGCCTGAGGTGTTTTTTTTTTTTTTTTCCCTCAGCTTGTCAAAAATGCTTCCAGGCTTCCATATGAATCAGAGAGAGGAGCTATGCAGAGGGTGGAAGGATACGGTCAGACCCAGGGAACAGAACTGTCCCTCTCATCACCTCTCCAAAGATGCAGCCCACTGACCACATGTCCACTGGTGTCACACACGCACGTACACACACACACACACACACACACACAATCACATAAGCTGTGATGTTCCAAGACATCTTTGCTGCTTCCAGTAACAACTGAAGTTGGAAGCTACATAACTTCGCTTGCATTTTGATCGTATTTATACTTTTAGAGGGGAAACAAAGAAAGATTTCTAGTTTTCAGTAAAGATTGAAAGATTAAAAATATCGGCAGCAGTGTGAGTGATTATTGGTGGGATCTGTTCGATAATGATGCTTGTACATGTTCATTGACAGCTTTAATGCATGATTTTGTCAATTATGATAATTCAATGCAAAGTTGGCGTTTTTAATGGACTTTCAGTGCAACTTTTAGAGCAACTTTGCATTAAAAGTGTCATTATTTACCGAATGACAATTCATGACAACAGTCATAAACATTCGTAAAGACTTCTTTATGTTCATGACAGATGTTATGTCATGTTTATGACAGTGTCATGTCAGTCTTATGCAGACCCCTTCAAGTAAAGTGTTACCAAAAAATCAATTGATGATCATCTGATGTCTGCCTATTAACACAAGTGCATCAAACTTTACATACCTCTACAATTAAACAGTCTGCCCTAAAGAATAACCTTCAGATTCTCTTCGACATTTCTGCTGCTGTCTATCATTAAACAACCACTAACCTTGTGGCCTACAGTACCGTGACCTATCTCAGCGCACAGATTGCTGCACTCCATCATCATTTGCTGGACAAAGCACAGGGTTGACTCAAACCTCAGTAAGGTCAGTACACTTTTAGGCTAACAGCGTTAAATATGAGTTGCCAATCCACCACTGCCAAACGAGCTGAAAGTTGACCAAATTTTGTCTGAGCGCACATTGATTTGCAGTAAAATGAAAAACTGATGATGGGGGCAGATACAGATGACAACAATTTCTGTAATAGCCGAAACAGAAGGGATGAGAAGGCGATGAGCTCATTGCAGGGTTTTCTCGCTGTTCAGCTCATTAATCTTCCCGGAGCCGAATGTACAAGGCCGTAGAGTGAGGAATCCCCCCCTCCCCCCCAAAGCTGGTATCTGATCGCTCCCTATGCCCATTTAGCTGCAGTACGTCACCATTTTAAATAGCAAAGATGGTCTTTTTTTTTTTTGTTGTCAAAATGTGACACAAAAATGAACCAAATGTGGAGGCGGGCCGGATCCGGCCCACGGGCCGTAGTTTGGGGACCACTGGTGTATCCACTCACATTGTGAAGTTCTGTGCAGGTGACTGAGCTGATTTGATTTACAATCAAACATAATGCTGCAAACACTGCAGCACAACCAGAGCCACAATGGTTACTTGTCAAAAACATCCTAATGTCCTGTATGCTGCTACTGTATATGACATATATGGTTCGTGATTTTCTTCTTTAAGCCGTAATGAATCAGAAAGTTGGCTAACTCATTAGGAGCATACATTTTGAACAAAGGCAAAGATGAGGTTATTTGTCCAAGGCTTCAACAGCCTCATGAGCCATTTGCCACAAATGATATTTGAAGCACAAAGATATTTAAACACCATCTGCAGACATGAAGCTCTTGTTCAGGCAGCATGGCTGCATGTGGAAATAACCCAACTTCAGAGCAGTTGTTTGTCATATTTGAGTAACCATGATAAAAAGTAGGGTTGTCACAATGTCGCGTAATTTAAACTATGCAATGACTAACAGACGCTCAAACTGAGCAATCAAATGCTGTGACTCTCATATGTAGGCTCTCATAGATGGCAAGATGTCCTTCATATGGAAAAAACAACATAACATGTGGACTATTTAGCAGAAATACTGACATACTCACTGCAAGCACACACACTTAGACTCTAAAACACACATTTGAAATATTCAGAGACAAGCAGAGAAACATGTATTTGTCAGGAGAGGTTTGAATTAAAAGTCAACACATATGAAGAGGAAGTGCTTCTAAACCAAATGTTGGAACTTCAAAGAATAAATATGTTATATAATGTTGGTCAAATGTGAGTGGTTTTAGTGCACCTCTGTGGCATACAGCAGAAACCAGGTCTACTAAAAAAATCACGAAAACTCAAGTATATCTGACCATTTCCATGCAATGACCAAAAAAAACTGTGATGTTTTTTGTCTTTTTTTCCCCTCAGTATTATTTTGGCATATTTGAGTTTAATGAAGTATTTAAAATGTGTCATACTCTGAAAGAAATCCCTGCATTTCTGTTGGGCTATTTTCACCCTTTTAAGATTGTTAATGTTGATTAAACAACAAGAAATAATAATAATAATAATAATAATAATAATAATAATAATAATAATAATAATAATAATAATAATGATAATAATAATAATAATTCTATAACTTCTTGTCCAAACTGGACAGGATTATTACAAAACCAAATCAAGAAGGTATCAGGGAAAATGTGTTGCCGTTCACTGTTTTTCCAGTACAATACTACTGATTGATGTTTTGTTTTTTTTCAAGGCACTGTGTCTATTTCAGCTGTGATATTTACTTTTTAAAGCAGTCCTGTCTAATTCTTTTGAAATTAGGTCAGTTCATTATAAAACCAAATGTGTGTCGTTTTCAAAGCTACCTTTTAAAAAAATAAAAAATAACTCCACTGGGCTACCATCACACAATCTCTCTCTCTCTCTCTCTCTTTCTCTCTCTCTCTCTCTCTCTCTCTCTCTCTGTATTAGTAAGGATACAGTCTCGGCCAGGGAAAAGAATTTTGTGGCGCACCATTTCTCCCATGATGCACCCCACCGACCAAATGTCCACTGAACGCCAAGAGGTGAAGGTGGCACAAAGAGGGAGCAAAGGGAAAGAGAGGGGGGGAAACAAGGGTTAGAGCAGTCTACAGCAATTAGCAGATTATTCAATAGGGTGAGAGGCATGTTATGACTCAACATGCACACACAAGATAAAGAGCTGAAGGAGTAACAGTGAAAACGAAAGCAGAGCGTTAGAAGGACTGATTATGTGAGGGGAACTCAAAGCCCACAGGCTGTCATTTTAAGTTAGAAGTGTGACTAATGAATCTCAGCGAGGCTGGCATTCAGTCATGTGTCTTGATGTTCTGAGGGCTTTTAATCAATGACTCACTGCGCCAGCACTTCAACTCTATTGCAATTCAACCAGAATGGCGTCTTTGCCTTTGCAATGGTTAAACTCTAATCACAGAACAAATGCCGCTGAGATGCTCAGTGATCACAGCTGCAGGTGCTGGACTCTCGAAACTTTTCATTTACAGCTGTCTGACTCTACAAACACTGGCAAAGCTCACCATTTTCTTTGTATCCCATTCCCAGGATGACCTCTGGGGCTCTGTAGTATCGCGTCACCACATACGGGGTCATCATGAAACTAGTGCCCGCAGTTCTAGCCAGACCAAAGTCCAGGATCTTCAGGGTGCAATCAGACTTCACCACTATATTGCTTGGTTTGAGATCCTAGAGAGGAAGGGGAAAAAGCATGTGCAATCTTTAAATTATTGAACATCATATTTCCTATTGAGGAGGAGCTGCTATGTGAGAGGGACACCAGTCTCTATTATAAGAGATTATTTATTCGTCTGAACAAGTTAAACCCAATTCTGTTTGTTTAGATAATGCAAATATGTGAAATTATAAAGAAAAGCAAATACTGATCTATGCTGGGTCACAACTGGAAGTTTGTGTCCTTGCAACAGACCAACACAAAACAAGCAAATATATATTCCTTTAAATGTAAAATATAACTAATTTGCAAATCTGAAAATAACATTTTTTTAAAACTACAACAAACTATATTTGCATTAATGTTAGCACAACAGATCTTCTGTTATAAAATTGTTACAAATTTTATGGCAAATTATTAATTTGAACTATTTTTCTATACTTTTGTCTATATTTATTATCTTTATTCTGTTTGGTTTTTCAAAGAGTTGGGTTTTTTTCACTTGTTACTGTGCATGTTACTGTGTTAATTAGCTCCGGATTTGTGAAATGATAAAAAGATATGTACAACTTCCGACCTCAAAATTCTAAAACATAAATGTTCAATTTAGCAAATAAATAAAAAGAAATCTCTCATTTACTGTCAAAAATATTGATAATATTTTTCTCTTTTTGGCTCTAGTGGCCTTGAATTGATAGTTAATTGACAGGAAAGTGAGTAATGAGAGACATGCAGCAAAGGTCGTCAAAGCTGGGAATCAAACCTGCGACAGCTGCGTCGAGGACTAAGGACTCCATATGTGGGTTGTGCTGAACCCCTGTGCCACCACAGCACAACCCCTGATAATATTTCTCAAGTGTATCTTTATCCATCAGATTTTATTTTATATATATAAAAAAGATTTCCTCACAGATCAAATATGGCATCCACATTTCATAGGTAAAACCTATTTTTATTTTTAAACCTTACCATTTAACATATGCTAACTTTGTAAAGTTGCTCCAGTTGGGCTGTCAGAGAAATGCAAAAACAGGAAACACTGGATCCTATTTGACATTTCACACAACTTGGCTTATTTGTAGAGTAGTATCTGCTTCCAAAAGTAAATAGACTCTCATATTACAAACAATATGATCGCTGCCAAAATATTGTGCAAGCAGACTGCAGGCTTTACTACTTTCAACAATTGATCATCGTGACAGATTTGGAAGCACACAATGCAAAGCTAATTTAACAGGTAGAGGTGAAAAATACCCCGCTCACTGTCTTCTCTTACCCTGTGAATAATACCGGCTGAGTGCAGATGTTTGATACCGCATAGCATCTGGTAGAGCAGATAGGACATTCTCTCGTGGTCGAGCTCCATCTGAATCACCTGGCACAAGTTGGCATCCATAAGCTCCATCACGAGGTACCTGGGAAAATGCCATGACCAATTCAGTAAGTGGCGACTTGTTTGACGTTTGACTGGTTAGTTGTTACGCGGACGTCACGCATTTTAAACGTTTCTGCATGAACTACAACAACAACAAAAAAATCTGTTGACGCATGAGACGTATAAATCCCCTGTTCTAAAAACAAACGTGCTCTCATTTATGATTCAGGACGAGAACATGACGCCTCTATTGGCTTTCGCTGACTAACCCCCCCGGAGCGGCTCTGCTCTGGAGATTGAGGAGCACAGAGTGGACACGAAATTTACAACAAAGACAGACATTTTGCTTTATATCAAAACAAAGATTAATAAAAATAAACAAAAATAACAATAAGGAACTCACACATCTTGGAATTCCTCTAATGATTTCTGTGGCGTGAAGACATTTAATAAACTGATTATCTGAAAGAGAGAAGATGCAGTCAGAGGGTTATTATACCGGTAATCAAAAAGGGAAAATAACTTAATTGATTCAAAGCGACTGTGAGAACATAATGACTGCTGAGAAGGACTCGGGTGAGAGAGGACAAAATAGACTGAAGAGGTGGAATGGAGGCAGGAGGAGGGGATAAAGGCTGGTGACAGGAAACAAAGAGAGGGAGACAAAGTGTAGCAGTGGGGATTACAGTCATCCCTCCAAGTGCTCTCGGTTTCACTCTCTCTCACCAGTTTGCTGCACTCCTGCGGGCGCAGAGTTTAGCACGGTCACAACATCACACGGGGGCTAGTGGGCACTTTGTAGCAGGACGATTTGGCCAGAAATAGAATCTTGCTGACAGCAGATGTGCTTTCTTTTTTTTTCTTTTTTCTTTTTTTACTTTCTTTGTCGAAATGCATAGAAATGTTTTTGAAAAAACACAATAACTCACATTTTTGTGATTGACACATTTCATGAGCACCAACTCCCGGTATGCCCTCTTGGCGTGGGTCTGGTTCTGGAAGGGTCTGCTCAGTTTCTTTATGGCTACATTCCTGTCCAGGACAGCATCATAGCCCGCACTGCAGAGACAGACAGACAGAGAGAGAGAGAGAGAGAGAGAGAGAGAGAGAGAGAGAGAGAGAGAGAGAGAGGAAAAACACATAATCATCAGCATTCTTTCAGAATTCATAGCTGGATGGTTATCTGGGTGCATGTGGTTGAACAGTAATTGCAATTTGTAGCCCAAGAGCAAATAGATGATTTTCTGCATGCTGAAGTTATCAATGTAAAGGAGATCTACAGACAGTTTCTTTCAAACATATTTACAGCAAAACCATTTATTTGCATAAACTATATGAAAATACAGAACCTTTTTTTTAAAATTATTTTTGTTACTAAATGTTCATCAAAAATATTTAGTCATTTGTACACCTCTTTAGAAAGGGCTGTAGGAGGGAGGAACATAATGCCTGGAACAAATTGACAATGAAAAATATTTCTCCATTTTTAGCCTCCAATGAAATAAACCTTAGGGTAATTAAAGGACTGTTTTCAGTTCACAAAGCAATCAGTTTGGCAAAATAAAATGTATCCAGTAGGAAAACATGAGTCATAAGTGGTTGCTTTGCTAGCACAGTGCAACCCTGACTCTGGAGACCTTTTATATCACATTTGAACAGGTGTGGAGAAACATGAGGTATAAAAAATGTCATTTAATATTCTGCATCTTTCCGTATCGCTTTTCGATGCTGTAAAGGGACTATGGGTGCATTTTTATGTTGTCGTGCAGAAGATGCTGAGTGCAATGCGCTGCGGTTTGAAATGTCTCTGTGGAGAATGCATATGATGGATTTATAAAAGCATTTGTCCAACAAGGATTTTAGCAAGTCATCACTTTTCCAGATGAGTGAAAGGTGATGTCATGAACAGCTAAACTACTTAAAACCTTGATCCATCTTCAGGATTCCCATATGAAACCATGAAAGCTCCCTCTAAATGAGCATCAGTGCAAGGAAGTCTGATCCTAACGTTAACATGTTGTGCAGAATATTGTGTTTGTAACACTGTCAGCTCCACCACAGTGGACTTAAATTTTGTGGCTAATTTAGAAAAAAAGAAACAACTATGTCCTTTTTTCAGTCATTAACATTATTTTGTTAATGATTTATTAGTTCTTAACCTGTTCACAATAAAAAATACAATGTATAACAGATTGGCTTATTCATGTCATGTAACTGGGTATGGTAAAACATTAGCCATAAAACTGTCTAATGTTCAAAGCAAAGAGCATTTTGAAGAAAGACAATCTGCATTTTATCACCAACTAATGAACTGGAAACAATGAGTCAAATTAGCAGTCACTCATATTCAAACAGAGCAAACACAACAAGGTTAGCCTATGATTCTGCAAACTGCTCTCCATGAAATCATTCTTTTAAAGTGGCAGGATACGATTTTCCTGTCTCCCCATCCTTGATATGACTGCCTGTCAGCACTGATCTTTTATAGAGCAGCTAATATATTAGCCTTCAAAGTTTTTGGCGTTCAAACTAAGAGTCTAAGTTTATAAAGTAAGTTGTTTTTTTTTAGCCAAATTTTTAATTGGAACTGCAACAACATTTGTTGCAAGGTGAAAAATGTCAAATGTCATCCATTTAAATAAGCATGCTAGTGTTAGCTTAGCACTTTAGCACACTGCTCTATATGTGTGGAAGACTAGATGTACAAAATATCTGTCAATGTCCAGAAAAATGTACGCTACACATCTACTACATCATTAGTGAGTAAATGAACAGGGATAAAATGTTGATGAATATAGTATGCTAGCTAAAAGTAGCTTCAAATTGAAGCTACTGACTTTTCAGACATTATATAGCATATCGCACCGTAACTCAGCATCAGCAAATACCTGATTATACCAATACATGGACAGACATAATTACTGGCAACAACATTGGCAAAATAAATCTCAACAGAAAGCAAGTTTTTCCTTATTTGCATGTTCTCTGGCTAAACTAGGATAAATCGCCTGATTGCATAAGCAAAGCAGAATGTGTCCTCGCTGACTTAGGCATAATCTTTTAAATCTATCTGCTTGTGTGCATGTTGCTTATTTGAGGCTAGCTGTTGGAACTGAGTCACACAGATGTTTATGTAAATGTGATTATGTCACCCATCCGAGGTTCGCGCCGAAGATAGCCAACAATCTTTTTTTTTTTAATGTTTTATCACCATGTTGAGAGCAAACAGTTATTTCAACTTATACAAAAACACATTTTTCATAATATGTGTCAATGCATCTGCAAACATCTGAAAAAGATAAGCTTTCATGCTTGATGTCTCAAATCAGTCTCAGTTTCTTTTCTTTTTTTCTTTTTTTTTCTGCTGTTACCACCAGATGACACCAGATGCTATCTGGGGACAAAATCAAGAAATATACAACTGGGGAAGATACATTTTGATGTCCTCTCTGCAATTGATCTCTAAAAACATTCTCCAAACCTGCCCTCAAGCCAACCTGCAGCCACTAAGAATTGGTTTTGCTACCTTTTGGACCAAAGTAGCAAAAGGCAGCGATTATAAGAGGGCACATGGAGAGCAAAGGTGTTGAGACGCATCCTAACGCAAAACACGTCGACCTAGAACATCGGTGCGGAGGATTCTGATAGGTTGTATTTTAGCACAATGACACAGCATTAGCATGAGCATGAGTTATGCATGTGTTTGGTGGATCGACAGAGACGGTAAGAGACATTTCTTTAAGTGGCGCTTTGGCAAGTCGTTCCACTGCATTCTGACAGGGAAGGCGTGAGGTGAATTACAATGAAAGCTGGCTCCCTCTGCAATCTGGATCAAGGATTCAGAAGAAGACCGTGGTGACAGACCCTTAAAGTCCATTTATCTACAATGCAAATAGAGGATATGATATCAGCTCACACCTGAGGGAAAAAAAATATATATATATATAACCAACAAGACATTCCTTAGAGGGATCAAGGTCAGTATTTGTGATGTATTTTTTTTCCTCAGGTGTGAGCTGATATCATATCTTCTATTTAAAGTCATAAACATACTCTATATAGAAGTGACTGAAAATCAGCTGCAACTTCATTTTAACAGCGTTTTTATTACTTGAAATAGGAATTCATAAACACTTGCTGCTGTCACATTAAAAGGTTTCATGTCAGAAGTTTTTGCTCTGATAATCAGACTATGAAATGAGCTTGTTTTTATTATTCTTAAAAGCACAAAACGAACCAGACTCCACTATATGTCACAGATTTTATCAACATTTTGAAGCAATAAACCACAGAACAAGGAGACCAACAGTTAAACTGAGACAACCCAAACATTAAACATAACAAAGAGCCTCATCAAGCAGCTTGACGCTATTTAAGCCAGGGCATAAAAAAACAAAAGGCGTGGCTGTGAACTTACCAGACAATTCCCTGAGCTCCAGAACCAATGGGCTTTAAATTCTGGTAACGCTTTAGAACTGTGAAGGTGGAGTCTCCCACTTCCACACTGTAGAACTGGTTGTCCACTTTGCTTTTGCTCATGTTGTAATGTTTGGCAATATATGACACATCCACTTGTTTGCCAAAACCCTGCGCGAGTCAAATACAGCACAGTAGTGGCGTTAGTCTTGCTGAAAGAGAAAGGCATGGTGTACATTTACAGCAGGAAACCCCAATTACTATGTATAATGCAATTACGTATAATCACAAAATAAAAGCAGATATAGCATTTATAATACATAGCATATATAATATGTGTATTTTTATGTATTTTTTTTTTTTACTATTTAACAGTCAGCATTGAAATTGTTTCTACACCTGATTGCTTTTTTGAATTCTACGTTAAACCGTGTATTTCTGTTTATAGACACACCAAAGGTAGCATTTGATCAAATAAATATCTGATGTTGGAGCTCTTGTCTGAGAAAGAACTTTTTAATAGTCTCTTTTTTTTAATAGTACTTTTTAAAGTACTTTAGATGTTTTATGGTTTTCTTAAATATGGTACATTTTAAATCCCCTGAGCAGTTGAGTGGGATTCAACTCTAGGCTTTTATTCAAGTCTTTTTATTACTCAATTTTCTGTTATACCGCCGAGGTCTATTATTCTGTTGAAAGGTTCACTGTCAGTTTAGCTTTTGCTTTTTCATAGACGACAGCACATTGTCATCATGTGGTGCTTAATATCATTAAAAAGAGAAAAAACCCCGTAAAAGTTGTTACTTTTAAAAAAGCCTCAGCTCCGTCTGACGATATCATTCCAAAACGGTCTGGGCTTTATTTGTCTGTTTTAGGTCCTAAGAAGGTACAAGTCACATCGCTTCACACTTGTTGATGTTCTTAAACTGTAAAACACAGAAGTAAATGATGCACATTTAAAAGATGTATTTCTGTTCGGTAGTCACAACACTTTGACACCGATAGTTATGAAATTCACTCTCACAGGAGCTTCACAACCACGATCAACGACAAATCCTTCAACAAAGGATTATGTCTTGAGACTCAAAACGTTTGCAACGACGTTGCAATCGATCCCAGCACCCTGGGATTTGTGTGCAAGGATTTAAAGGTACACTTTGGGCAAAATCTGTTGTCGCCTTACAGAAACATAAATCCTGTTTTTTTTCTACCCGGAAATATAGGCAGCAGCATAAATACTGGGCATGTTATTACATCAGGGCCACTAATTGCTTCCCTCAGATGAAGACATTATTACATCTCTGTGCACACAAAATTTAAGCTGTAATTACGGGCATGGATAATAATGGCACGACGAAATAATAATTACGTTAATTACGGACTGTAATTACTCAGCAGTTCACAAACCAAATAAAGCCGCACTGTTAGGGGAACGACTGTATAAGTTCAGCCTTAAAGCTATGCAAGTCAAGAATCAGGAAAATGGACATAATGACATGAATACACATAACCTGCGATTTTATTCATTTTTAATGTTTGGCTTTATAGGAGTACCAACAGTGGCTGTTGAACATTAACATAAGATGCATGTGCAATCCAACACAGCATGCAAAGCTCCTGAGTAATCTGAGCCACAGTCAAAAGGTCCATGGCAGCTCTCACACACATCCTGCACATATGGATTATGCATATGTGAAACGAGTTTGGCATTTCAGCTATACGAGGTCAACGGGAGGCGGGCAATTAAGCCCCGCTTTAGCCAAATGTCTCAGATACAGATAAGCACTTGAGGTATTGAACTTCAGCAGGAAACTAGGTCTGCACTGGAAATAGTTTTGCATACTTAATTGTTCACGGTGAGGTTAAAAGCTCTTCGTTCGCTTTCATCTACTTTTGGAATTCCCACAGGAAATATACAGCGATTCCAGACCGTTATGCAGGATTTTGTTGTTTTTTGGGGGGGTTTTACATGAAATGAGAGGTTTTGTGAGCACCGGTCGCTGTAGAAGCCTATCAGAAACACAGCAAACACAGCAAAAACACACATAGGACATACGGGGAAATGGAAGGGATTGAATACTGTACCTTTTTTACCTGTAAGGAACACACACCTGACAAAAGGCTATCTTTACATCCAGGACTGGTTGGCTGCAGTAATATAAGAAATGTCTGCTCATAAATACCTGGAAGACACAAACAGGGGAGAAGAGGAGTCAGAGAGTGATTGCAAAAAGGCCTGAGAGGCAGGGAAGTGCAAATATACCTTTGCTGAAATTATTCACATGAGTGATGGCCTCAAAATATGATCTGCACCTTTATGGAAAAAAGAAAAATAGCAGCGCCTTCATCTGGATCAGCTTAATCTTAATATGCAAAAGAGCAGCTTAACTTATGATGGAGCATCTGAGAAACTAGTTCTGTGGAAATTTGCAGTCTCTCTCTCTATCTCTGTCTCTCTCTGTTTCTCTGTCCCTCTCTCTTGTGGTTCTGAATCCTCCAGGAACATTCACAGCTGGGGTTTTTTCTCTCTTCCTCCTGTCCCCATCTTTCTCAATAAAAATGAGAAAAACAGCAAGTCACCGCCACCCACATCTCTATAAATATAAACTGACCAATACATCAATTCCTCATCAGAGAACAGCACAGCAGGATGACAGAGATCAATGTCTTATCGGCCTGCAGATGGAGATATAAGCAAACCTGGGGCTGTTAGAGACAAGTATGGTTTATTAATGACTTGTTTCAAGTGCACAGAGACTGATTCAGTGATTAGAATATCTTTATATCTCATTACTTCTCAGTTTTTCTGCTTACATTCATATCTATTGTAAATCTTTTTGAAACAAATGGCAAAGCAGGGTTTGCAGTGCTTTCAGAGCCAAGGCATGTTTTTACTCATTGCACAATTTATTTTGGAACAAAGATGAGGTACAAACCTAACTAAAGTAGACCACGATCTAGCTCTTTTGGCTTCAATATGCTATCAAGGAGAAATTATTTTTATTTTTAAAATGCTTGTACCGTTACCTTTAACTGCAGTAGATTAGTTTGCCTTGGTAGAAAATGAAATGAAAAATCTCTTGCCAAGATTTGTTAACCTGAACGAGTTGAATACACTGTAAGATTTTTATTATTATTATTATTATTCCAGCTGACGTAGGATTAAATTATTTTCAATGTGTGGGGAAAAAAAATCACAATCCTGGTAGTTTCAAGACAGAATGCACTGAATTGTCCTTTTCAGTGTATATTGTGGAAAGAGAAGAAAACGTAAAGCATTTTTGGCAGAATAATGCCATAACTACAGCTGCAGAATCAAACTAAAACGTAGTTGTTAAAACTAAATGTCCCAGCGCAAAATACTTTGCATTGCTATAACACTTCAAGAAGTCTAGAAAATTCCTGTGCATCATTCAGAGGCCTTTGAGGGTAGCTAAGAATGACCCTGTGCCTCCTAAATGTGATCCCTAATCATCAGCTGTACACGTCTGTCAAGAGAATTGCCAAAAAGAAACCTTGAGTGTGTGAAAAGTCCTTTAGTTCAGCTTCAAAAGAATAAAGTCACCTAGATCTGCCAGAGGTCTTGTGGCCATCTGATGCTTTAACATCATCCACAGCCTTTAGAAACCCAGGATATCTAAACAAGAATATCTGTCATATTTCGGCTTCGACAAAACATTTATGCTAGTCGCTTAATTCATGTATGCATTTGTGTTTACTTGTCAAATTCATGAAACAGTAAGCAAACAAAAAATGGCAACACATATCCTGTTTAACATCAAGCTATGTTGACTTTTTGGTGTGACACTACAAGCCTTTAAGAGGACGATATGTGTTGAGACAGAGACCAACAAATACTTTGTCATGATGTCTAACAGTATTATATTAGCATTACTACCGAGTACAAAACGAGCTTCACAGCATCAGCGACAGCCCTGACGTTGTGATGTTACACAAACGTCAGAGACATTCGCAGTGAAAGAAAGAAAGAAAAATGAGTCAATTTGCCTGACAAGCAGCTTTTGCCATTTTTCTGCTTTTTACATGCAAAGGAAACAAGATACAAAAAGTGCATACATTCATGGAAGAAAAAAAGTCTGTCCAGAGGGCAAGCAATGAAATAATTTCCTCACACGTTTAGATAATTTCCCAGACCTTTATATATATATATTATATAAAGATAAAAAGTTTTTTTTAACTTTCAAATGAGATGAAGTACTTTCTGAAACTTTCTGTATCACCTCACTCCACCAGCGCCGTATTACAGCCGCTGCTCGTGCTTTTGATGTCTGTCCTCAAAATGGAACAGAGCGGCTTTAAAAGAGGAAATCTGGGCCACAGAGGTTGGAGATTTATGCTGTGGCTTAATTTTCTGACCTTTAAAAAAGTGGCCCATTTCTTTTATCCGGTTCTCACAAGGGGTAAAAATGTAGTGTACTATGACATAGAAAAGGAGAAAGAGAGGGCAAAAAGGAGTAAATAAAACATGCAGGTGAAAGGATGAGGCTTTAAGGACACCTAGTCAATAGATCATTCACAATCTGTCACTTGTTCGCAATGATTTTGCAAGCCTTTGTCTATTTGACAGTTGTCACCATGAAGACTGGTAGTGTATCTGCTGATAATCTGACTGATCAATACTAAATCAGTTTTAGTGGCAAGACAAGGCAACAATCTTTAACCATCTGTGTGCACAGTATTGCACTGCAACAGTTCAAACAGAAAGAGAGTATTGTGTTGTGTTATTAAAAGACATACTTGGTGTAATGCTTATCTTAAGCTTCTGTGTTTGTTTTTTTAACGTTTAATTAAATCCCCCAAAAGATGAAAGATAGAAAAGATGGCTGCATGAATGTACTGAATTGTCCTTTTCAGTGTTCAGTACATTCCAAGGGAAATTTACACTGATTAGCACTCATGGAAAAAAAATGCTTTAAAAGTAACTTCATTTAGCATAGCCTCACAGAAATACATTTATTAAATGAGGGCTGGGGAGAGTCTTTAAGTCGTTTAAGAAAAATAATGTTTGGTTAATGAAAAGTGCATGTAACTGAATGTACTTTTTTATGTTTAAAGCTAATCAGTGTATCTAAGGACTTTTGATTAGTTTTCAAAACTATAGGGTCTAACTAAGATGTAATAATAATACAGTAACTCTGCAAAATAGGGAAAACCAAATAAAAAAGTAATATAGAATTGCTTTGATTTAGTAAGTTGGGAAGGGCTACAAGAAAACAGAAAATTGTCTAAATTTGTCCTTGTCTACAGTCAAAATGATAAATAAAAAATTAAAACCATCTGGAACTGCTGCAAGAAAACAAAAACGTCTGGATGCGGAAGCAAGTTATTCTTACTTGTCAGAAATTCTTGAACAATGTAGAATGGTGTAAGGGAGGTCAAAGTTTGCAGTCAGAGAACTGCAGCGAAGAATAGCATCATGGGGTCACCAGCTCTTCATACCAACAATTTATGTTAAGGTTTTTGTACAAATATTGGTGCCAAAGTCTTTTAGTTTCTGAATATCATCTTGATGTGTATATGAATGTCAGGGTCACTGCACTCAAAATGATTCCAGTTCTTTTCTTTTATAACTTGAGCAACTTGTTTTATTTAGCATCTACTTTTAGCTATGGAGTGCCTCAGAGGTCTATTTTCGCTCACACCATGTTTACTAAATTTAGTTGCTCTATTATCTTTATTGTTTATAGATTTATTTGGTCATTCAAGCTCTCAGTTCTGCTTCAGCGATGTAAATGTGGAAAAGCCGTAAAGACAAATCGTCTTGGATGGGGAGCAATTATTAAGGAACATCTCCAAAGCTTATTGCAAGGAAACTGCACAAAATGGAAGGCATCTTGGATTCTCCATAACAAACATTTAGTGTATCTTTTATTTCTGCCTTGTCCTTGAAGGTGTCATTAATTGTAGAAGGAGCTTGCAAGGACAACGTATGGTAAATATGCGCTTTCATTAAAATAAATTAAAGACTGTCAATATCTTTTAGAAACTGTGAATGACTAAGGACAACTGACATCTAACCGTGGTATTTTCATTTTTAACATAATCACACAACTTGACATAATGAGAAAAAAAAACAGGTGACTGCTATGTCACTGGAAATGGGTCAAACAAATCTGAGTAATAATCAAAAGGAATTAATCACTGAAAAGACTAAATGAAAAGTTACATCAAATCTTTTCCTCCATGAAGCCGGACCTCCAGTGGACTCACTGAGCAGAATGAAAACAGCCGATTCTGAGCTTGCTAATTCATTGCTCTCATTCTGCTGATGGTGGTTATGAGTAAAGTGCTGTTCTCATGTCGCTAAGGTTAGACTCAGCAGCCTTCTTCAAAATACTGATTAATCACTCCGGCTACATACAGCTGTCCATGGAAGCTGAGTGAGAGATGAGATCAAAAGTGCTTAGGGTTGTTTTTTTTTAAGCTCGGTTTAATACACGATAACTTTATGTTTCATACGTCATATATTTGCATATTTTTGCAAAATAATTTGCCTCTCATGATTAAACAAACATAAAAAAAATCAATGGAGAGTAATTACGGCTCTTTTATGGTTTAAAAGTGTGCGTACCTTGAACCTTCCCAATTTTGTCATGTTACAACCACAAACTTTTAATTTATTTTAGTTTGTATTTGATGTAACAAACCAACACAAATCCAAGGGTGATTGTGGAATAATAACAATAGTTCTTATTATTTTAAAATTAAAATCTGAAAAGTGTGACGGGCATCTCGACGGCTCTCTTCACTGTGATGGTTATCAATATAATACAGCCCAACAGGAGCTCAGCTCTATGGATGTTATTTGATCTCACAATTACCAAGGCGTGGTTACCTATCCAAACTGAATGGAGGGACATTAATCAGATAAACAGCTGAGAGACTTGAAATAATTCTGAGTATGATCCAGAGATCTACAGCTGATGTGGAAGAATCTGCCAAAAGAAAGAAGAAGGTGCTTTCTTCAAATATCATTAAAAAAAATTATTTATTTTTTTAATGGTTGAAAACTAACTCTGCAAATTATCCTGAACATATCATTCCCATGTTGAAACATAATCTTCGCACCATTCTGTGTTGATATTGTTTCTTCAACACATACACTGAAAAAAAGAGAATAGGTGATTTAACTTAAAGAAATTGCTTTAATTGCTCACAAGCAATAAGTTAACCAAAGTTAATTTACTAAGTTTACTAAGGTGTCAAGTTAAATAAACGTAAAATAATTACGCTGGAGAAAAGCGATTTATTTAAGTTGGAGCTGCATCCTTTTTTTTTCTTTGTTTTTTGTCCTGTGCATAGAGTAGCTGGTTACATACTATATTGTTGTTGTTGTGCTGGAAAACCTACTGGAATGGAACGGACAAACTTTAAAAATAATTGGGAAATGTTGCAAGTTTTGGAATAAAAAGATGCTTGAGAAAATTTTCTACGTAGAATTAGAAATAGTTTCTAGATGCGCAAAACTTGTAGAGAAATCCCCTAAGATTTTCAGCTGAAACATTCATGGGGGATGATTACATAAGTATCCACACTTTTCAGATGTTTCTTTAAAAAAAAAAACCATTGAAACCACACAAAATGTTCATTCCTGTTCTTAATTGTGCTCTACTTTATTAAAACTTGACAAAAATGCATTGAAGCTTTTAGCTGTGACATGACAAAATACTGAAAGGCTTAATGAGTCTGAATACATTTGCAACCTTCTACAATCATTTTCCTAGCAGAGAAGCATTTACAGATTTTAGTGAATGCATTCATGACGTTACTATAATGAATAAACATCTCACATCCTCCAACCAGTTTGTCACCAATTACTGAGAATGGACTGAGAATCTAAGCATAAATCTCAGGATATTGAACAAGAATTTAGTAATTAAGTATGTTTGTGTTATTCGCAAACTTAAAAGAAATCAGCTCATCAGCAACAACAAACAAACAAACAAAAAAAACTATCTCTTAAGTTGTATGGACATTGGTATCTGATAGTTTTATATCTGCTTTCGGCCAAGATAACAAAAAAAACTGTTTATCCCTGAAATGTGGATATTTCCAAACACTCTGCCAGAGAAGCTTTGCTAAATGATCCAAACTGAGATAAACTGCCAGCAACAGTGACAGTTTTACAGGAAGTGTTGGGAGTGGTGGGAGTGAGTTGGCAGATGTAGAAACCATTAGCTGGAGTGTGATAAATGCTTGTGATGCAGCATTTATATTAGATTTAACGGCATGGCAATAAATCAGAAAACTGTAGCACAATTATTCATATGCACAAACACAAAACTTTGCATCATACCTTGTTTTGAAAATTAAAGAAAATATAATGTTTTATAATGTTTTTGTTTATTACACAACCCACTTGTAAGTTCTGTAACTTCTCACAGCTGCTTCTCTCGGTTACACTAGGAATACATTGGCAGACAAGCTCTGCATGGCAAGAGTTCAGATTTACTTTGAATTTAAAAGTTACTGGCTGTTGCATCAGAGCTTAAAAAGCTGGGCAACTGTAAGACGAAGAGGATTCAGATTCAGCAGTATAGATTATATATAAAAGTGCCAATTTGTAGCTGGGGGTTCAGGGGGGTTTGGCTGCATTGCCACTCCCTGTTTAGTGGAATTAACAGCAGATGTCAATTCTCCAGCAGACTCAAAGACTGAGTCATTTTGAGGCCAATTAGGAAGCCCCCATTAAACCCACTCTGACACCATGAAACTGCTGTGCCATCCATTGACAGGAATCAAGAACATCTGGGCCATGAAGTCTATTTCTGGATCAGACTGATGAGTGACAAGACACAAAAACAAACTAAAACATAAAGCGTTACCTCCTATGAACGTGGACTTAAAAACATCAAAAGCTGTCGTGAAAAAGATCAGCAAAATCAAACATAACCCAAATTAGTTCAGAAATTCTGACCTAAATCTTTCACAGATTCAGAAATATATCATTAGCACAATAAAGATTGGAATGAGGTGTGGTTCTAGCGACTTACTTAGAGCGCAATCAAAGAGCGAGTGGAATAAATAAAATAAGAGCAAGTGGATAAGGAAGTAATTAGGTTCTCTCAAATAAACTAAACCATAAAATGACATCCACATTTTGGCACATTGATTTTTACATATGTGTAAAAATCCTTAAAACATGTTGATGGTGAGCGTGACAGAGTTCACATCAAGAAATTAGTTCCAATACACGATCAAGAACAGTCTTGTTGCAAACTAATTTCTACAGAGTGGAAAAAAAATTTCACCTTAAGAAATAAATGTTTTTAATAATAATGTCTGGTGCTGTAAATATTGAAAAACTGAAAATTCCTCTATAAAGATTTATAAAATATGGAAACTTTTGAGTATTAATCCATAAATTCTTATTTCCCCAGTGTATAACTATTACTTACATATGTAGTGTCTTTTCCCCACGTCATTCAAGTGTGGTAAATAAGTTGATATGTACCTGTGTGGTAATGGCCACAAGAGGTGCTTGTATAAGCTTGTGAATATCAACAGGCAGAGCAATAATAAACTGAACTATGAGAAACAAGGCTGGGACTAAACCCATGTCCATCTTGCAACCACATAGAGGAGAAATGGAATGGAGACACAGAAAAATATTCCAAGCTCAATGATGGAGAATTTCAGGATAGAAAGGCATCTTAGGCACTCCAAATCTCCATGACAACCATTAGGCACTATTATTCTCAAGTGGTTACTTGGGAGTGAATCTATAAAAAGCTTCTACAGTGTTCTAAAATAACAAATCTAAGCTTCCAGAGTTTGCTGAGCTCCTGGTGGATCTGGAGTGAAATAAATGATGAATTTGTATAACGGTACCTAATGCCACTGCTGGGAATGACAGGGTCTCCAAGTCTGCATAATAATGATTTATTTCAATGGTTTTGTTGTTGTTGTTGCTGCTGCTGTTTATACATGTGCCAATAATTGTGGCACATGTATAAACTACTGCATAATGGTACAGCTTATAATTATTAAAGTCACCATGTTGGTGAAGTTGAGTTGGAAGAACAAACAACCTAAAAGTGTATTCCAACATTTTTATGCATTTCTTTAATGTTTTTTTTGGGTTTTTTTTGTTTTTTACAATGCTTTCCTAAATTTCATTTGGCACATAAGCAGCATATAAATTAACTGTTCTTGACATTCAGCTTTGCAGATGTTCTCATTTGCATTGTCAACTTTTAAAAGCATCTCCAATGGAACCAATTGAAATTGTATCCATACAGCCAAATTTCCCAGTAATATTATGATTGTATTGTTATATTTTTTTGATGAATAAATATCAGCTTTTGATAAGAGCATTTAACAGTGTAAGTATAATGTTATTTTTAGATGTTTTACTCCTCCACACCTTCTCCATACCAAGCCACAAAACAGGTTTTCTCCTTCTCCAGGACTTGTGCAGTTCTTTGGGGTTAGGAAAAGGCCAGCTACCCTCTCTGCAGACCCCACACATCCTGGACATAAGCTGTTTCAAGTTTTACTCTCAGCACTACTAGCAAAAACTGGCCAGCACAGAGAAAGTTTCTTCCCCCAGGCTGTCTCTTTGACAAAGATAATCAAAACCAGGCACCCTGAGTATTCAGCTATTCAGGAAAATAATAATAACTACACAACCACAAGCTGCCTTTTTTTAAATAAATGTCTGTGCACACACATATACATACTGTTCCTATTGTTCTTTATGTTTTTTTCCTCTAAGGTTTAAATGTTTACACTCAATGTCTGTGCACTATGAACAAGTCAAAGTCCTTGTTTGTGCCTCCAGTTTTGACTGATTATGATTCTTTTATTTTGTTAGAATATGCCCTTTTGAGGTA
The DNA here is from genome assembly GCA_033032245.1 of Poecilia picta. NCBI lineage: Eukaryota > Metazoa > Chordata > Actinopteri > Cyprinodontiformes > Poeciliidae > Poecilia > Poecilia picta. The sequence goes on from CM065364.1 coordinate 19,182,982, forward strand.
GTATCACAGCTTCAATAAAGAAAAAAACTTATAACAGAAAGGTAGATAACTAGATTTAAAATGTAAAGTTTGTTTGTTTGAATCTGAGGCGCTATTATCAAAACATTACACTCCAATGTATGAGGAAAATGTAAAGATGTAAATAAAAAGAAGTTTTTCCACATGGTTATGTTTAGCTGTTTTTTAATGAATCAGTCAACAGTGAATTAAAGAAGTGTGTTTTAATCTCCTATACTTCAGGATGCTTTAAAATTCCCTAAACACATCAGAATGCAAATTAGATACTTTGAAAAGATCTTTTTTGCATTGCGCGAACCATTTTTGGTCACATACTAATGGAAACAAATGTTCTGGAAATCAACTATATAAATATTGTATAATTCCATGTTTTCATAACAAACTTATGGTTCTGTGACTGTGTTCAGTAACAACACTGTGACAGTGGTTGAAAAATAGGGCAATCTGGCAATGTAGATGATTTGTTCATAATATATTTAAACTACAAGTATTTAGGATTTCTGGGTCAGCTTACACAAACTTTGCTAAATAATTGAGCTTTTCCTGTGTGGGAAGCACCTGGATCTTTGTGGGAGGACATGCAGTCTCCTTTGAGTCATGAGACCACTTCATTACCAGTTGGAGAAGTGTAGCCAAGGGATGTAAGGCCAGTTTATTCTGCATGGTAATTCAGTACTGTGCAGGGAGGAGCTGGGAGCATGGATCATACTGACAACTGTTTAATAAAAAAGTAACAGGGAAAAAAAACTTACAAAAAAATCACAAGGAGCACAGGGAGCCAGAGCAGAACAAAAAAAATCACAGGGACCACACAGAAGTAACAAGATTAGACAAGAAGAATGGAGAATGAGTTGTATATAAACTGGAAAGGTTGATTATTGAACAAGAAACAGGTGACTAATTAGAAATGGGTTGCAGGTGGGTAGAAGGCAGGGCGAGAAGAAAGAGAAAAAGTGGCAGGGGGCGAGGGAGAGAACACAGGAGACTAGGAAAAAAATCTAACACTAAGGAATAACTAGAAACATACTTGTAATTAAATTAGAGTAACAAAGAACTACTAGACACAAGACACAGACATAACAGACTAGAATCACTAAGAAGTGCCTATCTAAGATCCTAAAAGAATAAAACAAAACAGCACTTCTTTGAACAAAGCATCTTTCATATTTCATAAAATTTAACTGAATTATACTTTTCATAATTATTCACAATTCATTGAAAAGCTTAACTACTAAGAAAAACATACTGATATGTGATTCTTTCAGTGCAAGAAAAAGTAAATACAGTAACTGGCCCAGTTTAGAAAAATAAATAAGAAGGAATGGAATGGAATGGCAACATGTTGGTGCGAAATGGCAGATTAAATTGGTGGAGTGATTTGGATTTTCAAATAATGCCATGCTTGTGCTTTGTATTCACAAAAACAAAATAAACTTTGTAATGTTTGTCTTGGTACATTTTCCCAAATGTTGATGAATTTGTTGGAATAATATGTTGTGTGTAATTCCAAAAGAGGATCAGCACACAGTAACCTTTCAAATTAGTGCAGTTATAGTATGATGGCATTCAGATGAGTGAGTTCGGTTTTATTCTAACCATCTGGGACAAATTTCTTACAAATTTGCATAAGCATTAATGAATCAATAAGCTGATGAATAGTTTGAAAATAGTTCTAGCGTTGAGAAGCTCTGTAACATTAGTTCTGATTTGTTTTTTAGTATTGCTTTGTTCATATTGTTTTGACTGAGGCATTTCATCTTTGGATAATTACTCCCTCTGTTTTTGGACGCTGTGCAGCTGGAAAGGATTTTTACTCTTACTTGGTTTTACTTTCGAACAATTTTTATGATGCTTAAGAGGAGTCTTCCTGGATGGAGATTAGTGTCAAAACAGTGTTTCACTTCTTGGGTACCATCTTGGAAATAATCAATTTCAGGACCACTCATATTAATGTGTATTTTTTTATGATGGAGCTAAACAGGCATTATCAGACTGTGCTGTCTTTTAAGAAAACGCACATATTTACAGCTAATGTGCATGTTCTCTCAATTTTCAGAAGCAGCATTCAAAATTGACTTGATTTGCAGAAATAGACGCTGTATGCTGTAATGATTACTGAATTTAGTAAAACGCCACAAACAAGGTCCTTATTATGGATGAAATGTGAGGTGATTGCATATTTTGTATGAAAAAAAAAAAAATATATATATATATATATATGCATATATATATATATATATATATATATATATATATATTATATATATATATATATATATATATATATATATATATATATACTGTATATATATATATATTCTGTTCTTGCCAGCTCAATGGCAAGAACAAGATCCGTGCAATAAACAGCTATGCCTTACCAGTAATCAGATACCCTGCCGGAATAATTAGCTGGCCAATGGAAGAGATAAAGGCCACGGATGTTAAGACTCGGAAGTTACTAACCATGCATGGAGGGTTCCACCCCAAATCCAGCACCCTGAGACTGTACACAAGCCGTAAGGAAGGAGGCAGAGGACTAGTGAGTGTGAGAGCCACTGTCCAGGATGAAACATCCAAGATTCATAAATACATCAAGGACAAAGCCTCAACGGACGATATGCTCAGTGAATGTCTCAGGCAATGGGGAACAGAGGATGAGGGGCTAGAGGTTCCATCATGGGAGAACAAGCCCCTACATGGGATGTACCACCGACAAATAACTGAAGTGGCTGATATCAGGAAATCCTACCAATGGCTGGACAAAGCTGGACTCAAGGACAGCACAGAGGCTCTCATCCTGGCTGCACAGGAACAGGCCCTAAACACCAGAGCAATAGAGGCTCAGATCTACCACACCAGACAAGACCCAAGGTGTAGGTTGTGGAAGGAGGCCCCTGAGACAGTCCAGCACATAACAGCAGGGTGCAAGATGCTGGCAGGGAAAGCGTACATGGAACGACATAACCAGGTGGCGGGCATAGTGTACAGGAACATCTGTGCAGAATATGGACTGGAGGCCCCGAGATCGAAGTGGGAAACACCCCCAAAGGTGGTGGAGAATGACCGAGCTAAGATCCTGTGGGACTTCCAGATCCAGACAGACAAGATGGTAATGGCGAACCAACCGGACATTGTGGTGGTGGATAAAGAACAGAGGAAAGCCGTTGTGGTGGATGTAGCTATACCAAGTGACTACAACATCAAGAAAAAGGAGCATGAGAAACTGGAGAAATACCAGGGCCTCAGGGAGGAACTGGAAAAGAACTGGAAGGTGAAGACCACAGTGGTGCCTGTGGTCATCGGGGCCCTCGGGGCAGAAACCCCCAAACTGGAGCAGCGGCTAAAACAGATCACAGGAACAACATCAGACATCTCAGTCCAGAAATGTGCAGTACTAGGCACAGCCAAGATACTGCGCAGAACCCTCAAGCTCCCAGGCCTCTGGTAGAGGACCCGAGTTCAGAGGATGAAAGAGACCACCCGCAGAGGGTGAGAAGGGAATTTTTATATATATATATATATATATATATATATATATATATATATATATATATATATATATATATATATATATATATATATATATATATATATATATATATATATATATATATATATATATAAAATGATGTGTGAAACACTTCCTGTTTACGTAAGCATGTAAATATCCCAAAGAAGAGAAATAATAAACACCATGGCATTAGTTGTTATCTGTAAAGGGGGGCTTCTAGGTGTTAATGAGCCAGCTAACTCAATGAAACATCATCTGGCCTTTCGCCTGCTTGAGCTACTTTTGCTGTATCTCTCAGTTATTCTCAGTGACAATCTTTTTTGATGTGGTCACACAGAGTTTAATCTGTCCATCTCTTCTTGTCTGCGCTGAACAAGCTGACGGATGGCTTTAGCTGCAATGATGAAACACAATGTGCTGGTCCGAATGTCCACAGCAGCCACTGTTATTGTTGGCTCTTGTATCCATCATCTCTTCCTCTCCCCTCGTCGCTCTTCCTCCTTCTGCCAAAGACCTGAAAGCTACACTCTTTGTGAATGTCACACAATGCACACCGCAGCATTGTCCGTATCCATCCATGTCTTCGCTCTCCCCTCCATCCTCGCCGATCAGGAGAACCTCCCTTTCCTGCCTCCCTTCTTTTGTCCCTCCCTCACTCCCACCACTCCCGCTCCCAGGCTCCCAGGCTGCATTGCATGCGCCTCCCTTCCCCCTCCCTCGGCGCTCCATTGTGAGTGCTCGGTTCAGCAGCCTCAGCCTCGCTTCTTCTGCAGTATGCAGCTCTGCCTCGCTGTTGAGACTGTGCAGCCCGAGCCAAGCGTGGCAAGGCCTCCTATTTGGGCTCAGGGGAGGGGAAGGGAAGCACTTCTATAGCTGCAGGAAAACAAGACAGCGGCAGGACTCCGGAGCTCATCTACAGACAGAGAGACCCTGAATATTTACTGCCGTCTATTGATTTGTTTTGTTAGAGCTTCAAAAATGCCTTCCCCCTTCCTCCTGGTCTCTACTGTGATATACCAAAATCCATTGCAAGGCTGACGAATGTCGCTTAAATCATCTCTGGTTGCCTTGACTGCAAGCACGCCTTGTGAAAAAATCTGATTTACTTTCAGTATTTACTGAATGCATCAGATCTAAGAGCTCCCATCATTTTGTGTCCAGAAATGCATTACCTTACATGAACTACTGTATATGGTGCACTTCTGTGAGTTTAATAAAAAAGAAAACTAAGTTGCTGACCAACAGGGGATAAACCTGCAAACCATTAATTTTCTGTCAAATTCCAAAAGTACTATTTCTTTCTAAAATCCTGCAGCACTCTCTTTTTATTATTTTTATTTTTTTTTTTGCCTGTCCTTGCCTTTAGAAAGAAAAATATAAATCAATCAAAATGGAATTCATATGTCATATTTTGAGGAAAAGAGAAAAACTGTTATGGTCAGAAAAATAATGATGTAAACAGGTTTTTAAAAAGAGATTAAAAAATATTACTTTATTTGACAAAATTCTAAATATATTTAGATTTTGCCTTAAACAGAAACAACAACAAATACTTCCCCAAACAAAACCAGCAGTTATTGAGTCTGTATTTTATTCACAATTTAAGCTCTGACTCCCGAAATCCAACATATATCCTAAAAACAAAGTGTCAACATATCTGTCAACATCTTGCATAAAACGCTGTGTACCAATAAGAAATATGAAAGGCTGAGAGAACATTTGGTAGTATGTTGTTGTTTCCTAGTGCTGTCATTTGTCTGGATTTAATGCCCCTCCTCTAAAATCCATCCAATGGGCCCTGAGCTGCTACAATCTGTGACCTTTGGCGACTCGTAATTCTCTCTGCAGATGTGCCCTTGGAGGATTGGAACACAATCTGACACGGCTTTTAAGTGTTGCATTCAACCACCTGTAAAATCACACAAATACATGACGAAAAATAAAGCTGCATGTTTGGCAGACCAGATCTTTTTATGTAACTGTCCATTTCACTCCACTGGCATGTCCCTCTGTCCTTTTTTTTATGTTTCCATCAACAGAAATGTAGAAAGATAAACTAACTCTCATGCAAAGTTTAATATTTAAGTCTTTGGAAAGTAAGATTGTATAGAAATATATGGATTTATTAATTTTCTTCAGTAAACGCCATAGATCCAATAGTGTATTTACATCATCTTCAAAATAAAAAATACTCCCAGACCAACAATTTCATGCTTTCTGGTTGCTGCTCTATCATCTCAACCACCAGTCGGTTGTGTAAGATGGGGACTCCTACTAAACCTGGTTCTGCTGGGGCTTTTTTCCTGCTATAAAGGATGGTTCCTCTCCACTGTCAGTGAATCAACCAAACTGGCAGGTACGTAAAACACGTTTTTGCTAACTGTGGCGATATATTATCAACGTAGAAATGGTGAAAAAATTGAAAATCAATCTTCCTTGAATGATTTTAAAATATATTTGTTAAATATCGATACTGATAATTATAAAATATTGTAAAATATTGACTACTTGTGATATTTCTAGTAGAAATGTATAACTTCCAGTACATCACAATCTGAATACTTTTATTGCTAATTTAATTTCAATGCCGCTCATCCAAAGACAAGGTATGTGGTCCTGCAGCTGTTGAAGGCTTTAACCCTTTATTTATTTAAGTCTTAATGAATATATTTCAGTTTTTGTGACACTGGATCTATCAATCCCTAATTCAAATACGTATTTTTTTCCACTTTAACAATATTTAAATCAGAATTTTTCTGTATGACTTGAAAAATTGTTTTAAATTAGCTTTATATGTTTTATTTTTATTTACACTGTGGAACCACACTAAAGTACATCTTCATAAAAAATAGACAGGATTGTATTAGAACTGAATTTAACTGGATTTAATTTGATTAGAATTTAGCAGGGCTAATGCCAGCCATTATTACTGATCCCTAATCATCCTTCGTTTCATACAGCTTTAACCTAATGAATATCTTAAGGAGCAATAAAACCCCAACAAGTGACAAATATATGGAAATAAATGTCTTTGATCTTGACTGCTGTAGTTTTTAGTTTTTTTTAGTTGCTCTTAGATGTAATCTTATTTAGTCTGAGGTTTTGGGAGAGCATGTTTTCCTAGTCTTTATCTTTTTTTAACTTTTTGAACTGGGGAAACCTTGCAATGATAATGATAATAAACATTTAAAAGTAATTGGCTCCATTGCATGCATATATGCAGTTGTGATCTTTTCAAACCTGACTTTTCAGGTTCAAAACAAACCTACCTGCCTGCCTTGTCACATTTGTGTCCACACGTCAGTTTCTGCGTATCTTAGGAATGTTACATTCTCACTTGGATAAGATTTAAAGTAAGGAACCAGGGTCTTATTGCTTCCGTAAATAATATTTCTCAGCAATCACAGACTTTTTTTTTATCTGTTTTTAATCTATTCAAACAACAGTAAAAAAAAAAAAAAAAAAAAAAAACATAATAAAAGGAAAAAGAGTGTGATGCAAAGTTTTCAGGAAATTGCCCAAATCTGCTATTTGGATTCAGATGAAACAAAGACCGACAATTATTTTGGTATATTATAAGTTGTACAAATGTTACTGTATATTTCAGCAAATGGCTTAATAAGTTACAGATGAATACTGTTTATTTTGCTACAGTCACCTATTATCATTCTATAACTAAGGATGGGCATTCTGGTGTTCCTAAATCTGAAGAACAAAATGAAAATGAAACAAGTTTTATAGCACAGCATAACATTCCTTTGCTTGTGGCTGTTTCCATTAACGATTCTGCATTGCATAAACAAGCTACCTCTTCAGAAATCAATGCCATTAATTGCCAGTTTGAGCAGACCTGCAGAGGCAACTTTAAAAAAAACGTAACAACAATTTATACTCACAAGAAATAGTTAGTTTCCAATATTTGGAAAGCACTGTTCTTCATACACTTTAAGTAGGCCTAGCACAAAAATGACAGATAGACGTCATTCTGGTCAGCTACTGCAGAAACAAACCATATAAAGCTTTGGGGAATCTAGATCCGTTCCCTGCAGCTCTTTCCCAAGCCTGCCTTCTGAATAATTCAGCAGCCAAGGTCACGGCGCTAAAAACCCGCTCTTATCTGTCTTTAATGCAAACAGTTTGTTTTGACACCTTTAAATCTTTATCAATATGTGAAGCCTCCAGTAATGACCACAATGAGAATCCTTACCCAAACAAATAACCATTTAAGAGCAGGTTTAATGATGCAACTGCAATGATACGTTCTATTTCTATACACACGTGCGATCAGTGTATTAGATCAAATGATTTTTGGGGTGTATTAATGTGCTTTTGCACCTTGTTACACTCCCAGTGATGTGCAATAAAATTCCCCAAACAAAGGTAATTCACACAACACTGTGTAGAACACAACACAAGACTATGGCTAAAAAAACATCCTATCCATTTTACATGTCAAGTTTTCATAACAAGGCCAAAGAAATTCACATAAACCGCGAACAGTAACAGCTGCAGCATCCAAACCGCAGCAGAGAAGGAGAATAACGAAATAAAATGCCCCAAATCAAATCAATCTTTTTTCCATCTAACCCAACTGTTTGACTGAAAGCACTACACTTGTTACTATCTATAGTTTTCTCAGACTTATGAAAGGTCCAGAGCTGGTCCTGGTCCGGCATCAGTAGTGATGCTCTCTGAATATTGCACAAGGTGCGCAGCTGACTTCTGAGGGGGTGGAGAGACAAGCAAACCCTGCATGATGGCCTGCAGCACTTAGACTTGTGTTATGAAGAAGATTAGTCGTCCATTTGGATGCCTAATCAAAAATGCAAATTGTGCCTTTTATGTTCAAATATTGCAATTTTATAAAAGGTTTTGAGTTATATATCTATAGATTATGACTAAATGCAGTATTTTGTATTTTGTCTGCTTCTTAAAAGGAGAAATTTTTACCCCACTAGGTGATGTTTCTTTCTTTTTTTTTGCCTTTGTTTGCAAGTAGAGTCCAGCCAATGAAGGAGCTCTGTGATGGTTTAGGCATTTCCATAGAGACGCTTGTAAAACAACGTCTATGGGCGGATTTCTGCTTATTATTAAATCCCCTCACCAAGACACCACTACAGTGGACTTCATTAACCTTCTTTTGCAATCAATATTCATCACTCCACCTTCCTGGCAACCATAACGTGGTGGTGGAAGTGATGGGGGTAGGGGGGGGGGGGTCCACAATTTGCAGCGGCCTTACCATTCCGTGCCAGCTGATGACGATCCCAGTCCGGAGTCTGTCCCTTTCAAAACATCCCGACGAGAAACAGTGCAGTGACCATCGCTGGAGGCGTAATAAACACGTTCATGCGGATGAGCAAAAGGCGGTTTTTTTGCTTTGTTTTGTTTTTTTTTTTTCCCCCCCCTTTTTTTCTTTTCTTAAAGACGAAGGAGCGATGAAGAAAGAAAACCAACTGGGAAAAAAAAAAAAAAAGCAGGGATGGACGGAAACTGAGGTTTGCTGATGCTGAATCACTCTTCCCTCCCAGCTCACCACCTTGCAACCATTGTGCTGCAAGATGCTGGCCGTACCATTGTGAGCCTACCAGAGCTGCTGGGAGGACGGAGAGGGAGGGATGAGGGAAAAAAAAAAAAAAAAGAGGAACGGGGAAATATGTTGCCATAGCAACCGCCCAAGAGCACGTCTGACGTCAAAGCCTCGGCAAAGGGAGAGAGAGAGACAGAGAGAGAGAGAGAGACAGAGAGAGAGAGAGAGACAGAGACAGAGAGAGAGAGAGGGGAGAGAGAGACAGAGAGAGACAGAGAGAGAGAAGAGAGAGAGAGAGAGAGAGAGAGAGAGAGAGAGAGGAGAGAGAGAGAAGAGAGAGAGAGAGAGAGAGAGAGAGAGAGAGAGACAGAGAGAGAGAGAGAGAGAGAGAGAGAGAGAGAGAGAGAGAGAGAGAGAGAGAGAGAGAGATCACATGGAGGCTGTCCCTCCAGATGGGGGGCGGGGGGGTGAAGTAGCTCCTCTGTTCTCACTCTGCGCAGTCCAGCCGTTCAATTAGGAATTTGGAGTTGGGTGGTGCAGCTGTTAATGGGGGGGGGGGGGGGGGGGGTCCAAATGTTTCATCAAGAAACAGCAAAAGAAGCAAAGTCCTTCATTGGAGGAAAAATGACATTATTTTTGTTTTATTATCTTTTTTTTTGGTTTAATTGCACTGTTTTTAAAAGGCAATATAATGGGATTAAAATAGTATTCCAGTCAAAAGGCAAGAAAAGAAAAAAATACTTTGAGCAGAACTTTAAAAGAATCCAGAACATCGGAAAGTGTCGATAAACATGTCCACATAAATGTGCTTGCTGTGTTATAAACTTGCATGCAACACTTATCTGAAGAAGACAAAAACATTCCTATTAGAAATTCTTTTTTAAAAAATAGATGCTTATTAGAAAAGATCAAATTGTGCTATTACAGTCCCCTTTTACAAATCACAGTGTAAATCAGTTACTGCCTTATGTAAGACTTGAAGGGTCTAGGTGACAAAGTACAATAATTACCCAGGTGAAAACTGAACCCACACATGCAATAATAAGTTTGATGTCAGTTTTTTTATCCCTTCAGAGTGATTTATGTAGATAGGCTGTTATTTCAGGGAAAGCTTGTCCATATGGGCAGGGTCAGATAACTATAAAACGATGTGAAGGGCCATGTAATAATGACTAATAATCACTAGATGGCGATAGACAGATCATAAACAAACTCAACTTTGAAGTAGTACGAGGGAAGGAAACACTCAGCTGTGGATTGCTTCCTGAGTGTGGCAAAAATGAATCACTTTGATGCTGAGAAGCCCACAGTCTCGATTTTCACTGACTTTCAAAGAAATATCGGCTTCCACAACCACGGGATGAAAAGAGATAAAAACATGTTTTCATAGAATAATATGTCTCAACAAGGAACAGAAAGTGGTGATCATATCTTGAACTATTACAAGTGTAAGTTAGTCAAAGGCCACCAACTGAAATATCTTTTTATTCAATTTATATAGACTTAATTTTTTCTTTGTAGGCACCAGATGGATATTTTCATTTATTTATACTAAAGAGGCAAAGATAAAAATATACATTAAACAGACATTGAGTAAATGATTTGTATATAAATAGGTGAACATAATGTGACTACATTGTTTAGGTACTTGCTGAAATAGTAATGATAGTTTCGACAAGGAAATCTGTGATAAAAAAATACTCTAGCTCTATACTCTAAGTGTATGACAACCTTTCTGGTGATATGAACAGTTTAATTATTCATGCTATATGATAAGGTGGCATCTGCAATGACTTTCAAAAATCCATCTTTCTGCGAATAAGGAAAATGTTTATAAGCCTTTTCTCTAAGCTGTCCAGGAGGTGCAACAACAGGTGTAGAGGTGGTGTGTTGTGTTACTTTAAGCAATATAATCCCCAGGAAAATGGAGTTTTCTTTTCTTTTTTATTAATTTTTTTGCTGCAATTTTGTGTTTATAAACTTGTATACAACTTGCAAAAATGTTGCCTGTTGATATGATTCTTTGTCTGAATACTGTGAAGATATGAAGATACTTGTTTGCTTACAAGATTCATAATCCCTCCCACCCCCACAAAACAAACAAACAAACAAACAAACAAAAAGAAAACAAAACAAAACATTTAAATTTCGTACATAAGCTAGAACGCCGCCAAAAAACGTTCTCATCTGTTGCTACTTTTATGTTTTTCTACGTTTTATTATTTTTGTCTCATGTCATGCTACATTTATGGTAATTAAAAGGGAGGGGATTTGTACCCCACAGACAATTTAATAAACCAGATTCTGCTCAACGTTTCCCTCCCGGTTGTGTGTTGCCATGGCAGTGGTTAAAATGACAGTCCCCCAGGAGCGAGCCAATCAGCGGCCAGTCTTAAGTGTCGGGTTACTCCCAGTCAGCCCACGCTAAGCTGGCAGAGGGAGGGCTCGTTCCCCTGCTCCGCAGAAATGGTAACTTTGTTTCGCTGGAGGAGAGCTCGTAACTGTGCCGAAGCGAATAGACTTGGATTCCCAAAGAAATAGAAAAATATTTTAATGTATAATATATATATATATATATTTTTTTTGGCTGAAGTTTATTCCACGTAGAGGACCATTAAAGTGGAATGAGTAGCATGACCTGTTGCCTGTCTTCTTCGCGGTGTAGTTAACTACAATCCAAGATGTTGCTTTGTGGATGGGATGGCGTCTGGTGCAGTTTGTGTGCGGACTCGTAGCTTCGTCGGAGTACGAACATTTATCCCTGAATTAATTGTCTAACTCTTCTTTCCTGGTAAGCTTCGTTTTAAACTCACTTAATTTTCTCTCTTATTTTATTTACATGTGTTTTTGGCTAACTTTAGCCCAGCTGTGAAACCTGAAGGATTGAGTCAGCTGGAGTGAGTCTTTAACTCTTTCTTCAGTGCGTTGACTAGGCAGGTAGCTTACCTACTATCCTTTAGGTTGTTAGAATCACTTTAAAGTTTTTTTTTTTTGTGTGAAATGCAACGTTATATTAAGCTTATGTGTATATTTTTGGCTGCCCCACATCACTAAAGTAAAAGCATTTTCATTGGGAGGGAGGGAATACTACTATAAAAATAACATGCCATGTAACTCTTTCAAACATCTATCACTTGTGTAGCTTGTTACCAAAGCATTTAGAGCCATATGTCATTATTGACTAAAGGTTTTATGGATTGGTATGTGAGAAGGTAGTTTAGACCCCCTCCCCCTTCATTAACATCGAAGTATGAGTGAGAGGTCAAGGAAAGCTAAGCTAAAGAAGACTGAGGCTGGGTGAACATTCTCCTCTAAGCTGTCATGGAGAAGGTGATGTGAGCATCATTCATAGGAAAAAATGAGCAAAACCAGTTAAAGGGTAGGGTTTGCGTGTTGGGCAGAAGGCAGGCTAGAGTGAAGTTTTGCTTAAAAAAAGAAGAAGAAGAAGAAGAAGAAGAAGAAAAAAAAAGAATGCTCTCCATGTCACAGTTCTCATAGCAACCCTGTGATTAACAGAAATGGAACGGATGAGGTCCAGACCAAAATGAGAAATAAGGGCTGTTGGTCCAGAGCTGGGCTGATAACCAAGGAAATAGTCATAGCACTTCAAGACGGGCTTCACTGAAAAACAAAAACACTGAGTGGAGCTCCTTGAGTTTGTGAAGAAGGAAAACAATCACCCCCCACCCCAAACCAGAGCTGCAATGGTCATCGCTGTATTGGCCTGTGTTTTGTGTAATCTGGAAAAGTACATCTGCTAATGCTATAGATGGTATGCAGATGACAAAGAATGTGAACTAACCACTGGGTTTTCCCTTTTATTTAGGTGAGTCACTGCTGATGCTAAATCCCTACTACTGTTTTGTTCACATGAAACACATTTAAGACCCAGCTGGGAAACGTCAATTCTGTTTTTGTAACATATTAGAGTAAGAAAGAACTTAATGTATACAGAGCCAAAATCTTCTTGATTTTAAGCGAGAGGTTCCTCTAATTGGCTACAGCTCTGATCATGAAGTGTGTGTGTGTTTGTTTTTGTTGTTAATTACATATATACATTTTTAAAACTTCCACCACATCCTAGTCTAAACACACCAATTGCTCTTTTAGTTTAATAAAACTTCGACAAATGTTAGTGGCAGATCTTCTGACATATAAATATGACAATTTTATGATCACAGTTGGGTTTTTTTTGTCATCAGAAATATTTTGCACATATTTTTTGCTCCTTTTGATATAGTGGTTTTTGAGAAAGGGTCAAAGTCTGAATTGGCAGTGCAAATTTAAAAGAAAACCATAAATTGTTTTTAACTAAAGAAATTTCCTAACTGATCCAACTCCAAACTAATTAACAAAAAATAATAACAAAAGCATACAATTATTAGAAAACATCTTAGTTGTAAATGTGATATGCACACATTTAGCCTGTGTTGTCATTTTACCCCTATTTTTATTTACTTATAATAATGCTCATATCTTCTTAATTGATACTCACAAGCCTTTTTAACTCTGAATAACAGACCTTGTAAATAATCTGAAATGCCCACAGCTTGATAAACCACATTTTATAACGTTGATCTTTCATCTCGGCAACATCCAGTTGTTTTGCTTTATGATGCCACATCAGACACAAGCAACTATAGATGAAGAGACATGCTTGAGATTTGCCTTTTACTCGGATCTATAAAAAGGTTAATGTAAATTAAAACTAAAACTCTCTTACTGCAATCAACACACACTTCGGTAGATGCGGTGAAAACAGTATTGGAGGAACCAAGACATAATGCATCGCATCTCATTTGTTTGCTTTTGCAAGGGATTATAATCATAGAGAGACTTCATTCCTTTTAGCCAGCTATTTGTTGAAAAATCTGAAGGTTTTGCTACTATCTTCACTCGTGTTTCAGAGGCTATAAAAACAATAACAAAATTGATACACTTGTTGCTTTTATGCAACAATATTTCTTTGCAAATGTAGAGCTGCAATATGACAGATGGATTGTGGTCATTTTGTCCCTCTTTTGAGTACAAAAAGAAACCCTCTGTCACAACAGTCACTATACCAGGCCTATGGTTCGCACCGGTTGCTTTTTGCCCACTGTAATATCTAAAAAAAGTCTCATTTTACATATAACATTTTGTAAAAATATAGAGAGAGAGAGAGAGAGAGAGAGAGAGAATCTTTGTTTGATACTATGATGCAACATGCAAACACAATATACAGTTTTATATCTAATATTTACACTGATTTAATTTCAGTGTCACATAATTTGTAATACCTGATTATGTTTGCATTTCTTTGTGCTGCTCCGTTGTGATGTTAACATTTCTTACCCAAAATTGTGAAGAAGGCGAAGCGCCCCTGTGAACATTATGATGCCCTTCTTCAATTTACCCAAAGTGACTTTCTTTGAATTTTATTCCAAGAAAAGACTACAATGAATATATACACAACATCACTTCACTGTAATTGTCAGTGGGCACTCCAGATGTGGCTCTGTTTCAGAATCACTAGGTTGCATGATGGATATACTAGTCCTGTGTTCCCATTTCAGTAGTTCAGTAATGTTCAACCTGCTTTTGATTTGGTATGAATATGAAATATTACCCCTATAGATCTCCCAGAAATGTTGGCTAAAATTACAACCTTATGAAGGCCATGTGTGCCCACGGTCTTTCTAATTCTAAGAAGAGAGTAGTTGGAAGTAATGGCAATAGTTCATTTTAAATTTGTTTCTGAATTTTACTGGCAAGAATAACCTTAGTAACATTTTTTTAACCTCTCTGTTGGCACAATTCACTGCTTCTGCTTCTTCCCTCCAGATCCGCTGGCCAGCTCGGAGTACAGTTCTGACTTTTGGACGATATTATCAAATTCATTCTCATGGCATGTATGCTGCGTTTCCCAAAATTAAAAGCTGAATCTCATGTAACTTCTGTGGGCTTGTCTCTTTTAAGAGTTTTAATGGAGTTTTTTTTTCTGTTTCTTGAAAGGACAAACTGAATAATTAATTTATTTAGCACTATGAAGTCGAAGGACATTTTTAGGAAACTTTTCAAATCCATCCAGTGGGTTGTAACTCCAATGGGTTCTGCCACACACAGGAAAATGGGTGGAAGTGCCGCGTAAAGATATGTCACGTTTCCAGGCTTATTTCTTTTAAAATCCTTGTGACTGTAGTCAAAACTCTAACCAGCAACAGCAGTAGACCGATCTTTAGTTGGTGTTTTTTCTTGTTTGTTTTTGAAGGCAGGATGTTTTAATATACAGAGAGACCCGGGAACAAAAAAAATCCAGATAGCTGGCAAACCTGAAAGAGCAAGAGGCTCTGCGGTGGTGAGGGCTTTCTGCTTTTAGATTGCCGAACACCCTCCGTAATGAGCAGAACCAATGAGAGTAGTTGGCCTGTACGGCGGTCTCAGCACGGATGAAAAACATTCCACTGTAGGTCTCTGCTGAAATAACAAGGGTCACAAAACAATCAGCCCTCACAGCACCCGCTCTCCCCTTTCTCATGGGTAATGAAGTAGATGGTTGGTGTATCCCACTTGTCCTCAAACTTCACGCCTCCCATTTACTAGAATGGTTAACCTGCATTCCTGCATAAACATTTCAGCTCGTGACAGGTTTAGTCATTAGCTCTCTTCTGAAAACTCCAATTCAAAGAAAGGACATTGTTTCACATATTGCTTTCAGAAAAGCAAAACAAAACAGGAAATTTTTTTTGACTAATTAGTTTACTGGCCCAGTTTACGGCAAGGATTTCTGGATAAATGATATGCACACATTTAGCCTGTAGTGTCAGATGCAGAAAAAGTGTTTGATCGCCTCGCTTTGTGATGGATTTTCAGGAGACGGCAGGGATTGTTTGAGCTAGACTGAAGTATGTGTGCATTGATTTGATGGATTTTCATGAAATTTTTGGAGACATTTATTGTTCTTGGAGATCTCAAAGCGGGTCCGATTTTTCATCTGTTCACCTAGATACAGTGCATGTTCACATAACTAATTAATTGCACTTTAACTTTGCTGACCTCTATCTTTTTTACTCTGAAACTTAAACAGTAAGTTGAATTTGGGGTTTTGCGAACCAATATCCATGTAGCGCTCAGAAGAACAGGGATGTCCTCTTTAGGAACAAGCCTGACATTTACATTGTAATCTGACAGAAAACTTCAACATCGCTGTTCACAGCGTCGATTTACAGTTTGGGCTTTTTATGCTCGTGTGACCCATTAGATGTAACAAAATCTGTATTTGTTCCTTCGGATGTCCAACTTTACCGTGGCTCGAATAGTTTCTGCACAGCCTGTTTGCAAAACTGGTTTGCTTACATTGGTGTCATGCCATTGATGAATTAGGAAGATTAGAAACCATTGTCACCACTGCAGAGCAGTGGCTGGAGTACAGACAGAAACTGTGACACATCAGGAACAACTTTGCATGCGTCTTTTATCTCATTCACATCCCTGCATGAATGACTCGACTGGGACATAGAGCGAAGCACTCACATCCTGTTTTAAATGGGGTCGAGGGGCATTGGTTGGATTACCATACAAATGAATTAAAGGCATGTTGAGTTTCCTAATGTAACAGTGAAATATTGTGTTTTGTCAGCCATTGAGGGACTGGTTTTGTTCTGAGCCTGACCCAGTTTCAGGTTTTACAACATGTAATTGGAAAACAGAAGTTTACATAAGACACAGCAAAAAACAGCTTTAAGATCGCAGTAAAAAGAAAAACAAAGAAAGTCATTTATATGATCTGATCAGGTTTATTATTAAGCATGCAACCGATCTTTGTCTTATCTGCAGCACCTCAGTGGCACAGATAAACTTCAGATTATAAAATGTAAAGGACAATGTATGCATAAATGTGTAAACTTCCACATTAATATACCCATGTTTTCTGAACTTGGTAATATTGATTGGCGCCTTTACCATTAAAGTTCAGACTTTAAGAGTTGAAGGGATGTGTTGATCACTTGCTTAAAGGAAACCTCTTGAAAATTGATTTTAATTTATGGTTGTAAGGCGATAAAACAAGAAAACTTCAAAAAGGATTTTCCAGAGGCCGTAGTTGCTGACATGAACAGAACTGTGACTCGGAGGTGCTGCCTTTGCATTTTTCTGTGCTGCGCTGATCTGCTTCGAGGTTTCCTTCCCAGTGCTCTTTAGGGATTTTCCTTTTCTTTGAACAAGGCAAAAGTCAAAATTATATATTTTTTTTCCGCTTGGTGCTGCTTATTAAGCTAACAGGACAAAATGTCAACTAACTTGGAAGAAAGAAAATGATCATTGGAATTTTAAACGAGAAAACAAAATCTGTGCATGTTGAAGAATGTTTGTGTTCATGTGTTTGTAGGTGATAACTGTGTGTTTTGCTACCTGTGCAGGGAAGATGCATGTGTCTCTGGCAGAAGCCTTGGAAGTTCGAGGAGGGCCACTCCAGGAGGAGGAGGTATGGGCGCTGCTCAGTCAGAGTGCAGAAAGCCTCCAAGAACTTTTTAACAAAGGTATGATGTGCAAAGACAATTATTTTTTTCCCTATTTCTTTCTGTTGCGTGGGCCAACTTTATTTTTCATGCATAATTACTTGTAAAGAAGAATAAGACTGAAAAGCCTTTTTCTGAGAGTTTTTATACTGCTACTGAAGCAAAAGCTAGTAAATCTTTGTCCTCCTTTCTTTAAATGAAATCAGAAACAGAAAATGCAAACTTGCATGTCATGTTTTTTTTATTTTTATTTTTCTGATTGCTTCATTTGCTCATTTTTAATGCCTAGTAGACTGTGAGGTAACCTTGGGCA
Organism: Poecilia picta; assembly: GCA_033032245.1. Taxonomy (NCBI): domain Eukaryota; kingdom Metazoa; phylum Chordata; class Actinopteri; order Cyprinodontiformes; family Poeciliidae; genus Poecilia; species Poecilia picta. The sequence continues at coordinate 19,200,849 of CM065364.1, forward strand.
TTTTAATCTTCTTTGTTACTGCCGTGATGCTATCTTAGTTGTCCTTGGCGGCACAGGCAGATAAGGTTTTCAGCTTCCAGAAACACTTTGTATTTTTGAGAAAACTCAAGCGGTGGGTGACTGAGCCAAGTTTGACTTTAGAGACGCTAAAGAGGATGTGAGCCTGCAGAAATCTTGACCTGGATTGTCACTTTGAAAACACTTTAGGGGGCTCCTGGTTTCACTCATCATTCCAGTACACCTGATTACACAAACTGAAAGTATTGTCTAAACAGTTGACCATTAAAATTTTCCACTAAGCATTAACTTGTATCCAAGTCTCTGTTTCTGGGGAAAACCAGCTTGACTTCACTTTCTGGTTTTGCTTAGTGAAGCTTGGTGATGCATATCCTATCATGCTGCAGAAAAACTTCCTTATCAGTGAATGCTTCCAAATATTCCTCAGCAGCCGAGGTCACATTTATGATGAAGGGATTTTGGAGAAATGATTTGAATAGTGTCTTTGTGAAGGCTTCTTACATAAACCAAGGAGCAAAGCTGGACACTTGAAGGTTTTCTTCATTATTTTGTCTTGCATTTGCTGCATTCTCTGTTGTATTTAAAGCACAATTTTATCCTTTCAGTGTGTAGTTATACTGTGTAACTTGTGGCTGCTGGTGTGTGGAGCTTTAGACTGCTGAGTGAAGCTAAAATTTGAATAGCAGATGTTGGCCCCAGTAATTACAGCTACTGAACTATGTAAAGTCTGTTTGGTACAAGAATGTGTTATTAATGACAAATGTTCTAACTTTAAATTTAGCCTTTCTTCTGTTTTCTTTTCATCTGTTTACACAGTGAAGGTGAGCATAAAGATTTGGAGATTATCTTCAAATATGAAACTACCGTATGTTCCGCACTATAAGGCGCACCGGATTATAAGGTACCTAGAATAGACGCCACAGTAGAGGCTGGAGTTACGTTATGCATCCAGTAGATGGACTAAACGGAATGTCAATAAAACAATCTGACTCCAGTCAGCAAGGAGAGCCTTCCTGGGCCGGGGCGTGGCCGGACGATGGTCACCCTTCTCCATTCGCACACAGCATGTTCGTGGAGAACGTGGTGCTAAATGACCTGAGGACGACCTGATTATCAGGTTGGTAGGTAGATAGGTCAGTCAAACTTTATTAACAAAGCAGCATTCTGACAACTATCCCAGCATGCACCGCGCGCTTCTTCTTCTACGGGCGAAAATTAAGTCGGCGGCTGCTTATCGCAGTTGCTAGACCTGATGTGGCTCAATATTGGTCCATATATTAGGCGCACCGGAATATAAGGCGCACTGTCGGCTTTTGAGGAAATTGAAGGTTTTAGGTGTGGCTTACAGTGCGGAAAATACGGTAGTACATTTTTCATGTGCAAACTGCAGTGGTTACTGTGTTTTTGCTTAAGAAGGATTTGTTTTAGTAATTGATATGAGTTTGTCTGATTAGTGAAAGGATTTTCCCAGTATGCTTCCATGTTTTGTTTGAGTATGTGGTCACATTTGTCTGCTTGAGTGTTCTTACAGTAGCTTGTAAAGCCACTTATGTCTTTTGCAATTTTATGTTTTCTCGCATGCAAACCACAAATTTCATGTATTTTATGTGACAGAAGGAGGACGATGCATAGTTTCGAAAATATATTTGTACACACACCTTTTTGCTGCAATCAAAGCTGAAAGACTTTCAGGTTTTGTTTTTGTCAGCTCTGTGCTTCTTTGCAAAAAAAAAAATTAGGTTCAGTCAGATTATATGGAGATGGAATGTAATGGTATAGTGTTTAAAAGTACCCAGATGATGAGCAACTTCTTTAACCTTTTCTGCTATTTTTACAGATTTCCATGTGAATTTATGCCTGGATCAACTCGTTACATGAATAGTATTTTATCTAACCATTTTGTTGCAGCTGTGACCATGTTTTTAAAGCTTCTGTCCTGATGGAAGACAAATGTTTGCTTTATGATTTTTGTCGCTTAAGTTCTAGCGAGTTTTCCTCTAGAATTTCCAGGTATATAGTGATTTCCCAGCTGATAAAAGGAATATCATAATGCTTCTACCTCTGTGTACACAGTGTGGACAGTCTGTGTGCCTTCCGTCACATGGACTATTTTGCATGCAGACTGAGAAGTTTAATTTTAGTCCATCCACTTTACAGTTGAGCAAACGGTTCATAAAATCCCAATAAAACACATAGAAATGTTTTATTGTGTGGTTGCGCTGTGTAGAAACTCTAGGGGTGTGAATACTTTTGTAGGGCACTGAAAGTCTGTCCAGATCTTGAATTACTCTCCAGATGCGCTGCTTGTCAGCGTAGCAGTAAAAATGACCTAGAATGTGTGAACACTCAATTTTATAGAGCGGCGATTCAGAATCACTTCCTGTCAGTAATACTTTAGTTGCTCGTCAAACAGCAACAGCATATTTTTATCACAATTATTATGGTAATTTATCAAAAATCATGATTACTTTCTCAGAAAATCTTTGTATTTGATACTTACCCATGTCAAATATACAGTAAGATCTTTGAATGATCAGATGGGTTTTAAACAGGAAACCTATATTTACTTAGTAAATTCCAGCTTTTGAAAGCAATCCCCCCCCAGTTCTTCAGATCGAGCTCCCCTTTTCCTCTGCTCTTCTCAGACTAAAGTATGAGTTGAAGAAAAGAATTTTGCAGCACTGCTCAAGCATTCCTCTGTATATTTTTAAAACAGTCTCTAACCAAAGCACTGCCTGTGGCTTCGTAGGAAAAGAGAATTGTGCTGTGTAGTCATTCCTTTTTGCTTCCATGCTTCAAGATTTTATTTATTTATTTATTTTTTTAAATGCAGGCCAGGAAAGCAACATGTGTTTGTGTTTACTTCAGTCAGCTCGGATATCCATAAATGCCAAAGCCCTTTGCAAGAAACAGCCACTGTGGTTGGATATGTCTTAAGTGTGAGGCATTTGGGCTTTAAATATCTGGACAGAATATGATACCAACATTGAGTTCTAGAACATGTGTTTTTTAATGCTGTGGGTCTCTGAGCTTGTTTGGCACCATCTAAAAGTTTATCTGAAGAAAGCCAAGTTCCCTTTCTGTCTTATATCCATGTTCATGTTTTGAATTGTCTGTTTCCATCTCCAGATCCAGCAGCCATGGGCTTCATCATCTCACCCTGGTCCCTCCTGCTCATGCCCTCTGGCAACATTTCATTTACAGACGAGTATGTCACCCAGGAGGACTTAAGAGCTTTCACAGCCCCAGAGGTCATGGAAGGCAACCCCTTGAATTCAGTTTCTGACATTGAAAAGGTATTTCATGCTTAGATCATTCACACTGGGACAGAAACATTTAATATTCTTTGTTTTATCTTTGTCTTGATTCATTTCTAGCCAAGGTCTTTGGTGCTCTCCCTTAAATCAACCAGAGCAGAGATGTACCAATCAAAGCTTTCTGGGCCATGTTATTCTCTTTTACCTTGAGAACAAAGATTCTTGAGCGATTCCTGACATTTCCAAATCCTGCATAATTCATGAAGGTTGAAAGCTTAACAAGATAAAACAGAGCAACACTGCTGTGAAGTTTTCATCGTTCTGTTATCTGCTCAACATTTTCCTCCTTTAACCCTTGTGTTTAGAAATGGGGTCCAACCGACCCTACACCTGTAAAACTTGTATCATTTGCCACAATTCTCCACGTTTGCCTCAGTCCTAGCACGCACAAGAGTTAAGTACCAACATCATTCAATGGCCACCATACCTCTGTAGAAAATATACACAGTCCAGTCACATTAATGTGACCACCACGTACTTTCCACTTCAGAGTTAAATAACCAATCACAGAAGGCAGGTGGCAGCACAGTGCAGTTGAGCGTATATAAAGGGTGTGTGTGGGCTTCGGAAAACATTTCAATCGTTGGCGTAATGCAGAAACGAAGCGATTTATCCGACGTCCAAAAGGGCATGATCATTGGCTTTCGGGCCAAGGGTGGAAGCATTTCCGAAACGGCTGAGTTTGTGAACTGTTCGCGTGCCGCCGTGGTAAAAGTGTACCGTGCATGGCAAAATGGGACTGTCCAAAATCAACGACGTGGCAAATGTGGTGCACCACGGGCCATAGATGACAGAGGCGAACGACGGTTGCGGAGATGCGTTCGGGCAGATAGACGGGCTACCGTTGAGCAACTGACCACTAAAATGAACCAAGGGGCTACCACAAGTGTCTCCCAAACCACTATTCAGCGAACATTGCTGCGTCTGGGCCTCCGAAGCAGACGCCTGGTTCGTGCACCTATGCTGACTGGTGTTCATCGACGACGAAGGCTAGAATTTGCACGCCAGTACAGCAGCTGGACGTCCACTGAGTGGCGACAGGTAGCGTTTTCAGATGAATCGCGTTTTATGCTCCATCGGACAGATGGACGTTGGCGTATAAGGCGTGAAACCTCTGAAAGGAACCACCCTGCAACCATTGCAGGAACGGTCCAAGCTGGAGGCGGGAGCATTATGGTCTGGGGAATGTTTTCCTGGCATTCTCTGGGTTCACTGATTATTGTGGAAGGCACGATGGATCAATACAAGTACGCATCTGTCCTTGCGGACCATGTCCACCCCTACATGCGCATTGTTTTTCCTCAGGATGATGGCATCTTCCAGCAGGACAATGCGAGGTGCCATACAGCTGCCAGTGTACGTGCGTGGTTCGAAGAGCACCAGGATGAGTTTACCGTCCTCCCCTGGCCAGCAAACTCACCTGACTTAAACCCAATCGAGCATCTGTGGGACCATCTCGATCGAGTTGTTCGCGCCATGGATCCTCAACCGCGTAATCTAGCGCAGCTGGCCACGGCATTAGAGTCGGCATGGCTCAAGATCCCAGAGAAGACCTTCAGGGACCTAAGTGACTCTCTTCCTGCACGTCTCGTAGCAGTTCGCTCTGCGAAAGGTGGTTATTCTGGCTTTTGACAGATGGTCACATTAATGTGACTGGACTGTGTAGTTTCTTTTTAAACAGCCTCTAACGTCTTTGTTCTTCCTTTTACTTTATTCATTAAAAACATTACAGATATTGAATATAGTAAATGCTCAGTAACAACTTCCACTTCAAGGTGTGTTGTCATTAATGCTTTTGCTGATTTGAAAAAGGATGGGAAGTTTGTGCGTCTGACTGGCAGGATCTGTTGAGCAATCAGCTGATTCCGGTCTCCTGGTGATTCCTCGTGCATCAAATCAGAGGAATGAATCCTATGAAGTTGTAGGATTTAAAACATGATTCTACCAGCTCTTAAAGTCAGGGAAATTTCAATTTTAGGTACCATATTTTCCGCACTATAAGGTCCACCGGATTAAAAGGCGCACCTTCAATGAATGGATTACTTTAAAACTTTTTTCATATATAAGGTGCACCGCATTATAAGGCGCATAGAATAGACGCTACAGTTACGATTACCACCCATCCCTTTGTTCTGTACTCTACAAATGTGGATGTGTAATAACATAGAGGTGGTCCCCTAGTTCTTTATATAGTAGACTGCCCCAGTCATTGTTTCACTCATGGTATTGGTGTTGCGATATTGTGCCCAACTGCTTTTTGGGTAACGCAGACAAACCGACACGCTGCCGCCGCAGTCTCTGTCTCTCTTCTCCTGAACCCCCAGGCTTTAAATGTATAGGGGCTGGTCCCTTGGTAACCTTAGTCAAAGCACCCCAATGAATGTCTAAAGCCACTTTGTTGACATAAAGAATGTCAACAAAACAGTCCAACTCCGGTTGGCGATCAGAGCCTTCTGCAACTGGGCCGGGGCGTGGCCAGATGATGGTCAAACCAGTGTTCTGACAAATCCCAGCATGCACCGCGCACTTCTTCTTCTACAAGCGAAAATGAAGTCGGCAGCTGCTTACTGTAGTTGCTTGACCTGCTCAATATCGGTCCATATATAAGGCGCATCGGATTATAAGGCGCACTGTTGGCTTTTGAAGAAATTGAAGGTTTTTAGGTACGGCTTATAGTGCGGAAAATACGGTATTGTATTTGTTTGTTTCTTCAAATATCTTTATATACGTCTTCTGTCTTAATTTTATATGCTTGTTAATTTGTTGCATATTGTGTTGATCCTTTTTTCACTCTAAGCCAACTACTTCTGAACATTTCTCAATATATATTTGGGCATTTATAATAAAAACATTTGTTACACTTTTCTTATAAAAGGTCATATGTAAGAAGGTTTGTTATAGAAAATGGTGATTTCAGCTATTGGCAGAAACCTGTTGTTACTGTTCAATGGAAGAAGGGTTTTAAGTTTGGTAATCCAGATATAAAAGTACTTGACTTAAATGTCATATATAAAGCTACCAATTGAATTTGCTCAAGTTGGTGTGTTTAGACTTTTAGTGGGAACATTTTTAAAGAAATGTGTGGTAACTCTTTAAACTAGAGAGCTGGAACATCTCATTCTTTCTTTGACCTCTGAGCCGGCAATGATGTGGATTTAAAATGTAAATTAATTCTTGCATTTGTCAACAGAAAGTAAAACTGTAAATGACTGTCAGTTGTGTGTGTGCGTGTTTGTGTGTAAATGATAGATGGAGTAGTTTGGTTGAACTTGTCCTGACATAAAGTGCCAAACTGACACGTTGGCAGAAGCCGAAGTTCTGAGGAAGCACGCCTCATGTCTGTAGTTAAAAGACTCACTGCAGCCCTCTCGTTTCAAATCTGCCACTCTGGTAGAATAACTGAAAGCTTGCATGACTGAAAACCCATCTTTGGCTCAGCCCCACAAACCTCAAACAGCTTTGTGCTGAGTCAGTTTTCCAAGGCTGGATCTGCCTCTCCAGCTGAGTTATTTCAGTGCAGAAGTTATAATCCGTTTCCTTCATTTTAAGACTGAGTGTAAATACATGTCAGTTGCAAGAGCCGAAGCTTTCTTTTACTGTTTTCAACCTGGTGTTCTGTGCTCGCTTTAATTTCTCACTGTCTCGTCTTGCAGATTTTCTGAAAGTGTTAGTGTGTCTTTAAATTTGCACTATGTCTATTCCTGAAGGACCTCAAAGGGTACGGTGCATTCTTTGGCAATCCCTGAATTATTCTTTCCTCTACCAAGCCCAACATTCGGGGGAAGTAATTTCTCTCCAAAGCAATGAGTAGAGGGTAATAACAGGAAAATGGAAAAAGATTTTGGGATTTAACGTGAAAGACCTCATCTATGTTCTGTGTGTGGAAAATTAATTCAACTTTAATCCTCTTGTTTGTTTTGCCTACTTCTCCTAAATTTAACCGTGTTTTTGTCTACAGCCATCAACCTTCTTAAGTTTTTTTTTCCATTTCCACCAGATTGTTTTGTCTTTGTTTTTTTGATTTTGTTTTTTTCCTTGCACAGATAGATTTATTAATTGTTGTTTTTCCTTCCACAGATGCATATGTATTCGCTGGGAATGACATTATTTTGGGGAGCAGACTATCAGATCCCTCAAAGTCAGGTAAATGTCATAAGTCAAATAAACACAAAAAAGACTTCTTTTTTGTGTTTATTTAAAAACCTCTTTTATTATTTTTCAAAGACTTTAGAATCTAATATCTGCCATTTGTCAGCAAAACTATTGTAGTACTATTTCCTTTGGTTAACCTTTTTGCAACTCCAGCCTAAACTTGTCGCTTGCCTGATTACACTGTCACAAATACAGCGAGTAAAAACTTGGAAACAGTCCAGATGCTTCATAACAACGTGTACCAATATTTATTTTTGTTCCCCCATGATGCTATCTTAAAGTCTAATCTTGACGAGAAAAAGTGCTACCTGGAAATGCTGTCTGGAATGTACTTGCAAAATGAAGGTGGTCAGGTTTTTTCCCGCATCTTCATGACATGTCAGTCAGGTGTGAAACACGTCGACATTTATGAGGAAATGCTTCCCACAGTCACCATGACTAGCACTGAGGAATGCCCTCTCTCTATTACCTGGAAGCTAAAACTAAAAATATCAGGAAAAGGAATTTGAACATTACTCCGATTTGTCGCTTATTCTGGGAAAAGGCATCTTATGAAATGCCTACTTTAATTGAAATAGTTGCATCTTATTTCATATTTAATGAATTATAACAAAGATGATGTGAATTTCATAGGTTTCAGTAGCAACTGTTTGCTTAAAAGCTTTTCATTCTGAAGATAAATTAACTGATTTTACAAAAGAATGAGTTTACCTCTCATAAAGACCCTATGTTTGCAGTTCTTTATGATCAGTTTGGGAGAATTTTTTTTTTACTTTTTTGTCACCAGAGTTATGCTTATAATTTTAAGGGGTTTTTTTAATCTAAAATGCATTTTAGATTACTCTTTTTATCTAAAGTACTTTTAGTTATGCGTACAAGTTGATTTAGAAAATGAATGGTGATTTACACTATAAGATCAGATAAAAGTCCTGCCTTTGAGAATGGTTTCATTCTTTGGTTTTCCTGTGCAGCCCATGAAGCTGGGGGAACACCTCAACGGCCTACTGCTCAACATGTCTGATGACATTACGTTGAGTCGGATGTCACTACGCACGGTGCTGGACATCTGCAGCAAGCACATCAGGAACTCCACCTGTGACCCTCCTTTCTCCTACATTAGAAAACTGGTCCGTTTGGTGCTTGGCAGTCTCTCTCAGGTACACTTCAGTCTCTGAGTCATAAAAAGATTCATTTTTCTCCACCAGTTCTACCATCTTATCATTATATTGTTTCTTTAACTCTTCTTTTCTTAGCTGGATGGTCTGGTGACAGATAGGGAATCTCTTCCAGAGCGGAGTAAGGAGATTCGAGAGAGGTTGAGAGGCAAAGGCTTGCCATCCGGTAAAATGAGCTACATTTATACACTATGAACACAAAGCAGCTAAAGTCTTCTGTGCCGTTTGAGTTGCCTAAGTCACACTGCAGTGGCATATGGAGTTATAATCAAGGTCTTTTTACTTGATCCTTCTGTTGTATTTGGCATTGTTGGCCATAAAAACTTACCATTTATGAAGTCAGATAGGTATGACGCATGATATGTTTTAAGTTTAAGCTGTACTTTACGTTTTTGGATGGTTGCAAGATGGTTGTAATGTAACTTTCCTGAAGATAGGCGTTAAGGGAGTGAAACTAATAACTTCATGATCTGTTTTCTTTTCATTGAGTTACGAACGAGAGTATTTTTCCGTTCAAGATCTCAGGTTAGCTCAACAGATCCGTAGCAGCAAAGCAAATAAATGCATCTTCCACAACTTATATTCTGAGGAATGACTTTTAGAATAGAAAAGACCTACAAGGAACAACACACCAAAACCTCTAATTTAAACTAAGTTCAGGAAAATATGACTGAACCTCCTCGGTGGTTTTTGAGGATTCCGGCATTTCTCCAGGCCATGGAAAGGACAGCCAGAGCATACTCCAGATTATGTAAGCACTGCATGATATTGATTAGATTCCTATTTTTGAGTCACCAGTGAAACTGCTGGTCTGCTGTTTGTATCAGCGCTTTGTCTGGTTGAACAAAATGCAGCCTCAGGGAAAGTACATGCAAAAGAGGATCACTCCATTCCTTAGCATCTTTCTTCTAATGGAGCAGTTCACTCCCTCCTGCATCCTAGTTGTTTCAAGTTGTAGCTGCTGCTCAGGTTTCTGATTTTATTTTATTTTTTTGCCCAGAGAGACACTGTATGTCTGCTTTACAAAAGTTATGATACTCCTTGAACTTCTCCAAAGGTTCTTAACTTAGAAACGCACACCTTTTTTAATATAAAAAAGAGTATCACAAACATTTGTATTCTGTCATGTTTGCTCTGATACCCCAAAACAAATTCCAGAGCAACAAACTGTCCCAATATATATTATATACAACTGTCTCTCTGAAGAGCACAGGCAGGACAGGAGTAAAGTTGTCTGGAAGTTTTATAGCAGAGTTAGGTTATGAAACATTATTCCTAAAGTTAAACATCTCACAGACTATTTTCAGTCTTTCTTCTGAAAATAGGAGTAAGGCACATCAGCAATTAGGACTGATGAGAAAAGCACTAATCAGAAAACCAGCAAAGTAGACAACGGAAAGCTGCAGAGACGCACTGCTCAGTTTGTTAACAGGGCAATTATTAGTTGTGTACTCCACAGTTCTGACTTAAAATGAAGGAGTGATGAGAAGAAAGAATTTGTTGAATAGAGACCTAAAAAGTAGTTTTTAGTCAGGTTGTTTTTAGGCAGAGCAAAAATATGGAAGAAGACTGTAAATCACACTGAACAACACCATCCTCGCAGTGAAACATTGTGACGGTAACAGCATCAGAGTTGGTAGGAAGACAAAAATGAATACCCAGCGAGAGTGGGGGTGGGGGGGAATATGCTGGAGATTTGAGGTTAGGCTGGAGGTTCACCCTCTAGCAGGACAGCGACCCTAAACAAACAGCCAGGCCTACAATGGAATGGATTAGATCATTGCATATTCTTGTTAGAGTGGCACAATTGTAGCAGGGCTTGAAATATGTCAGTATGAAGACATATGAATACTTTGGCAAGGCACTGTCTTAAAAGCCATATGGCAGTGACATCTGAGTTGTGCAGCTGAACAGCCATTGATAGAAAAAGACGTCCGAATGAAGTCAGCTTAAAACAGCAACCTGCCTTGAGCGTCCCTACCTTTTTGACCGGAGCATAGAAAGGCTCCCATCCACAAATGTACGGATGAAAAATATATGGAAGCTAATAATTACTTTTTCCTGAGTTCACTTCTTTTGAACATCTCCATGTAGACATAGTCAAATTACCTTTACTTACTTCTAGCTTAGGTTATAAGACCAACATCTGGAGCAAGTTTACAAGGTTGTTCTGATTGCTACATTTATTGCCTTGTTTTTGCATTGACGTCATCTAGAATATCAGATTTAAAAAATGGGAACATTTAACTGGTTTTATATTTTAAATTAATGTAATTAATAGCAGAGCTAAGTACTCGTTGTGAATATATGTTTTTTTTTTTTTATTTATATCCGTCTGTTGGTTGTCACCGATACTTAAAGAATGAGTAAGTCAGCGTTTTAAAAATGTGACTAATTTGTGTTCTTCAAAAATTAACGACATTTTCTTTCTCAGGGAGGAGTGCCGCGCCCAGAGTTTTGGAGCGCTACAAAGCCAGAACTCAGGAGCAAGCGGCTCTCAACCGGGGCCTCAGTCGATCTATGGGCTCGCTGCCGATGCAGGACTTGCTGAAGGGGGACGAGGGTGCAGCTCCCCACAGCTCCCTGTCCGACTATCACACAAACTCGGACTCTTCCACAGATCTGTACCCCAGAGCCCCCTCACTGCATCACCAGCTTTCTTACCCCTATCTGCACCCGCTGCACCCCCAGATGAAGGGCCGGCCTGTGGAGCTGGACCGCAGGTCTTTACCCTACCAAGTCACAGACAGAGGGCCGAGTCAGCCCAGAAAGACCTGGGCTTCCTCTGTGGACTTGGCTTACATTGACCCAGAAGCTCTTCGTTTTGGAGCTTTGGAAGATGCCCGGAGAGGAAGCACCGTCTTAAGCACGCATTCTGTGGGGAGGCGGAAATCGCCTTTGTCTGTGGCCAAGGAGGTGGATTATCGGTACTCTGAGTTTGGTGAGCTGAAGGGCAGAATGCCTCATCACTTCTCTGCCCTGTCTGTCGGCTCTGGACTCCCTGCCGCATATGACAGGATCAAGGAAAGACAGAGGAAACTCCAGGCACTACAGCAGGCGGTAAACGGTGAGTAATGATGTCATGAATGAAATATATACTGTATGTACTGTGCTCTGCACAACTGTGAATCTTATGCCGTCACACTGTTTGATTCAGTCCAGATCCTTGAGTTCAGCTCTAGAGAGGGAGATTTTCATAACTCCTTCATGTTAAGAGGGTTTACAAAAATGCAGAAGTGAGTCATTTTAAGTGTTTTAGTAGTTATTCATAGTATTTATATTTTTAAATTATTTGCAAATTACTAGTAAAGTATTTACCCGAGTTATTCCATGACCAAGTACTGATAAGACTGTTGTCAAAAATGTGTGCTACTGCTCCTTTTCTGCAGAATATAATATTTATTTAAACCAGGCTTTCATCATCATGTGATTAAAAACAATCACTCTTTTTGCCAAAGGGTCATTAATAAAGTTACAATATACTGTTAGAATCTCAGCCAACTTGTGAGACTTTGTGTCTGAGTCTCTCACCTTTTTAAATAGAGCATCATCTTAAAACCAAGATGCTCTTAACTTTTACCTTATCTTTGTACAGCTGGATAATACAGGTAGTAATAAAACTGTCTGTGTCCTAACTTTGAACTTTGTCTGTTCTACAGCAGTGTTATTCAAAAGAAACAATTATTTTACTTATTTATGTTTCATTAACTTATTTTTGTTCAGAATTCAATGTGTACTGTGCACTGTGACTGTCATTAGTCAGGAGCTCCGCACATGACACATTTTTCAACTGTATTTTTAAATATGTGTTTTTTATCATTCCTAGTCTCCTATGAATATAGTACATCTGGAAAGTATTCAGTTCTTCACTTTTTCCACATGTTTTCAGTTCATCCTTCTTACAGGTCGCGTTAAACAAATCTGTCCTCAAAATTCTTCAAACAAATGCCCATTACTCCAATTTAACATGTTTTTGAGTGTTTTGCAAGTTTGTTAAAAATGTAAAAGTCAGAAAACACATATGAGTAATTATCCTCAACCTTTATTTTGTTGATAAAGATGAAATTTGAACTGTTTTCACTTATCATCCTTGAGATGTTTCTGCATCTTGGATAAAGGCCACCTGCAGTAAATTCAGCTGATTGAATGTGATTTGGAAAAACTCACACCTGTCTATATAAGGCCTCACAGTTAAAAATGGTCAAACACCAAGCATGAAATAAAAATAAATAAATGTTTATAGACCTCTGGGACATGAATGCCTTGAAGCACACATCTGAGTAAGGATACAGAAATGTTTGTGCTGCTTTGAAGGTTCCAATTAGCTCAATTACGTTCATTATTGGTAATTAGACGTTTGGAGCAGAAGGACTCGTCCAAGAGTTGGTCAAAATCGAGCAATCTGGGACAGAACCACCTTAATCAGTGAGGTGACCAACAACCCAAGGGTCACTCTGACAGAGCTCCAGTGTTCCTCTGGACAGAGAGGAGAACCTTCCAGAAGGACAATCCACCAATCGGGCCACTCTGTATGGTAGAGTGGCCCGATGAAAGCCACTTTTTAATAAACGGCAAATGGCAGCACGTCTGGAGTTTTACCAAATGGTATATAAAGGACTTTAAAACCATGAGAGACAAAATTTTCTGGTCTGATGTGACAAAAATGTAACTCTTTAGTGTGAATGCCTGGGTCATGTTTGGTGGAAACTAGGCACAGCTCATCACCAGGGCCATACCATCCCTACAGTGAAGCAAGGTGGGGACAGCATCACTTCATGGAGATGTTTTGCAGCAGGAACTGACAGACTACTCAGGATAGAGCGAAATATGTAGAGACATCCTGGATCAAAACCTATTCCAGAGTATCTTGACCTCGGATGGATCATTTTTCAGCAGGAAAACGATCCAAAGCATATGGTAAAGAGCTCAAAAGAGTGGCTTCATAACCACCCTGTGAACTGTCCTGGAGTGATAAAGCCAGAGTCCAGAGTTGAAACTCATTAAACATCTCTGGAGAGATATGAAAATGGCTGCACAGATATAGCCACCCAACCTGATGGCGCTAGACAAGAACTGTCAAGAAGATTGAGCCAAACTTCCTAAACACAGGTGAGCTAAGCTGGTTGCATTATATTAAAAAAGACTGGAGGATGGAATTGTTACCAAAGGTGGTTCAACTAAGTATTAAGCAAAGGCTGTGAATACTTAAGTAAATGTGATTTCTTGGTTTTCTATTTTTAATAACTCTTTACCCACATTATTTGAATTGGGTATTTTTATGTAGAATCTGAGGAAAGAGTTTTAATTTAATACATATTGGAATAAGGCTGTAGCATCAGAAAATGTGGAAAAAGTGAAGCAGTGCGAGTACTTTCCAATTGCACAGAAATCAGTCCCTTTGAGATCTTTCCTGCCTGGAACATTACTCTATCCCAAGTGAAGGCAGGACGTCCTTCATTTCCTGTTGTATATTTTATCTATTGATTACCCTCTCTGACTACTTCTTCTTCCTCTAAATAAAAATCAGTTTTCTTATCTAAAGAAATGAGACAAAACAACACAAATCAGTTTTCTCAAAAATATATTTAAATATTAATTGCATAGCCTTTTTTTTTTTTTGAAGATTTCTTTTTTTTTTTTCTTTTTGTAGCATCTTGTTTCCATTATACAGTGTCTTTGTATTTTTGGGTGTCTTTTATTTCACAAAATTGATGGTCGTACACCATCAGTCTCAGACGATAGTCATGGAAGCCTTTAAATTTTGTGAGGTTCTTAACGTTTGACGGGTGTCCTGCCAAGTCTAAATCAACAAACTATTGTTAGCATTTTCTGAAGGTTGTCACTGGTTACACACCACTAAAAAACAGAAAAGGCACAAATGACGTACATCAAGTCTTTCACCACCTGCCTTTTGAATACGGGCACTGCATCACAACCCTCATAACAAATGCTTTGTCATTATATTGCACAATATGGTTTTTTGTGTGAAACACGGTAGCTAGGTCGTGTTATTATTTTGTATTAAGTGTTTAGCAGAACACTGTCTCAACTTGATCTGTGGTCCTCAGCATTTCAACCCATAAGCCGTGTGATGTTTTGTTTCAGCCCTGAGACTTAATCTTTTACGTCAGTGTTATTCAGCGTAGGAAAAATGGCAAATTAGACGGTGTAATTAATTGGCAATTTAAAGCTGGTTATATTTGACAGATGGACAGAAATGTGGACCACAGTGGGATGACGTGAGCCGCCAGGCACTTGGCTACCAGCTGTGTATAGGAGTTGAATTGCTATATGGGTTCCGAGCTGGTTATTGGCTTGAAGGGAGTATCATTTACGTTGGCCGCTCAGCGGTGTTTAGACAGAATGAGTCAGTGGCACGAAGGTCACCCAAATTACTGTTCTAATTAAAGAACAGCATAATTCTATCCTTTACCTTATTGTCACATGTGTTATGTGCAGCTATTCCTTTGATACACCTCTGTTGCTTACTAACAGAGGTATAGTGGAAAAAAATGTACCGTTGCATGCTTGGGCAAATCACAATTGCTGCAATTGTGTAATTAACTAGTACAAAGCCCCCCAGAGTTTCTGTTTCTCTCAAAAGCTTTTTGTATTCTTGGTAAAAGCTCCATAGGGAGGCTGCTTTTAGTCACTGACTCTCATATACCTGTGTGGGCTTGAAGGTCATCTGGTGACTATGAAGAAAGGATTAGGGTTCAAACAGGCATAAACTGATCTGCTCTCTTTCCTTGCCTTATTTTTTCCAGACCCCCACCACTCCTTTTAATGTCTACTCGCAGCCTCTTGACTTTGCCGGCAGCTACCTTTATACTAGCAATACAGCATTATTTTCTATACATGTGCCTTGGGGCCTTTCTTTTCTTGTCTTCTTGATCGCAATTGGCTCCCGCATTGATATGACAAAATGTTGTTAAGACACAATTCATTTTTATATACATGATAAAGGAAGTAATCGAACTATGGCTACTATGTTTGTCCTGTTTTTTAATATACAGTTTTCAATAAAGCCAAATGTTTTTGCGTTTTACAGTGCTTCTTAAACATCTATCACTCTATTACATGTCGAGCCCCAGCTAGTCAACCTTTTACTTGATGTAGGTTCAAGCACTGGTGTTTCTTGGTAAATATTTGAAGATGTTACTAGAAAACTGCAAGACATCAGAACAGAGAAGATTTTTACACTTATTTCAATAGGATTGTATTGGATTACTAATACAATAACATGCTCAGTATTTTATGAATGCTATCTACAACTTATTTAAATTCTTCCGTCGCTGCAATGTCACAGCACAGGTTTTATGCAAATGCTGCTCGAATGTTACAGGAATTGGCTAAAATTAGCCTCACTTCGTGTCATCCTAAGCTGTGCAAACACTCAGTTCAGGTCACACGGATGAAAATTTGCTCACCTTGCTTGGTTCAGCTCCAACTGACAGAAGTCCAACCTACCTTTTGATTAATTCAGCTATTAACTTAATTGGGACTTTTAAACACTTATACAAGGAATATAGAGCTTTGAACTTTTATCGCCATTTGCAGAAGTTATCATTAAATGTGAAAAACTAAATAAAGAGTCTGTTGCACCATGGCAATAGTAAAGGCCAAGACTGTTTTCTCTAAGGTGGCAGAAACAAGAACAGTGTTCTTTCTCGTCAGGACATTTCATACTTTACAAGAATTCAAGTGTAGAACTGCTGGGAGGACATTATAGGTCCTGACTACTTGTGCACTATGTCTTAAAATTTGACGTGATAGTTGTGAGTAGCTCAGTATTTGTAGTTCTTCGCCATGCAAGAAGAAAATTCTGCTTACTATTAGGTAAAAAGTGTAGAATATTTTTTTGATACTGTAAAGCATATTAGGTTTCACCAATTGACATTTCTTTTCATAATGCAGGTAATACACAAATGATGTATTTTTATGTTGTGTTCACTGAAATGAAAACAACTGAGCTTCACAGAAACGTCAACCACAATGACTTATTCCATCCTTAACATTATAATTTGATATTTCTGTTTCTATGAGCAATTATTATTATTAAGTGGCAGATGTACTTTCTAACTTCTAGCAAATCAGGATATCTTCATATTTTTTTATGTACTGTAATAATTTAATTCATTCAAGCACAATATTGTCTGTCCTTTGCGCTGACTCCCATCACTGCTTTTGGAGTAACTTGGCAACTATTGCTGAAAGTGTGTGTTAGATTGGTTACATTTAGTTTTTACTTGGGCAAATTTAAACCACTACTTTCACTTGAACTTGAAAATTGCAACACAGTATTAGTCCGCTTTGCAAAATGCCTGTGCGTCATTAGGGACACACACCTCATGAACATGGCGGGGCGTGATTTGTTTTTTTTTTTTTTTTAATTTCTAAAATTACAGCAGCTTAAGAATACAAGCTGTTCTGTTAAAGGCCGTGAAAAAGCATAATCAAGGTTCCTACAGAGTCTGGAAAAGCATTCGGTTTGATCAAAGTGTTTTCAAGGAGTGGATAAAACAAAAGAGAGGGGGTGTTGAAAAAATGCTTTTATTTTCTCTTTGTTTTCCATCCCTTGGTCAGCATAATAAATTTGGACCATTATATTTGGTATAGTTCTATTTACCTTCAAGCTGCTTTGGGTTCCTGAGCTGTCAAAATGGAAAGAGTTGGTGAAGGATTCGGCACAGGCTCCAAACCAGCCCAGCTGTGCAGTGTATTAAACAGAATACCATGACATTTTCATTTTGTTTTTATTTTCCTCAAAGAAAAGTATAAATAGTTTATTTCAAAACAATCAGTTTTCAAAGAAACAGGTTTTTTTTTGTTTGGAATAAACAAAAGAAGGAAAATTGGAAAGATTAGATGTGTGTATTCAAAACATTAAGGAGTTGAGGATGTTAACTGGCAGAGTTCCCCTGTGCCGTCACTTTTCTGCAGACGGGACAGGCGTTTGTCTCAGTTTGCACAGAGCCTTCCTCAGAGCTTCTTCTCCTCCTCCTTTGTGCAAGTCTTTGTATTGTCCACTTGCCTGTATGTGCAGAGGCATGTTTCTACCTGGCCACCTCTTTGTCTTCCAGCACCTTGACAACTCCAGCCCCTCCCCCCCTTTTTTCCCAAAAATGCTTTAGTCTTCAATGAGAGGAAACTTTTCTTCGCCTACCCTGAAGCTGGAATTGGAGTCATGCATGGCGGATGAGGGAATTCCTAAGATTATTGGACTTTTCCGGCTCTCGGCAGCAGGTTATGCAGCTTTGAGCTGAGGTCAGGTCCAGTATGGAAAATGATAAAAGGAGACTTGTAGATGAAAGAGGCGGCATGGTTGTTCTGAGTCAGTGTAATCACAACACTGCTGTGATTATTTCATAGGCCCCTTACTTTGAAGATTGTACTGTAGAAATTGTTTGGAAAAAAAATAAGGTATTCAATATTTTGTAACTATTTAAGACAACTTTGTAATTTTAATTCATCCTAAATCTTATTGTAATGGTCTCTACAGCGTATTTACGAATTTTGTAAATGGGCATATTTACAATAAGATGCTTAAAAGTAACTTTATACAAAACCAAAACTATTTTTTTTCCATTCATCTGAACTTCTTTGGAAGGGGGAGGTTTTCCTTTTTACATTTGTAGAATGAAACTTAAAATAATTCCACAAGGACGTGCTATTTCATGTAACCTGTTTTAATGCGCTTTGATTAGTAGTTTGCCCTTTCAGCTTTTAACAAGAGCACTGTAGTTGTATAACAGTGCTCTTTTAATAAGGGAGAGCTGTTTTTTCTGTGACTATCATAAAAGTTGTAGCAGCAGTATTTCAGCCAGCTGACCAGCAGTAGTTTAGATGAGAAAACTTAAGTTTTCTGGTTAATCTGCAATCTGTCAACTCTGCCTGACTTTACTTCAATAAGCTCAAATTAATAAATTTTAAGATGAAACTGAAACTTTTTTCTCTTACATATATTTTAAAATTCCCTTTTGGTAGGAGCTAAATGGGTTTAATTCTTTGTCTGCATTATATTTTTTCTTCACCCATTAGGTTTTTAAAGAACTGCCATATCAGGTTGTCTGGGCAAGTGACTGCATGTGTGGGTAACTGCATGAGTCTGTTGGTTTTTGGGAAAATGTACATGTTTTTTTTTCTTTTTTTTCGTCTTAACTGCATGGGAAAAGCGCACAAATGAACCACCCTCTGAACCTTTTCAACTGCGTAATTGTGTAAAGGGAACTCATGATTCACTGCAGTAGAGGACAGGAAAATGATCTTAGGTGACTGTTTGACCTGCTTCTAAGATCACTTCAGCTGCATTTACTTTAAACGTGCTTCCTAAAGCTGTTTGCCGAACTGAACAACCATTGTCGTCATGAAGAGAAGAAAGCTTGGCTGTATTGTGAAACGGAACAGAAATTCTTGAGCGGTGACTGAAGAATGTGGTTTATTCAGGCTGTGCAGCTGACACTGAGGAGCAGGACTTTCAGGTTCTGTGAACTTAGCAGAAAAACACATGACACTTTGGTTAGGGTTCAAAGTTTATTGTTTGTGTTTTCTTCTTACATCTGAGTTACGTTCACTGCAGGGTTTATGAAGCAATGCCTTTGAGGAAACATGTGTTGAGCTGGTCTCTGCTTGCTGTGGTTCTACCAGTTAAGCAAGACAAACGCTGAAACCCGGATTAAAAACCTTGACAAGAGACACGCCTACACACAGGGTGAATCCACCTTCCTGTAGAGCTTCATATTCTTTCTTATTAGCAGTGTTTACCAACAGCATGACTAATACCTGTATTTGTTCTCCGGTGTGCTGTCTTGATCCGTGTTACGGAAAAGTCTAAATGTGTTTTCGAATGGCCTCTGGGGATGAAAGCATGAGTCGCTCATCAATTTGTTTGTCAAATTCCCATTATGAAAAGCGACGGCGAGGTTTTTGTTTATGGAGTTTCTGTTTGATGTGGAAGTGCAATCGGCTTCATCCTAACATAAAAATATACCAAACACATCAGTGTAACCATTATGTAGTGCTACATGCATGATGGTTGTGTTTTCCCCACGTTTGATGCATGATCATGATTGTTTTATTGTTTCTTATTGAGATAAATGTTATTCTTTCAGATCCTGTTCACACCCACCAAAGGTACCACAGTGACTACAGCTCATCTAGTGAAAGCCCATCAGTGGCCTCTTCAGATCCAGACTACAGGCTAGGTAAACGATCCTTAAATCTTTCAATGTTTTTGCATCAAAAATATAAAAGGCAAAAATGAATTTTATTTAGCTTTATATACTTACTTTAAACGTATATCGAATTATTAAACTAACAGCTGAGAAGACTTGAGAAGCAATTTCAAAACCAAACCTTGTTTTAAATGTATTTATTCCTTTTCTATGAAATATATTTAAAATCATGGCAACCGAGATACAGAAAAGCTTACAGGGTTTAATTTCTCTTTGTGTGCTGCTGTAACGTCATGTCACTTTACTCACACATTTTCAGTGGATGTCAGCAGATTTTATTCATACTCCTGGCTTTGCCTGATTTAAGAGTTCTGAAACCACGATTCTGCTCAGACATGTTCATGCCAGTTTAATCGCATCACCTTGTGGGTGTCGGGACAGGCGTGTTAGAGTGATGTAACTAAATGTGCTGCTTTGTGCTCACTTGTGCAGCTAATATTCCCACATCTCTTGCAGCTAAGAAACCCGGCGAGGTGACGAGGTACGGTTCCCAGCTGGCACTCGCAGAACAAGACGCCCTGTCACTGAGAAGCCACAACTCACAGAGACACAGGTAGTAAACACAGCTGTGCATCAGAAGATGTATTGTCCGTCACAAATTGACACCCTGGAAGTTACTTCTGTTTTTTATATTCCTCCACTCAGGGTAACTCAATCTTAGCAGAAGTTGTTGGACGCTGATCCTTTTCAGTAACCCCTCTTTGCTCTAAAAGGTTTACCTAGTTGTGTGAGAAACAGATTTCACTGTTTTATTGAGATTTTCTTTGATAGGTGAACACAAAGTAAAACATAATTGTGAAGCGGAAGGAACATGATGCATGCATTGAAACCTGGGGTAAAACAGTTTTCTCCCAGATTGCCATGTATTTTGCTCCATCCATCTTCCCATGAACTGTGACTAGCTTTCCAGTTCCTGCTGAACTAAAGCAATCCCCATTTTGCATGATGCTGCCACCACTATGTTTCTCTAGTTGAGATGATGTGCAAAGTTGACCTCCTGCTAAGCGCAGCATTTTGTTAGATTTTAGTCTCACCTGATCAGAGTAGCAGCATTCCTTCATCTTTTCCTGGTCTCCTGCATGGCTGGGCAATCTTAATTTACATTTGTGGTTGTAAAATTGCAACATGTAAAAAAGTTTAAAGGGTCTGAATTATTTTCAGCTCATCTTTGTTTAAAGCAGTTTCTATCTGGGCATAAATCTTAAAGCCATATTAGGCTTCATTTTGTCTGAGCATTTGATTCATCCTGGTTATTCCATAACACTGAGATTCAAAGCCATGCAAACTAATTCATAGACCAGAATTGAGAATAGCACACAACTTTGAACTTTGCAAGGAAGAAAATCAAATGCAAACACATCTTGAAGGAAATGCAAATTCCACACACACACACACACACACACACACACACACACACACACACACACACACACACCCAGAACCGATTTAGTACGAGCCACTCTGCTCCTGGATGTACTTGGCGTCATCTATTATTTTTTTTCTTAATCAGTATTGGGAAGTCAGAATTTCTGAGTATGAATTATGAATAGACTGCTTTTTTCATATGCAGGGTTAATTTATTGATTTTTGTGTGAACATCCCTGTCCTGAGAAAATATGATGCGTCTGTGAGTGAGACTGTGTCGACCAATGAGTCTGTTTGTCGATGCTGATGATTATGATGATGAACTGGTATCTGCCCTTCTTACCCTCCAGTCAGCAGAGCAGCATCAGACAAAGCTGTTCCATTTTGGTCCTCTGGGCCACACACAGCTGGTGTGGCACAGCAGGATCGCCTCATGCCTCAACAGTGAAGTCATCTGATGTGACATTCACATTCAGTCCTCTTGATCTCTCTAATCTCTGGCATCACAGGCCTAAGCAGCCTGCTGTTGCTATGCCTTCTCTCAAAGAGAAAATAATTTCGATCTGTCCCTCCGTTGCTCCCCGGTCCCTGTTGGGTTGGAAAAATAAAAAAAAAAAATCCTATATTTTGTGCAGCTTGTGTGCAGTTTGCCACAGATGCCTACAAGGCATCAATCACACAAGAAACTGCTGAGCTAACAAACTAACGTTTGGTTCCCGTAAGGCAAAATGAAGGGCCTGCTGATGAAAGTGCTGAGATGCTCCTCCAGAGGCAAGAGGAGGCGGTGCAGCGGCTGCAGACGCAACTGGCCAATAGGCTGTCCAGAGCCAACTTCTACTCTGCAGACGAGCCCCTGCTCCAACCTCAGGCTTCAGCACTTGACCTTCAGGACCCTCTTTACGCTCCTCTATCGCCCCGCAAAACCAAGGTTTGTATACATTGTGAGTCAGTGCTTAAAGATGTGCACCTAAAGAGATAACTGTAATTAATCATAAAGACAGCTTTTAAGATACTAATCCAGAAAGCCCTAAAAGACATCATTTATATACCTCCCGTTCAGCTTAAACCCGCCCCCCACCCCCAAATGCAAGCAGCTTGAAGCTTGTTTATAATGCAGATTTTGATGATTCGTGTACAAATTTAAATTGCATAAGCTCACTTGCCACAAACTTGTTGACTCCATGCTTATTTGATGTTTTGCAGAAGCTGCCGACTGCAGTGTTTAATTTATTCCGGCCTTTGTGGGGTTAATTGTAAATACATGTGGGAATTTAAGAGTTTGCTCAGATTTATTCCATCTATTATTGCAAATTTAGTAAAAAAAAATGTTTGTTGGTAAATGTAAAAACAAATTTGCTGATGTTGGGAACACATCCATGTGTGAGACATTCTTCCTCACATGTTTGTGGTGTGTTTAATTAATGTGATTTAGGATGTTGGGGTTACCAGTTAGAAACTTGAGTTTGTGCACAGCCACAAAAAGCTGCAAAATATAAACTGAGCGGCTTTCTGTGATTGCTTTTTCTCTTTGCATTACCGACAGAACTATCATGGACCCGAGTTTGTGAAGATGGCCAGCGAGCCTTCGGTAACCTTATCCGTGCCTTCGTCACTCATGGTGAGGTTTTAACTCCACTCTTTCTTCAAACATGAGTTTAACTATCCGTTTTGTAACTATTGCCGTTTCATCCCTAGCAGCCAAAACGAAGCAAGGTGGAAGAAGTGCAGAGGAAGGTGGGTGTTGTGCTCCTGACTGGGCAAAAACTGGAACTGGGCTGTGACCTGAAGGCAGTTTGCAAAGATGTTTTTGATATGGTGGTGGCTCACATTGGCCTCGTGGAGCACCATCTCTTTGGCCTTGCATACCTCAAAGGTAATTTGGAGATTTTGGGATTTATTTATTTGCTGTCGTATATCTCTTGTCATTTTAATCACTGTCACCTGCCTTGTGAGATCTGTTTTTGTTTTGTTTCTTATCTATCTTGACACTAAATTCATCCTCTCTTTAATGTAAATATATGGTGCTTTGGAGAAGTATTCACACCCCTTAAACATTTCCATATTTTGTTGCATAAACTGAAAGATGAGTTTATTCTAATGAACTTTTAAGGAATCAACACAAACCAATCATC
This sequence comes from Poecilia picta, assembly GCA_033032245.1. NCBI lineage: Eukaryota > Metazoa > Chordata > Actinopteri > Cyprinodontiformes > Poeciliidae > Poecilia > Poecilia picta. The sequence goes on from CM065364.1 coordinate 19,224,242, forward strand.
TGTTCACGATAGAAATGAAATGATTGTCAGCATTTTGTTGTCTGTTATATCCCGTCCCCTTTTCTTTACCACCTAATCAGATTGACGGTGATCACAATCAGACACTACTTTGTCTTTTCAGTCTGATTTGTTTTCCATTTTCAATCTGTCACCTACTTGAATACATTTTGTCTTTTTTTAAAAAAATCCCACACAGAAACTGAGTTTTTCTTTGTCGAACCCGATGCCAAGCTCACCAAAGTAGCTCCTGATGGATGGAAGGAGCATCCCAAGAAAAGAAGAACTGATGTGCCTTTTAACCTTTTCTTGCGGATCAAATTCTTCCACGATGATGTCAACCTCATACAGTAAGCGTATATTTTTACTCTGAGTAAGATGGCTTCCTAATATACGACTCCCTGGAACAGCACAAGCAACGTATACAATATCAAGATCTATTTGACACTTTTTTTTCTTAAATCTGTGTGGAAAACAGGCATGCTATGACCAAACATCAGCACTACCTACAACTGAGGAAGGACATCTTGGAGGAAAGGATGCGCTGCAACACAGAAAATGCCTTGCTTCTGGCTTCCCTGGCATTGCAGGCTGAATTTGGTGACTACCAACCTGAGGTAACCAAGATCATCTTTCAGTAGTTGAAATGGAAATGGAAGCTGAGTTGGAAAAAAAAAAATATATATATATATATATATATATATATCACTTATAGCTAAGTGATATAATTTTTTTCCCTCTTATCCCACCTCACAAATTTACATAGCTACATGTCTTTACCTATATGCAGCTAGTAAGAACAAGTAAATGTATTTCACATTCACTTGATATTATAACCAGGTGTTAATGTCTGTGCTGCAGCTTCATGGGAAGACGTATTTCAGGCTGGAGCACTACCTGCCAGGGTCCATCTTGGATAAGGTGGACCAGACAACTCTTCGGGAAGAACTGCCGAAACTTCACAATAACTACTATGGCTCATCAGAATCAGAGGCAGAATTTGAGTTTCTGAAGGTTAGGATCGTTTTATATGAATATATAAAGTCCTCTAATACATTGAATTTGAAACTTACTGCTATTTGTATTCCATAATGTATAATAAATAAATCAACACAATACTAAGTCAGATAATGATTGTATTTCTTAGTGAATATTTGATAATATTTCTTGGTAGCTCAGTAAATATTTAATGATATAAATATTTACTAAGAAATGCTAAGTAAATTGAATATTAAAAGTCTATATAGAAAATCCAATTTGCTAATTCTTAATATTTGAACTTTTTGTGGATCTTTTATTTGTCTCAATTACTTACTGATTTATTTTGTGTGTGTTTTAATTTTGGGGATATTTAACAACCCTCCGTGTTGTTTGCCTTAAAGGCGAGCCAGAGGCTGACTGAGTATGGAGTCCATTTCCATCGAGTCCTTCCAGAGAAGAGGTCTCAGTCAGGCGTCATGTTGGGGATCTACTCCAAAGGCGTGCTCATTTTTGAAGTCCTTAATGGAAATCGCACCCCAGCCCTTAGGTTCCCCTGGAGGGAGACCAAGAAGATTTCCTTTGCAGTGCGCACTTGGCTCTTATTTTGAATCTCTATAAATATCAGTTTTTTTTCTGGAAAGATTAGATTAAATGTTTGTCTACTGTTTATTTCTTTCTTCCTAAAGAAAAAGAAAATTTGCCTTCAGAATACATCGGATGAGGTCAAACACCTTTTCCAGACCGACAGCAACAGGACGTGTCAGTATCTGCTGCAGCTGTGTTCGGATCAGCACAAGTTCCACCTGCAGTCGAAGGCGCGACAAAACAACCAGGAGCTGCAGGATCTCGGTATGTCTGAAGCAGAGAAGTCACAAACATCTAAACATCTATCTAGATGGAGTTTGCAAATCAATTTGGCTAGCTTACGAACCTGTCAACTCGTATTTGTGCAGCGGGAATACAGTTATTGTTTCAACACAATTTTAAAACTCTGTATTACAGCAGCTTCAGTGATTTGGGGAAGAGGTCTCTGCCAAAGCAATGAGAACATTATTTAAAAAGCTGTGAAATCACCTCTTAGTTAGCAACAATCTCAGATGTTACATATTGAAATTAGTTTTGAACATTAACCAATCTTTGTGTGTACCATATTGAATAAATCAGGCTGAGAGAGAAAAATGAGGTCCAGTGAGGAAAATAAAATGCTGACATTTTTAGTAATATGAGCGATAATTGTACTACAACAGCTGTGCCTTAAGCACACCAACTCCATGGAAACATTCATAGAATAAAAGCTGCAAGAGCTGTCATAAAGGAGCATTTATAAAATACAAAATTCTGGGAGTTTGCTTTATTTTTAACTTTCAATTTTAATTTTTAATAAACACAATGTAAAACATGTCCAGTAACATTGCCGGTCTAAATCTCTAGAAAGTGACTTCATCTTTTACTCTCCTCTCTCCAAACCTGAATTAATTCAGACATCCATGTGTCATTTATCATCCATTGATATTCATCATGTTCTACTGGGTTTAAATGTTGCATTTGGAAACAAAAACACCATTTAATCCTGCCGTATATTTAAAGATTGTCAGAATATATCATCTGGAGAAGATTTAATTTAGAAGTAAGTGGGGAAACAAAGGCTGGGAATATTCAATCATGTAGAAACATTTAACGACATCCTCCTATACAGCTTCGCCTCGAAGGCTCAGGATACTTTCAAAAGTACAAACCTCCAACTGGTGTTGTTTTTCAAAAGCAAATTTCTACCCAAGTAATGCAATTTGGTTCTAAATCTTCCAGTAGAAACGAGTAGAAAATATTTTGCATTTCATCTTCTCGTTCATCAGAGAACCTCCCCTTGAGCAGCATGCAGTACTCTGTAGACTCTCAGGGTGGAGACACATCAGCCCGGGTAGTACGGCCCGTCAGCCTGGCCCAGAGCTTATCCACGCGCTCCAACCCAGACCACCTGAAGAGGATCTCCTACTCGGAGGTGGCTCTCAACAAGACGCCGGCCGGCTCTGTATTAGTCCACGACGAGCTCCACCTTCCAGGTTACAACCCGCTGGCCTCCACTGCCTTTACCAATCCACGGTTGATGAGTCGGTCCCACCACAACCTGGCGCAGATGTCGGAGCTGGAGCAGAACCCGGTGTTGGATTTGCTCCGTTCATCAAACGCCAGATTAACCCAGCCCCAGTTAAACCAGGCAACTTCCAACTTCCAGCAACGTCAGCGGGCAAACTCGGACACTGACTCAATTTCTCATCTTCAGGACAAGTAAGTAAATAAAATGTAAATGTTAAGAGTTTTTCTGAATGCACAAAAGTGCATGTTGAGGAGAACCAATCAGATTTTGGATTTTTACAGCTTTATTTTATGAATCATTTTTCCAAGTTATTTATTTAGATAGGTCCCGAGTAGGGCTGGGCAACAAATTAATTTGATCAATTAATCAAATTTTCTGTTTATGACGATTTCTTTTTGGAAAATCAAGTTTTGTTTTTTGGTTTGTTTGTTTTGTTTTTTATACCAATGCACTCTGAAGTTTTGTAGTTCATAGTGATATCAACCTGCCCTATTATATTGTTTCACAAGCATATTTTGTAGTTTGTATTTACTTCAGCTTTAAATCCAGGTCAACTTCCACAAGAAATAATTGAAATAAAAATTAAGTTAAGTTTCTGTCATTTGTCATTTATTTTTAAGAAAGAAAGTGAGGGGAAAAATGATTAGTCAGATTTGTTGTGAAAAAGTCCATTCCTCCCAAGCCTAGTCCAGTGTGTGTTTGTGGGTTGTTCCTTTGTGCTGACCTTAGCACACAGTAAGATTATTAAGTGAGGATTTGTTTCAGGAACCTAACCTGTGCTTTGACTGTAGAGACACAACAGACGGATCTCTACCTCTGCCTAATTGACTCTCTGGGGGGAATCTCTGTGTGTGGGGGTACACAATCCCCTGTGTCCGTGGGAGACGGTACCTGGCTCTGCGTTTGCTGGTTTATTTAGGGCTTGTCAATTTCACATTGCCAGGAACTTCGAATGCATTCATTTGCTTCAAACATTTTAAATAAACAGCTGGATTCTGAGAAATGGTTGAGTAAAGCACACTGCTTTATATTGCATTTGGTTTCAGTTGTTTAGTTTTGCCTCCCTTGCTCAGTGCTGAACACAATCAAAGATGATTAACACTGGAAGGTGAAACAACATTCCCTCCCACCACATTTTGTTCCCTCTGGCTTCAAACGGATCTCTGAAGTTGTGAAACCTTCATAGAAACATTTAGCGGAGTTTTATCTCTTCGAATAGAGATTAATATTATGTCTGGAGAACGTTGTTCATCTCTCTATTACTTCATGCTTGAACTATTTCCATTCCCTACATACTGGTCTGTACCAGTCTTCCCTCCACCAATTACAAACTTTCCAGAATGGAGTGCTCTCATCACCTGACGGCAACATTAATCCAGTGCCTCCCAGTCAATTTTAGAATAATTATAAACTTTTATTGTTGGCTTATAAAGTTTAAAATGGTCTTGTCCCACCATATTTATGTGGCCTTCTAAGCATTTACACTGCAGTCAAACAACCAGTTCCTTTTTAAATGCTTCAAGGTCTAAAGTGAAATTAAAAACAAGCACTGAAGCTTCTGTGGAGGCTGAAACAAAACAGTTGAACAGAGTCTGGGACCTTGTTATAGAGCAAATGATCCTTCAATTTCCTTCAAGTTTTGTTTTTTGTTCAGATGACTTGTGAAGCATTTTGGTTTTCTTTTTTTATGTGCTTATAGATAAACTGGCGTCCTTCTGTCTTTCTCAGGTCTTTGGGTTCAGTTCTCCAGAACAGCCCATCATGGCACCTCAGTCAGTCCAAAAAGGAGTCGGACTCATCATTCCATTGAGGACAATGGCCAAGCATATGTAGTTGGTAAGATTCACTTTTAGATTATTGCAAAGAAAATGGAAAATATATGAAGAGGTTTTCAGCTAAACAAATTCTTGCTCAGACTGTAGACTGGATCTTTGTCTTACTCCAGCATTTACATGGCTGAAGTAAAAATGTTCCACATTATACTGAGGTAAAACCTCTTCAGCATCAGAAGAAACAGTTTTTTTCCTTTTCGAGTATCCAATAAGAAGAGTGAGCAAAGCTACTTAAAAATCCTTTATTTAGTCCTTTTAACTAAAAATACCAAAAAAACAACATATATATATATATACTATATTTATATATTAATCAAATGTGTCTTTAAATGCATTTTATTTAGAAAAAGCAAGAAAGTATTGAAATATTTTCCTAGTGCACTGCAGGACTATTTTAAAAGCAAGCATAGCCTGATCATCAACAGTAAAACACGATCTCCTGTACAATTAATAAAGAGTGAATCACTAATGGCTGATCTCTTGTTCATAGGTGTCAGTATGCACAGTTCCTCTGGAGCTCCTTCAACTCCAGCTTCTGCTAATGGTATGCATGACGTATATAAAAGGATTTGGGAACCTGCAACTAAAACATGACTATTTTCTTCTTCTGTCAGTTGACCGCACATGACGGTACAATCTGGATACAAACCAAAAGTAGACGTCTGTAAATCTGATTTATATAATCTAGAATTGAGCTTTGTTCTGATTCTGCTGCTGGCCTGTGGATCTGAACTTTGGCTGCAGTCCCACTATATAATAGCTTCATGCATGTTCTCATTTCTTCTTTATTCTCGCTGTTTTGCTGAAGTCAGAGTCCTTCATCACCACTCTGTTTGCATCTAGATTAATGGTTTCTGTGTTCTTTTTATATATATACAGTCAGGGTAGCCTACAGTCGATCCAGCTAATATTAAGAAATGCCTAATGATGCCTCAACAATGCCTCAAATGACAATGATGTATTTAACTAAAAATGCTACTTTGTATTTTTTATTTTATTTAATTGAACAGATTCTTTGAAGAAAAAGCTGAACGAGCTCCCATCTCTAGAGAGAGAGATCACAACTGTAAACTTAAAGAAAGATGCAAAATATGGACTGGGTAAGAATCCATATTTATATTAATTTGTGATGTTACTTCACCAAAGAGAGAGTTTCTCCTCTAGTCATACACAAATAGTACTAATGAGCTGAAATAGTTTAAACTCAGTTGGATTAAATGGACTTTGAAAGGGAACATGCATTTTTTTAAGCCTCGTTACAAATGCTTAGGTCTGGACTTTGCTCATTCTTTTACCTGTGTTAGAACATGGCTTGTAAACTTTGTTTAAATGTGTGTAATGTGGAAAAAAAATGGGATTATTATTACTTTCTGTGAGTCTATATTTGTGTTTGTGTGTGTTGAAGGATTTCAGGTTGTTGGAGGGGAGAACTCTGGCCGTACAAACCTCGGTACTATCATTAGCTCCATCACTCCTGGAGGTCCTGCTGATCTGAACGGACTTCTGAAACCTGGTAGGAGACTCGTTCAGAGACTTTTTATTTTTTATACCCTGCTGTAAATTACTCCTTTGCTGCATTACTTTGTTGTTAACGCTGACTAATTGTTTCAGGTGACCGGCTGATATCTGTGAATGATATAAACCTGGATGGATATACTCACGATGAAACGGTTAACATCCTTCAGAGCACTCCTGATGACGTCACTCTGGTGGTGTCACAACCAAAAGAGAGGCTCTATCAGGATAAACGTAGGGACATAAATCTGTTTAAGTTCCAAGTAAAATGTCTGTTTATTTACGTTCCTCTCAGGCTTACATCACTGCCCTTTTCCCTTCTTTTGTCAGATTCTTCTCCGTTTCTTCCCCAACCACCCAAATCATATTTTAATTCACCTAAACCTGCTCAGAGACCAGAGCGAGAGGCTGACCCGCCATCAGAGGAACATCATGGCACGGTCAGTCCCGCGTCTGCCTCCTCCCCGGCACGTCAGCGCAGCGGCCTCGGCTCTCAGGATGCCAGGATGAGCAGCTCTGCTAATATCAACCAGCCGCCTCGCGATAGAGTTCAGCAGGCCTTGGAAAGAGTGAAAGCTGCCGCCTCCTCTGAAACCGCTACCGAATCTCGAGGACCGGAGCCAAAGGCTGAACTGAATCTGTCGCCTCCGGCTCTGCCTCCGAAAACTAGAAGAGTCAAACTTTCAGTAGTTCCTCCGGTTTCTGAGCAGTCCGACAGGGGGGATACGGACATGGATGAAGAGACTTATTCCAGTAGTCAAGAGAAAGTGAAGGCCAAAAAGGTGCGGTCCTTGTTGTTATGAATTTAGTGCTTTTAACAATGTTTGCCCACCGTTTCTCAACATAATAGTCGTCTGTTTTGAGAGATCCATAAATCATCTTTCAGTTTTGTTGGAAGAGATCCTTCACCCATGAACACAAACATCACAGATTAGCTGCCTGATGCTTGACACCACTAACTGCCTGTGGTTAACCTTTGACCTGTTGTTATGGGTGTTAGTGGAAAGCACGTTTTTGTTTTCGTTTTTTAAAATCTGTATACTGCATGAAATGCATCTGACTCCAATAACAAATTTATCTCCTTCACTTGGCCTTGAGCACCCTTTCCTCACTGCATGTTCAATTCACCTTGATGCCATGTTCTCTGTTTGCAGGAAAACATCACGGAAAATTTAAATGGTAATGCCCCAGGGGTCAATAGTCTCCGTCCAGGAGATCTATTTGACGTTGAGCTGTCGAAAATAGACAGCAGCCTGGGCATAAATGTCACGGTACTGTTCGACAAGGTTTTCACCCTCTCTTTGTTTTGGCTCCTTTCTGGCTCGTCCTCCTCACTGTCGCTCTTCTGTGTTTGGTTTGTTTTTGGTTGGTTCTCTTCATGCTTTCTTTTGGAGTAGCTTCTGGTAATATGACTAATTTTGCATGTGTTTTGTTTATCTTTTCATTAAAAAATATGCTAATAAAGTCCTGGTATCTTTTGCACTTTGGCAATAATGACCAACAACTGCATACAAAGAGCTGCTTTGTGGGATTTTCTGTGGCTGGCTTCAGTTTATGACTGATTTTTTCTGGAGCGCCATTAATCAAACTTTTCTCTCAGAGAATTCAGAAATTGATTTGCTGGGATTTCTTCTTATGGACAGCAACATTCAATTTACCAGTTACTAGATTATGTATATCCCCATAAGCTATGCATTATGGTTAGTGATCATTCATTGTCTTAACCTTTCTAACACGTATAGGATTTATTTAGGATCTGAATATGCACATCTTGAGCTCATACTATATTCATCGAAAGGACAAATTGTTACCTGAGTGTTGTTGATCATTTGTGCTTTACATCTCTAATGTATATTTGTCAATAACATCATGTTGAAGAATGTGGTATCATTTTCAGATACATTTCTGCTGAACGATAAATACGTCAACTGTTATCTTAGAAAATCAAGACTTATTACTCAGTACTCCAGTAGTTAGTACAGCCCTCCTAAAGCCCTAAACTATTTTAGACCCTTTTTACTGCAGTGCTCTGCAACCTTCTAGCTTTGGAGATTTCTTATATAAAGTTGTAAGTTTGGCTTTCAGATATTTCTTCTGTTTTTGCTTTAGATTCTCAAATTAATTCAAATGTTAGTCAGAGATAATCTGAGTAAATTAACAATGCAGTTGTTAAACTATAGTTTAATTTAGTAAAGGTGGATAATCATCCTGACTGTATGTGAAATGTTATTGTCTCCCAAACCTAAAAACTGGCAGTGCCCCACTGGCAGCAACAACTTACAATTTTAAGTCCAAACTTTGACTAGGCCCCTCCAGAACCTTTTATTTTTTTCAGCCCTGTAAAAGTAGTTTCAACTTCCCAGACTATCACACTACAACCATGTTTGACAGTCAGTGTAATGTCATTTCTCCAAAATGTTGTTGGTTTGATGCCAGATGTTACAGGACGTACACCTTCCAAAAGTCCCTGTTTTGTCTTGTTACTGCAAAGATTATTTTACTTAGAGCTTTACAGATCACGTTTTTCTGCAAATATAGCAAATATATAGATGGACCTTTTGTTGTTGTTGCTCAACAGTGGTTTTAGACTTTAATTTCTCTAATGGGTGTCTTTTTTTTTGGTGAACTATGGACAGGAATGCTAACTGAGCAAAATGAAGCCTGCAGTGTTTTAGATATTGATCTGGCTTCTTTTGTGGCCTCCTGGATGAGTTGTTGTGAGAGGTCATGCACTCCTAGGATCAATCACAAGTCTATGTTTCTTCCATGTCTAGATAATGACACTTATTGGAGTTCATCATAGTTGTAAAATCTAAGCAATTACTTTTAACCCAGACGTGCAGATGACACTGGGTTTATGTATGATGATTTGTTGTTACTTGAGTTTTCTTAGCTTTCATTGTCAGATGGCTTATAGCTAAGTGATTAGTTTTTGTTATTCAACCAGTTTGGCAGCCAAAGCTGGGTGTTGATTCATAGTTTAGTAACTTATTCACAATGGCTTGTTTTTTTTTTTTGTTTGTTTTTTTGGAGGGGGGGTTGGACAGCTGGACAGATTCAAAAACTGTATTTTGTATTTACTCACATTATCTTTGTCTGATGTAAAAATCTGCTTGCTGTAAAATCTTTAACATGGCAGGAAATACATGGAAAGCATCTTTCACTGTTGAGTCGAGGACTTGTTTAGTTTGCGTTTGATATTATCTTGGTCTAATACTAAAACAAAGCAACAGCAGAAGAAATTTTGAAGGAGTTAAATACTTTTTCCTAGTGCTATACCTCCCTTGACATCCTCCTGACTGTGCATGATAAATTCTAAATAAACTCTGGTCTCCATCCAGCCTTTTTTTGGTCACAGTTCCAGGTGTTTTAAGTTTGCATTTAATTATATTATATTAGTAGCTATTGCTCTGGCTGTACAGGCAATTCCAGGCAAGTAGCCATTTATCTTCTTACAAATGAACTGATTTAGATCCACAAACATTTGCTTTACTTTAATAACATTCTCACCTGTTTTAAGGAGTGCCAAGTGAACTGTCAGCTTTACAGTTAAGAGAAAAGGAAAGCTGCGGATCACAAATTTATAGTGCTAATTCAGACTAAACGCAGACTGATGCCATGATTTTGTTTTTAAAAAATCTTTATTTGTGATTTATTTTTGTTGTTTTTTTATGATTGGGGTAGGGGGGACAATTTAAGCAATTTTGACATCTTTACCAGAGGTGTTAGTAGTTGCAGAGAGCACTGCAAGACTTGTTTAAGATAATTAAAAAAACTCATCGTCTAGACATTTTATTTGACAGAGCAATTTTCAGTTGGAATTTTAAGGTAGAGTAGAAAAATAAACTTAACACCAACCATTAACCCAAATAGAAAAAATCATAAAAGTATCAACTGTCTTTAGCTAAAGAGTTTTTTTCATTTCTTAGGTGTGGAGCTAACACAACTGTGCGACATGGAGGCATCTATGTCAAAGCCCTTATACCTAAAGGAGCTGCAGACCTCGATGGGAGGATACAGAAAGGTGAGCGGCTAAAAACCGATGCTACAAACGAAATGGAGATAAATTAATTACGGGTGTATCATTGGCACAGGTGATCGAGTATTAGCTGTCAATGGAAAGAGTCTAGAGGGAGCCACTCATCACCAGGCTGTTGATGTCCTCAGAGACACAGGCCAGGTGAGGGCTGGCGCCTACATGGATAACAAGCTGCTCAGCAGTCGCCCAGATGGCTTTGGACCATATGTAAATCACGTTTTGTGTGTGTGCAGACAGTTCACTTGCGTCTGGAGAAAGGTCTTTCACCTGAGAACAGCAATCAAGCTCCTCTCACCCCTCAACCCAACACCCGCATTTCTGCCAGTAACCACTCTCAAACCAAGGATAAGGAGCAGCCACCAGAGGCCAAAGAGAAACCCGAGTACAGCTTTGTCACGCAAGGTAAGACTTAATGAGGATGGTTCTTAGCTGGTGTGTAGCTTCACAAGATTTTCCTTGAAAAGCTCATTAGTTTCCACAGACTGAGGTTGTCCTATCTTGAATACCGCTGATTATTTGAGCCAGCAATTTTTCAGAAATATTCACAATTCAACCCTTTGTTCTCACTCCCGGAGAAGTAACTTGCCATAGATAATGTGATTTGAAAGGAAATGAGCATGTCTGAACAAGCCATTAGCTGTGCCCGGGTGCCTATTCAGGGCTGAGCGGGCGGTCAGAACAAGCTCAACTTCCTAGAACTGGAGAAGAAGCCAAACACATTTATTCCTGGAATGACTTTGATTAAACATAAAAAAAAAAAATAAAATCACACGTTTGTTTTGATATTCACCTCGTTTTTAAGTAAATGTACTAGAAATATATATTTTTAATTAAACATGGAACACCAGGAATAGTTGCATCAGCAGTTGTGACTGTGCCTCCAGTTGTTTCTTAATAGGTTTAACTGTATGCTTCCCCTTGTTATATTGCATGTTTACATTAAATTACATAATGTAAGACAGCTATAGTATCCTAAAATTTCACCATCTCTTTTTGTTTTGCAAAGAATCGTCAGAAATCTCAGGCCGTAAATATGGAAAGCTTGTAGATGTTCCCCAAATGGACTTGCAGCTGCAATTGCGCTGAAATGTGTTTTTCATGAAGTACACTGAGGAGGGATGGAATACGAATGCACACTACATTTTTCAGATTCTTCTATGTAAAAAAGGGGAAAAACTTCTAAGGGTGTAAAAATGAAGGATCCAAATCTTTCACCTGTAAGAGTCGGGTTTAGATGTAAACATGCAGCCTTGAGGCAGGAATTTCAGAGCATAATTGTGATTAATCAGGCAAACATTATCTAGTCGTACTTTAACCAGAGAACTGAAATGGCTGAGTAGCTTCTGAATTTACTTGATAATCAGATCTGTTTCTCTGAGAAGGTTGTGCAGTCAAATAGAAATTTCGTGTAATATCACAAAGTAAGAAGAAAATCTGATAACAAGTACCTTTCATTCTTTATTAACTGAACCTTTATCCGACGCTCGACGTGGTTCTTACTGCAGATTATAACATCTTCGTTCCGACAGATAACACGTTTGACGTCCGTCTGCTGAAGAACACCTCTGGACTCGGCTTCAGCTTCAGCCGAGAAGAGCACGCCCCCGATGAGCCCAACGGCCCCAGCCTGGTGAGAGTGAAGAAGCTTTTCCCGGGCCAGCCGGCCGCAGAGAGTGGCCGCATCAACGTGGGCGACGTCATCTTGCGAGTCAATCAAACCTCACTGAAAGGACTCTCGCAACATGTTTGTACTACTCTTTTTGTTTTTTTTTTTCTTTTTGTGTGTGTAATTCTAATTCAAATTTCTTAGCGTTATTTTGGTCATTATGTTATTTTTTTTTAATCGCATATATTTTTGGGGGGCATTTGTTTGCATTTAGGAGGTGATATCAGCCTTACGAGGAACTGGACAGGAAGTGACGCTCCTGCTCTGTAGGCCTGAAAAAGGTGTTCTTCGAGACATGGACGCCTCAGATATGGTGAGCTGCTTTAAAAAAAAAAAAATCAAAACGGTTTTATAGCTACAGTTTGTTAAATAATTAGAAGTTTTAAAAAAAACATATTCCTTCTTAGACACCCAAGCCATCACCCAGGAAGGTACCCGTAACCATTACAGAACCCAGTCAGAGCTCGAGCAGGACGGCGACTCCTCCTGGACGACTCCGAAAACCCCCGTGGAAGAGGCTCTGGCGAGGCTGAACTTCAGGAGCCCCGGCCGACACAACAGCTACAGCGACAGCACCGACGGCGATGAGGAGGTGGAGAAAGCTTTCACCTCCAGCGCCTTTGAACACAGCTTGCAAAGCTGGGACAGGAGTGCCTATCACACGCCCAGTGGCAACGCAGAACTGGGACGCTTCGACAGCTCTGGTCAGCTGGACGGCACCTTCCACTCAGCTTTTTATTCTCCGAACCTCTCAAAGACAAGATTGGACCTCAGCAACAGGTACCTGATCTGTTATGCTCTCCCGTGCAATTGCAGACAGTTTTCCACATGGCCCTCAACATATCCAAAAATGGCATGTTTCCTCACAGGTGATGACTAAAACTTTTCAGTACCTTTCTGTTATCTGCTGAAAGTCTTGCTGTCTCTCACTCTTAACATTCTGTTGTCTCTGTGCTTCCTTTGACTTTATTTTAGACAACTCACTGACTTATGATTTCTAACTTATTTTTGTTTGACTGATGAGAGTTGAAGTATCTGCACCTGTCATCACGTGCTGTACATTCTCTGAGCAGGACGTTATTTGGGACCCGATTTCAGTCACTAGCCAGTTTCTCGATGCATCTTTTGTTCTTTTCTTTTTTTTTTTTTTTATATTTCCTTAAATCTTTGCAAATGTTTTGAAAGGAGTTCTTCGTCACCTGTGGAAGTCGATATGGAGTCATCTCCTCTGCCTGTGATATCCTCTGCCTCTGCCCCCAGTCCTGATCCCCTGCCCCCTCCACTGTCACTGCCCTTAAAATTCAAAGTCCCCAGCAATGGGCAGGATGTAGAAGAAGTGATCCCGGTAAGGACTTGAGAAAAGAGGAACGGTGTAATTTAAGACGGTTGCTCCAAAATAAGGATCTAGATCTGTCCATACATGGTCAGTCCTATAACAGAGTTTTTTTTGTTTTTTTTTTTTGTTATTAGGAAGCAGAGCTGATGGTTTCTTTGTTGAAGTCAGAAAAGGGCAGCCTTGGTTTCACCCTCACCAAAGGCAACGATCAAGGTTGTTACATCCATGACATTGTCCAGGATCCAGCCAAAGCAGATGGACGGCTCAGACCTGGCGACCGAATGATCAAAGTATGAATTCACAGCAATGTCTTTTTTTTTTTTTCTTTTTTTTTGTCTGTTCATTTGAATAAAAACATACTTTAAATTTAATTTCTAATTAGTTCAGATTCAGAGTCGCATCTTTCTTTTTAATTTTGATCATTACTGTATCAGCTTTGGATAGATGTTTCAATTTATTTTCAACTATTCCTTTTTGTGGATGCATTATTTTCTCCCGACAGGTTAACAACACAGATGTGAGTTCAATGAACCACACTGAGGTGGTCAGTCTAGTCCGTGCTGCCCCTCCTCTGGTTGATTTGGTGGTGGGAAGGATTCTGGAAGCTCCCAAATTCCCAGTGGAAGCCCACCTGCTCCCTGATATTTGCTTCAGGAGCAGCCAAGAGCCACTGGGTAAGAAACGTCCCCCTTTTAGACTTTAAACTGTGTTCAATGTGTTGTTGGAGTCTTAAAATTTTGTATTCCAAATTACTTCCTGTGTCTAAATTAACTTTGACCTCTTTTTTTGTTTCTTAGGATTGGTCCTAGATGGGGGAAGGGACAGCATTTATGGGGTCTTATTTGTGAAAGATGTCATACCAGGTTCCCCAGCCTCAAAAGAGGGAAGCTTGAAACCACTTGACCTTATCCACTACATTAATGGGGCTCCAACCCAGGATCTAACTCTGAGTGAGAGTACCAGACTCCTTGAGCTCTCCCTGAACGACCTTTGTCTGAAGGCCACAAGGTATCACACACTCAATGTTTAATCTATCCAATGTCTAGCTTGTTCTGTTTTATCTTGGCAACTTGTGATGTCTACAAAATAAATTAAGAAACTACAATTTTTTTACTTGTTCTGTTCTTTGTCCCTCAGAGATGGAATGCCTGTATCTCCTGAACATAAACATGTCACTTTTCTGGACAACAACCTGTCTAAGCTGTCATCCGGCATGAACGGTTTGTATTGCATGTTGAAGACTTTTTATTATTATTATGTGGGGCTTCATTTCATCTTGCCTTTTTTAAAAATGTAACAATAGCAATTTTTTTGTTGTTTTAAGGGTTTCTTAAAAGGAACGGTTCCAGAGACACTGAGGATCTCGCCGGACTTTGTCCTGCAGAGGTGAGTTAGGAAACTCATTTTAAGTTTTAAGTGAAAAAACTTTAACTTTTGTTATTTATTTGTAAGTAAGCCCACACAATGTCCTTCAAAGGTTTTCAGGCTCCTTGGACTTCCACTTCTTTATCCTGGTGTATTTAAATAAAACCCAATGAAATATATTACAGTTTATTGTTTTAATCTGACAAAATATGAAAAAGCTCCAAGGAGTAGAAGTGTTTCTGACAGAGTCACAGTGAGTTTCTGTTAAAGGGAACCCCACATGTTTCTTTTTGTGAGTGTAGGAGGAGATTATAACGTTGGATCTGGAGAAGCCACCATCTGGAGGTCTCGGTTTCTCTCTAATTGGAGGGGAGAGGGGGATCTTTGTGAAGTCCGTCACTCCAGGTGGCGTCGCAGAGTCCTCAGGACAGCTGCAGGTTGGAGACAGGTTGCTCAAAGTGAGTACTGTTGGACTTTTATTTCCTGTATAATCTTGGCTTGTTTTGATAAATTATTTTGAAAACGTATTTCACACAGAAGCCTCAAACACAATATGCAGCCTTTTTTGATGGTTTTAATATGGCCGCCTGTCTTTCATCTTCTAGGTGAATGATGACCTAATGACCAACATCTCCCACACCAAAGCTGTCACTACCATTCGAAAATCTAAAGGCCTGGTTCATCTGATCGTTTCAAGACCACCTGACCAGAATCCAAACACATACCTGGCCTATCTACCTATAAACTCTGACAAGTGCAATGGTAACATAGGTACAAGCCAGGGCTTCAGTTCTGCTCTTCAGGTTTTTATTAACAGCTGCTAAACTTTAATTTAATTTTTTTTTTTTTTTTTTTAGATCTGAGTGAGGACAGTGGAGTGACCGCCAAACTTAAGATGTTGGTTGAACAGAAATCCACCAACATCCCTGCCATACCGCCAATAGGTACTGTAGATAAAACAACAGAGCAAATGAACTTGGAGGGTAAAAAAAACTGAAAATTGCCGTCTTAATGTTTCTAATCTACCTTGACAGACTACAACGATGGTCCTCTGGAGGAGAGAAAAGTCACGGAGCTTTCAGAGGACACGGACTGTGATGGATCCTCTTTACCTGAAGACTCTCCTGTGGTACAAATTCAACATCACACTTACTAAAACTCAGCCATTAAAATGTTTCTTAATTATTAAATCACTCGTTTCTATTCCACGCAGAGTTCTCGGAAAGCAACGTGGCAAGAAGAGCGTCGACGACCCAAGGAATGAAAAGTACGAGTTTGGATTTGGATGTAAACTTTAGCAAAATGAAGGTTGTGTTGCCATGTTTTCTGAAATGTGTGCACCGTTTCTGCTCAAAACAGCAGCTACCTGCAGATGAGTGCGGTGCAGCCGGACGATGAAGACTTCACATGGGGAAGTGATGAGCTCCCCATAGAAAAGATCAGCTCCCAATCAACAGACGGTAGGGTTTCAGTTTTTTGAATAAATGAAACTTGGGATTTAATTGGTTTCAGGAAGGAGATCTGAACGATTTAG
Source organism: Poecilia picta (assembly GCA_033032245.1). Taxonomy (NCBI): domain Eukaryota; kingdom Metazoa; phylum Chordata; class Actinopteri; order Cyprinodontiformes; family Poeciliidae; genus Poecilia; species Poecilia picta. Next base: position 19,240,602 of record CM065364.1, read on the forward strand.
TTTTGGATGCATCTGTTTATTTCGCACAGACAAGTCGATCATCACTAAGGACGAGCTGACCACTTTACCCCTCGTCAGAGTGGTTCCCGGTGGCCAGTACACGGGAACTAATCTCCACTCTAAAGTCCGCGTGATAAAGGGGCTCCTGGACCAGAAAATCCCACTGCAAGAATTTGAAGTAAGTTTGGATTTAAATGCCAATAGTTCGTCTACTGGCCGGAAGAATGTGGGATTTCATTCTAGTTTTTTTTTTTTTTTTTTTGTTTTTTTTTTCTGGAAGGAAAATGCAGAATATGGGCAAATATTTGCATTCCCAGACCTCATTGATGTTGACGTTGTTAGTACTGATTAACTTCTTTTTAACACGGTCAATTATTCTTCTAGTACTTTAACTTCCTCCACCAAACCAGAAGTACGTTTCTGTTTATGAAGATCTAACTCCAAATATATTTTTGTCTACTCCAATTTGAAATCCTCTCATTTTCCCAATTATCACGCCTTGCAAGTTTAGAGATGTTCACCCAGAGTTTTAGTAAAGCACAACAAATGATTTTTGATAAAAAATGTGAAAACATTAGATTTTATCTTTCTATCTGTTAGAATCTTCAGAATCTACAGCCGCTCGATGACTGCTTAGTCGGTCAGACCAAGGAGAACAAGAAGAAGAACCGCTACAAGAACATTATTCCATGTAAGAAAAACATTGCAGCTTTTTCCACTTGGGTTTTTTTTTCTCAATTAAAATTAATAATACTAAACTCATATCTTCTAGTTGATACAACTCGCGTGGTTATTGGCAAAGACGGCGGATACATCAACGCCAACTTCATCAACATGCAAGTGAAGAATGAGCACTTCAAGTACATCGCCTGTCAAGGACCTCTGCCCACCACGCTGGGCGACTTTTGGCAGATGGTGTGGGAGCAGAATTCCAACGTGATAGCCATGATGACTCAGGAGATCGAGAGCGGCAAAGTGAAATGTCAGCGGTACTGGCCGGACACGCCGAGGACAGCGGAGATGGTGGACGACAGGCTGCAGATAACGCTCGTCAAAGACCAGCACCTGGACCACTTTGTCATTCGCCTCATTGAGGTCAAAGATGTCCAGGTGAGCGCGGTTTTCTGCTGATTTACGTCTCAGGCAGATTAAGTGGGACCTTCAACATCCGTGTTTTTCTCTTTTAAGACCAACGAGACGAAGCTTGTAACTCACCTGAACTACACCGGATGGCCTGACCACGGAACGCCCTCTCAACCCGAGCATCTGCTCACATTTATTTCCTACATGAGACACATTCATCGATCAGGACCCATCATCACACACTGCAGCGCAGGCATCGGTCGCTCAGGGGCCCTCATCTGCATCGACGTGGTTCTGGGCCTCATAAGTAAAGACGCAGACGTGAGTGTGCAAAGTTTTGTTTATGGGGCAGGTTTATTTCTTTAGTGTAATCTAATAAAAATATATATACATTTGTCCTTTAGTTTGATATTTCAGATGTTGTGCGAAATATGAGACTTCAGCGACATGGAATGATCCAGACAGAGGTGATCATCTCTGATGTATTTAGTAGCTGCATTTGTTATATTAATATCTACAGTGTTTAGCTCATCTTTCACTGCTTGTTTTGTTTTTATAGGAGCAGTACATTTTCTGCTATCAAGTGGCGCTCTATGTCCTCAGATGCCTTAAAGCAGAAGAAAACATCTCAGGATAGCAACCATATCTTCTAGATCCTGGGTGACCAGTCGGAGCAAAGCAGAACAAGTCAATACAGGCAAAAATGGCCAAATTACACTACTTTTGAATGCCTTAATCTATTTTTCCCCCCCGAGAATAAATCATTTAAGAAGTATATTTTCTATTTTTGCTTTTTGTTCTCTGTAGCTGCTGCTCTTTTTCACTGCATTTATGCAAGCTGCTGATTGTATTTCCTATCAAACAAGAGAACATTAATGTTTTATTTTTCCTTTAGATTTTTTTTTATTATTATTGATGATGAAATGATTTTATATTTTATGTGGAACATTTATGTGTATCTTGATGCTTGAACTGGCCTTGACAGAATACTGTGTCAGTATTTGCTATGTAAATCTATTATACAGTTATTACAATCTGCCTGAGGCAAATGATAAACTGAAAGTGTACATATTATTAATCTCTGGAAAAATGAAACTGGATGTGTTTGAAATATTATGTAGAGGACAATTTCTTTTAAATAAGATCAAATATTAAAAGTTTTATTTTGTCTCGTCGTATTTTATTGTTGAGCATTTTACAGCTGTTTCGGTTGCATTCATGTCATGTAATACGATTGCAGTCACACACCAAGCTTCAATCATTTGATCCTTAAACACGATTCTGGCGGATAACACGCTCCCAAATTGTCAGAAGAAGAAACGTTGCTGTATTTCCTCTTTGTTGCTTCACCCCTGCGACATAGATGCCATAAAAGTGACTGCACTCTAAAAAAGTGTTATATGGTATGCAGTATGTTGTGCTCTATTAAAATGTTATTGTTCGGCTTCGTTTACACAATAAACCATTTTGAGTCTGTTTGAATCTTCACAATGTAACAAACTTTATGACATTGAGATGTATTTCTACACATATTTCTTTGATCTAGTTCTGTATATTTTAAGGCATTTTGAACCTATATACCGGACAGCAAGGATTCAAACATTTTAGTGCAGACAGTAGCTGATGACTTCTACCACTATGTGGTGCTAAAATATGGATTTTTTAAAATTATTTTTAAGCTAATTGGAAGCATTTGTTCTGGCATATTTTGTAATATTTGGAAATTACAGTGCACAGAGTTCCTCTGAAGTCTGGAAATGTGTGGAATATAATTTTATTTTCCAAGTGTTCAAATGTGTTGAAAACATTTGTATTTCTTTGCAGTATTCTTATTTTTTGCTCTAAAAGTTGTCCTTCCTTTGTTCATCAGAGTTTCTGTCATTTTTCTTTTCTCCCTTCATTCCTGTCCAGTTCTTTCTATATGTCTTCCTTGTGTCCTACCCTCTTTTCCATCCAGTCTTAGTTTCTTCTGTCCTTTTTTAAGCCATTTGTCCTGCTTTCTTTCCTATCTTGTGTTTTGCATATTGTATATTTCTAGGCATATTTACTGTTCGCATATTTACTACACATTTATAGTGAACTTTAGTATTTCATATAAGTCTATGCAAAAAAAAATTGAAATTGAGAAAATTAGGTCCAGAAAAGTGGATTTTTTTTCATGAAAAGTATGTAGGAATCCTGTATGCAGATGCATATTGTTAAGAACAATAAAACTTGTTGCTCAAAATGTTGGCTAATATTCACTGATATGGCCATTTGTTGAAGGGTTCCATATAACTGCTTTACCTCACAGTTTTCTAATTTATTTTTCTGTTCAACAATGGAGGACTTGCATTAAGTCTAAGTTAGGTGTAACAAAAAAAATCTGGCTTAGTGTTTTGAAGCTACAAAAGTATGCATAGGGATTGTAATTTTAGGAATATTCAATTCAATTACTACTTTTTGGATGAGTGCAAAAATCAACATTGTATCTGCTCAGACTGTAAACTATATTCTGTTTTATATGTATTCTGTTTAAAATACACTCTTGGAACCATATTTATATATGGACATTTAGTACTTTTACAGAATTGTTATAGAATACTTTAAATCAAAGCTTATTCAAAGTCCTAAATCCAATGAAGTAGTTGTGGTGGGAAGGAAATTCCTTTTCCATAAATGCCCACTATCCAGTCTGGAAAAGTCTGAGCTGTTTCACAATGAATGGGGCAGAATTGTCAGTATTTCTATGTCCAAAGCTGATTGAGACGGAGGTGAAACATTTCTTAGACTTAATTGCAATAAAGGGATCTTTTACAAAGTTCTCACTCATGAGGGACATTAAAAATATGTGCCTCTGTCTGCTGCCTCAGTCTAAAAACATTTTATTCAACTGATAAAGGACACCTGTCTCACTTGTCAGCACTCAGAGAAGTCATATCTTCATCATAATAAAGCTTTGGAGAGATCCATAAAGTCAACAGCTTAGATGCTCATAGTTGAGCCACATTGCCTCCTTGTGACTAAATATTTAAATCAGGGCAAAACTAAAACATGGCTACTTATTTAAATCCTCCTTTGCTTTATAGTGTAATTGATCATTTCATGAGCAGAAGCTACTTTGCAAAACTTTTTAATTTAGTGTAAGAAAAAAAGTGTTTAGTTTTTGATGTAAATCCATCAGATTTGGGCAAGTGGATTTGCAATATAGCTTAAAGTAGAAATCAACGATCCTGGTTTTCCTAATTAGACTAAGAAAAAAAAGACAATCACACTAAAATAATACATGGATTATTCATAGATTATGCACAGGCTAATTTATGAATCAAAACACATCAGGAAGAATGTATAATGCTGATAGACAATCTGGAGTCAATAAAATTTATGTACAACATTCACTTTAAAGGAACTTTATTTACTTATGAGAATAAGTAACTCCATGTAAAACATTTCAAACAGGGATTTTGGACCTCACTTTCAACACTCCAAACAGAGAACAGGCAGCAACGACCTCAAGGTTACAACATTGTCTATTTGAAAAATAGATATCTGGAAATTTGATTGTTTTAAATATGTTCTCTAAAATAAATGACACTCTGGAAAAAAAAAAAAAAAAAAAAAAAAGAATCACTATCCCATTATTTTTTGAAACACGGGTCATTGTTACATTATTTTATTATCTTCTCCATAGCAACAAAGTTAGTTTGACTAGAAATAATCTCACTATTAATTTTCAAAAAGTTTCCAGGAACGTATTTTCACTCACATGATTATTAACAGGAAGCGGAAATGACGTCGGCGTAGACGGACGTGACGTCGGCCCCCCGTGTTTCGTATGTACATGGCAGCGTCCACGTTGGCCACGCTTTCCTTGTGAAAATAGTTTTTTTTTTTTTTTTTTTTCTCGACACGTCTTGCTTTGAATAACCCGAAGTCATGCCGGGGAGGCAAAGCAACAAACTACCCAACAACCTGCCGCAACTTCAGAACCTCATAAAGAGAGACCCGCAGTCGTACGTCGATGAGGTCGGAGCAAACCCCGTAACGGGCTAACGCCGAGTGCTGCTTTTGTTTCTAACGCTTCTCTCCTGCTCCAGTTTCTCCAGCAGCACCGCCATTATCAGTCCAACGTGGAGATCTTCAGGCTGCAGCCGGACAAAGCCAACAAGGACCTGGCGGAGCTGGTCGCGTTCCTGTCTCAGGTACGAGGACGAGCCTTTTCACCGGGAGACGGCGGACGGTGGACATTGTGCTTGAAATGTCTCCCTGCTCTTCAGGTGGCTCACTGCTACACGCAGCAGCTGTCCACGTTCCCTCGGGACCTGTGCGAGTTATTACGGAGCTACCACACCATCATAGAGCCGGAGCTGCGAATGGTGAGAGGCCTTTAAACGGGATGTTGACATGTACAAAGATGTCAGGTTGTTGTTGATGATGGCGTCCTTTTGCTCTTGTCAGACTTTCTGCAAGGCGCTGATTCTTCTGAGGAATAAGGATCTCATCGACCCCTCGGTCCTCCTGGAGCTGTTCTTTGAGCTGCTGCGGTGTCACGATAAGCTTCTCAGGAAGGTCAGCCTGGAAAACGTCAACGCACCCGTCAAAGCTCTGCACGGTTCTCCATCACTGCCATGATGTCGTTTATGTGGTGGACCAACCAGGAGTGGGCAATATGGCCATAAGGTTATAGCCACCCTATTGTGGTACAGTTGTAATAACAATACAAGTAACAGTGAGAACTATACATTACTTCTAATTACAGCGCCACAAACACAAATACTGCTTTTTGAAAAACATGCCCATTTGTAATATGCTTCTTTAGGATAGCAGTGATTTTTAATCATTCAAATTAGGGCTGTATAATAACATTGATATCACGATATATATCGATATTTTCTTTCCTACAAAAAAAATCGGTATTAATCTGTAAGTATCGTAACATCCAACTGTCCCCTTGCTCACTCACTGTTTGCTTCACCAGGAGAGTGGTTAGGTCATCAGGCTTAGAGAGATTCCTTCAGATGTTCAGGTTTAAAAGGTATCAAACTAGTCAGAGCAGCTACTTGGTTCACTTTATTTCCTTTACAAATGCATGTAAGCTACAGTTTGGACTGTTTCAATTAAAAGAAACATGTTTTCTCTCCACTTCTTTGATTCATTTTGTCCAGCTGTCGACTTTAAGTCTGTGTCCAACCAGATCCAGGTATTGTGTAGGTGGTGCTTTTAATCAGTTTTCAGTTAAATTAATTCAGTCCAACTTTATAAGAGATACAAAATGTCACCAAAATCACTCTGTCCCTCTAAAATCTTTCAGAAAATCCTGAAGGTGTATTGAATTGTATCGCTTGCTGAATATTGCAACATATATCGTATCGTGGGCGGAATATTGTGTATCGTATCGTGAGATTATTGCATCACTACAGCCCTAATTCAAATGTATTGATTTTTTAATGCTCTCATTAAATAAACAGTGGGGAAGAAATGTAAAAATAACCCCTAGAATGAAAAAAAGAAACCCTATCAAAATCTTGCGTTAAAAAAATGTACCACAATAAATGATAAATGCCCACCCCTCAGACCAACACGAGTAATGCATATGTGTGAAATGGAAATGTATATATATTTTTTTTATCCTCAGACTCTTTACACTCACATCGTGACAGATATCAAAAACATCAACGCAAGGCACAAAAACAACAAGATCAACACGGTAAGTTGAGTGTATCTGAGCCTGTGTCCATTTTCTGTGGTCAACCAGCTTGAAGTGGTCGTCCCTGTTGTATTGTGCTTCATGACAGACCCTGCAGAACTTTATGTACACCATGCTGAGAGACAGTAACCCCATAGCGGCCAAGATCTCCTTGGACGTCATGGCTGAGCTTTACAAGAGGAACATATGGTGGGTTCCATGTAAGATCCGTGAAACCCGGACGTGCCTGGTGAATCGCTGTGTCTCACAGTCTGATTGTATCCCTACTCAGGAATGACGCCAAAACGGTTAACGTCATTACAACGGCATGCTTCTCCAAGGTGACAAAGGTAGGCTTTTTGTTTAGCGTCATGGAATACATTTCTCAACCTGTACCGAGAAATAAATAAACACGACGTGCCTCTCCGCTAGATTGTCGTCGGAGGCCTGAAGTTCTTCCTGGGCAAAGACGAAGATGAAAAAAACGAGAGCGATTCGGAATCCGAGGCAGGTTTGGCGCAGGAGGCGGTCACTGGTGCAGGCCAGACTGTCTCTGGAACCTCAAAGTAAGAAAGAAAAAAAAAATTCTTTTTTTTTTTTTTTTTTTAGAACGAAGGATCGTCTGCGAGAGACCTGATGTTGAAATACTCGACAGGCAAAAAAACCACCAAAAACAAGAAGAAGATGGAAAAAGCGATGAAAGTCCTCAAGGTAGCAGAGTGTTGTGAAAACGCAGAAGCACGTACACAGTCCAGTCACATTAATGTGACCACCACGTACTTTCCACTTCAGAGTTAAATAACCAATCACAGAAGGCAGGTGGCAGCACAGTGCAGTTGAGCGTATATAAAGGGTGTGTGTGGGCTTCGGAAAACATTTCAATCGTTGGCGTAATGCAGAAACGAAGCGATTTATCCGACGTCCAAAAGGGCATGATCATTGGCTTTCGGGCCAAGGGTGGAAGCATTTCCGAAACGGCTGAGTTTGTGAACTGTTCGCGTGCCGCCGTGGTAAAAGTGTACCGTGCATGGCAAAATGGGACTGTCCAAAATCAACGACGTGGCAAATGTGGTGCACCACGGGCCATAGATGACAGAGGCGAACGACGGTTGCGGAGATGCGTTCGGGCAGATAGACGGGCTACCGTTGAGCAACTGACCACTAAAATGAACCAAGGGGCTACCACAAGTGTCTCCCAAACCACTATTCAGCGAACATTGCTGCGTCTGGGCCTCCGAAGCAGACGCCTGGTTCGTGCACCTATGCTGACTGGTGTTCATCGACGACGAAGGCTAGAATTTGCACGCCAGTACAGCAGCTGGACGTCCACTGAGTGGCGACAGGTAGCGTTTTCAGATGAATCGCGTTTTATGCTCCATCGGACAGATGGACGTTGGCGTATAAGGCGTGAAACCTCTGAAAGGAACCACCCTGCAACCATTGCAGGAACGGTCCAAGCTGGAGGCGGGAGCATTATGGTCTGGGGAATGTTTTCCTGGCATTCTCTGGGTTCACTGATTATTGTGGAAGGCACGATGGATCAATACAAGTACGCATCTGTCCTTGCGGACCATGTCCACCCCTACATGCGCATTGTTTTTCCTCAGGATGATGGCATCTTCCAGCAGGACAATGCGAGGTGCCATACAGCTGCCAGTGTACGTGCGTGGTTCGAAGAGCACCAGGATGAGTTTACCGTCCTCCCCTGGCCAGCAAACTCACCTGACTTAAACCCAATCGAGCATCTGTGGGACCATCTCGATCGAGTTGTTCGCGCCATGGATCCTCAACCGCGTAATCTAGCGCAGCTGGCCACGGCATTAGAGTCGGCATGGCTCAACATCCCAGAGAAGACCTTCAGGGACCTAAGTGACTCTCTTCCTGCACGTCTCGTAGCAGTTCGCTCTGCGAAAGGTGGTTATTCTGGCTTTTGACAGATGGTCACATTAATGTGACTGGACTGTGTATTATATCGGTGCTCTTCAGTCAAAATACGCAGCGATGATGTGCATCTCGTGTACTACGCCACTATGAGTGCTTCCATTTTAAGTGGGAATAAACAGAGGGGTGTCCTCATTTAATCCTGCCCAGAAACATGCGTTTTATTTACACATGCTGCCGTTTGACTGTTAACCTTTTCTTTTCTAAACTCCTCTGCAGAAACATACGAAGAAGAAGAAGGCTGAAGTCTTCAATTTCTCGGCGATCCACCTCATTCACGATCCTCAAGGTACGCTCGCCTACCGTCTCTGTGCTCTTATTGGCGTCCTGGTGTACGGAGCGGCTAACTGTCCAGTCAATCTTTTGACCCAGATTTCTCAGAGAAGCTCTTGAAGCAGCTGGAAAGCTCCAAGGAGCGCTTCGAGGTGAAGATCATGATGATGGAGCTCATCTCTCGTCTGGTCGGAATCCACGAGGTCGGTTTGGTTTTCCATTCACCCGCGTCTCTGTTATCTTTTGAAATGGCCAATCAGTCAAATGTTAGAGTAATCACTCGGTGCTGTTTGGCCTCTGCAGCTCTTCCTCTTCAATTTCTACCCCTTCATCCAGAGGTTTCTGCAGCCGCATCAGAGGGGTAAGTGTCGCTCGGTCACTTCGTTTTGCGCTTCGTTCTGGACGTTTTTCGTGACGATGTGCTTCGGTCTCTGCAGAGGTTACAAAGATTCTGCTGTGTGCCGCCCAGGCTTCGCACCAGCTGGTTCCACCCGAGGTACGTCCCAAGCTCTCGCTGCGATTTGCAGAGATTACACATCAAGGTGTGAGCTTGTTTGTGCGCTGCTCTCTGCAGGTCATTGAGCCTGTGATCATGACCATCGCCAACAACTTTGTGACAGACAGGAACTCTGGGGAGGTCATGACTGTCGGGTAAGTAGTTAATAAATGCTCAAATAGTGTCCTTGTTCACCTCTTTGTGGACAACTCTGCTAACCTGTCAGGGTTTTGCGATGCAGATAAATAAATAGATAAATAAAATTAGACGATGTTTAGTCATTTTCTAACTTTCCTCCATATTTATATTTACGTATTTCCTGGACAGTTAGCTGAGTCGTAACTAATCCTGAAGGGAAAAATCATTTTAGTTGTTTGGCTCTAGCTTTAAGTATGCACCCCTTAAAGTAAAAGTATGTAACTTTTATATATATATATATATATAAAAAAAAAAAAAAAAATTCCCTTCTCACCCTCTGCGGGTGGTCTCTTTTCATCCTCTGAACTCGGGTCCTCTACCAGAGGCCTGGGAGCTTGAGGGTTCTGCGCAGTATCTTGGCTGTGCCTAGTACTGCACATTTCTGGACTGAGATGTCTGATGTTGTTCCTGGGATCTGTTTTAGCCACTGCTCCAGTTTGGGGGTTTCTGCCCCGAGGGCCCCGATGACCACAGGCACCACTGTGGTCTTCACCTTCCAGTTCTTTTCCAGTTCCTCCCTGAGGCCCTGGTATTTCTCCAGTTTCTCATGCTCCTTTTTCCTGATGTTGTAGTCACTTGGTATAGCTACATCCACCACAACGGCTTTCCTCTGTTCTTTATCCACCACCACAATGTCCGGTTGGTTCCCATTACCATCTTGTCTGTCTGGATCTGGAAGTCCCACAGGATCTTAGCTCGGTCATTCTCCACCACCTTTGGGGGTGTTTCCCACTTCGATCTCGGGGCTTCCAGTCCATATTCTGCACAGATGTTCCTGTACACTATGCCCGCCACCTGGTTATGTCGTTCCATGTACGCTTTCCCTGCCAGCATCTTGCACCCTGCCGTTATGTGCTGGACTGTCTCAGGGGCCTCCTTGCACAACCTACACCTTGGGTCTTGTCTGGTGTGGTAGATCTGAGCCTCTATTGCTCTGGTGTTTAGGGCCTGTTCCTGTGCAGCCAGGATGAGAGCCTCTGTGCTGTCCTTGAGTCCAGCTTTGTCCAGCCATTGGTAGGATTTCCTGATATCAGCCACTTCAGTTATTTGTCGGTGGTACATCCCATGTAGGGGCTTGTTCTCCCATGATGGAACCTCTAGCCCCTCATCCTCTGTTCCCCATTGCCTGAGACATTCGCTGAGCATATCATCCGTTGAGGCTTTGTCCTTGATGTATTTATGGATCTTGGATGTTTCATCCTGGACAGTGGCTCTCACACTCACTAGTCCTCTGCCTCCTTCCTTACGGTTTGTGTACAGTCTCAGGGTGCTGGATTTGGGGTGGAACCCTCCATGCATGGTTAGTAACTTCCGAGTCTTAACATCCGTGGCCTTTATCTCTTCCATTGGCCAGCTGATTATTCCGGCAGGGTATCTGATTACTGGTAATGCATAGCTGTTTATTGCACGGATCTTGTTCTTGCCATTGAGCTGGCTTCTCAGGACTTGCCTTATTCGTTGGAGGTATTTGGCTGTGGCTCCCTTCCTTGTGACCTCATCCAGGTTGCCATTTGTTTGTGGTTTTTCCCAGGTACTTGTAACTGTGCTCTATGTCAGCTATTGTTCCTTCTGGGAGTGAGACCCCTTCTGTGCGAACGACCTTCCCTCTCTTTGTAACCATCCGACCACACTTTTCTAGTCCGAATGACATCCCAATGTCAGTGCTGTATATCCTGGTGGTGTGGATCAGTGAGTCGATGTCTCGCTCACTCTTAGCGTACAGCTTGATGTCATCCATGTAGAGGAGGTGACTGATTGTGGCCCCATTCTTCAGTCGGTATCCGTAGCCAGTCTTGTTGATGATTTGGCTGAGGGGGTTCAGGCCTATGCAGAACAGCAGTGGGGACAGAGCATCTCCTTGGTATATGCCACATTTGATGGACACTTGTGCAAGTGGTTTGCAGTTGGCTTCAAGGGTGGTTTTCCACAGCCCCATCGAGTTTGCAATGAAGGCTCTTAGAGTCCTATGATGTTGTACATCTCTAAGCATTCAATGATCCAAGTATGTGGCATTGAGTCATAGGCTTTCTTGTAGTCTATCCAAGCGGTGCACAGGTTGGTGTGTCGGGTTTTGCAGTCTCGGGCGACTGTGTGGTCTACAAGGAGTTGGTGTTTGGCTCCTCTGCTATTTAAGCCGATGCCCTTCTGTGCCGTACTCATGTATTTATTCATGTGACCACTTATCTTAGCCGCTATGATGCCTGATATGAGCTTCCATGTTGTAGAGAGACAGGTTATTGGCCGATAGTTGGATGGGATTGAACCCTTTGAGGGATCCTTCTGTATCAGGATTGTGCGACCTTCAGTTAACCATTCAGGGTGAGTCCCATTTTGTAGCAGCTGGTTCATTTGAGCTGCCAGTCGCTCATGGAGGGCAGTGAGTTTCTTTAGCCAGTAGGCATGGATCATGTCAGGTCCTGGTGCTGTCCAGTTTTTCATACCCGAGACTCTTTCTTGGACATCTGCCACAGTGATGGTTACTGGGGCTTGTTCAGGGAGGTTTCTGCTAGTTGCTGTTGTGGGTCGCCTCCCTTTCCCATATGCCTTTCCAGTATTGTTCAGTCTCCAGCCTTGGTGGGTCTGCTCTGTTGTTAGTACCCTGCCATTGAGAGTACACTTTAGCTGGTTGGGTGTGGAAGAGCCGGTTAATCCTCCTGGCTTCATTTCTCATCTCTTCAGGCGGGTGGCCAAGGCTTGGAGCCTTTGTTTGGCAGTTTCGAGTGCTTCAGGTATGGACATCTGGCTGTACTTCTTGTGTACTGATCTTTTCATTGCACCCCTTTGGAGCTCTGACAGTTGGCTCACTTCCCTCCTTGTTATCTTGATCTTAGCCCTCTTTTCCATGGTGGGTATTGGGTCTCATGATTGCTCTTATAGCCAAGCATCTCAAGGATCACTGATGCTGAGTTGTATATGAGCTCATTGGTTTCTGTTATGGTGTTGGTAGGGATCGTTCTCAATGCCGCATTCACATCTTCAATTAGACTTTCTGGTGGTGCTTCACTCAGCCTTGTAATTGGCGTCGGGGTTGTCTGGTGTTCATTACGGCCACGATTCTCTCTCTCAGGTCAGTTGCTGCCTCGTTCAGCTCTGATGGTTCGTTCATTACTGGGGCTACATACCCAGTCTCTGGGTGGGTAGTTAACTCCCCGCTGACCTGGCGTTCTGGCTCCTCCCCTTTGCCATAGCATTTGTGTTGTACCTCATCAATCTCAAGTTGTGAGAGCAGTTGCCGTTTGCGGATGTTGGAACACTGAGCCACTAGTTGCTTAGCAGTTAGTGTTGACTGGGGATGTCGAAGTAACCATTCCTCCCACAGTCTTCGCATGTAGCCCCTCTGACTAGGGTTACTTGAGTAGTAGCATTCCAACAGATCCATGTTTTCACCTCTCGCCCATTTCCGTCTTGTTCCAGTAGCCCATTTTTCATCTAGGTGCTCTGGTTCCCCAGCACCTGACGCAGACCTTGTTTGGCCGGGCGACGTCTGAGCCGGCATGTCGTGCTTATCAGTGTCTCTCATGTTATGAGGTAGGCTATATAGCTCCAAGGGTCTTGCCTAAGGACCCACACTGACAGCTCAATTGACTGTTGTAACTTCAGCCCCAGCCTGGATTCGAACCCTGGTCTCCCGGGTGGTAGACTGGTGACTTACCCATTGAGCTATTCAGTCAGCTATATATATATATATATATATATATATATATATATATATATCACAGTCCAGACACATTAATGTGACCACCACGTACTTTCCACTTCAGAGTTAAATAACCAATCACAGAAGGCAGGTGGCAGCACAGTGCAGTTGAGCATATATAAAGGGTGTGTGTGGGCTTCGGAAAACATTTCAATCGTTGGCGTAATGCAGAAACGAAGCGATTTATCCGACGTCCAAAAGGGCATGATCATTGGCTTTCGGGCCAAGGGTGGAAGCATTTCCGAAACGGCTGAGTTTGTGAACTGTTCGCGTGCCGCCGTGGTAAAAGTGTACCGTGCATGGCAAAATGGGACTGTCCAAAATCAACGACGTGGCAAATGTGGTGCACCACGGGCCATAGATGACAGAGGCGAACGACGGTTGCGGAGATGCGTTCGGGCAGATAGACGGGCTACCGTTGAGCAACTGACCACTAAAATGAACCAAGGGGCTACCACAAGTGTCTCCCAAACCACTATTCAGCGAACATTGCTGCGTCTGGGCCTCCGAAGCGGACGCCTGGTTCGTGCACCTATGCTGACTGGTGTTCATCGACGACGAAGGCTAGAATTTGCACGCCAGTACAGCAGCTGGACGTCCACTGAGTGGCGACAGGTAGCGTTTTCAGATGAATCGCGTTTTATGCTCCATCGGACAGATGGACGTTGGCGTATAAGGCGTGAAACCTCTGAAAGGAACCACCCTGCAACCATTGCAGGAACGGTCCAAGCTGGAGGCGGGAGCATTATGGTCTGGGGAATGTTTTCCTGGCATTCTCTGGGTTCACTGATTATTGTGGAAGGCACGATGGATCAATACAAGTACGCATCTGTCCTTGCGGACCATGTCCACCCCTACATGCGCATTGTTTTTCCTCAGGATGATGGCATCTTCCAGCAGGACAATGCGAGGTGCCATACAGCTGCCAGTGTACGTGCGTGGTTCGAAGAGCACCAGGATGAGTTTACCGTCCTCCCCTGGCCAGCAAACTCACCTGACTTAAACCCAATCGAGCATCTGTGGGACCATCTCGATCGAGTTGTTCGCGCCATGGATCCTCAACCGCGTAATCTAGCGCAGCTGGCCACGGCATTAGAGTCGGCATGGCTCAACATCCCAGAGAAGACCTTCAGGGACCTAAGTGACTCTCTTCCTGCACGTCTCGTAGCAGTTCGCTCTGCGAAAGGTGGTTATTCTGGCTTTTGACAGATGGTCACATTAATGTGACTGGACTGTGTATATATATATATATATATATATATATATATATATATATATATATATACATTTTTTTTTTTTTACATATGTAATGAGACAGATAATCTGTGTAAAGATGAAGTCCTCTGCCTTCTCCCAGTGCTGTCTAGAAGCAACCAATAAGGTCTTAGCGCTGTCAGTCATCTCTGACATGCTTTGCCACAGTTTTAATTTAAGGACACACTCAGCGATGCACCAAGCTTATTGACACATTTGAGAGATGGGTCATGTTTGCACTTTTTAGCATCAACGCCATCAGAGAGGTGGCGGGCCGCTGCCCGCTCGCCATCAACGAGGATCTGCTGCAGGACTTGGCTCAGTACAAGACCCACAAGGACAAGAGTGAGCAGACTTTCCTTCTATTTATTTGCTAAATTGTTTTGTTTTATACAATTTCACATTCACACTGTCTTTTGCCGCATTTTCAGATGTAATGATGTCTGCCCGAGGATTGATTCAGCTGTTCAGAAATCTCAATCCACATTTGCTGCACAAAAAGGACAGGGTGAGCTCATGAAGCGACGCTCATTAGCCCTAATACAGGGGACTCAATAAGGAACAAGAGGGACAACACAACATCACATGGAAATTATGATGCATGCTAAAAAAAAACAACTCAGCTCTTAGCCCTAAAAATAAGTTGAGCATCTATAACCAAATCAAATCTGTTGTCTAGGGGAGGCCAACAGAAGCCTCCACAGAGGCCAAAATAAAAGACTACGGAGAGCTTGAGGCTAAAGACTACATTCCTGGAGCTGAGGTCCTGGAGGTGGAGGAGGAAAACAAAGAGGAAGAGGAAGGTCAGCTGCTGTTGTACTCAGGAGCTGGTGGTTAATATAGAAATGGCGTCCAATGTTGTCCTGCACACACGTGAGAGATTTTTGATTTTACCTGCAATAATGTTCCCTACAATTCTTCAGACGGTTGGGAGAGCGCCAGCATCAGTGACGACGGCGAGGACGGAGAGTGGGTCGACGTTCACCACTCGTCTGATGAAGACGCAGGAGAAGTGGTGAGAAGTGGGACAGGCAAGCGGTCGGGCTGCAGAAACCTGGCGATTTGAATTGGTTTTCAGCACTTCCGACATTTCTCCAAGGCTGAGAAACTCCAGAGTATTCCGGCTGAAGAGAGAAAAGCGAAGGCAGCGGCGGTCAGCGGCAGCCGGCTCCTCACTCAGGACGACTTCAAGAAAATCCGCCTGGCCCAAATGGCAAAGGAGGTCAACGCTGCTCCGGGGAAGGGTCAGAAGAGGAAAATGGCAGACAGTGACGATGAAGAGGACAAGTGAGTAACACGAAACAGAACAATATTTAAGATTTGCCTTTTAAAGTTTTGTGTCTGACTTAAAATCTTTTTTTTTTGACCTTCTCATAACAGATTTTAACCTAGTTCTGTTCAAGATTCTCTAATATACAAAAAAAAAAAACAGTATTCAATAGAGTTCTGTGTAACCTTCTTACTTTGAGTCTTTATCCATTTTTTAAATGTATATATTAGGATCATAAGAATTACTTTAAAGCAGGGTTTTATAATAATCTATAAAATGATCTTGATTTCGCATCTGTTTGCTGTTAACATGTGGATTTACTAACCTAGCTTTGTTTTTTTGTTTTTTTGCAGCTCAGAAAACAACAGAGCAAAAATATCAAAATAATATTTTACTTTTTTTTGTCCAAATTTCAGAGGGGAGCTGCTGACACTGAGACACATCGAGAAACTGCACAAAAAACCAAAATCAGACAAAGAAACCCGACTTGCAACAGCCATGGTAACGCCTTACGCATACTTTCAAAATTCACACTGAATCCGGAGTAACTGGATTATTTACCGATGGACAGAGTGGAATAGCATGTCCCACCAATACAATAAGCCAGTCATCGATGACCACTAAAGGTACGTTTGCTGTCTAGGCCGGACGAACGGATCGAAAAGAATTTCTGAAGAAGCGGACCAAGCTGAACCCGCACGCCAGCACCAGCAACAAGGAAAAGAGGAGGAAGAAGAACTTCATGATGATGAGACACAGTCAGAACGTCAGAACAAAAGGCAAACGCTCCTTCAGAGAGAAACAGGTAGCTCAAAATATATATCATTATTTATTTCACTATGGCTAAATCACCTGTTTTGGCTGGAAGGACAGAAATATTTAGACTTTTGGAATTGCAATTATTTATTTTTTATCTTTTATCCAGCTCGCGCTCCAGGCGGCCCTCCTGAAGAAGAAGAAGCAGTACAAGTAAGACCAGCAGGGGGCGCTCATGCTGGCTCCGATCGCAAAAATGTACCTTGGACTGGGTCAAATAATATTGTACGTCCATTAAACGGCATGTTAACTTTCTATCTTCATGTATTTGTGTGCAAATGTACATTAACTTACACTCTTTTGAAATAAATAACCAAATTGCTTTTGATGTTTTGTGACTTAATTTGTTTGAACATCCCAAAATGGAATAATAAAGAAAAGGTTTTTGCAAAGATGTTACATGTACAGAAACAGTGATGATTGTTGCTCCCTTCAGTTTCCTCCTTTTCATGCGAATGTAATTCAGGTTGGTTTCAGGTTTCCTCGTTTTTACAATCGCTAGCAGGAATTTGTAGACACAACTCAGATATACTGTAAAGACTTATGCCATGGTGCAAAGATGTTAATGTGTAATTTTATGAGGCTTTATTGCACAAGTCAACTGTATGTAATTACATTTTAACTTTGGGTCTTAGTATAGAAAGTCCTGTTAGACTTAGTAATTTAACTGTCAGGATGATCTACTGACAGAGTATAACTGGTACTCTGGTTCAAAGTTGAATTTAGCACTGTTTTATCCACTGATTTTTTTTTTCAGTGATGCCAATTTTGTTTTGTATTTCAGAGAGAAACTTAATGACAAATTACTTTGGGATTTGGAGATATTCATGGTCCAATAAGATTCAATGAGTTGAAATAAAATGCCTTCAATAAAATTTCAAATAATTATTTTCACTATAATAATTGTCTTGTTAAGCCTTTTTGTGAAATCGGGGGAGGAAAGGGAAATCTGAGAAAGTACAGTAAGCTTCATCATTGTGAGTCTGGGTAAATGTTTCTAGTCTGTTACAGATGCCATTTTCAGAACTCCAATACCCAAGAAGCACTTGCGATCACAGCAGGTTAGTTCCACTCAAAGAAGCCGGCATTTTACATCGTTCTGCGATATGAGGTATCTATTTTATATATGTTGGATATAACTTAACTTTTTTAGAACAATTTTCTGTAATTTCCATCATTCTTCTATGAGTATTTTGATAAGTTCATGGTTAAATCCTCGCCGTTCCCTGCCAAGCTAGCTGTCATGCCGTTGCTGTTAGCAAACAAGCTAAGTGTCAATATACCGTTAGCCTAGCTAGCTTAATTTATCACGTTAATGATCGTCGAAGCGATTAATTTGGTCAGTTAACGAAGAATTACGAAAACTAATGGTCTAGAAATAGGGTCGTAAACAACGTGGTAACTAGTTTATAATTGTACATGACGACCTGTGACGTGCAGTTTAAGCTGTGATTTAATTTTAGATTTTCGTGCCCTGTCTTAACAAACCCTTTATATAGCTGCAGTGCCTTTGTATAATATATGATGTATTTCCCCCGCCATGAGTCTTTTAATGACAGTCTTGGTCAGATATGCTAAGGATCTTTTTAATCATATTGATCCTCAACTTTCATCACAGCATTGATTGCATGAATATGTCCAATATAGGACATCTGATACTTCTATCATACTATTTAGAGGATAGTGTAGAGCACAAAGTCTGTAAACAGATATGTTTGTTTTAAAATGGGTCAAATTTGATCCATTTTCTGAATGTTATTTGTGTCACAAGATATTGAAAAGATGTGAAAAATATGACTCATCCTCGTCAAAAAACATAAATACTTGTTAGTTGAAAAAGTATGAAGATTTCAATTTTAGCATTTTCATAAGTCTGGATTGACATGTAAAAAGAAAAAACATGGAATGGAAAAATATTTGGATTCTTTATCCAGTTGAGAGCAGGATAAATATATATATATATATATATATTTTAGAAAATAAGCCATTTTGTGGATTTAAAATCGTAGATGGAATATCAGTGCTATATTCATCCAAACATCTGTCAGTGTGTCTTTCCATCTCTTAATGCAAACTCTTCATCATTCCATTCCTGTCTCTCCAGCCTTTCCTCCACTTTGCATTTCCAAGTCTCCTCTTGGTGTTTTATACACAATTAGGCAGATTTTGAAAGTGGAAGTTGAATTTTTGAATAAAGTTGAAGGAATTATTCTTATTTTTTCACACAGCAGGAGGCTTTTGGTTATTTGTGAGGCTGAAAAGTGCCGATAGATCTGCTGTTAATAGAGTGGATGTAACTTGATGCCTCAAAATGTCGAGGAACTACAAAGTGAAACCGAGTTGATGGAAGTCTTTTGATCCTCAGTTTGTTTGATGGGTCTTGATGTTTTCTGCTCTCATAGCTGAGAGGACTAGTGATGAGCGGTGGTACACTGAGCCTATTCAGAGTCAGGCTTCAGTCTGAAGCTTAAAAGATACAGTACAGCTGCCATGAGGTGTGGGTGAAGTTCCCACATTGTGTTTTGTTCTCTGACTCTCAATGACCAACAAGTCTTAAATGGTTTCGGCTAATGGCTGAATAGTGTTTTCATCGGATTCGTCAGCAGGTAAGATTTTTACGGAACTTTTGTTGCAAACAGCTACTGTAATCACTTTTTTTTGTTGTTGTTGCTTTGCCTTTACCACAGGGCATCACACTATAACCCAGTTTCAGTTGCACATAAGTTTACAATATGTTATTGACCGCTTCAAGGTGCAGTTATATAAACTTTAGTCACATTTAGGATGTTTTGATGACTGCAATGAAATGTAATACTTGTATCAGCAAAGAAAGCCTGTCCAAACTATAGCGCTCACTTTGTTCAGATTGAGAGGAGACATAGTCCAAAGTCCTCAAATGTCAAATATCACTCCTATTCATAACCTTCAGCTACCAAGCTGAAATATTTAGTCTGTTCTCATTATTATGGAAATTCCTCAACCTGACCTCTTCTGTATTTGTGGGGAAATGCAGCAGAAGGTTGCTAGATTTCTTTCTTTTTTTTTTTGAATGGTCAGTGTTGGAGAAAAAAGGGCTGTGGTAACATTGATGCTAAGCAGAGATGTCCCAGAATGTTCCTCAAGATCTACTATGCTCCAACTTCTAGATTTCAGATGTGTTGGAGAAGGGAAGCTGTAATGGTGTGAGTTTTTCTTTTTCTTTATAAATCACTCATCACTCAGACTCTCAAGATCCGTCCAGTTGAAGTTTCCACTCGCCTGCTCTCTCATGCCATGATCTCTCTATTCGAGCAGTACATGACGTTTGTCTCCTGTCACCTTCGCAGGTGTCTTTCTCTGTAGCCCACCATGGCACCGGGGGATGTGGTACCGGAGCATGCCAAACAGCAGAAGTCCAAGGAGAAACGTCCAGGAAACAAGGCGCCAAAGTCGGAATGTGAGGCGGACGGGTCATTTGTGTTTGAGGCTCAAGAAGCCTGGAAGGATTTCCATAACTCTCTCAGGCATTTCTACGAAGTGGGCGAGCTGTGTGACGTCACGCTGAAGGTAGGCGGGGACACGTCCTCTGTTTTCTCTCGCCAGCATCAGGTGAAAACGCGCCATGTTTTCTGTGTCATGTATTCTGTGTTTCTCCTTTTTATAGGTTGGCAGTAGGTTGATACCGTGTCACAAGTTAGTTCTAGCTTGTGTTATCCCCTACTTTCGGTAGGTTTAGTTTTTGTCTCACATACACAAGATATCCTTTGGTTGCTTTTCTGTTCGCTTGAAACGTCTTGTCAGCAATTCAGTTTTCACGTGGAAACAACGGGCCTGGTCCGTTATGACGATGCCACATCAGTGGTAGTTTTTAATGAGGACAGTGTGGCTTTCTTTAAATTTATGGGTCGTTTTGATGATTTCGGTTGAACATGGTACCTGAAATCAGTTGCTGCTGTTGTTTTATCTCTGTTATTTTCAACCTGCTGAGTCACTGTTCCACCTTGTTGGTATCATGACGGTAAATGAGCAACACTAGCTGGCTACTTATAAACAACATGCGAAATAGCAGTTGCAACTTTCTTTTTTTGTTGTTGTTGGAGAGGAGTTTTTTTTTTTTATTTTAGGTAATAAAATTACACCACAAAATTAACCAGTTGGGTCACAGATTAGTTGCTTTTTTATTATTATTTTTTATTCCATCTCACATATCAATGTTTTAGGGCTTTGCTTCTCTCCTCAGGGCAATGTTCCTATCAGACATGTCTGAAGCCAAACAGGATCTTATAGAGATTAAAGACTTTGATGGAGATGCCATCCAGGACCTGGTGCACTTCGCCTACTCCTCCAAACTCACTTTGACCGTCGACAACGTTCAGCCGCTGCTTTACGCCGCCTGCATCCTACAGGTAAACGGAGATCTCCCCTCTCAGTAAGCTCTTTAGCTTAACCGAATGCATCATTTTGAATTTCATGTCACAATGCGTGAATGCGCGTCTCTGTCAGGTTGAGTTGGTTGCCAAAGCTTGCTGTGAGTACATGAAGGCCCACTTCCACCCCACCAACTGCCTGGCGGTGCGAACCTTCGCAGAGAGCCACAATCGAGTGGACCTGATGGACATGGCTGACCGCTACGCCTGCGAGCACTTCACCGAGGTGGTGGAGTGCGAGGATTTCACATGCGTGTCGCCCCAACACCTGCGCACGCTGTTGTCCTCTTGTGACCTCCACATCCGCTCAGAGATACAAGTGTACAACGCAGCTGTGAAGTGGCTGAAAGCGAACCCACAGCACCATGAAGCCTGGTTGGACCAGATCATGTCTCAGGTTACAGGATGGGAGATTCTAATTCTGTATTAAATGTTGAAAAATGTTGACCCTGACTACAGTTAGTAATAAAGGATTCCTGCACAGCTAGGAAGTTAGTTTTGTTTTCTTAATTTGCATGGAGAAGAAGTAAATTCAGTTTAGACTTTATTTTGCATGTCTAGAAGTTGTCTGTTCTTTATTCTATTCAGTCATCTTTACATTTTTTCTTTGCTTATTAGTGTCCTTTCTTTCTTGTCTGTTCTTTCCCTTGTCGTGTTTTCTTCTGTCCTTGTGTCTCAATACTTTTATTTCTGGCCTTTTTTCTTGTTTTCTAGTTCAGTTCACTTCTGTTCATTCTGTGCGTCATTCCATTAAACTGCCTTCCTGCGCATCCTGTGCTAATAAATAATATTGATATATAAAATGTACCCTTTATAGAAATATTTTCCATAAATTTAGATAGATTTCTAGTATTTTAGATTTTAAACTGAGAGGGAAAGAACTAACATCTCAAAGCTTGTCTCTCAAGAAGTCAAGGACAATTCACCTTGAAAATCATGTACATGTAGTTTTATTTCTTGACTCGGTTGTTGGAACCACTGCAATGTCCAGGTGCGGCTCCCGCTGCTGCCTGTGGAGTTTCTGACGGGAACCGTGGCAAAAGAAGAGATGATCAAGGGGAACCTGGACTGCCGTGACCTGATGGATGAGGCCAGGAACTACCACCTCCACCTGAGTAACAAGGTGGTTCCGGACTTCGAGTATTCTGTCCGTACCGTCCCACGGAGGCACACCGCAGGTACCGCTGTCACGGCAACACTCAGTCATTTCCGCCGGGCTAAGAAGACGCAGCTACTCACTAGAAACAAACCGGGTTTCTGCATGCAGATGCAATAAATTCAAGGTCGTACCTATAGCGCCTCTTAAAGTTTGAAATTTGTTGTTTTTTTTTTTTTGCATATAAAATCTGAAAAGTGTGGCTTGTGATTTCCTTCAAAAGTCACTTATTATTTAGGTGACTTCTGGAGGCAATTTGTTGGACTGAATTGTATTTAAGAATATCAGAGTTTTGTAGATTTTGAAAAGCTCATCAAAGGTTGTGACTCGAAAATTTTGTGTCTGTCTTCAAGCTCAAAACAGTCGGTTATTTGTGTTTGTTGCGTTCGTCTCCTTGTCTAGGGGTTCTGTTCTGCGTCGGGGGACGGGGAGGTTCTGGAGACCCATTTCGCAGCATTGAATGCTACTCCATTACTAAAAACAGCTGGTTCTTTGGTCCTGAAATGAACAGCAGACGTCGTCACGTGGGTGTAATATCTGTCGGAGGTGAGAAAAGATTCTTGTTCCAATGTTTCAGAAAATAAAGCAAAACTTGATAAACATTTTGTGACATCATAAGAACTGATGATGATTGGGACCAGATGCCTGGGGTGGAAAAACATTTCTGGGTGTCTTCAAATTCTTTTCCTGTTTATGTTGGAAGTAGAAAAAAATGGTCAGCAATGTCATAGAGTCAGTTGATGGTGGCATTAACTATGAAGCTGTTTTAAGTTTGGACTTAAGGAGACAAACTACCTTAAAATCTGTCCATCCATGATCTGAACACACTGATCCTTGCAGGGTGGTGAGGGGGGCTGGTGGTGCCCATCTCCAGCAGCCATCAGATGACAGGCAGGTTCACCCTGGACAGGTCACCAGTCCATCACAGGGCCCTGAAAGCCAACAACAAATAAAAACAATGAAAGATAAATGTTAGATTAACAAGAAGAGAAAAATTCTTTCCAGTTACCTTTAAATCAAATCATGTTTATTAAGCACTTAGTGTTGGTAACAGCAGTTTTTGTTGTTGAAAATGTAGCTAGTTCCTCATTGAAAAAAGAAAACTTACATCATGAAGACGATGTGGAGGTTCATCCTCAGAGCTGGTTGGTGATCTGGTGGAGTCGGAGCTTCTTCTGAGACAGAAAGTCTTTAGGTTTCCTAACACCTGATTTCTCTGGCTTCCTCTTTCATCTTCATTTGCTCAGTTAGACTGCAAACATATGTTGAAGATAAAAACATTGATGAACGAGTTAGAACAACAACCTCACAATATCAAAGTCTCTCCGTTTTATGGAGCTTAATTAAAACCAGGTTAGTTTATGAATTAAAGTATAAGTCGCAACAAACAGCCTCCATGCAGTTATAACATGAAGCTGAATGATTACTATAGTAATAATCATATAAGTCACAATAAAATTGATAAAATAATTATTTAAGAAACCAATGTAAGTTATATATCTTTACTGCACTGTTTATAATTAAATGAAGATAATTGATAAGCAAACTTACCACCAGCTAGCAACACTTAGCGGCCTTCGTCCCCTGGGCTCCTTTTGTGACACATTTCATTTCCATCGGTTGTTGTCCCGTTGTGTTGTCGTCTAATTAGGACTAGGACGTCAACAGCTTGAATTTACCAAAGTAAGTAACTATTGTCAAGGCCCTCTCTACTTTTAAGGCAATATTATGCAAGTAAAAATGGCGAATTTGAACAGCGTCTGTTATCTTCCCTGCTTCAAGTTTTTTCTTCTTTGTGGCGTTTTTTAAATAAATGAAAATGTGCAATACCGCCACCATCTGGTCTGGAGTTTGAACTGGAGCTAATGCCGTTGATTATAAGGTTTTTACATCTCGCATCTGAAAATTGATTGGGTATTTTCTTAAAAATTACATCATGGTTATCTTTTTTTATTGTATGCAATTTTAATAAATAGTAAAAGATTATTAAGGCACTTAAAAGTTCATACATATTCATTCAGATTTTGTTCACTTAAAGCATACTTTTATTTAATATATTAAAAGTGTATTTTCGGTACAATTATGTTTAAGTGTGTGGCTGAGCCTCACCTGTCATCATGGAAAAATAATATATAATATAAAATCATTTATATTGTTATTTTCATGTACTATAAAGTATCTATTTTTTACTTAGCTTGAGCCTCACCTGGGATTATGTAATCTCTCGCTAACTGCACTGGCTGCCATTATATGACCGCATGTTCGTCCTGTCTGTACGCCGGTAAAAAATGGCTAAGAAACATTTAATATATGGACTGATTTTCCATAATTTAGCTTATGTATATAATGTACAATGTTTTTGTCACTAACTGTGTGTGTGTGTTGTGTTTTGTGTGCGGAGGAGCGAACAGAAACATCAGAGAACAGACTCGAGGTGAGGCAGGCAGTTCTCTTGCCTCATGGCAGGGGGCGCTCATGATCCCAGATATTGTGACTGCACAACCGCAGAGTAAGACACAGTGAGCTAGCCATGGAGCTGCCACACAGTAAATAAGTAAAGTAAATTTGTTTTCTCCTCTCTTCTTACGTCAACATGAAAGACTACATTTCTACACTTAAACAGTTTTCTAAAGTGGATTTTCAATTGAAGCAGGAGATAATAACTAAAGGAAGACCAACACGGAGCTGAACGTTTTACTTAAAGACAGATTGATGATTCTCAAATGGAGTAGAAAAGACATGCAGAGGATAAACTTGGCTTTGGATGAACTGATATTTTTGTGCAGAATTAGGGCTGCATGGATTTCATTGATACATAAAGATAAGACAGCAATAAGATTTTTTTGTTTAGTTTTGTAATTAAATGTGCGTTTTGTGGGCTACAGTTAATGTTTAAATAATTCAGTAAAGTAGAAGCGGTAGCTAATCTACCACAGCAATTATTTATTAATAAATCATTAAGCCTAAAACGAACTACAACAACAAACTAAATGTTCTGTTTTGTGTGCAAAATTCTTGAATGTTTTTGGTGTTAAATCAGAGAAGGTCCTCGCTCCAGCAAACAGAAAGGGGCGGGGATGGACCGCTGTCAGCCTCATACCTTATATGGAAATAGGACCATTGCACTCCGGAAGTGAAGGGGGCGCTATTTCCTGTATTATCCGCGGTCTCCCGTTTTTATTTTCTTTTTAAACCTCTGATATATCTTCACCTTTAGGAAGGAGTTTCACTCTCAGCATGTATTTGAACTTCAATCTTTTATTTACTTAAGGGCAGCTCACAGTTTTTAACAAATTCTGTAGTTTTCGGTGTAGTTCTAAATCTGCTCCTTAGTCGCGTCTTTTCGAGCCTGCTACTGCCTCTCGTGGCCTGGCGGTGGTAACACAACTAACAATCACGTTACTAAATCAGAATACTACAAAGTTGTTATGGCAACGAGTCTGCGTAGCTTGGTGAATACAGATCACTTTGCTGTGGATCATAACACGAAATTAATACCTACATTTATGTTTCACTGAATTAACGCGGCTATGGATGACATGTAAAAGATTAGTATTTTTGCCCTAATCAAAAAGACTAATCTTTTACATAGTCAAAAAGACTATGCATGAGCGAAAATTCTGTACTTCCAATAACATGCATGGTGACTCAATTCCGATTTTTTTGACTTAATGCGACCTGTATCCGATCTTTTCATGGCAGTGTGAACAGCACACGTCAGATTCCTTTTAGAATGTGACCCATATCCGATACTATCTGATTCAAATGTGACTATAAAGTCCAGGTCTCATTCATCCAAACTGAACGTCACTGTTTCTCAACAAATCTCACTATTCTGCGATACGAGCAAGTGGGAAGAAAAACAACAACCATGACGGATAATATGATGATTAAGTTGTTAATATGCTGCTCCAGCCAGACAACAACTTCAAATATGTAGCTAAGCTCCACCGTTAGCTTCCATGTTTACTTCCGCAAACACTGAGCTCTTCTTCTTTTTATGGCAGTTGGCAGAACACTGAGAACGCTGACGCTATTGCGGCCTCTACTGCGCCTGCGGGACACTTTCAGGTCGTTTGCCCGTTCAGACTGCAGAACACATACAGGTCGCATTGCAAAAAAAAAAAAAAAAATCGCAATTGCCAAAAAATCGGAATTGAGTCACTTGTCAGGCTGCAGTGTGAAGGCAGCCTAAGTCATCAGTCAGTGCCTCACCAGCAATAAACCTCACTGCACGTCACTGCCTCAGATATACTTATAGGTACTACACATAATAATTAGCATAGTATTACTTATTAGCATACTTATTTGTACTTTCACAAATTTAAGTGTGTTTGAAGTATACTAAAGTATACTTTTTTTTTTTTTTTTTTTTTTTTACCAGGGATTAATCATTGCTTTATTAGAATATACCTGGGATGCATGTGGCTAGAGTCAGCGTAAAGTCCTGAAGGAATGAAAATCATTATAACTTTATGTCACGTTAACGAAGAACATCTGAAAACTTACCAGGTTTATCAACTGCGGAAGCAATTTGGCTCCAACTCCTCCCCTTGTCATTTCTATATTCTTTGCACGAAATGTTGAATAAACATTAATTTGTTCGGGGCCGGTGGGGGCCCGGGTCTGGAGGAGCCAGGGAGGGAGGAATGGATTCAAGTCGCTCGAATGTCAGACTATAGACCGAGAAAGTGAAAAGTGCGCCCCCGCCTGTTGAGAAAGGTGTATCAATGTCAGTAGTTGTCCGTCTGCACCCGGTGATTGGTCAGGGGGCCCGGAAATTTGCCCCGCCCCCCGGCCCGACGCCGACTTGTTCCGCCACTGATGTTGTTTCCATATATCATTTCGGTGTTGCACCGTGTCAGCTGTTTGGGATTCCCCTCCATAATTTCCCCTCAGAAAGCAGGAGGAGAATCCGCGCTTTCTGATTGGCTACCTGTCACATTCAGCGTTAAGCTCCCAGTCTGAAAATCCCTGATTTAGATCGGAGCGGCTACGCCGATCTAAATCACACTGCAGGGTGATCGGTTACAAAATCACCAGCGAGAATCTTAGATCGGCCAACGATCTAAGATCGTCATAAGGGGAAAATAGGGGCAAAAAATATGTAGTCGATGTGCTCATTGTCTCTATTTAAATCTAGTGATTAGGGGCAATATAGTATAGACTTCATAATCTGCACTCTTTTGTACCAAAGTGGTAATATTTATTTCCACTTTGGCTTTATGTTGTTTAGTTTTTATTGAAGTACGTTTTTTGATAATGGAGACTGAGAATCCATTTTATTTTTTTTTTTGGTTGTTTTGTTTTAGTTTATCAGTTCCAGTGTTATATGTTCGTTTGAAAATAAAGTGTATCTATCTATGGCAGGAAATAGCATGCATTATTACGTCATTTCCATTAAATCAGTGTCAAAAGGTCTTGGAACAATATTATTGTTTATCGTTTTAGACAATTAATCGTCCAGCAAAATTTGTTATTGTGACAGGCCTAGCATTGATTAAGCATTTGTCACAAATTTGAAGAACTCCCAGTGATGTTATTTTTTTGCCTGTTTGTTGTGAAGTTCCTCCTTCATGTTGGGTGTTTCTTTCCTACCACAGGTAAAGTGTATGCAGTCGGCGGCCATGATGGCAACGAACATCTGGGGAATATGGAGATGTTTGATCCGCTCACCAACAAGTGGATGATGAAAGCCTCCATGAATACCAAAAGGTACACACACAACGCGACGCATGTCAGAGCGCCGTTTTGTTAATTTCCATTTGTTTAACTTTAACGTTCCCCTTTTTTTTTTGCCAGGAGGGGAATAGCACTGGCAGCTCTCGGCGGTCCCATATACGCCATCGGAGGTCTCGATGACAACTCCTGCTTCAACGACGTGGAACGTTACGACATCGAAAACGACAGCTGGAGCGCCGTGGCGCCGATGAACACGCCCAGAGGAGGAGTCGGATCTGTGGCCCTGGGGGTAAAAGCACGAGGGGGAAATCGATTATTTGTTCTGTTCATTAGACGATTTGATTCTCAGCTCGTTAGCGATGGCACGTTTTCTTCCAGAGCTACGTGTACGCAGTGGGAGGAAACGACGGCGTGGCGTCACTTTCCAGTGTGGAGCGTTTCAATCCCCACCTCAACAAGTGGACGGAGGTGTGCGAGATGGGCCAGCGGCGCGCCGGGAATGGCGTCAGCAAACTCAACGGCTGCCTCTACGTTGTTGGTGAGAGAAACGCGCCGTCTCTTGGACTCCCGACGGGTTATGCAACGTCGCTTGCGACCGCAAACAGCAAGTCTTGAGAAATGCAGCTGAGATGTACAGATTGTTCCCCCGTTTTGATGCACATTCATCACATGCTTTGGGTTCACACCCTTCAGTTTTATACACAAAGGCTTGAATTGAGACAAAAGTTCATGTTTTGTAAAGCTGTTTTGGTCACTTATTCACAGGCTGGGTTTTTTTATTGCAGAGGTTGAAGTTAAAAAGTTTCCTCAGCATTTATGGTGTTAGATTGCAATGTGAGCGCTTAAGTTAATTACAATGTTATTCCACTCAGACTCCTACATCAGTTTTGCACGTCACTGTTTACGTCATGTATTTACATGAGGGCAACCATCTTTTAATAAATGTATTTTTTTCGGTGACGTTTCTAAGGTGGCTTTGACGACAACTCCCCCCTGAGCTCTGTGGAGCGCTTTGACCCCCGGATGCACCGCTGGGAGTACGTGGCGGAGCTCACCACCCCGCGCGGTGGAGTCGGGGTCGCCACCGTGATGGGCCGAGTGTTTGCAGTCGGGGGACACAACGGGAACATTTACCTGAACACGGTGGAGGCTTTTGAGCCGAGGATGAACAGGTGAGGAGAGAACATCGCTGCAGCATCCAGAGGGACGTTGTGGATGCTGCAGTAACTGTTTTTCTTTAATGGCTGATTTTTTTTTCCCAAAAAAGGTTTGTATAAGATGAAGATTTGTGAAAAACATATCTGACTTCAGCTTATTGGAGCTGAAGTCTCCAATAAGCTGATTGTTTGGAGCGGTTTGGTTGACTGCGTGGCTTAGGCGTGTTTCCTCTGATCAGGTGGCTTTTTAATAATTTAGCTTGCTACATATTTCAGTGTGCTTTACAAACTTAGCCCTTTGCTTAGATCAGGGGTGTCAAACTCAATTTCACAAAGGGCCACTTCAGCATATTGGCCCCCAACGGGCCTCATTGATGGTACAAATCAGGAGAGCTCAGGTTCAGTCCTCCAGATTGCAACTTTTAGATGCATCCCTGCTAAAGGTTGACTTCTCATTAGCAGCAACTCAGTTCTGTAGAGCTTTATAATGAGCCAATGATCCAGGTGAGTTGGAGAAGGAATCCATCTAGAGTTGCAGATGGTAGCTGTGGAGAACTGGACTTGGGCAGCCCTAGAAATAAAATACAATGTTAAAAATAGATTAAACACCTCATGTTATTAAATAACGTTTTGGAGCGTCTGGTTAGGAAGCGCATTACAAACCTTTGGTTGAAATGGCCGATAAATTCAAGTCTCCATTACAGACCAGAGAAAACTAAAGAGAATAACAACGTTGTGTTAATCCATTTGAGGAGCCGGCAGTTTATCCTGAGGAAATAAATGACGATGCAGAAGTTAATCAGACTGTGACATGCGCAGTCCGCTGCTCAACCACTGCGGACGCGGCTAGAAATAAAAACCGCTGGAAGTAACTCATCCAAACTACTTTAAGAAATGGAGCCTCTGGGTCCACGTTACCCAGGAGACCGGCGCTCTGGAGGAGCTGCAGACGTAACATCCAAAAAAATCCCACACCGGACCGCGCAAAAGTTAAAACACTCAAGAGTTCAGTTGATCTGTTTGGATCAGGCAGATCCAACCAGTGGCACAACTACACATTATTTAGGTGGATGCAAAAGCATAAATTCCCCCAAGGAAGGTACGTCAGGTCAGGGCTGAGGAGCGCTCCCCCCCAAGTGACGTTTTGTGAAGATAAAACCCGCCACATTTACCTCGTTATGTGCGCGAGGTGAAGGAGCGTATGGCGCCCTGAAGTGTTTGGAAAAACATCGTTGGTGCGTCGCCCCCTCCAGACGGGGTTTTGACGCCCTCTCTGGTGCTGCGCCCCCTATGCGTTGCATGCGCTGCATACCCACTTTGTAGTCAATTCGTGTTCAAAACATATTTTAAGACAATCATAGGCCTATGAAATGCTGGGGGCCACATAAAATGACATGGCGGGCCACCTGTGGCCCGCGGGCCTTGAGTTTGACACATGTGGCTTAGATGGTCGAAAAATATTTCAGCTTCTCTCAAAGCACAGCATGTGATGTAACAGATGGGTTCAGGAAGAAAATTGTTTTCAAAGTAAGTGAAATCTGAAGTATGTCAAATTATGATCTGTTTACATTAAAACAGGGCGGGACTTTATCCTGCCCTGTTTTAATGTAAACATGGCAATTTTACTGAGTATATAAAGTATATAAAGTGATTTTTTTGTAAAAATTATTTTGAGAATTGTATTGTCCTTCAGTTTTTCTTTGGCCTCACGTGGATTTGTTCAGCTGCAGACTCTAAACCGCCTCTACAAATGTCATCTTCATCTCAGATGGGAGCTGGTGGGCTCCGTGTCCCACTGCCGAGCCGGAGCCGGAGTGGCCGTGTGCTTATGTCACGTCAGCCAGATCAGGGACGTCGGCCAGGGCTCCAGCAATGTGGTCAACTGCATGTGACGACCGCCCCGCGTTTGACAAGGTGACCGACCGCAGCGTCACTGTCAGATCCAATCGCAGCACAAAGCACACGGCGAGCAAAGCTACTACTCGCCCTCACGCCGAAGGCCGATGTTCGGTCAGCACACCGTATCTGAGGATGATTAAGGAAAAGTAACAGACTTGAATTTAACTAAATATATATATATATATACACAGACAAAATTTTATGTCTCTAAACTTCTGGTGGTATTTGCAATCTTTAATGAAGTATTTTGTACTTATTTTTTTGTTTATTTGTTTGAGTAGATATTATTTGCTGAGCCCTTATTTAAAGGAAACATCCATAGGATTAATGCATTCAGAATAAAGACTGTAACAAGGGCCAGTATGAAAGGATATAATGTTCTCTGAGAAGACGGCTGCTACTTCACTGCATTTGCTCTGTTTGTCTGGACTCGATGTGACTGATCTTACCGGCTCGTTTTTATTCACTCCCAGGTTTTTGTCCCACCATTTTAAAATGTTTTCACGTTCTCTCTAGCTTTAAGCTGAACCAGCCGACATTTATCCTTTGATTTATTTGAGAAGGAACATTGACGGTCAGCGAAGCCTAGAAACAAATCAGTCCTCGCTTTCAGGACCTTTTAACGCGCGGGGACTCAGACTCCTGCAAGTGCCAAACAGAACAAACGCTGACAAATCCAGTTGAAATCTGCTGAATTAATATTGCTTCTCCATTGCTGACAGAGATCAGAGCAATACGTTTCACCGCTTCGGTTCGACAATATTTCCCTTAAAATTTGAGATTTGTGAATGATGATAGCTGGACTGTCAGAAATCCTAATCGTTTTTGTTGTTTTAGACGTGTATGCTGTTCACACGAGGTCTGCACCTGCAAATGGTTCCATTATATTTCAATATACATGTAAACATTTTTTTGTATAATCGAACAATTCCTAACTGTGTAATCCATTGCTGTTCTCTATTTTCCTAGAATAGACATGAGGTCTGAATATATTTTTGTCCAAAATAGGAAATTTCATGTTATATGTCCATACAAGTATGTCATTTTAGCACAAGTGGTTCTGCCATATGGAAGATTTAAAATATTTATAACCTTTGGCAGAATTTTCATAATAGGACTACAAATGACTCTTTCAGATATGCTGTTTGTACAAGATAAAAATACAAAGTGTTACACAAATCTTGTGTTAAATTTAACAATCATTTTTCTAGCAAACTTGAAGCCAGTTTTGTGTTTTTAAATGTTAATGTGTGAAATGTGAGGTGTTTGACTATATTGTGCATTATGAACATAGTGTCGGTATAAAAATTATTAAATAAAGTTGTTTGAATATTATTTAATGGGGTCTGAGTTTTCTTTTCTCAGTCTAACTTGCAGTAGTAGTACTAAAATTTCCCTATAAGAGTTTTTTTATGAAAAAAAAAATAGAGTTCTGATTAGTTTCTCAGATATTCATCAGGGACTTAAATGTGACTTAAAAATGTTCAATGTGGATGAAAAATTTTAATGAACTTTAAAATTAAGAAGTAGGTGCACACATTTGATGCAAGTTTTCTCTAATAAACACGGGTTTAAAAATGATACATAGGCTTAAATATGCGCAGGCTGGCCCTCAGTTAAACGGCTCTTAGAAGTTGTAGAGGAGCCGTGATGCTCTTCGCGCTGCTCTTCACCACACTGAGAATTTTTTTAAACTATAATAAAAAAATACACTGTTCGTTCGTTAAATTAGCTCTGCGATTAAGTATCCAGCAAAAGTTATACCACAGGACCTTGCTTGAATACAGTTGTCAGACTTTTGCATTACAAAAGACAAACATCATTCAGTAAGGTTCAGTCTCTTTGTACAAGAGCTGAAAGGAGAAAAATAAATTAGAGACCTGTGTTTTCCGGAAAAGTTCCTCGCTAATAAATTGCTAGACACTTCATCCATGTGAAGATGTATGAAGAACAAATGAAAATGTCATTTTAAATGTTTGGCAGCGTTCTATGAAGCCTTGTTAAAAAGTAACAGGTGGAAGCCGATCAGAGCAGTTTAAGTTTATTGGTGTCTGACATGCGGTGGCTTCTGGACCTTTGGGTCATTATGTTTATTCCTGCAATCATCCTGTAATTACATTGTGTAATGTGTTTTTTTTTATTATTATTTGTTTGCATACAACAAAGACTTGGGAGTTTTGAGGAAAAAGACTTAACGGTATTTTACTTCTTGTAGGTTTAAAGTTCAATTGTAATTTTCTGAAAGCACTATTTGTTGCTCTAATTGAGTTACTTTCCGTCAGCTTTTATCAATTTGCAACAAGGGTGGGCAGAACTGTTTTGGTGAGGTAAGTGTACATTATTATTCAAAAGTAAGTTTATTTGTAAACGAAAGATCAAGTAATGTAGAGGAAAGAACAATATTAAGAAATAAACATAAATTGTTTTATTTTACATATAAAGTTATTTTTTTCCCTTATTCTTTCTTGCTGATTCATGAATTCTAAGGAATTTGTTTGTAGAACAAAATCCATCCTGAATTTGTGAAGTCATGACAGTATGCCTTTGCACACTGCCTTGTTTTTTCGTCTCTGCTTTATTGCTTTCAGTCTTTGGACTCTGGACAAACGCTGAAAAGAGGAGAACCAAAGAGAAGATGCTCAGAAGTCTGAACACTCAGAGATCCAGCACAACACACACTGATAAGCTCAGGAAGGCTAAAATAAACAACAACTCAATACTAGGATGTACAGGGAATCACCTTGAAATCCAAACACACAAATTAAATAATGGACGGAAGCATTCTTCTGAAGCTACTCGTATTTGCTTCTTTTCTTGCTTGTGGTGAGTACATATATACATATATATCCATTTCTTTTATAAAATGTGTGAATATTTAGTTGTTTGAAGTTTTTGATTGAAAAACTTTCTCAAAACCACACAAATGGAAACAGAATCAGTTGGATCATTTGTGTCTGTCTGTTTCTCCAGGTTACAAAAATGACAAAAAAATGTTTTAAACACATAAGTAACTGTTCTTTGAATAAAGAATATATATATATTTTTATTTTTTATATTGCAAGAGCAACTTAGGTTATTAAATTTTTTCCACATAAAATTTTCTTTTTTTTGTGGCGCATTGTAATTTTCTCTGATAAAATGTTTTACATGAGTACCTTTGTTTTGATTCTTATTCAGAGGGAAATGGTTTCATTCTAAGGAACAAAGTTGTTAAATATTTTAGCTGTCATGTGCCTGCAGCGGCGTAGCGTTTAGCTTTGTTGCCTTGCAGCATCTGAGTGGATTTTAAATCCAGCGTTTGGAGTTTTTATGTTCTCCCTGTACATGTGTGTAATCTCTCTGGATACTCCGGCTCCAGAGAGAGTATCCACACCCCAAAAACATGCATGTTAGCTTAATAAGCCACTCTGAAACGCTTTTAGATGTGCTGTGTTGTATAAAGCACTGAAATCTCAGAGTCAAGTAAAAGTAAAGGTTCCTCTCCAAAATATGACTTTGGTAAAAGTCCAAGTCACTGACTGAAATGTTACTTGAGTTAAAGTCTTAAAGTATCTGAATTTTCTTGTACTTAAGTATGGAAATTACTGTAAAAATGGATGTACTCAAGTAATGTAATGAAAAGTATAAGTAAAAAGTAAAACAAGGCAAATACAGTTTGATTGACATTTTTTAGATTTTGGTAAACTTGTCAAATACACTTAAAATAATGTACACAACCAAGTGCAGGTAAAATTAAACCTGCTAATAGATAAACCTGCAGGTATCATTTGGTTAATAAAATTAGGTGCTTTACCTATAGCACAAGGTTAACTTAACCTGCTTTACAACTGAACCAGCTTCTGGCATGAACCACATATGCATATGTGGTTCATGTCGTATGGGGCTCCATTTGTGTCCGACATTGTTGCAGTCAATCAGTAGGTGGGGTCAAAACTCCAGCGTTTCTCTCTCGCTTTTTTGTAACGAGTAACTAAATCACATATTGAAAATGTATCGGAGTAAAAGTATGAAATTAGGTTCGGAAATATAGTGAAGTAAAAGTGAAAGTTATCAAAAATTTTCATACTCAAGGAAAGTATGAAGTACTCCAAAATATACTTTAGTAAAGTAGTGAAGTGTTTTTACTTTGTTACTATACAACACTGTAGATGTGTTTGTGTTACAACTTGTCTAGTATGTGGAATCACTTGAGACACTGACTGCCATGAGGCGCGATTAAAGAACATTAATGACTTTTATTGTTCTATAATTTATACGCAAAGCACAAAAAAACCCAAGTCATTGTCTCAGCCAACGTAAGTGGTCAGCAGTGGACTAAAGAAAAAATAAAAGTAAATAACTTCTATGAGCTGACTATTTCTATTTTCCTAGGTGGCCTTTCAACCAGTTAAAGTCCTGTGCAAAACATGTGATTCTACTATATTGTCTGTAAATTTGTCAAACATTCACCTAAAGATCTGTGTGAGAATCCAAAGTTGGCTGACAGTCTGTAAATGCCAACCGGTCATGAGACTTTTACGACTGATGAGCATTAAAATAATTTACTGGCTTTCTAAAAACTACGATGTGCAGCATGTAGAATAATCACAGTATTTAGTGAACATTGTTTAAGCCGACCTGTTGGAACGACAGACCTATAGTTCATAGGTCAGCAACCTGTGGCTGCAGAGCCACTCTTTTAGGCTCTCAAAAACATTGCTGAAAATCATTGGAAATGACCAATAATTGCTTAAAATCTGGTTTTAAGCAATATCTTTTAACTTTTGACAATATAACAAAAATTACTCTATGTAATTACATAAAAAAGGGAGAATGGAAAAATGTTTACATGTTTTCTCATTAAATCTTAAATTCGCAAAGTAAGTTTCTGTAAACAGATAACCTAGGTATTTGGGACAGGGTTACAATAATGTCAAATGTTTCTTGCCTTACTTATACCCTTAAGTTAGGGTATAGCAGTCTAGGATATGTTTCATGGATTAATGAAGACATTGTGACCTCTTTGACTTTTAGGCCATGTGTTATCGACGGGCGGCTCTTTGATGCCGCCCTGGCAGAGCACCTTCTTATTATTCACCGTTCCACCTAAAATCACCCAGTCCAACATGAATTGACAATTGTTTTAACTATATTTGAAATCTGTAGCTCGTGCACTTTCAAGCTTAACGGTGCTCTGGGCCGGTGTAAAGTGTAAATTCTTAAACAAAAAAGAAGAAACTTTGATAGCAGAAAAGTATGTAAGTCTAAACATGATGGGATGACTCTTGAATACAGGAGCTAAGTCGCTGATAGAGTAAAAAAACATTTCCAATGTTTTATTAAAAAGACTCAGTTTACATGGTTGTACACAATAAGTTCCATCACTGCAATGTATTTCCTTGCTTCTAATTTCAACAAGTTACACATTTTTAAGATTTTCACTTTATATGCATTCGACAGACCATTCATAAAGCTTGTCTTTACTGGTTTACTGATACTTACATTTTATTCATCAAAAGAGTGACAGATGCTGCCGCAGCTCCATAACAAAGATTTCACTTTTCCAATCTTTAAATCTACTTTAAATCTTTTGCCAACCAAAAATCAAATTCTCCACTTTATATGGAGCTTTTAACTTTCATTAAAGCATGGAAATGAAAAGAGGAAAACAAAAAAAAACACTTTAGCTGTGGCAGTCAGACGGTCCAGTCAATAAAAAAATACCTCAAAGTAAAATATCGATTGTGATATCGGCTCGTGAAATTCTGTTGTTTTTAAAAACAGTGGCGTCGCTTCTTTTCCCAGATTAATAGTCACTACAAGACTAGACAGTGATCAGAGTCGACCAGCATTCGTAGAGTGAGGAATGAGGGTGGTGAGTCTCCACCCATTCTCCCACATTTCATTTCTTTCTCTGTCTTTAGCTCACAGCCAGTGTCGGCAAGGTTGGAGGGAGTACGAGAGTAAATGTTACTTCTTCTCCACTGATACCAAGACGTGGACTGAGGCGAATGCCTACTGCATAGAGCAGGGTAGTAACCTGATGAGTATTCAAGACATCCATGAAAGGGTGAGGGGGCTCTGACACACATGGTTGTAAAGTAAGTTTCAAGTTCGTTTTTAAGCCATTTTTTTTTCTGTCTCTTTTTCTAGCTATGGGTGAGAACGCAAATCGGCACAGAGATCTTCTGGATCGGTTTGAACGACCGGGTCGTAGAAAACGTCTGGGAGTGGAGTGACGGGAAGCCTTTCATAGAATATTTATCGTACGTGTGCCACTGCTTCAAGTTTTGAAGCCCAATATGTTTAATGGTACTCCTTAAATGAATGAATGAACGAATGAATATACTTTAATAATCCCAGAGGGAAATTCATGACATCAAGGGTCTAGATTTCATTTGTGAAGCTTTCGAGAAAACAACATCGTTCCTGCTTCTTCAGGTACTGGATGTCGGGCCAGCCTGATAACTATAACGGGGTGGAGCACTGCGGTGAGGTGGTGGGATACGACTTTGGACACTGGAACGATGACAACTGCAGCAACAAGAGGAAATATATCTGCAAATACATCAATGGCAAGAAAACTTAAATTAAAACTCCAAATGATCCCATTTTTTAATCCAACACAGAACCAAGTAATCGAAGAGGAAACGACGCTACATTCAAGGGAGTGAAAGCGTCGCTTTCTATATACGCTTTTAACTTTAATGTACCATCTAAATATCATTTTCTGTAGAAAATACATTCTCTTGCCCCATACTGACGGTGTTTTCAGATGAAGTTTGTAAAAATGCTACAAGCAAATGCCAGCACGTTTCCTCTGTTTTGATATGACCTGTTGATATTTTAACTTGTGACATTTCAGTGCAGTTCCAGTTAATTCAGTTGATTAGTGTGCAGAGGATATTTACAGGGGGAACAAAAGGATGATCCCTGCCTCAAAGCGCTTTTCTTTGAAAGATGTCAAATGTAATGACATTTCCAACACCTGAAGCATTTCCGCCCCCTTTATTCATGCCTTGCAGCAAACCCAGGCCCCCAGTGTGACTTAGCCAGCGGCTGGAGGCAGCACGGCTCCAACTGCTACAAGTTTAAGTCCGAAACGATGAAGAGCTGGTCGGCAGCCAGGCATGACTGTGTGGAGGAGGGAGGAGATCTGGTTTCCATAACCTCACAGACAGAAAACACCTACGTGATGGGAACGCTGTCGTCAACACATCTGGATTTCTGGATTGGTCTGTCCACACTGGTGAGAGGAACTTGTCGACGCATGGAGAGGCTCGCCTGCCTGTCTGGGAATAGATGACCAAGGCAGCGCTACGTGAATGTGAAGATGAACTTTGTCTCTCCAGAAATGCAACAAGATTTCGTGTCAGGTTGACCCCGGGAACAGCCAGTTTGCCTGGTCCGATGCAATGCCGGTGAGCTTCACCAACTGGGCGGTGACCTCTACAGTGTAAGAAGAATAACCCATCTTCACAAATGACATCTTCTATTAGTAAAAATGTGATGAATTTAGGATAAAGCTGTATTTGTCCAACAGAGATCCGCAGGTGGGCGGGTGTGCTGCGTTGGTCAAAGACTCATCAGAAGCGTTTGGAAAGTGGAGGTCCCATTTGTGCCGATACGAGCGCCCATACGTGTGCAAGCGTCTGATCAGCAGTAAGCACAGCACTTTGTCTTCCCCTGGCGATGATGTTTTTGGAAGTTCACTCGTGCTGTCTGGATTTTCCTGATGCCTCTTGTTCAACCCGCTCTCCTCCCCGCCCAGCCATCTGTCTTCCAGGGTGGCAGAGCTTCAATGGCAGCTGCTACTGGATTGTCAGCAACGTCAATCAGCTGACCACCTGGTATGAAGCGGTCACCAAGTGCTCTGCGATGGGGGCTCACCTGCTGTTCATCAACAGGTAGAGGATGAAGAGCTTGAACAAATGGATGGACAAATGTGTCTGTCATCTACGCGGGTTAGAATTGCTGACGTGGACGTTATCATTATTGCATGCATGATGAGTTGAAAATGGTCACTGCTAGCTTGGAGACACAAATTATGTAAAGCAGCTACGGATACAACTCATTTATTAAGAAAAAAAAACAAATATATTTAAGTTTTTCTTAAATTTCATGCAGCATGATACAAACAAGACATCTGTCTTGAGTATGTTGACCAGCAGAATTAAGCAGCAACCATGATAAACTCTGATTGCTCTGCCCCGTTCTCTGCCACCTCACATAAAGGACTTTAAATTGTTGGAATGGTTGTTGTTTTGAAGATCTGGATGCATGGCTAAGCTAAGCAATTCTAGTTTCACTCGTGTGTTTGCTGAGCATGTAACCTTCTATCTGCTTGTTAATGTTTCAGGAGTATGCAGATACTTACTTTATAGACGCATGAGCACAATGGGAAGTCTTATCAGTATTTATGCACTTTGCATAAAATTGTTCTGCTCCTGTATCTTGTCTCCATGGTGTAAGTGGCAGTTTGCAATTTTTATGCCACTATTTTCCAAAGTAGCATTTGTAACTCATGCAGTTTCCATTCTTCTGTTTTTTGCTGCTGTTATTATTACATATTATATGGGTGTGGGATACATCTTCTTGTTTGTCTTTTGCATCATAAAGTCAAGAGGAGCAGTTTTTCATCAATGGAAAACTTCCGGACTTTCACCAAGTGGACATTCCTGATATCTGGATCGGCTTCTCAGGTTAGGACTTTGAATAAATCCTCTTTTCCTAAACGGATTAAAAGGCCAATTTTTAGGCCGTAACATACAGTTCTGATATACCCTTCTGGTTATTTCCCTGCTTTTTCTGCACCAGACATGTACCAGGACGGAGACTTTAAATGGACGGACAAAAGCAAAATCACATTTTCAAACTACGGTCCTGGCTGGCCCAGAAACACTGAAGACACTTGGGACTGTGGCCAGATCTACACAGGTGGGGTCTTCCCTCTGTCACTCCATTTATAATAAATGGTTCCTCTTGTTGGCTTCTAGAATAAGCCCTTTATTTCAGGGAACTATGAGGGCAAATGGGAAACAACTAACTGCTTCAAGAGCCTGGGTTACATCTGTGAGATGACCGGTGGACTGAACCCTCAACCAACTGCATCTCCTGGTCAGTTAGTTTTCACGCTCCGTACCCTGTTCCCTTATCCTGGTTGAATGTTTTAATATCTCCATCAGTGACCGTGGTGTTGTTTGCTTCAGATGGCCACTGTGACCGTGGATACTTGCTTTATAAGGACTTCTGCTACCACTTCGAGACTGAGCAGGTGAAAAACTGGCAAGATGCTGAGGCTTACTGCGTCGAAGGGCAGGGTCATCTGGTCAGCTTTCATTCAGAGGAAGAGCTCAGTTTCCTCACTGGTGAGCAGCTGGGACGTAAAATCACTGTGGTTTAAGAAAACAAACATAGCATAAATATTCTTACACCTTTGAATTTGTTCGAGATACAACTGCAAATCTCAGTTTATCCTGTTGGGATTGTATGTGATTTGATCGACCAACAAAGGGTGGCACATAATTGTGACGTGGAAGGGAAATTTTGAAATTTGTTACCAAGAAAAATCTAAAACGTGCGGCGTGCAGCTGTTCTGACAGATTCACAGAAGAGCCGAATAAATCACACTACGACTAAAACTGTTTTCACTGGTTTTTATTTAGCAATACTGGAGTAAATAGAGCTGCACACCACACTGTTTATATTTTTATGTGTGAAAATTTTGAAGGATTTTGATTTCACTTTACATTTTTGAAGAGTTGGAGCCTCTAAAAAAATAATAAAAAGAAGGAATCTGACTTTAAACTCAGTCAGAGTTTAATTCTGCGTCAATCTACGTCAGAATCCAAACGAATTGTCATCCTGCAATTGAACCTGCTCCAAATGTACCTGATAGATTTGAGTTTTAAGACTAAATTTGCCTGATGGTGCATTAACAATTCAAACAATTCTGATTCTGGCAAATAATTTATATGTTTTTTAACTTACCCTAATCCTCTTCTATGTTTGTGCTATTGTACATTTGAATAAATAACACTTTGCAGATTGTGGTCTCAGCGGGTTTGAATACTGTCTGTTGACATACTTGGATGTGCTTTTTTTTTCTTTCTTTGCAGCTCACATGCCAGGTGAAGCCTGGGTGGGTTTGAATGACATCAATATCGAAAACCAGTTTGTGTTCACTGATGGATCAGATGTAGTAAGTAGCACAAGCACAAGGAATGTCACCCACCACACTCCCATTTCCTGCTGAAGATGCTGACTGCGACAGTCGGAGCAGCATCTCAGTTTGTGCTGCTTTCTGCCGATGATCTCAGAATCTCCTGCCGTGGGCAGAAAACCAGCCAGACAACTGGGGGAACAACGAGGACTGCGTTCACCTGACAGGAATGACTCACCCTGACCCTGGGAAGATCAATGACGACAAATGCACTGCCACCAAAGAATTTGTTTGCAAAAAAGGTGAGATGCTCGAATACATTTGTACCTCCTCTAGTCTTTCTTCTCTCTATGCAGTAAATCGTTGCTTTCTGTCATTGTAGCAAAGGGCCAAGGGCCTCCTCCTCAGCCTCCGACATCTGGACCAGGTTAACTTGACGTTATTCTCCTCTTAGATCTGAAACGCATAGTAACGCTTAGGTGTTTCCATGCATGTGAAGGTCTGAGTTGTTGCGTTTGCTGCAGGATGGAATGAGAAATGCGGCTCGTGGACCTCTGACCCTTTCAACGACTTCTGCTACCTGTTCAACTACCTGTCGATGAGGACTTGGGCGGAGGCTCGAGCTGACTGTGTCAACCAGGGAGGAGACCTTCTCAGTATCACTGAACCCTTTGAGCAGGCTTTCATACAGGGTATTTAGAGTTTAAAGTCAGTTTGCATTGACAAAAAAACCTAATAAGGCAAATCCCACTTGAAGTCGGGTTCGGATTAGTTTTATTAGGGTTTTTTAAACCACACTTTTAGGACTTTCAGTATAGTATTTCGGTGTGTGGATTCTTAATTGTTTTGCAGTGATTACTTCTTGTTGCTCCACAAAAAAGTTGCTAAAATAATTTTTAATGATTTAAAACTTGGTGCTATCCTTACAAAGAGATCCAAAGAGGTGTGCTATGCGACGCTCACACACCATCGCTGTCAGTCGTTGATCAAATAAAGTACACACTGCACAATGAAGCGATACAAAAATGAATCGATTGCTGTGAAAAGCAGCCTATTGAAATGTTCTTGCTGTTCAATCCCAGGCCTGATCCAGCAGGCTCCCACTGGGATCTCCCTGTGGATGGGGGGTCATGACTCCATCACGGAGGGTGGCTGGGAGTGGACGGACGGCTCTCCGTTCAGATACATTCGCTGGAACGCAGGTCCATTTGAGACTCTGAGGAAACTCTGAGTTACTTCTGAAAAAAACCCAACAACGTCCGACAGCAAGATTTGTGTTCCCCCTCAGGTAACCCAGATGATTACTTTGGTGAAGACTGCTTGTCGATACTTATTAACGGCGGCTACTGGAACGACGACAACTGCCAGAACAAGAGAGGATATATCTGCAAGCGGAGAGGTGAGGAATGCTGCTTGAAACGTTGCTGATGGTGAACTACAACCAGGTCAAAAGAGAGCTTAAAACGGGTTTCTTCCTTTCAGGGAAAACACCCGAGCCTCCTCCACCACATGACGGTAAAAAAGGACATCTGTGTACTTTTGCTTTCCAACACAATTCATCGACAAACCCAATTAAATATCCCGAGTATTAATTCTTGTTACAGGTTTCTTGACGGCAGTCGTGTGCCAGGATTCCGCCGCTGTCCTTCACTGCCCTCAGGAAAGCGTGATAAACGTCCAGTCTGCTTTCTACGGCCGCAAGAGCGACGACATCTGCCCACACTTTGAGGGATCAGAAGGTTCTGCTACAAATGAGTTTACACAGATGAAAATAGCCAACCACTGCTACTGCTCAACACACTGTAATCAGGACCATAATACAGATATGATTTTGTCTGTTTTACAGGGAGCTGTACAGTCGAAGGAGTTCTTCCTCAATACAGAAAGGCATGCGATAACCGTCCTTTTTGCTTCGCGTACGCTCACGTTGAGAAAGACCCCTGTCCCACTATCTCGAAATATCTGGAGATAGTATATAGCTGCGAGCAGAAAGGTAATATCTTTTATTCCTAATTTTTATGAGAATGATCACTCCATATTGACATATAGAAACAAAGTATTAACCCATAGGAGGCTTCGGTCTGAATGGCCGTTTTGGTCTAATTTTGAATTTACCCTTATATTTTCACCATAAAAACTATTTACCTTGCCTTATTTGGTATCATTATTTTCAGCACAACCTAAGCTTCATGATTTTACAGTATTTGTTTCATTTTGACAAAATGCATTATCACATTGGACCAGAAAAAACACACAAAATCAAAATCAGAGTATAATTTTTTAAAAATATTTTTACTATGAAATTCACAAAAATGTTGAATGAACCATTTTTCCAGCCTAAATGAAATTTTCTTTTGTAAATTTTAAGAACTTGTGTACAAACTTAGCCAAAAACTATTTAGTATGCATATTTTAACATCACATTGTGGGCAATTTCCCAGGCGTATTTTTACAACAATTTATAAATGTGTCACAATATCTCCATCACAAATTCTCTCCAATATCACAAGACTCATGTTTTTTTTTTACAACTATTTACAAAATGTTTGACGGTGTTTCAATCACAAATTCATTTCCTCCTCCGTTCCCAAACCCCTTTCAACTATTTACAAAATGGCTGCCAGCCGAGGTCTGCATAGAAATCTCCCGTTACGAGCTCAAACAAAATGGGCGACAATGCTTTCTGATTAGTTGCTTCAGAAATGTGGTACGTTTGAGGAAATCGGGAAAAATGGACTTCATGTTGCATTCATTCACTTTTTGGTCATAAAACATTCCCTGATTGCGCAGTACATGCGCAAAACAATATGGCGGACATGATTGCTCATATTTCTGGATTTATTTGGAAGTAAATATGAAACAAAATCAATATAAACCACTACTTTTATAAAGTTTGAGGTCTCTGGTGTCCTACAGGACTTGAAATGCACACTCCTCATGCCGTCTTTTTGTTATACAGAAGCCATTTACATGCATGGTGTCAGCCCGCCACGGGGCGGGCAGCGACTCCATTTAATATCTGTCCAATCCTGACGAAGTGTTGTCCACTTGAACTTAGGCTTAGCTCTACAGACACCATCCTAATCAAAGTCCAAAGAATAGGCTGAAATTGTGTGAAATTGTTGATGAAACCAGAAATAAAGCCAATGAAAATGTTGCATCAGTGTACAATATAACACTGCAGTAAAGTGATGTATGCACAAAACGTCCACAC
Source organism: Poecilia picta (assembly GCA_033032245.1). Taxonomy (NCBI): domain Eukaryota; kingdom Metazoa; phylum Chordata; class Actinopteri; order Cyprinodontiformes; family Poeciliidae; genus Poecilia; species Poecilia picta. The sequence continues at coordinate 19,284,950 of CM065364.1, forward strand.
AATAGTCTTCTGTTTAATGACACAGCAGAAAAAATAAACATGAAGTGAATTTTAGTTGATTTACATTCATGTCAAATGAAAATGTAACAGAAACCACTTGGCATATGACTTAAATCACATGACTCAGTCATTCACATTAGATTTAAACCACAAAGTATATAACCCTTCCAAATCAAATGATAATGCCAACCACAAGTTGCTTCAATGATAGCAAATAATGTTACTGTCTGACAGTGGTTTTGGAAGAATAAAATGCACAAAAAATATATTAGGGGTGCAAAAATTGCAGAACAGAAATTGTCTTATTTTCTTCACAATACTTTTGATACGTTTTCATTACACATACATTATCATAAAAACGAAGTATAACCAGTCGTGCTTTTCTCACAGTGTGTCTGCACAGCCTGGGTGTCGAGGATGGGAACATCACGGACTTCCAGCTCTCTGCTTCTTCTTCAATCGGTGCCTTTACTGCGGACAAAGCCCGTTTGAATGGAAACTCCTGCTGGATGCCCTCAGGAAGTGGTCTGAAATGATTTTTTTCTACATCATTTCTTCAACATGACAATAAGGATTGAATTTAGACTTCTAGGGAAATTCCATTGGTGGGTTTTTTTTTCCAGATCAAACATGATCTCTTCTGCGTCCTCTTTCAGTATCGTCAAGCTGGATCCAAGTGAACCTGGGTGAGACCAGGAAAGTAACTGGGATTGTAATCCAAGGTTGTCCTCAGAATGACCACTGGGTCACTAAATATAAGTTGCAGCACAGCATGGACGGGGCAAGCTGGACTGACTACACTGCTGATGGAGATGTGAGTAAGACAGGGTTTGTATTCCATCTGCTGCGAGAAAACATTTGTATTTCCAGGATTGATCTTTTTCTTCATCTAAAAATGACATCCATCAGCTGCCCGGTTCTTAGTCTCCATATTTGAAGTGGGATCACTGTTTCTAATAAATGTATTAACTTTTATGTTTGTGCTTAAAAATGTAATTTTATGGACTGAGATGAGAAAATCTGACTTTTAAATAGAATGAAATTGAAATCTGAAAATGTTTATAAACCTTAATCACCATCTTGGAAAAAAAACCCCTCAAAGTTATCATGAATTAAAGGCCTTCTAGTTTGGAAGATTTAAAAATGTGCTTTTGCTTTAATTTTTAATATAATCCTTCTTTGTTGTACTTCACTATTTGCAGTTTTTCCCAGGCTCAATAGACAGAAACATCCCTGAAACCCAGCTGCTGGGCACCCCTGTGTCTGCTCGGTACGTCCGCCTCCGTCCACTGGAGTTCAGCGGCCAGGCAGGGCTCCGGTTTGATGTACTGGGATGCACGCCTGACTGTGAGGAAGCCATAAGACTTTTAATTCCAAAGAACACTGGAAATGTTGGTTTGGTTTCTAACATTTTTATCCAATTCTGGTTTCACAGATGCAATTACATGTGCCAACAAGCCCAACTTCAATTTTTCCACTTCTCAAATGACGTGAGTCAATTCCAAGATATTTCATTCATGCTGCAGCATTTGGATGGCTATAATTTATGCTATTATCTCGCTGTATTTTCAGGGTGCATTGTCCAGCAGGCTGTGCTAACACAGATTACCTGGTGTACGGCACATCGGTATATCGTGGGGTATGGAATTATGTCCCATTACCTGCGTCACTTTAAGATATTTGGCGAATTAGTGTATCTAGATTTTATTTTTGTCTTATTTGCTTGTTTTCACCTAATTTTGCAACAGGACTCAAACATCTGTGCAGCAGCCATTCATGCTGGAGTTGTTCTCAATGAGAACGGAGGAGACTGCACTTTGTTAAAAGCGCCGGGTCAAAACTTTTATCCCGGCTCCACCAGGAACGGCATCACCTCCAGACAGTGAGTCCACGAGTTTTATCCTTTAACTCTCAGTTCTTTTCTTTATGTAGCCTGACAGCTAAAAATGTTTTGTCTGCAGGTTTAATGGAAACTATGATGTATCATATACTTTTTCAGACGGGGGTGAGTGAAGATTTATTCATAATCAGTTTGATTATCTCCAGCGTCCTTCATTCTTTCTGCTGAATCCTTTTTTTTCCCCTTCATCCTGCCATCAGAGCTGAGATGCTCCGGGCCTGACTGGTATGAGTTCGGAGACTTTTGCTACAAACCTTTTGGAGACAAAAAGACTTGGCACGCCGCCCGGAGCACATGCAGGAGTCTGGGCGCTGAGCTTGTTTCCATCCATTCCATGAAGGAGCAGAGCTGGGTGGAGAGCTACCTCTACATGGGTATGGATACAGATTGAAAGAAAAAAATAAATTAAAATAAAAAAAACGTAGAGCTGGAGATCAGAGACCAATCTTCCTAAATGTGTGATTGTTTTGATCTGCAGCCACCAGTGACGTGTGGACTGGTCTGAACGACCTGGCCGTGCCCGGTATGTTCATGTGGTCCAATGAACACATTGTAACTTTCGCCTACTGGGCTCCAGGAGAACCCAACAACCATGATGGCTTCAGTGAGGACTGTGTTGAAATGTTACACCAGGTGAGAACTCCTCTTTGTATCCATGTAGGGAATATTTATATTTGCATTCTTTGCAGGTAATTGAGATTTATTTTCCTGCAGACCGGCAGATGGAACGACGTGTCCTGCACAGAGCTTAACACCTACGTATGCAAAATGCCCAAAGCGCATTACCCTCTCCCATCAGTCAAACCCACCATGTATGGATGTTCCCAGGTAGGACCGTCTTTTCCTGTTGTCTGAGTTGTACTTTGTTCTTTAAAGCGGCAGTGCGTTTATCTGCAAGACGTGCTCTTGCCACATGTCAGGGTTGGGACGCGTACGGCTACTCCTGCTACTGGATGGAAGAGACGGCCAGGAGTTGGTTCGATGCTAAGGCCTTCTGCAAGGAGCAGGACGCCGTCTTGTTGCACATCGGAGACATGTGAGGATGAATGTGTGGTTTTTCAAACAGCAAAGATCTGAATGAATGAGTAATGTCATCTTCATCGGGGCAGAAATATTTGCAATGCAAACGTATTCATAACCTCAAATCCTTTTCATATCCTTATCACAGTATCATGTTTCAGTATATTTTTTTGGGTGGGTACAATATGTGATAAACCTACGCAATTTAGAGTATTGGCTGCATCTGTATGTAGCCGCCTTTCACTCAATTCAATATGTTGTTCAACCACCTTTCATTGCAACTTCTGTGCTATGGCAGTGGATTTTGTGGAGAGTAAAAATTTGTGCCAATTATTGCTTGCAAAATAGAAAACTCAGTCAAGTTAGATGAACTATGAACTATGAACAGCAAATTTCTAAGTCATGCCCTAAATTATCATTTAGAGTAAGATCGGGACATTTGGTGTGCACTTCACTAATGTTCTCCACAGGACAGCCAAGGGTAAATAACACAGAGGTAAACTTTTACTAGGCAGTTGGATGCATTGCATCAAACTCAAAACATCTGTCTAGATTAAAACAAAACAAAACCAGATATTATTTTAATTTTTCTTCCAAATAGTGCTTTGCCTTGTGTTGGTGTATCACATAAAACTCTCTAGAAGAGATGAATCCAAACAAGATGTCTTTTATGTTTCACTGCAGCTACGAACAGTCCCATTTTACAGTAGCCCTGTCAGGAAGAACCAGTTTCTGGTGGATGGGGCTGCGCGCCCAGGGAGACATGAGCGGAGGGGTCGACTATGTCTGGGACAATGGCTTACCTTTGACCTTCACTCACTGGGACAAAGACCAGCCAGGTACTAAAACCAACTGTAACCTCGCCTGAAAGGGAACATGTACCAAGACGAGGAAACATTTACTGTCCTTTTTTTTTTTTACTAGACAATGGAGATGGCACCTGTGTGGCTATGACAACGGGACAGATTGGTGGTTTCTGGGATGACAAAGAGTGTTCAGAGAAGTACGCCTTCATCTGTGAAAAGGCCAGACCTGACATCACTCCACCTACGAAGGCTCCAACTCCTCCTCCGTCTCAGGGCTGCGCTGACGGCTGGACGGCTTTGCCCCACTTCAGGAACTGCTACAGGGTGATGGCGACAGTAAAATTGAGATTAAAAAAAAACTTAAAGAGGATCTGTTATCCCAAATTTACCTTTTACATGTTTTTGTACTTCCATTTGGGTCTGAGTTGCTTCAAATAACAGCCCAAGTGGTGGTTTTTGGCAATAAGTTGATGTCCTTGAGTCGATTCAAGAATGAACCGTTTCCAAAACCTCCCAGTTGTTGAGTCACAATCGAGGGCACCGCACTGTTACCTAGCAACCCCAGCCAAGCCCAACCCAATCCTAGCAACCCAAGCAGAGCTCCATCATGTTTAATCAGCTGGTTTTATCGCTGTACAATGGCTGCTGAAAATACAAGTGTTTTGTTGTTGACTTAGCCTCTAGAAACCACTTTCTGTATTCTTGTTGATTATACAGGAGGCACCACTTCTTCTTTCCAAATATGTAGTTATATAATTGCGCAGCCATTTTCATAAAGTTGGGCGGCGAGGCCATCAGCAGCTTATTTGGATTTAAAGTGACAAGAGGCCATAAAACAGCTGATTCTGAACGAAGTTCAAAATAGGCTGAACTAATCAGACTAACATCTCATTATCTAAGAAAGACTTTTTGCAAAAAATGTAATGAACATGCTTTGTATGGCCCTTAGACATCTCCTAATTTGTTCAAGGAAGCATAAAAGGTTTAAGCCATGGGAGAAACTGATTCTCTTGTTTCCGTGTGATGCAGCTTTTCCACAATGTGGACTGGTCCCAGAAAAAGAGCTGGGAAGCAGCACAGGAGGACTGCATATCCAGAGGAGCTAATCTGGTCAGTATCCACAATCATGAGGAGGAGGAGTTTTTGTCTGTGTACAGTAAAGGCAGCTCCAAGTGGATCGGCCTCAGGCACAACCCTATAGAAGGAGGTGAGAAGAGACTGTGTTTTTCCAGGAATTTTAAACGGAATCTGAGACGAGAATCTAATGACTCTTCACTTATCACAGGGTATTCCTGGAGCGACGGGACGCCCCTGTCGCACACTAACTGGGGCCACGGGGAGCCAAACAACCACGAGGATCGTGAGGAGTGCGTGGAGATGGTGAGCAGCAGTAACGGGACGTTCTCCTGGTGGAACGACCTGAATTGCGACGCGCATCAAGACTGGATCTGCATCATTTCCAAAGGAAAAACCCCAATCATTCCCCCAGTGCCTCCGTCTCCTGTCCCAGGTAAACCATCCCTCCAGGGGAAAATCATCTAAGTGAATAACCTCTCAAGACATGTTCATGCATCCTTCCCACATCCAGCTCCTGACTGTGGCTCCAACCCTGGCTGGAGGAAGAACAACAACATCTGCTACTACTACAACGACACCGATATAGTCGACTTCCACACAGCCATCATGCGTTGCTACACAGAGAAGGCCATGCTCGTCTCCATCCTCAGCAAAAATGAACAGGCATACGTCAACAGCATGGTACGCCTCGTTTCTTTGTCTTCTACGGACGTGACAAATAGGAACAAACGTGTTGATTTGATGTTTTCCTCTGCCAGGTGGGCACAGGGAAGGTGGCTGCAGCCTGGATCGGAATGAGGATGTTTGGCATTGCAAGTGGACAGTACATGTAGGTAGACGGGAAACATGGAATAGGGTAGAAACAGGCTTTATTGTCCCACTGAGGGAAACTACAGGTCCAACAGGGAAGGAAGGAAATGAGATTCATGTACAAGAATTAAGGAGATTGGTTGTTTTCTCTTCTCAGGTGGATAGACAACTCCCCTCTGACATACACCCACTGGGCACCGGGGGAGCCAAACAACGCCAACGGGGAGGAACAGTGTGTCCAGATGAACAGACATCAAGGTACTGGGGCGGCTCTTTTTTTTTTATTTACTGGGAAAACTTAGCAAGCCCACCCCCATTCTCACTCGCCGAACAATCATCTCTGGATTGTGAAGGTGGGTGGAACGACGCCAACTGCGGCCGAGCCGGAGCGGGTTATGTCTGCAAGAAGTTCCCTGGAGACGTCCACACACGTCCCCCCCCACACAACCGTGGGAGGGCAACTGTCCTGCAGGTAACGCCCGTCAATGACAAATGCAACATCGGGAAGATTTTCTCTGTCTTTCTAGCATCCTTCATTAGATCTCAAAATGTTTGTGGATCTTTCTTTAGGATCTGGATTCATTGGTTCACTTCAGAAACCTCTGTTGCTGGTTGTGGTCCAAGATTAGTAGAAGTAAATGGGTGAAGAGGATAGAGAGCAGGTTTTTCTTCACCTCTTTCCGTCCTTTCGTCCTGCAGGATGGATGCGTTTTAAGGACAAATGCTTCATGTTTAAAGGGAAGAAAGACGACGTCAAAGCAAACTGGTCTCACGCTCGAAGCTGGTGCAGAGATCAGGGAGGGGAGCTGGCAATTATTGATAACCAGTATGAGAACGGTAAGCTCCACAGAGAACCAGCAGAACATTTTAAATTAGCCTGTCAAGCTCATTCTTTGTTTTTTTTCTCCTCAAGACTTTGTGGCTAGCTACCTCAAAGACCTGGAGCTCCCCACTTGGATCGGTCTGTCGGATCTCTTAGTGGAGAATCAGTACGCCTGGAGCGACGGGGCCAGTCCGGTGCTCTACACCAACTGGAATGAACACGAACCCAACAACGCAGGAGGAGCGGTGAGCTCTTTTTGCTTTAAACTCTTGAGGATTTTTAGAGGTTGCCGTGAAACAGGCTCATGATCTTAATGGTTGTGCGTAACAGGAACACTGTGTGGCCATGACTCACAGCCATCTCACTACCGGCAAGTGGAACGATGACGCCTGCCACAAGAATCACAGCTTCGTCTGCTACAGAAAGAAATGTAAGTCAGATAAAGGCACTTTTTTTTTTTTTTAAGAAAACATTCCCAACAATTTGAAGCTGGCAGCCAAATATTTTTGACCTGATCAGCAAGCAGCATCGACCCTCCTCCTCCCACCAAGAGCCCCTGCCCTGCTGACTACATCTCCTGGTACCAGAACTGTTACAAGCTGGTTGAGGAGCCGGCGACTTGGGATGCGGCTCAGGCGGCCTGCGAGGAGCAGGGTGGCAACTTGGCCAGCATCGACATGAGCTACGATCAGGCCTTTGTGGCCGGCGTCGTCCTGCAAGGAAGGGCAGATGCCTGGATCGGATTAAGACGCAAGGTTGTACAGTAGATAGTATTACCTACAGTGATGTTTATATGTATGTTTCTAACCCCTTGAACTTAATTTGATTTTGTCAAATTCCATCCATCCATCCATTTTCTTACACCCTTGTCCCTTAATGGGGTCGGGAGGTGCTGGTGCCTATCTCCAGCTGGCGTTCCGGGCGAGAGGCGGGGTTTGCCCTGGACAGGTCGCCAGTCTGTCGCATGATTTTGTCAAATTACAACCACATAATTCAATGATTTTCATTATCTGAGATATAACGATAAAAAGTACAAGAATCAAAGGCATGAAATATTTCACTCCACGTCTAATGACTCCACGTCTTTATTTAGGGGAGTAAAAATAAAGAGGGATTTTTGTGAGTGTTTATATGACAAAATCTCCAAAAGTTCAAGACATATCATTGTCTTTGCAAGTAAATAACAAGAGTATAAACACAGAGCACCATCCTGATTTAAGTCAGAGATAAATCCACAGCTGTGTTGTGATGTAGGAGGACAGCTCCTACATGTGGACAGACGGCTGGCCGGTTTTCTTCACTCAGTGGGGTCCAGGAGAGCCCAGCAACGTCCAGGACGAGGGATGTGTCAGCATGCATGCTTCAATCTGGTTCCACGGGACCTGGAACGACACCAAGTGTGACCAGGCTAAGCCCTACATCTGCAAGATCTCCTCCGGTATAACAGACCTGAGCGGCGCATGTACTTTATTTTTTGCAAACAGTTAATTATACCAATACGTCTTGAATCGTTGTTATTAATGTCCGCAGTAAAACCGCCTCCCACTCCCAGCCCCGGCGACGGGAAGTGTTTGTCTTTCTTTGTTCCTTACGGCCGGTACTGTTACTTCATGTACGACGGGGCGGAGGGCTTCTCCTGGAACGACGCCCGACACTACTGCCAGTCGGTCAGGACTGAGCTGACCTCCATTCACAGCAGGGCAGAGATCGAGTTCATCAGGAACCTGAACTTCACTAAAAAGCACAACATCTGGATCGGCCTTACCCGCGACAGAAACTGTGAGTTGGCAACGAAGCAGAAACGGCTACAGTGATCGTACAGAGTCCAGCGCCTGCAGACAGCTCACCGGTACACATGACATGTGTTTGCCACTTAGTTGGTTGGGGCTGGACAGACAAGACGTCGTTGGGATTTGTTAACTGGGCTCAAGGTGAGCCCAATTCGGCCTTCCATCCCGGGGACATCGCCGAGGAGAACTGCGTGGAGATGTATCTCGACGGGCGCTGGAATGACAACAACTGCCTGCAGAAGAGAGGGTTCACTTGTCGCCACCGCCAGTGTAAGGAGCTCCTCGCGACATTTCTGTGGATGTTTGATTTTGGATTTTGATTCAGAGTTTTTTGATTTAACAGTTTGTGTGTGAACCTTTCTTTCAGATTACACAACAGATGATGGCAAAAATCCCATCTTCCCCACCGACAGCCCAGGTGGAAGTAAGTAATGAGGTGGATGACTGCGTATGCGGTTCTTTTAACATCATCATAGTGAATGTCTGCTTTTTAAAATTAAGACCTTCATAAGTGTTGAGACTTGCACATCAAGGCATTCTAATCTCATCTAGAAACCATTAGCTGAGGATTTCACACCTTAAATTAGCTGTTGAGGCTCCAACATGATAAGTCAGCTGTCTTTTCTTCCTAAAATGTAGTTTTAAAGACTAAATATATGAAACACTTGGGTATATTTTGGATATATTGCAGTCTGAAGATCAAAGAACGCCTAATTAATTGGCAATACACTATTATAATAAAAGAGTAAAAGAAGCTTTAGGTGTGTTGATCCCTGTAAGCCACCAGGGGCAGCAGAGTTCCTTCTAATTTCTCTGCAGGTCTTGTTCTACTGTGACGGCTTGAATGCTGTGATGCAGGACAATGTCAGAAACAAAAGGCAATTTGTTAATAAAAATTAAATAAATGAAAACTATGTCGGAACCTGAACAAAGTTAAGAACAATGAAATTCATGCCTCAAATAATTCAGGCTTTTATCAAGCAACATGTGAAGAGGCTCTAGTGACAATGCTTACAGGTACATAAAAAAATTGAATATTGTGATAAAGTTCAATAAATGTTGTCGCTTATGCCACAAAGTGAAACTCATGTATTATACAGATTCATGACAACGAGTAGAATCTCCCAAGCTTTATTCCTTGTAATTTTGTGTACGACTTGCAGATAGTGAAAACCCAAAATTCAGTGTCTCAGAAAATCTGTTAAGTTACAGTCTTTGTTGTAATGGTGTAGCCTGCCGACCCAAACTGAGACATTTCAGAGCCTCAGAAACCTGTGGCGGTGCTTCGAGTTCATTTGTTGATGTTGATCATTAGCTCCCAATAGTACATTTTTTCTTAATGGGGTTTGTCATTTTGAGATGTACTTGCATCCAAGCTGCGCAACAGAAACTGACATACCTGCTGCGTCTGCAGATGCCGGGGTGGTAGTCGGCGCCGTCATCGGAGCCATCGTCTTCTTCTGCTTGATAGTTGGACTGCTGTACTACGTCTTCAGAGTGAGGGGATACAAACTGAGCAGCTTGAGCTTACCAGCGAAAAGCACCTCCCGTGTTGATGTGGTAGGTTACAAATCAGCGCTTCTATAAGGGTGAAAAAAAAAAAATCCAGTTTAATTTGTATAGTTTTAATGGTGGGTTGTCTTCCCTTCCCCTCCTCCCCCTTTTTTTGTTTCAGCCGGCTTTCAGCAACCCGAACTTTACAGGAGAATCCGACACGTAAACCCTCCTCCCGTTTCTGTGAAGTACATTAATGAGGATCTATTTTTGTTTTTAAATCAGTCTAGTTTGAAGCTTCTGATAAGTATGTTTTATAGGATTAAGGAATGTTGTGTACTTTAATATGGCAGGAAAAATAACATTTGATCCCTTTTTAGCACAGATTTTGAATGAGAAATATTTGAAATGTTTTAAACCTCATTTTTGTGACAAGTCCACAAAAAATGCCAGTGTTGTGGCCATTTTTCCTTACAACTTTTACTCCAGATTAAGATTTCAAAAAAGCAGCCAAAATTTTAATTCCATACTTAACAAAAAATACAGCTATATTTAAAAAAAAGTCATGTTTTTTTGCTTCTTTATTTCATAAAAAAAAAGACTAAAACTAATGTATCCAAAATTGTGTCACCTTCCTGATAGTGGAAATGCCTTACTACAAGTCTTCTCTTAAGATCAGCTTCCACACTGAAGAGGGTTGTGGTTTGCCTGGCCTGTTAGTTCTTGGGGATGTTATGTTTACTAACCATGAAAATATGATGGTTAAATAAACCATCATATTTCCACTTGATTGGTGAAACTAAATGATACATATTTTGATTCTGAAAACCATTTGATTTCTCTGTGCACCTCTAAAAAAAATTTTGTCGCTTTTACATCCACACTTATGTACTTATTTTGTTCAAGGTAAACCAAAGTTAAACACCCACCACCCTCTACAATCACTCCAATTTAGTTTCCAGTGTTTATTCATCTTTGTACACTGCAACACAGTTTCACAAATTTTCATGAAATGAAAAAGAAACATCTTTCAAAAACCGTTCTGAATATTTTGTTTCCAGTCGAAACACAATTGGACAATTAGTTACAATATAATTTGTAAATTAAGCAGCAAAAACAAATGACATTAGAGCCACAGGATCTGAACAGACAAAAACAAAGTATCGAACATTGAAGTTTCCCTTTGTGAGCAGGGCAGACATCCATCCATCCCAAACTGTAAAGCTTATTTGACATCCTGCTGAAGGTTCCAATGTAAAAAAAAATAGCTCCCAATTACATGGCACTCTGTTCTTAATTAAAAAATATAAATTGCATAGCTGAAAGCCACAAAGCTAGGAACAATTCTGATCACCGTTCAGCACTTTAGTTAAGAAACGCCAAGTGCTATTCCTATGCTAGTCTAGACCTTCTCTACCAGGATTGTCATACCAAAAGCATCTCCTGCATATAAATAAACAAATTGTGATAACAAAACATGATATTGCTTCGAGTCAAACAAGCACAGTCCAGCCAGTTTAGCACGGCCTTCGCCACGCAGATATACCAAAACAAATTACTATCAAAAATGTTGAGAGAAAAACTGCATTATTTCCTAAATTGTCCTCACCTCTCGCATATTTAGGCGGGATGTTGCCGCTCTATAGAATATGGGAAATATGGCAAAACATTAAAAAAATGGAAATGATTGCAGCAAGACCCTGGCTAATGTTCAAAACTATGAAGATAGAAAACAAAATGTACCTCTTCAGTAAATCTTTTACATCTGAATAGATGTAAAAATTCTTCCAGGCTGTAAAGGCAACTTGATATACAAGTTTGGTGTTCAAAATCCCCAAACTCTAAGTGTCTTCAAAGTTCAGCTGAAACCTAGTGAGAATGTTCATCGTCCGTCATTACTAATGAGTGTTTCGATCAAATTGAAATTTTACAACCAACAGCTGCTAAGGTGGTTGTGCACACGGAAACACAAAAGCAAGATTTTGATATTGTGACTTTTGATTTTGTAAGAGAGGAACTACGACGTACCAAAAACAATCCTCGTTTTGGCTGAACTTTCAAAGTTGTTTCCACAATCGCACTGTGTAAGGATCTCTTCCTGGCCTGAACTGACAGGAGGAACAACCGAGACGAGAAGAAGTTCTTCATCAAGACGATTTCTATAGTTTACACGAAGAATCTTTTCTCAGATTTGGTCAGACGGATCTGCCGTTAAAAAGCAACACCGCCACAGTGAGCTTGCCATCAGCCGGAGAAAACTTGTACACCAACTTTTGACAGCAGCAGAACAAATTAAGACAAAGAAGAAGAACTGGTTTATGCCACTAACACTCCAGCTGCACTTGTTAAACAGAGCTTTCTGCACCTTACAGTGTTTGACAACTATAGGCAGGTCTCCTCTAATTCAACTTCTTAGTAAGGCACCTGATTACCATCAGTTATCCATCGCTTGCGATTATTGCACATAAACAAAATGCAGAACCCTAGCCAGACGTTTAGCTAAAATAACCTATTATTTTAGCTGTGTGGCACTATTGCAACAAACCTCATTGGGTCACAGGTCATCAGGTCAAACCAACGTTTCACGATGAGATGAAGAACACGATGCTAGCAGAGACAACTGGAAGTTGGTGTTGGTTTAGTGCCGTGGTTTTCTAACTACCATCTCTTCAGAGATTGTAATACTAACAAAAGGTGTGGAAACAAAAAAAAAAGAACAATAAAGCTCACAATACTTGGACCACAAGCAGATGATTTTAAGAGGGCAAATTCACAGAGCCCCAAAATGGCACTTTTGGCAATATCCGATTTGCTTCCTTCCATGTTTGTTTACAACATACACACACACAAAATAAATAAAAATACACATGATGTATATGAAAGCAGATGTCTTTGTCCTTGGGAGAAAATGTGGATTGTCTCATGAGCCATCTGCCATCCACCCTAATGAAATAAGGTGATGTCAGAGGCATAAACATGCAGATAAGTCTGAGAGACACTTCTGGGGTAAAGCGTAGGCGTCCAGCATCAAAGCTTTCGGCTGTCCAGCCTTAACCAGTTGACACCTTGTCTGACGTAGCGGACCATGAAGCTCATATTTGACATCAGGCTCAGAGGGCCCATGGAGGCGTCCAGCTCTGTGAGCACACCTGAAAAACACAAATATTAAAAAAGATCATCATTTGGTGCAGAGATGTATTTTTTATATATACATTCATATAAGATTTATGGTTTAAATGCTATATTTGACCTGAGACACGTTAACACTGTGGAACAATGAGTCACTGTCACTGAGTCAACTTCCTATTGAGCTCCAATTACAAAATGTGATGCGTAGGATATTTTATGCAAACATCCCACTGTCACGCAACACACATCTTACATCGGTGTGTATCCACTGTACAGGTTTTGGGATCCGAGTTTTAAATGTTTAAAATCTTTACAATCAACATAAACATGTTTTTTTTTTCCATCCGAGGTCATCTCATTCCTAATGCAGTTACTCTCGTCTAAATAAAAATATGTTTTAAGAAATAAATACATTAAAAACAACTCGGAAGGTGAAAACCACCTTGCTGTCGTGGAAACAACAACAGCATCACACCACACATCACCTGAGGCTAAAGCACAGCAGAGATAAAGACCCAGAGAAGATCATTTTTTGATTTCCAGACGTTAGCTGGAGGGATTGTTCTTTCTTACCGCTGCCTTTTAATGCCAGTTCCTCTGCCTGCTCCCAGATGTCATGAGCACTCAGAAATAACGTGGTGATGTTGACGTAGGAAAGGGCCACTTGTTCTATGTCTTGAGGGATCACCACACTGCCGCTGACCGCAGAGCCGCTGTGGTTGGAACCGGGACCCGAACTGGTGCTTGCTGGAGATGGAGCGCTGGGGGATGGGTTTTCTGCAAGCCTAAAAGATGAAATATAAAAAAAGCTCAAACCCGGTGTAGGGTTGCAAACATTAAATATGGTTTTATTTTTTTGGGAGGGGTGAGAGGGATGACTGACTTTGCTGAGGAGGGCTGTTTGCGCGACACCTGAGCCAAGTTCTGAAAGATAAACCGAATATTTTATAATATGACTACAAGACAAGCAGAGACGATGATAAAAGCATTTATAACATACTTGAAAGTGATCCGTAAGAGTCTTTGAAAATGTTGTCGCAGCTTTTTGTTTGTGGCGAAACATGGCCATGTGAAGAAGAGACTGGCACTTTAAACTGCAGGAAAGACACAAAAATTACTCAAAAAAAATGTGTCAGAAAACAATGAGAAAATCACGAGGTGAGGACATGGCGTTTCTGCAGCTCTTCTATCCTTTGCAATACAGTTTAACCACCTTCCATAACGCCACCTTAAGAGAAGGAGCTTCAACTCACCATAAAGCTAGAAAGTCGTTTTCTGGGGGTGAAGCTGATGAGTCCGCTGAGTTTTTAAGTTTCAGAACAAATCTGAAAGAATGACAGATAAACACAGTGCAAATCAGGACAAATGTTTTATCACACCGTTACTGGACACTTGCCTCGCATCTGTAAGAAGATTTCAATGCCTAGTGTGTGAAGAACATTAGAGAATCGGCCCCCAAACGTTTCTGAAAGCATCCGTGTGTAATAAGCCCCTGAAGCAGTCGAAGAAACACAAAGTCTTACTTGAGCAGCTCCACCGTCTCTGCAAGCATCGTGTAGGACGACCCTGAAATCTGTGGATCTTTCTCCATGGCAATGCCGCTCTCGACGAAGAACATGACTGCCTCCAAGTAGGTGAAAGCTTTACTAAGCTTGTCCAGCTGCACAGACGGAACAGAATATAAGAGTAAAAAAGCAGCGACATGATGTATGGAGTGTGGCGCATTAAAAAAAACTAACCAAAAAAAAAACCTAAAAGTCCAACTTACCTCAGTGTCTGCCTTGTGCTTCAGTTTTTTTGCCATTTTTATGTAATGGTTCACTGGATACTGCCTGTGAAAAAGAGTTATTTTACTCTACAACTCAATGCGAGCTCATGCAGTAGGAGTGAACGCTGCAGGTTAACGCAATCCGCTGGATTTCCTTTTAAAGGTCATTTGAATAACTAACCAAGCTTAATAACCGAGATCAATATCAGTTTGAAACTGTGTGAACGGATTCAATTTACCGTTTCTGTTAAGCTACTCGAGTCACCGTGACGATATGAATTTTAAAAACCAATTAAGTCCATCAAAACATCCGACATAGTGTAGGAAAAATGGAAAAAATGATAAACACACAAAAGATGATGCCCACCCCTTTGACATTTTCCACATTACCACCAAAAATGTCTAGTGTGTTTTACATCGTTTATAACCTAACTCTGCTTTTCACTAATGTTTTTTTAGCAAACTGAATGCAACTGCAGACCACACTTTAAGATTTTATTAGTTTAACACAACAAGACAAAACGGTGACATGCATATCGCAGTGCAATGTCCCACTAGAATGCACTGAAACGTGTGGCTGTAAAATTACAACATTTAGGAAACGCTATATGAAATGACTATTAAAACCATTTCCAGACCGAGTGCAAGAAAAACCTGGAACTGTACCTCTTGTCGAAATGCAGCAAGGATCTGTTGCTCGCAGCTCCTCTTTGGGGCTTTAGAGTCGATGGCACATCAAGGCCGCTCTTTGGGGTCTTGGCCTGACACTGAAGAAGACGCATTAGATTGAAGACTTGTATTCATATCTCACCACTTATGGTAGGTAGTGTTTGAACAATTACCTTCTTATGAAGTGAGGGTTGTGGGTGTTTTCCTTTAATTGCCTTGTGCTTGCTGGAGTCCGTACCCTTGGCATTCTCCTTACTGGTCTTTAGTACCGTTGCCGGACAGGGATTCTGTACCTTTGGAGCTTTAGTGGCGTCTTTGGATGTTGCCAGGTCCTGAGATGTTTTCGTAGCCTTATTTTGCTCCTTGTCTGGTTTGTTGGAACTCCTGTGTGAAATATAGATCACAAGAGTTAGAGCAGCGATGACTTAGTGTGCTAAATTCTTTTTCTTTTTTACTGGACGTACTCTACTTTCACAGAAGCACGACTTAATGAGGTATTCTGGTTTTCCAGCTTAAGTTTCTTCTTGGGAGGACTTTTAGTCTCGACCTGAAAGAAAGAAAATAAAAACGCACAGTAAAATAACATTTTCCAATAAGAATGAGCACAATCTCTTCCGTGCCGCACAAATTCCTCACATTTTGAGACTTTTCATTACTTTTTCCAGGTCCGCGTGCTTTAGAGGACTCTCTGCTTGCTTCATCCTTCTCTATGGCCAGTGCTGGTCTCTTTGCGTTGCTGGAAATCCCTTTATTATTACTGGATTTCCGGGGGACTCTTGAGAGCAGACCAATATCAATCCTCACCAGCAGGGATGTAGGAGGCTGGTGTTGGTCCCACCAACCCTTTGCTGCCTCAGAGGCCTTATGCGAGTGCTGGTGGGTCGATTTGTGAGGCACCTTGGTCTCTCTGTTGGTTTTGGGACAGCTGACTCTGACCGGAGCAGCAGGCTGGGCGGGGCTCTGAGCCGAGCAGCAGCAGGATTTAGGATACCGAACGCCACAGGTTGGACAGCGACCGTGCAGCCCAGGAGTGACGTCCGATCCAGCCTTCTTATGTTTGGCATATTTAGTTCTTTTAGCATCTCTTTTAGTGTCCCTTTTGTGTTCGGCTGCTTTTGATTTTGCTTTGGGATCGTCTGTGAAATGTTGCTCCGTTTTTGGGGTTGCGAGTTCCTCAAACTTAACCCCGAGCGCCGTCTCAGTGCGATTTGGCCCCCCTGCCGCTGAAGGCTTTGAGAGTCTCCTTGAACTGCTGCTGCTGCGTCTCCTTCCATCAGAACTGCTTGTTTTGCCATTGTTTTGGCTGAAAGAAGCATCCTGACCGCTTTCCCTGCTCTGCTGGGTAGCAGCCATGTTGTCTGTGAGCGCCCTTTGCTGAGAAAAGGCCTTTGATTCCTCACTGGCATCTGCACTGGTCTGCTTGGGGTTCTGACGATCAGTGCTGAAGGTCTGCTGATGGGAGCCGATGACCCGCTCTCCCAGCTGCCGGTCCCGATCGCTTGCTGCCGGAGCATCAGGCTATAAGAAGAACATAAAAAGTATTTAAAATAATAATAAGAAAACATAAGTATGCGAGTAATTTATTGGGTGATAATTGAAACATAGTAAAATGAGCTAAAACCTCTATTTCAACTAGTTTGCTCTCTGGGGGTTTTAGAGGCTCTTTAATGGAAATGTTGCCGTCTGACTCCAAGCTGCCGTCACTGGAGCTCCTCATCTCGGCATCACTGGAATGTGTGACTTCAAAGGAACTGAAAAACACAAATACACACAGATTGGTATTAAAAAGTAGACATTAGTAATCATCAATACTTGCAACTGAAACCAGATGTTTTTATTCAATCAATAAAACATTGTCGCTTCACTACTGGTTATTAAATCAGACTAAATGAGTCCTAATTTGGGTCAACAAGGACAACCAACATCTATTAAATGCCAGAATATTTATTACTTTTTCAATCAGAAGTTTACACATTTTAACATTACTATGCCTTCAACTAACGTGGGGAAAGCTTGGAGGTAAATACTAATGCATGGGGTGTGCAAAGTGTGGTTGGGTCCTTTTCTGGCCCTTGAAAGAGATGTGTTCGGCTTGTGGTCACAAGCCAAGAATGGTAAAAAGGAGGTATTGATGCACTCCACTAAACGTATAGTATGGGTCATTTTCTTTCTGTTCTGTGGGGCAAAGCTAGCATAAGGTGTGTATTAACACCCTCTAGAGTCGATGCCCGCTGTGGAGCAGGAAAAACTCCGCCACTCAAAGACAAAAAAAAAAAAAAGGCCGCATGAGAAGTGTTGAGTTCAATTTTGTCGGACATTAGAGACTTCTAACTTCATAATAGTGTTTTTATATTTTGTTTTACAGTTACTTCGAAATAAAACCAGAAATATGTTCGATCGTGATGGCGCCCCCTGTGGTTCATTTCGGGAATCGCGAGACGTTATGTTTTATGATCAAAAAGTGAATGAATGCAATATGAACTCCATTTTCCAGATGTCCTCAAACGTACCGCATGTCTGAAGCAACCAATCACAAAGCATCGTCGGCCATTTTGTGTTTGTCGTCTCCAGGCAGATTTCAATGCGTAGACCGTGGAAATAATGCCAAAAAAAACAAAAAACAAACAAAAAAAAACGCCTGGGAAATTGCCTGCAATGTGCTGTAAAAATATGTAGCCTATACTAAATAGTTTTTGGCTATGTTTTGTACACAAGTTCTTATAATTTACAAAACAAAGTTTCATTTTAGGCTGTAAAAATGACTGAATCAATATTTTTTTGAATGTTATAATAGTACAAATATGATTTTTTTACTCAGATTTTGTTTTTGTGCGTTTTTTTCATCCAGTGGGATAATGCATTTTGTCAAAATGAAACAAACACTGTAAAATCATGAAGCTTAGGTTGTGCTGAAAATAATGATACCAAACAAGGAAATGAAAATGGTTTCTATGGTGAAAATATAAGGGTAAATTCAAAATTAGACCAAAACGGCCATTTAGACACAAAACTCCAAAGAATAAACCAAGTTCTCAGGCTGTTGGGAGAAAAAAAAAAAAGCTAATGGCACTCTTATCGTCATCCAAAAATGCTAAATTGCCAAAATCTGAGTGAGTTGAATTTCCTTCCACAACACAGATTTAAGAATGTTTTGAGGTAAATTCTCATCTACATATAAACAAAAATGCATATCTTCGATAAAAACAAAAATATGGTTGTGCTAAATTTCATATTATGTTTATGAAATGAGGAAGCTGTCATTCTGAAAGTTTTCGGTACTCACTTTGAGGAGTTCAGCCGGTTCAAATAAGATGAATCTTTACTGGAGAATTCAAGGCTTTCTGAAAAGAAACGGGGACGGTTAGTTTGCTCGTGAGATTTTGATAAACTAAAATACTAACTGATCAGCAACAATGTGAGAGATTGGTAATAACAGAAAGCAATTCTTAGTGGTGCTATAAATGGATATGATTAAACTGAAGTTTTACTAAAAGCTTTTTTATCTTTTTAGTCAACATGTTGATCTGAAATTAGATTCCAATGTATTTTAATCAGTGTCTTAAATTTCCTGTTAGCTTAAACTTCACCATAACCAAGGCCTGCCATCCAAAACAACAACTCCAGATATAATGGATTCATTTAGCTGTACTGATTGCTAAAGACAAGCTAAACATTACTCACTTTGTTCTGGACAAGATGAAACGTGTTCTGCTTCCTGCAAGGATGGAAAAATAAATATGAATGGTATTACTCATCTGCAGACTTGTTTAGGGATAAACCGTGTAGTTAGAACATAAGAGGAAAAAGTTTGGAATGCTAGAAAACATATGAGCATTTTTTTCCAAAACATGGAAAAAACTGAATGGTTAAGCTTTGATTTTTTTACCTTGGCTGGAGACTTGGATGGTTCATAGGTTGGAGTGTGTATCGCTGTCAGTAGAGGGGGCCATGGACGAGTCATTTCCTGTCAAACACAAACAAGAAGTCAGCATGCATTTAAAAAAAAAACAAAACAAGTTCATCTGTTCTGTCCAGTAAGCTAGAACTGTAGAACATATTAAAGTAAGTCTGGAATAAAAAGAACTCTATTGGGTTTTATTTCAAGCTCACATTTAAAGGTCCTCGAATAATGTTTCAAATCAAACATTAAAAGCCTGAGAAAATACAAAAGGCTGTTTTTAAAACATGATTTTGTAAGTTTGGGCAAATCTTTCTCCAGCTGCACTCCCTACATTGCAAGTCAATTTGGTGGCTACTACAAATAAAGGCCCATATTTTAATGATGGTGTGAAGAATCAACACACAACCTGAAAGTTGACTCAGACTTTTGTCTCTCTTCTTGGCACCATTTAAAAAAATAATTAAAGTTTCAGCAAATACCAATTCCTAATCTGGTATAAAGCCCAAAAGGGCACAAATAAAAAAACAACAAAAAAGCAAAAGTAGATAGAGGCCAAATGCAGCAAAAAAGAAAACAACTTTTGCATTTCAATTTAAATTTTTTTCTAAGTACATTCAGAAAATCTAAGAAACCTTTAGAGCTTATTTATTATTTGCTTAAACATGGACATAAGTGGCTGCACATACCCTTAAGATATCTTCCACACACAGAACTTCATCAGATGGAGCCTTTAAAAACAGGAAAAAAAGATATTGAAACAAACAAACTAAAAAGTGCAAGTGAAAATGACACCATTTCTAAAGTCACAACAATAAATAAGGGATTTATCAACATATCCATTAGTATATTGCTGACAATAGTGATATAATAATTAAGTTTATTGCTTTAGTTTGAATATTTTCTTCCATAGTAGGTTCCATTAGACTCAATAAACATAAAAATGTGAATGATTTGGCTGAAATACTATTAGAGGCACAGTTACTCTACTTAATGTATATTGGATTCTTAAGCGGCCTCTTGACAATAGCTTCAGTTTTGTAGAGCAGCATTTGTTTTATATAAGGTTCTGACTGTATGCAGGGATGCATCCTACATTTTTTTAATCACCACTTCTATACTTGCAATAAATACCATAAAATATTGACCAAGGGAGACAGAGCCAGAGAGGAATGGTCAAGCATTCCTCTCGTTCAATGGTCCAACCTTGTGAAATGCTAAAGGAGAAGAAGTGGAAAGAAAAGCATTTCCACTTATGAAATAAAAAGTGTAAAGAGAAGAAATTTTCATTTTGTACCTCACTAGCTGCTGATAGTTCCCATCTAACTTCAATTGAATGCCAAATTTCAAATTAAAAATGCTAGCGCAAGCAGTGGCGCAACTACAGATTATTCAGGTGGATGCGAAAACATAAATCGCCTCCACGAAGGAAGGAACATCAGGGTTTACTGTTTATACGCTCACCCCCTCCCCCCCCACCACCAGAGGCGACGATACGTGACGGATCAAACTTGCTACATTTACCTCGTTATGTGCGCGAGGTGAAGGAGCGTAAGGCGCGCTGAAGTGTATGGGAAAACATCATCGGTGCGTCGCCCCCTCCAGACGGGGTTTTGGCGCCCCCTCTGGTGCTGCGCCCCTATGCGTTGCATATGCTGCATACCCACTTTTTGCGCCACTGAGCGCAAGTGTCCTTTATTGTTGTAAATATAGTTTTTAACCACTATTGCAATGACTTTAAGGTAAATTTATGTTCAATTGCAGATGCAACATCTCACCTCAAAGAACTGAGGCACTTCCATTGTTTTGGCAATGTCCGTTTTGTTGATCAGCTCTGGTAACGGCGGATAATGCTCCGGCGATGGCTTCAGCTCAGGTGACTTCTGGACCACCTGGTCCTGACCATCCATGGGCCGCACGTAGGCCGTTGGCTTCTTGGTCATGACCATCCCGGCCTGCTTGGACGACAGCAAAGAAGGGAAGGTCTGGGAGGGCAGTGCGTTGGTCTTGGCTTGGGGTGGAGGTGGATTTATAGGCGAAAGCCTGCTGTTCAATGTGAAAACAGTCACACTGCCAGTCAACCCTGAGGAAAGATCTGGAGACCCTGGAAGCTGATCCCTTTTGAACGTGTCCCTGGTGTCCGTGTTAGCATTGTGGTCACAGGAATGTAGGACCGGAAGAGGCTTAGCATCTGGAGAGGGGGCAGACACTTCCTGGGGAAGGCTGACCGCCCCTCTGAGATCTGGGAAGACTTCGCTCTCCTTTATATGATGTCCTAAGCAACTCGACTGACTGTGGGTCGAAGACGTAGCTGGAAATCTAGATGAATGTCCGCGGTGGTTTGGAGATGAGGAGTAAACGCTATTAGATGTCCCTTTCTGGCTTTGTTGGGTAGTAGACATGTGAAGGTTCTGGCTGCGGGAAAGAGTTTTGTTTGATTGCTTTGCAACTGGCTGGCTCCGATCCGACTGCGATAAGGAAACATGGGAAGGAATGGGTAAAGCCTCCAGTGAAGAAGGCACGGGATTATTCACATCTTCGTAACTGCCCAGCATCCTTTGGATTCGATCAGAGAGCTCATCCGCTTTGTTCGTCTGGAAAAAAAAAAAAAAAGAGAATATTTCTACTTTTATGAACAAAATAAAGACACCACGACACCACAATTCTGCGAAAAAATTAAAACTCCATAATAGGACTGAAATGATTCATTCGGTTAGTCGTGTTGAATCAATTACTGAAATAGTCAATTAATTTAGTAACAAAGTGCATTTTCTTCTATTACTTGAGATTCTCAGTATTGCTAAAATGCAAAACTTCGTCTTACCATTCACTAATTAAATCTTTATTGAGTGAATAAAACAGCCTCCATCATTCATCTCCAGCATTCAAAACTAAACCATTAATGAGCGCAGGAGAGTTTTGCTCAATTACGATTGTGTCCTCACAGAATGGATCCTTTAGAGAACCAGCTAGTGTTTCACTGACCTTAAGGCCCCTTGGTTTGCCCCACAGAGACTGGGCTATTTTAGCTGCTGAGGTTACTAAGGCCATCAGAACGCTCAGAGGAGGACGGCAGACTCTACCCAAGTTTTCGTCCTGAACTTCTGCAACCTTTTTGAGCAAAGCTAAGATGAGCAAATAGCTATTCATAGAAACCATGAGTCAAGAGCCCTACAAGGGGCTGCACTTCTGTTTACATGTACACGGATCCAGACCGCCTGGACTGATCTACCAGATGGTCGAGTGACAGCCACTGTTGTCCTTTAAGCATTTTGTTCCCTCTCTGAAGGCAGCTCTTACCTTGTACGGTTCTGCAAAGAGTGGCGCGTTTTCAGCATCAAGTTCTTTAGTTTGGCTGGTTTCTTGGACTCTTTGTTCCCATGCTCGTCGGCGAAGAAGGTTCCTCTCTTCATTGTGTGCGCTGGATAATTGCAAAGAAATACAATTGAGCTAAATTAACAGCCCGTTCACACAACCATCGCCTCGGGACAAACGATATGGAAATTTGACCGTGTTACAGTGATAATGTCCACTATTCTCGACTATACAAAACAGAGTTATTTTGTTTTTTATTTTCTAAAACAAAACAAATAGTCACAATTAAATTCCACTGCAAGGCAAAGCAATAAAATGCAATCATAAAATTTCTGTAAAAACAGAAAATAAATACAGCAAGCATATAATTGACTTCTTAAACCCAAGGGGAAAGCAGCAGAGTCAGATGAGATTAAATCTGCATACAAGTGTGAACTGACTCACAGGTGCAAGAGGGATTCACTACACATCGCTCACATCACGTCTGCCAAGTCTCCAAAGTATATTGATTTCAACTTTTAAGAGCCCAGTAACTGTAATAAATAATAAAAAACATGAAAATGCAGAAAGTTCTATGGGTACGTTTTAAAAATATGAACAGGAACACTGCAGCTTCAGTTTTTGCATTTTTCTTCCCAACACTGTGCTAATCATTCTCGCCAACAACAATCCCAGCAGGATGCTGCCATGGCAATGAGAGGAGCAGCAAAGATTTGGGACCAAGCCAAACAGATGAGCACCTCCTCATTAATGCAGCAGATAGACTTGCTAAACTCCAAGGAAAGCACAAACTGGCATGGCCCAGTGACAGGCTCAACACCCATGGGTGAACAACACAACAAGCGTTTCATAGAGTCACACAATATTACGTACAATATATGCATAAAAGACAAGTTATGTCAGTGCCAAATCAGTTCATTTGATCTTTTAGGCTGTTTTTCGTCAAAGCGTGATTGTTAAATGTTTGTTGCATTTACATTTTCGCAGAAGTTGAGCATTTCAGATCTAGATTTAAAGGTAGATTGCATTGAAATCCCAATCTACTTTTCAACTGACTAAATACAAAGAACAAAATAAAAGGTTATGTGAGTGATTAAACTGTCTGTAATAAAAAAGCGTTGACACAGCATAAAGGTTCACTTTTAAGGGCCATCAGATTGATCAACTTGCTTGACATTAAAGCAGGAAACAGGTCTGTATCCACAGAAACAACAGGACGCATCAATCTATTTGTGTTGTCTTTCATATGGTTGTCTCACTTCACTGAAGGAACTAGATTCTCCGCAGCTTTCTTTAGCTCCAGGCAAAGTATTTTAATCTGGCCATGGTGCAGACTTTGACCGGGAGGATTGCAACACATGGACTCTTTTCTTTTCCAACTAGTCTGTTGCAGTCTTGCTAATGCGTTTAAGGCGGCTGTGCAGGACAGAAATTAGACAAGCTTATGCTACTGAATGGTTGACCAAAGTTTTTATTCCAGGATAGATGATGGGTAACAAATGTCAAATCTGCAAGGTGTCAACTTCTTTGGCCAATCCATAATTTCTCCACCATATCTGCTTGATATACTTGTATAGTGTGCGAGTTTTGCAAAATGTAAAGCTTTTTCACCAAAAACCCGCAATTTGATATACTCCAGTCAGAGAGTGCTAAACAGTGCTGTTAAGTTATTTGCAGTGAGAAAAAAAGTCATCTTGGCAAATCTTCCTAACAAGTTTACAACATTTTCTAAGACTTTAAGTAAATATAGACATGGATTTTACACTTTACTGACTATAAAGGTGGAGATTAATTATTGCTCTATATATCCCCCCACCCCCATCTTAAAATTGGCTTTAATCTAGGTATCAGAAAGAGTAAAATAAAAACTTGTGCGTATAATCAGTGACAAAACCCCAACAATACAGAAGTTCTAGTGTTTCAAGTTTAATAAAGAGACAAATTCTTGCAAGTTAATCCTGGAGGTTACAAGATGAAAAAACCCTCAAAACTGTAAATACAAAGCAGGAAAGAAAAAAAGAAAAAACTTTTGTGGCAACATAAAAAGAAATCCATAAACATTGAGAACTCATCTGGATCCCGTAAAAGGACGGATAGGAACCACGGCTTTAATCTTTACATTTTAAGCAGCTTTTTACAACTGCTGGCAGACCAATAACTGGTGGCAAAATTTATCAGAGAAAAAAGAAAAAGAAAAAAAGCTTGCACAATGGACCTACTTGAAACCTCAAATTATATCAAAGCCTACTAGGACAATTAAGTAAAGTTAGGCGAGGCAAAGGATGAGAAGTTAAATGACATTGACAAGGGCTGATTTAATGTCAGGGACTGGTGACCTCTAAAGGCTGTACCCCAAGTCTCAACCAGTGATCGATGAACCTACACCCAGCAAGGTTAAGCAGGTCTAGAAAATGGATGTACTGAATGGCGACTACATCATATCTACAGGGCTAGGTTCTAGCATTTTAGTTCCAGAAGCTCTTGAGGGTCATTTCCTGTCTGATTTGGGTAAAACTTGAGTTTCAGTCAAGGAAGAAAAACAGTGGAAAGGGCAGTGGACCAGAAACGGCAGTCACCGGAGAGTCAAGGTTTGTCTGGAAAGCAAAGGTTGCCCTGGGGGATGTTCAGGAAATATTCCACTGGGAAAACGGCTATTGTTCTTCAAAATGTGCAACCATTCCAACATCAATATTCCAAGAGATGTCAGGTGGCAGCTTCAACAGAATAATGTGGCCCTAACTTGACTTTGTGTGATGTTCAGGAGAAAACTGTAATTCTGCAGCAGACTTTCAGAGGTCTACAAAACCCGTGTCCGAATGAACAATAGAACAGTGAAACTACTCGACACTGGGCTGCTTGTCTTATGCTTGGCTTATTGACTAATACTTTGCAAATGCAATCCAGACTGTACCTAATGAACCTACAACAGTGACCTCCTTGTCTAAACTCGTGAAGAGTCTAGAAAGAAAGCGACTCATCAACACAAAACCATTCTCTCCTCCTTTAGACCATCTGGTTTTCATCCAGCTTTGTTAACATCTTATGCAGATCTGAATTTGCATTGGAAATTTAAGAAGTACAGGAGCAAATCCAGAAATCTCTACAAGCTCATTCAGGGAAATCCCAATGTGTACCCAGGCAGGGAAAGATTTCCCTTCAATGTTCTGGTTCTGCCAAGAGGGGTCTCCCTAAAGATCGACTTGTCTGGAAATCTTCTAAAAAAAAAAAAAAAATATATATACAGTATATATATATATAAGCTGAGGAGGCATGTTGTCGAGCCATTTGCATCACACTCCTATTGATGTTGCAATAAGATCAGATTTTGTTTGTTGCTTTGGAAACAACACAGTCGACGTTGATTATATACAAAGCTGAAACAATTTGCCAGGAACAGGTTTCTTTGGTCTTTGCCAAAAACACTAATATGCCTAAAGGGATATATTCCTTTCTTTTACAGCATTCCACCACCAGCTGCAATGACTCCCAGTACTGAGTCATCACTGTGTTTTACAACAGAAATGACTCAAAACATACTTTTTGACTAGTCTGTTTGCTTGTAGTATGCAACACAAGGACAAACTGAAGGTATATTTGTGATGATAGTCTGAACAAGGCAACAAATTAAAGAAAAACAATAGATCAATTGTGTAAATATTAGCATAAACTTTGCTTTTTCTCAACAACTGAACAGCAAACACAGATTTGAATCCAACTTAAAATTTTATAAATCTAAAATTGTTGTATCAGAACATGCCACTAATCTTGACCTAATTTTCAATCAAATTCAAGGCACAAAAAGGACTTGGTTTTTCTAGACTGAAAAAGTAGTTTTTCAGTGAAAAAAAAAAAATATATATATATAATATTATATCAAGAAAAAAAATTGTATATTCTTTATTATATTCAATTGATGCATCACTAAGAATTATACTACTTTAGTAAAGCCGATCTTTAGGTTAGGTTTTCTGGGAACGTCTTTGTAAATCGCCAACATTTCCACCAGTGCTGAAATTGCATTCTAATAACATTTTAAAAACATCAGTTTTGTGAATGACTGCTAATGCCCCAACAGCAAGGAGGGACATAAATAAATGAAGGGAGGAATCACATATGAAGGAAAGAACATGAAAAAAGGAAGAACAGAAGAAAGACTGACAACAGAGGAAGTAAAGAAGGAAAGGAAGCAAGGACTTAAAGGAAAAACAAGAAGAAAGGGTAAAAAAAAGAAGGGCTCAAGAAAGAAAGGAATACCATAAGGCAGGGGTGACACCAAAGGGTGTGGAAGAACACAAGATAGGACTCAACCAAGGAATGAATGAATAAATGAAATTGGGACTGGAAGTAATGTCTGGAATACTTTGTAATTCTCTCTTTCATACTTATTCAGACTTTGAAAAGACTGGATTCAAATCTCCTGCTTTTCTTTCCTAGACTGTGTGTGTGGTACACTATACCTGACTGTACATTTTTGACAGAACTGGACAGTAAATAATTGGCTGCTTTACATTTGGACATTGACGGTGACATGTTTTCTTGCCAAGTGTTAATAACGCGACATTTGTTGTAAATTAGAGATGTGTAAACAAACCAAACTAATATGAATATATATATATATATTTTTGTCTAAAATGTGTGTCACTCTTAGTTGCATTTCGTTGGGGGTTTTGTTTAGAAAATGTCTGCGTTTCTGAACGAATAAACCACTTATCGCTACGGCTCTTTATGATGAGTAACTTCCTGTCAAACGCCATTCTTTGCAGCTGATGTTAGGAAGCAAAACACTGCTAGACGGTATTAATGGGGTACATAGTTAAAGGGACAATCCAACTGAAGCCAAGTTTATCAAACACGACGCTAAAATAAAAAAAAAAAAGAGCATTCACCCAGATAATGATATCGACCTTGTGATCTGAGGTTGATGTCCATTTAAATAACATCCATTAACCCCCCCAGCTCTGACTCGCAGCTGGTAAAAGTCACACCAGCCTGTCGTGTCCAGCTGATTCCATCTCTCTCTCTGCTCGCCTGTCGACCCCGAAACCTCTTCAAGTTAGTTTTGACAACACAATGTTCAGTCACCAAACCCGCTTCCATTTCTCCCTGCTGTACTCGCATAAAGTTCCACTAGAAAACTGTAACCCAATTCCAGGAAACCCGACGCGCTGCCACGGGACAGGCTGACCGCCACCGGGCAGAGCAACATCAACCGGGTTTTTACCCATCGGCTAAGCGGGGGTAGCTGCTAGCGGTTAGCCGCGGAAGGTTCTGCCTACCTCGGCTGGGACGCCATGGTGCAGTGCGCCTCTCGGAGCGAACAAAGTTCGCCGTCATGCGTTTTCCCTGAAGGTCCTCACCGAGGTGGTCTTCACGCTTGGTCACATTGTTTACCGGTAAACTTAATTGAATTATTTCGGCTGCAAAGTTGTTTTGCAGTTGTCAGCTCTCTGCGCGTATTTTGGGTTCAGTCCAGCCCGTCTGCTTACTGGACTGTTCTACCCTTCGCAGCCACTCGGGGACCGGGCTCAGGTTTTATATCCTCTTAATGTTGCTCAGAAAGTTTCGCGAAACGGCTCGTTCGCCGCTTTCGCCTGTAATTTCACAAATAAAATTAGCAGTAATAACAGCCGAGTCCAGTTGAGTGCATGTTTTGCGACTGTTTTCGCTCATTCGCTGCAGTTTTATGTTAAGTTTTGGACATTACCCCTACGCGACGAAACATGGTACTGCCATCTGTGTTTATGGTGTTGAACCTACTGGACTGTCGGTTTTAAATGCCACGATTAATTGAGAGCGAAAAGTTAC
The DNA here is from genome assembly GCA_033032245.1 of Poecilia picta. Classification (NCBI taxonomy): domain Eukaryota; kingdom Metazoa; phylum Chordata; class Actinopteri; order Cyprinodontiformes; family Poeciliidae; genus Poecilia; species Poecilia picta. Next base: position 19,313,254 of record CM065364.1, read on the forward strand.
TACAAATTTCAAAAAAGCTTACAAACACCATTTCATAATAATTTATTTTACGCTTGGCAGACGTCTGTGAGTATCTAAACCTTTATCCTATAAAATCTCTGATGGTTCAACATAAAGGCAAGATGGCTTCACATAACACTTCGATTCAAAATTCAAAGTTTTAATAGCTTGGCGTATTAAACCCATTTAATCCAACCGGCAACAATTGTTGCCAGACATTTTTTTTCTAACTTCTGGAAGCTCTAGAAGAATTGTTTTGACTTTTGGCAGCTAATTGAAGTTTTAAAGTCAAATAACTGTGTGTCTGCTCTAATATCAATTTGATGTATCTAGTGTAAAAGGTCGCGTGACCAGATCTCTTCATTTCCTGTACAAGAGGAAGTTGGTAAAACACATGATGCGGTGCCTGAAACTCAAAATATTTTCAACATATGTTCTTTCATGTGTCTTCCACTGACATATAAAGAAAATTGTATCCCTCCATTCATCTTTTGATCATAAGAAGAGTGAATGTAAGCGTGGCAACAATTGTTGCCGCTATCATAATACATAGACAGCACTAAGCTATGTGTCATTGGGTTGCTGTTTATTCTATACGCCCTGCTGTTCCCACACAGCTTAAAACTATCAGATATTTTAGATCTTCTAGACCTGAAAGAACCTCAAAATGATGTCTTCTACATCCCCTATTTCACCCCCCTAAAATGCAATCCATTACACAAAGTGGCCTGAATGACGACTACAAGATGATCCATGCCTTAAACTAGTTTAGGACAAGGCAAAGGTCTTCTGCTTGGTCTGGTGGAACAAGGACAGTGTCCTCTCAGATGCACAGTTGTTCATACTAATTTTTTTACCTGATTATGCCTCTGATGAAATAACTAAATGATGTCAAAGGTCGCTTGGCACTTTGAGACTATGACATCTAAAGTGGTAAACTGTAGTATTGTATTCTATTGGATGTTACAGTCTGGAGGGAAATGAATACTTCATCTTACCTTACCCTGAACACACCATCTCTACGATGAAACATGGGGATGGCAGCATCATGCCGTGGGACAGCTTTTCTTCTGGAGCTGCTTAGAGCTCAAGATAATAGGGACAGAGGTAAATACATGGCAATCCTGGAAGAAACCATGGTGCAAGTTTCCAAAGATAATAGACTGGTTTATCTTCCCCCAGGACAATGGCACTACACAATGAAATTGTTTAGACCACAGCATATTCATGCCTTTGAATGGCCCAGTCAAAGTTCAGAACCAATCTAGTTGAGAATCTGTGACTTTGAAATTTGCTCTTTGCAGGGGCCCTCCACCCATTCTGACTAAACAACTTACAAAAACGTAGTTATAAGTACGGATCTGGCAGAGATGAACCCCAAGAAATCTTCAACTTATGTTTATTTGTCACAAACCAATCCCAGTAAAATGAAGTGATGTTTGTAGTTCAACACAATAAAATGTGGAAAAAAAAGTGTGGAGTATGTATCCTTATTGAAGAGTCATTTTGAAAACACTAAGGGTTTTAAAAAAAAGGAAAGGTAATCGATCTGGCGCATAATTAACATAATTCTACATTCTTCTTAACACAATATCTTATCTACACTTGGTCTTTTTTATGTTTACTCAATAAACAAACAACCTGGGCTGCTTTGTTGCATCCCTGTTATGCAGATGTGGTTTGGTGTTAAATTCAAGCTCCCTTAATAGTTTACATTATCTCCAGCAGGTGGCCCTATTGCAGAATACACCAGCAAAATGTGTGCATTCTACAATAGACTGAACTATTTGAACCTGGGGTGCAGAAAAACGCTGGTCAGTTTTCTCTTTATGTCATTCAGAGAACTGTTTACCAGTCACAAAACTATAGAGAATTAGGCTTGCTTACTGTACGATTGCTGTTCTTTTAATCGCCACGTTTACTGTGGCAATTCTTGCAATGAACCTCACCTAAACAGCCAAACACTGCAGAAGAGTAAGAATTGATTACAAAGCTGCAAAACCATCAAGGTACCAAAGTCGAAGAGTTATATCTTAGTTTTTCTGTTGTGTTTATGCAAATTACAAAAAACAGCACAAATGGTTACTTTTTGTTTCTCTTCACATCACTGCTACAGTGACATTGTAGACTTTAAAAAGAAGAAAGAAACAGCTGAAATAACACCGAGGAAATGTAAGACTGATAATGTTCTGAAAATCACACAATCTTACAAAGGATGAAAATTATAAACTGAGTCTTCTAATTTATTCAGTCTTTGAAGAATCAAAATGAAAACAGACAAGCAACTAATTGTAATCTGTCAATAAAATGTTTTTTTAAACATTAATATGTTGCATTCACATAGCAGCTTAGTTTATTGAAATTATACACACAGTAAAGTTTGGAATAAATTGTCTGATTAACATATCAAGCATAAATCACACTGAGTTTCTTTTTTATTTTGACTGAGCAGCTTCTGTTATTGGCACATTGTTTCTAATCTAAAAATCCCATTAAATTTACAAACTTTTTAATGCATATAAAGGACTTGTTCAGTTCTGCATTTCCAGATGGAGTACACAGCGTATTTTTAGGTAGTTAAAGCACAATTTAATTAACCTTAAACAATCAAACATATTCATGGGTACTTCAATATGCCTGTTTCTTTTTTTTTCATTTGCAAATAGAAGCCGTCGGTGTTATGTTTGAACAAGATTTCTTCATACTTCTTTCATAATAATGTCTTGATTATATATTTACATACGGTTTATACAGTCAATCTGAAATGAGAACCTTTACAATAGCATCATCATATCCAATTAAATGTGGAAGTGATTTATCCAAGACCTTGTTGACTCGGTTGGTTCGGATTTCTCTGCCAGAAGGAGACCAGGAAGAGTGGACAAGTAAGAAATCTGTCCCCCGGCTCGTTTTCTTGGGTAACAACTTGCAAGCAGAACGACGTCTCTGCGACTGGCGTGGTGAAGTGTGGCGTTACTTCGTAAATATGTCCGCAGCTCTCTGCGATTGTGGTTGGCCCGTTGTTCGCATGCAGCGTTGTGGCAGTGGGACCGGTGGTTTTGACTTCCAGTCGCTCGTTTTCCATTGCTGATACGTCCACAGGCAACACCACGTATGCATTTACGAAGCTGTCTCCTTCGAGGCACTTCAGCTTGGTAGACCAGCAGTATTCCCCTGGGTCCCCTGTTTGTGGAGAATTCAAATTATGAAGGATTTAAGTCTTTGTATAAATCAGTGTGGATGCAAAACATTGAAATATGATCAACTGATGCAGACAGCTAATAAATTCGTTAATTTAGCTGATAGCTAAAACAGCTAATAAATAAACAACAGCTGGGTGAAATATTAATGACGATGAAGTCTAGATTTATACAGCCATGGCTTAAGCAAAAATATGAAATATAAAAAATGTAAGATAAGTCAGTCTACAGCATTGGCTTGCAGAAGCTTTTAACTTTTTACAAATTTTATTGTTTCTTATGTGTAATATGTGCAAAACCATATGAATCACAGTGAAGTGAATGAGATAAATTGGCCTTGTAAAATAATAATGTCTAAATAAAAGCTAAACTGAGGTTTCTTCTAGATTAATAATAAAGCTTAGATATGTTAGACAGTTTTTTCATTAAAGACTGTTTGGTTCACATTGATTCTGCAATTTAATTTAGGTAAAAAAACAACAACTCAGGATTTATTTTTGCATCAAACTCTGCTGAAGTCACTTTGTGGCCCCTTACCTTCTGTGGAGTCTGTAATCCGTATGTTGTGATTGTCCCGGAGTTGCAGTTTTTTAGCGTATGTCATTGAACTGCACTCTATCAAACAGTCCGTTGGCAGCCTCATGGAGCTGGGCTTCGGCGCCAGCAGCGTGTCCTTCTCGGTGCACTTAGCCGCTCCAGTGGCCAGCAAAAGATGGAAAAGCAAGCCAAAGGCCAGAAGGCACATCGTAAGATATCCTGTCATTCTGTCCACCAACAAGCTTAAAGAAATACAACTGGCAGTGTTCAGCTGTGAACCCGGGTCCTAATCGGCTGACTCTGAAACTATGCACAAATGCCTTCACCACAAGTAAAAACATCAGCAGCTGCCCAGAAAGACAGCAGCGTATCATCGTTTCCCTCAGCACCACCTGATCTTTTGAATCACACAGCCAACGTCTCTTCAGCTCAGATTTCCCTCCTTCTTGGCGTGACTTCACAAATCCCTGCTTGTCAGGCAGGCATAGGACTGGATTGATGAAGAGTTTCATAATATTTACTCTTATTTTTTGTGAAAGGACACTGAGGCCATGTATAATTAAGTCAGAGAAATAAAAAAACAGACTGAGTTTAAAAGCATTGTAGGCATTTTTTTTAATTGAAATAATCAAGAGCAAGAAATCACACAACTGATACAAATGATTTCAAAAGCAAAGCAAAGTCCTAAACACTGGATCTAAATGTGTTTATTAAAAGTAGTTGCACACTGTGGGGGGGGGGGGGGCAGGAGACAAACTGTGAGGTAACTTTGTGAAGTTAGTACAAAACTACAATCAATTTTTTATAAAAAATAATTATGAAAAAAAACTGAAATCATTAAGAATTGTCACTACTCGAGAAGTTATTAAAAGTACCAGAAGAGAACATTAAATCTATTTAAAATTTGTGAATATATATATATTAAAACAAGTGTTGTTTTTGTCATTGGAGCTCAAACAGAGAAAGAACTGCCTTTCCAGTTAGGATAAGCTTGAAAGTTTTGATGATTAAAAATCACAATAAGCCAAATCCTAACTCTGGCAACAATGGGCCAAAAATTGTTTAAGAACGATTTCGAGGAGGTGTTCTTTGGACAGCTTAAATCTGGAAATGGTGCTGTGCCAAAGGATTGTTAGGATCCAAGTGAACCTTAAAACCACGTTTTAATGGTAAGGTGTTTCCCGTAAGCATTTTGGACGTACAAACACCACAGTGTAATTATTCTAAAAAACATGGACAGTTCCTTAAAAGCTGCATGCCTTCGAAAGGTCACCCAGTGCTGACGAAAATCATGTTTTTTGTAATCATATTTGATCAAGTTAAGTGTATTCACATGACGCTTTAATTTAATTCTTAACCCGTATGTAGTTAATGATAAGTGAATAAATACACTTGCATTTTAGATTGCCTTTTGTACTACATTACTGCGTGTTGTTGGTGCACAGTACAGTTATTTTATGGCTAAAGCTCCCTCAAATACCAAGGCTCCTAATTTTTCAAGGTTTCTGAAAGATGAATAAATTTGGGAGCATTGTAGCCATGCAGACTTTAAATCTAGCCTTCACAGGGCACTATAAAATTTACACCCTTATTTTTCTAACCCTGGTTTGCCTGCTGAGAATAAACCAACATCCTTCCCGTAAGAAGCCATGGTGGCCTCACAATTCAGTTAAGAAATAAAACTGGCCAGTCAAGTATTTGGCAAGACTCTCTCTCACATTTTTAGAGGGAACACAGAGTAACCGTTAGCAGCTATAAATAAATGACTCGAGAACACCAACTACATAGATGACATCTGAACCACAGTTCTTTTCCAGCTAATAATGTTGAAAAATCTGAGATTAAAAAAAAGACAATATTTTCTTATCCTAGATAATGTTTCTTTTTTAAAATATCCCAATTGTTGTCTTTTCCAGAAGCAGGGCCTAATTTTCAAGACGTTCAGGCTCAACAAATCTGTTTTTGGTATACGGTAGCAGCAGGAATGCAAAACTGAGACGCTGCTCTGGTTCCCACGATCAGTCCTGAGTACACAGAGTAACAATTTAAGATAGAGGGCAGTACAGGTGGGTGATCTAACATCTGAGAAAACAAGTCTGTGTACAAAGATATTTTGGATATGCCAGGTGGCTCGGTTCTCATGCGGGACAGACTTCAGCTCACTCTGTGCTGGACTGTGGGTCGTTGCCAGGACCACAGCCGCAGCCGCGGTTCACCTCAATTGGGGAGATGACGATGGTGGCGGTTTCATCCATGTAGACGATATTCAGTGTTTCCTGCACGGCGGGACGGCAACATGGCAAAGGATCCTGCATGCACAAAAGGATCTAAAGTCAGTCGATATAGCACACTAGGAATAACAGACATTTAAATTATAAATTATAACTTGATTTTATAAACATGTATGGTGTACTAAACAAAACACAAAAAGGGAAAATTTCATAGCATTACACTTTTAAATCATTTAATCTTTTAATCCTTTCATTTCCTAAACACATTTTTATCAAATGGGAGCACAGGGTTACAACTACAATGAATAGGGTTGTAAACCTAATAACTTATAGTACATTTATTACTTTTGGAAGTTGAGAATTGACAACTCCTACCTGTGAGCTGGCACCTTGGACACCGGAGGAGGGACATTGCACGGTGCCGTCTGCAGGGTTGCACAGGGCACACTGAACAAAGGTCAGGCTCAAAGGATGGATCACCCAGCTGTCCCAGCCAAGGTCTGAAAGGTTACAAAATATAAGTTTTACAATTAAACAACATTTAAAAAAAAAAAAAAGTCCTGAGTACATTAGAATTTTCAATCATCATTCTGTACCTTTCATGGAGATCTCGGAGGCCACAGAGCAACACGTCAGGCCCGTTCTGTTTCCACTGTCATGTGATACAGAGTAATCAGTGGCTGCTGGAGAAAGAGGGACATTGTCAGCGTTGGGTACAAACGACTGTCACATGGGATCAGATCTGACCACCTGGAGTTGATTCTTTGTAATACGAACTTCACGTACGTGCCGTCTTTTTGGCAGCCTGAGGAATGAAGCCGCTTGCTCTCTGCCAGTGCTCACGGACGCTGTCTATCCCACCAGCGGGCAGCTGTGGCTCAGCCTGCAGGTTGAGAGCCCTCAGGAGACCCTTCCTGATCGACTGCAACGACTGGTCCTTGCACCTGAATATTCAAATCACTGTGTTAGATATGATCAATCAAAATTAATGCATCTGCTAAGGTTTTAATTAGATTTTTAATTTTTTTATTTTTATTGCTTAACTGAACTTGTGCAATAAATGAAACATAATAACACTGCGGAGACGGTTGGAAGGGGAGGGATGTGGTGTTTTATGACAGAGGGCTGATGGTTGACAAGAAAATGTTTGCAAGAATCACATATGAAATCTGTTATTCATTTATGGTAAACGCTCGCACAATGTTTCACATCATAGAAAGACTACACACACATGCACAGACGAATATAATCACAAAGACTTATAGAAATCTTGTTTTCTAAAACTGACCTTTGCTGAGACAGTGAAGCAACAGCAGGGGCTGCAGGCTCCTCATTGGATGGATGCAGGACAAATGCAGTCGTCTTCGAAAAACCAAGAAGTATCATCATGATGCCAATGAATGCAAAAGACATGCTGGGATGCGGAGTGAGGCCAAGGCTGGTTCCAAAAGGATAAAGATGGCAGTTTCTTCACAGACGTCTTCTTGGACGAGGTGTGGAGACGAGGATGCTGCGCAAGGTACTGTTACACGGGTTCTGGGAACCTGGGCTTTTATTTGCATTCAAGCCAGTGTGGCCTTGAGATATTTAACATTGTTGTCTTGTCCCAACTCTGTGTGAAAAAGTGCAAGGAGGACGGTCCAACAGAGGAAGACTCGTAGACTCAAGACAAACACACCATGAGGAAAGGTGGGAAGAAGACAAAATTAACAAAGCCCCACATGTTGCAGTTAAAAGTACAACAGTATCACAGGACAGAACTGTGACTCTTCCAGCTCAGTGACTTAATATAATATCAGCTCCTGAAGTCACATTTAAAGGTGATGCTCTTTTGATGTTCGTTCTACCAAAATTAGTGCAATTACACTACCTTGCAAAAGTATTCACACCTTTTCAGCATCCACCCCCCACTCTTGCTTTATATTTCTTTTCACATATACTCAGGTTCCAAACACAAATGTCAATCTATTTCAATAACATTTTTTGTGACATCCAAAGCAAAGTGCCACAAACATGTGTATAAAGTGATAAGCATCCTTAGAGCTTGATGCTGACTTCCTTCCATGATGTGCTTGGGGTGATGTACTACATGTCTACATATAACATATACAGCTCTGGAAAAAAACGAAGAGACCACTTAAAATGATCGGTTTCTCTGATTTAACTTTTATAGGTACATGTTTGAGCAAAATGAACATTGTTCTTTTATTCTATGAAATACTGACAACAATTCTAATAATAAAGTTTGTATTTATTTGCAGAAAATGAGAAATGGTTAAAAAAAAAAGCAAAAAAGATGCAGTGCTTTCAGACGTCAAATAATGCACAGAAAACATCCATCCATTTTCTTGCACCCTTGTCCCTTAGTGGGGTCGGGAGGATTGCTGGTGTTTCTCCAGCTAACGTTCCGGGCAAGAGGCGGGGTCACCCTGGACAGGTCGCCAGTCTGTCACAGGACAACACAGAGACACACAGGACAAACAACCATGCACACACACACCTAGGGACAATTTGGAGAGGCCAATTAACCTGACAGTCATGTTTTTGGACTGTGGGACAAAGTCAGAGTACCCAGAGAGAGCCCACGCATGCACAGGAAGAACATGTAAACTCCATGCAGAAAGGCTCTGGGTCAAACCCGGGACCTTCTTGCTCCAAGGCAACAGTGCTACCAACTGCGCCACTGTGCAGCCTGTAAAGAAAACAAGTTCACATTTACTTAGACACAATAGTACTAATGTTTTCACTCAGAAGGAGTTCAGAAATCAATATTTGGAGGAATAACCACAAAGTTTTCAATGGGGTTCAGTGAAGTGGTCTCTTTTTTTTTTCCAGAGCTGTATATGTAGGTGTGTGTGTCTGGCCTTGTATTTGGTGCATTGTGGGTACTAACTGCTCCCTATGGAGCCCCCTAAGAAGAAATGCTGTTTTTGGGTTAGGGGTTATGTTTAGGAGTAAGATGTGACTTGAGTTTAGATTAGATTCATGGTAATGGTAATTGTTAGGATAAGTATCGGGGTTACGCTACAGAAATGAATGAAAAATGTAAGTCAATGTAACGTCTTTCTGAAGAGAGAAATACATAATACGTATTAGTGTGTGTGAGTGTGTGTAGGTTCATTCATGTTTGTGTATGTGCAATGAAAAAAAGATTGAAAAAAGATACAGATAAAAAGTAGCTATTGTGAACATATATTTATGTAAGCAGTTAAAGGTTGCTCCTGAGCTTTTGGTCTAATTTGTTAGTTGAACTTTGACATGAACAGAGCAGTGAAAGATAATTCCCCATTGCTACTGAGGAAAAGAATACATGGAGTTTGCTTGGCTTAGGTAAGAGTGATCATAGTTGTGAAATTTGAGGTTGATTCACTCAAATTGACAGCTAAACCTCCTGATACTCCTGTCAGTTATTTGTGCTTTACAACACTATTTTCCTAAGTCACAAAGGCATATTTGTCCAATAATTATTAACTCAGAATGTTAATTGTACTTTAATAATAACTTACTGAACTTACATCTATATGTGAATTTTTTAGCCAATAGCAAGTAAGCTATATTATGTTAATTTGCTCCTGTTTCTGATAAAAATAAATACATTAAATAACTCAAAGAGAAGCAGTATTTTGCATTTTACATTTTAGAGCATAATTAAATTGTTATAAAAATTCTATACCATATTTTCCGCACTATAAGGCGCACCGGATTATAAGGTGTACCTTCAATGAATGGCCTATTTTAAAACTTTTTTCATATATATGGCGCACCGCATTATAAGGCGCATAGAATAGACAGAGGCTTGAGTTACGTTATGCATCCACTAGATGGAGCTGCACTAAAGTGAATATCAACGAAACAGTCCGACTCCGGTCGGCGAGGAGAGCCTTCCTGGGCCGGGGCGTGGCCGGACGATGGTCACTCTTCTCCGTTCGTGCACAGCATGTTCGTGGAGAACGAGGTGCTAAATGACCTGCAGACGACCTGATTCTAGACGGTCGGTAGCTAGATAGGTCAGTCAAACTTTATTAATAGATTACAAACCAGCATTCTGACAACTATCCCAGCATGCACCAAGCGCTTCTTCTTCTACGGGCGAAAATGAAGTCGGCGGCTGCTAGACCTGTCGTGGCTCAATATTGGTCCATATATAAGGCACACCGGATTATAAGGTGCACTGTCGGCTTTTGAGGAAATTGAAGGTTTTTAGGTACGGCTTATAGTGCGGAAAATACGGTTTTTCGAATGGAACTTAAAAGAAATGGTAACACTTTATTTGAAGGAGGGTGAATAAGACTTTCATGACACTGTCATAAACATGACATAACACCTGTCATGAACATCAATAAGCTTTCATGAACATTTATGACTCTTGTCATAAAGCGTCATTCGGTAAATTATGACACTTTAATACAAAGTTGACATTATTCAAAATGTCTTTGTTATGACAACTTGACATTAACCAATAAATCATTACTGATATAAATTTGTTAAAAAAGTATTACTGATTGCACTTTAAAAATTAAAGTGCAATTGAAGGTAAAGTTTAAACAGTAATGATTTATTGGTTAATGTCAAGTTGTCATAGCAAAGACATGCTGTGAAATTAGGCCTCTGTATCTTTAAGAAGGTTCGGCGCCTTTTGACACTTCATTGCTGTCCAGTTTGTATTTACCACATTTAAATTCCAACCTCTTTTGAAATACCAACCAGACGTTTATGGTGAACCTTTGCATTTATATTTATATTATGTAACATAAATAAAAATGTATGTAAAACTTACACTGAATTGAAAAAAATGATAAATTTTTACATGGAAAAAATGCGTAGTTATTCAAAGTATTTAAAAAGCTACTATCTAAGGAAACCCACCAGACAACAGTCACTGCTATATGTACATATTCTGCTTATCATAAAGTAATTATCTATTTCCTATGCCACTATTCATTCTTAGGCTGTTTTATTTTTGATTAACAATACAGAAAACATATTTTTATTTTTTTTAAATAGAAAGAAAAAAAAAGACAGCGACCATTCAGGAAGCACAACAGCTTTATTTCATTTCTTATTTTCCAGTTGGAGATCCACCCCTTTGTGTTGATAATGGCTCCTAGCCACACACTTGAACAAGCTCGAGCTTGTATTATCTCAGAGTTTAACCGGGGTCAAACTTGTGCAAGACTTGGACGGGAGGCATGCAAAAGGTCACAGAGGCTAAGGGGGCAGCTGTGCCACCCTGAGCGGGGGTGTCTGCAGGTGCTACTCTGTGTGAATGTACAACCAGATCCCTTGCATAGTTTTAGGTTAAACCAAAAATACCAAATAAGGTTGTGATGGATTCCATGTAGATTTAAAGTATGTAAAAGAATTGCACAAAACCGTAGACCGTGATATTTGCGTATGCTTAAATGATCTGCTTTTATGCTTTTATTTATTGGCTTGGAAAAGCAGTGAGATGCCTCACACGATAAACACAACGACATTGTTATTCCTCTGCATTCCTTCGTGTCATTTATCAAGGACACGGTAAAAAATGCAACAAACAAATCCGAAAAATTGCTGCAGGTGATGTTATCTGGAAGTGTGGAAAAAAATATATATATAGAGACGTCTCTGAGTTAAGAGTTGTAGTACACAGTGGCGCTTTGTCCTCAGGTTCCCTCAGATAAGATCCCCTTGCCAAAAAACGAAGCACAAGTAAAAACTTTCTCATGAGGCCCAAAACGGGGCATTTCTCAGGTGTATTTGATATCAAACCACATTTCACCAGAGAGCCAGAGGAATGTCTGCTACAAGCAGAAACAAGACAGAAGAAACCATGAGAGGAATTTTAAGTGCCGACCACGATCAGAATATTTTGTGCTAGATTTGGACTTGCAGAAATAAAACCAGCGGAAGCTTTGCAGCAGTTAACACTTGTGCATCACAGTGCTGTACCCTGTTCATACCCTATGAATGTACACATTTTGTGAGGCTAAAACAAATATTTGAAGAGTGGCATGCATATGTAGTCAGACACTTTACTTTGATATCCCTAAATAAAGTCCTGTCTTCAGTGTTACCAATTCATTAACAATAGACAAGCTTGTTTTTAACTAATTAATTAGCTATTCTGTAGCAAACAGGCCGTTAGAAGTCCTGTTGCAGTTTGCCACAACGAATGAAGGAATACATCATCTGTACACTGTACATAATCCATCCCAACTCTAAGGGACGGTGGTGGCAGCTTTCTGCTTTTACAGGTTGCAAAAGGCTTGAGTTGAGCAGAAGAAGCTTAAACTTTGGAAAGAATAATGAGTAAAAAAGTAACTTTCTAGAGATGTAAAGGTGATTGAGACGTGCTTCCAAATACTTTCAAATGTAACTGCAGCAAAAAGTGACCTTTTCTGATGTGGTCTATCACATAAAATTCCAATAAAATACACTGATGTCACATTGATGAGGACCCAAACGCAAACAGGACATCGGTAGACGAGGGACGGAATGTGGAATGATGGATTTAAACATTTTACATCATAGCAGCCAATTAAAACAAGGAACCACTGTATAAACCTGCAAGGAGCAATTAAAGTGAGAGAACTTAGAAACTGTGGAGGTGTAAGTGTGACATGGAAATCAGGTGCGTACATCACTAGAATGAAAGGCAGCTGAGTGGAGAGCAAGATTTATTAACTGAAAACAAGAGACTACTGACAAGACAGAAACATAGAATAGATAGAAGAACAGTAAACCCTGAGTAAACAGGGCTAAATATAGAAAATATAGAAATAACTCAAAATGCAAGATTCAAAATACAGAAGTCAGAAGAAAATATTCAGAAAACTGTGCTGTCGCCAATTTAAGTATTAAAATAAACTCATTGACACACTCTTATTGCAAATACTGATAAACATAAATATTACAATATATATAAAATATTTGATCAAGTTATTTAATAATTAAGAAAGGTTGGGATCGTTGAGATGTATGTCATATGATCCGTTACCCAAACATATATGCATTCGGTTTTTGATGTTTACCTTCAGGGAAATATTTTCAAGTTGCTATTTTTGCCATTAATGTTCATCTAAAGAACTTAAATCCTTTAACTAATGTTGTGATGTCCCATATCGGTCTTATGGATTTATACCAAAGCTAAAAATATATGTTGAGGTTCTGCATGAGACAAGTCTCAACAATCCTGCTGAGGTCTCAGTCACAGCTATCAATATGTTCAATATGTCCCATTATCTGCAGGTCTGAACTTCTCCTGGCATTGGCATGACTATCTGTCATGACAGTATGACTGTTAACACGTGATGTTTGTTTCTTAAGATTTCCCTAAGGAGCAGTAGAGCTACAGCTCTTCTTACTGGGGTCCAACACAATTATATTTACATAAAAGAAAAACTGCATATGTTTACCTTGAACAAAACAAAAACAGAGATGTTTATACTTTGCATTTGCTCAACAAAGTGCAATCATTATTTTCTACATTCTGACATGTTACACACATCATGTTTCAAACATAGATACACAAATAGACACACATACATGTGCATGACCTGCATCTGTACACATACATACACATATACTAACCTATAATTATACAAGGCCCCTGCACATCATACACACTATATATACAGTTCTTACTTAGATATTGTTTTATTAATATTTTGACATGTTTATTTAGCAAATTCCATTCAGTCATTCGCCTGTACAAAACATAGCATGTGACGGCGTTACTCCTTGGTTGAGGTGTGGTAACGTTTCCTACGATTGCATACGTTGTCATATATGTATGATTCTCTACACTAAAGGAGGGATTTTTAAATAACATAAAAGGCTATTTTAAGATGGATATGTATATGTTTCTAATAACAATAATCAGTGAGTACAAAAGCCTGTCTGTTCTGTTTCTTGTGCACAGAGTGATAATAGTCCTGTAATCAAACTTGTATGCAGAGCTCTGTTTTGCATGCATGATAATTTGTGTAACATATCTCCAGTAGGATCTGATGCAATCTATATAGTTCATGGAAAATGAATAATACTACAAATAGGTATTTACTGTTTGCTTTGCAAGCGCTGAAGTTATTTTTCTCTTTCAAAATAGTTTCTTCTTTTATTTGCTCAAGCAGTTTGTGTATTTTGTACAGACTCAAAAACATGTTTTGCAACAGCATTTTTAACAAACAGTATGTCATGGAAACCCAATTCTTTACTTCCTGCCAGATCTATGCCGCCCTAGTTCCTACCCTGCAGCATATTTTGTTCAACTCTTGAAAGGTAGTAATTAAAGTTTATTTTATTTTTCACTTGCATAACTCCAATGTTCCCCTATGTTGACATGTTCTCCTTAAACTGTGACAGGCTGAGAATCCCCTAAGGTTGAAAAGTGATTCTACATGTAATAAATGGAAACAGGCTCCTGCAATAGCTATGCATGTCCTGAACTCGTCCAAGCCGTTATTTGCAGCAAGAAGACAACTGAGCTCGAATTCCAGCCGGGACCTTGATGCATTGAATTTATTTGTCTATGGGCACTGGGGGTGGTCTGTGTGCGCTTTAAGTGCAAGTTGTTTGTCGCAACGATTTTTTATCTTTTTTTTTAATGGATCAATAAAGTTTAGAAATCCTAAGCTCTGACACAAACTTAATAATGAGTCCTCTGTTTTGTGAAAATGATTTATAATTGAAGTTTATAAATCAAATTTAATAATGAAAAACTGTATTCTGTTACACAATAACAGAATATTAGAATATTACATGAGTCCTCTCTTAGTCACGGGGTACTTCAGGGCTCCACATCAGGTCTTTTCTCATTATATATTCTTCAAAGTGCATTTTTTAAAAAGCATAAGATCGCCTTCTGTTGTTGTGCTGGTTTATTTAGACTTTATTTGCTTTTTCCAGTTAACAGAGATGCATCTACTCAGACTTTGTTGGATTGTTTTAGACGATCCAGATATCTATGCTCATAAACACCATTAACTTAACAAAATAGATTTTTGCTTTAACAGTCCAAACATGTAAACAAACATAAATACTATTAGCCCATGCAATTCTTCTTGCAAGGAACCTTGGCGCAATATTTGGGTGACAACTTAGCTCAGTTGTCAAGCTACATTTTTTCACAATGCTTTAAGGTTAAGACCCACATTCCATTGTAAGACTTTAAGGCGGTAAGTCATCCCTTAATTACATCTTGTTCTGATTATTGTAGATATTTGTAACCTGGTCTTGACCTGTAGTCACTTTGGCGCCTGAAAGATGTTCAAAATTGTGCAGTAAGCCTTCTGACAAAACATAATGGTGATTATTTAAGGTAATGGCCCATGGCTGCTCTCTTTCAATTCAATTCTTCATACAGTATGAAAAATGTATAGTATGTTTTTAGTATCTTTAATGGCCAGTGGTGTTCCAAACATTTTTCACATCCTGTCATGCTACAACCAGAAATGACCTAATCAGGTTAGTTTGCTGCAATTGTACGATATAACAAGTTATGCACAGCTGTGAAGTGAAAAGAAAATGATACAGCATATGCCTTTTTTTATTTATTTTTGCAACAACAGCAAAAAAATGGCGTGAATTTCTATTCAGACACCCTGAGTTAGTACTCAGGGTAACTCAGTACTTTTGTCACAAGTGATTCCAGCTACATCTCTATCAGCGCTACACTTTCGGAGAAATAAATTTTTCCCATCCTTCTTGGCAGAAAAGATAAAACTCAGGCTGCACGGAGAAATCCTGTGAGCAGCAATGTTCAAATGGACTCTCATCTGGTTTTGGGGCCTGAACTGAGTGACCCTATCTAACACATGGCCATGTTTTGTAATTCCTTCCATTGCATCTCTGCTTGTACAGCTTTTGCAGCCGGTAGCATGTTTTCTTTTGGGATTTGCCTATTCCATCTCCTCATCGACTGAGACCAGTTTGTGCTGCACATCCTGACGGATGAAGATGAAGTGTTTAGGGTGATGAGCAGCTTTTCTTATGCGTCAATCATTGCAGCAATAAATTAGAATGTTATTGAACAGCTTGTTTGTTTTAGATTAATTACACACAGACATGTTTTGAAACCTTTATATCTCTTAATGAGGATGATCTTCTGCTTCAAACTCACAAAAACACGACACTGAAGTTTAGAATATTACATCAAATAGAAAAAAAAAACAGAGTGAAAAGTTATGTTGAGGGTTTTCTTTTCAAATCGTACCAACAAACCTGTACGCAGGCCGAAAAATTCAATCTGGCTCGACCCCTCAGTCCAGGTTGGTCAGTGCTCTCCAGTAAACAAAGTTCACACAGGGACTTTTTTTGGCCTTCCTTCTAATAATCTCCCTTATCAGCCAGATTTGTGGAATGCACAAATAACTATCCTGTCAACATATTTCCCACCTGAGAAGTGGATCTCTGGAGCCACAGTTACAACGGGAATCTTTGATTCTTCTCAGCTCTCCTTGCCCCTCGGTCAGGGAAGGTTTTCAATTGCGCCATATGTGTTGTTTTAAAACGACAGATTGAACAGAGTCCTGTGAGGCATTCAAAGCTTCAGATGCTGTTTTGTTACCTAACTTTGCCTTAATTTCGCAACTTTATCCCTGATCTGTCTGTCTGCTCTGTTCACAAGACTAGTTGTTCATCCATATCCACTAACAAAGCCCTGAAACTTTCAACTGAAGAACTTTAGCTATAGTGTCAATGAATTATACACAACTGCATTTAATCAGGCAAGCGCTGAAGAACATTAACTACAATGGATTTTTCTTTAGGGGCATCACATTAGAGTGGGTTCAAGACAAAGGCACCTTACAGTTTTAATTTGTGAAACATGTTTAAAATGTGTTGCATTTTAAACTCTGCTTTGTGTTGCATATTACATTAAATCCAAATAAAATGAACTGTTTGTCGTTGCAATGCATTAAAAATGCGATAAATAAAGAAAGAAAGAAAAAATTGCACAAATACTTTTGTAGACCAGTGCACATTTTATCTATGGAGGCTGTTTTTATATCTGCTACATTTGAAAACTTTTTGGTTGACTTGATCTTCTATTTTTTTTTTTTTTTTTGACCGTATAACGAAAACAAACCACCCGCACAATACATCAGGCTGCCCACACACAATCAGACACGTGCACGTCTCTGTGGGATAGTGCGCCTTCGGCCTTTTGAAGCCTTCCACGAATAAACCAAGACCTTGAAGGCCAGACGCCTCCCACAGAACCGTTGTTGTAGCGGGGAGTCGCAGCACGGCCAGCTGCCGGCGTCCCGGATCACACAGAGCCTTTCTGGGGCTGATGAGTGACTTAGAGAGAGAAAATATTTTTCACAGATCCAGCGGCGGATGATTCCAAAAATGCATTTCAACACATTCCCAGTGAGGGGAGTATTCATTGGTGCATTGCAATGAAGCTTGAAGTGCAGAAAAGATCAGGGGAGTGTGGGGGATTTATAATTAAATTGGGGGAAAAAATAAAAAAATAAATAAAAATAAGGGTATTTATAAGAACTTTACACTTCAAGTCACATTTAAATAATTTAAAAACAAAAGGCAACACTTTTTTTTTTCTGGTGAAACACATGTGGATATTATTTTTATTTATGTATGAGACAAGTCAGGGATCAGTGCCCAGATTTGTCCAGTGAGTCACAACAACAACTCAGTCTTTTGAAGCGCTTGCTGCCCTTTAGCAGAGCCCTTCGTCTGTTTATTCAGGGTGGATGTGAGCCGTAGTAAAGTTTAATCCTAATCCGCCTGCATCTCGTTTTTGAGTGAGTGATTACTGTAGCCTATTGGAGACACCTGGCTCTGAAATGCCCCGGGGCTTTGACTGATGCATGGATGTGTAGCTGAGAAGAGTTACAATATTACGGACACCAAACCTGCAGAGGAAGCGAAAAATGAGATAACATATTTTAATCAATTCTTCTTTTTTTTTAAAGCTGTATCGTTGGAGCCGAGAAGTTTTTTTTTAAAACAAAATGGACATATCTGCAAGCTGAGGAAGTCAGGGGAGGTGATGAAAGACAGGTGACTCCTATAGGTGAGTTTTTTTTTAAGTCATATTGGTTGTTTTAAGCAAAAAAAAAAAAAAAAAGAAACAATATGTCCAATGAATGCATTGAAATAATAATTTTATCTTTAGTCCTTACATTGTTTAGAGATTTCATTCAACATCTGTTTAATGAGTTGGAAATGGTAGAGGAGTGTGCTACTTTGTGTGTAGATAATTTATTGCTGAATAGTTGAGGTTGCAAAACCCAAGGTCACATATCTCAGACTTGATCTTTCTGACAGGGAAAGCAGCAAAGGATCATGGGATGCGGCATGGGAAAATCCAGAATCCAGCCGAACAAATGTGACAGAGGTGCAAAGCTTTTCCATTAGTCTTTTAATTGAACATAACTTTAAACAAGTCCTCTCTCTTATTTCTGAACCTCAATAATTTAGTTTTTTTTTTGTGGTCATTTTCAGTGAGCATTTCTGTTCCAGGTAAGTTTATTTACCTTCATCAAAAAATTATTAAAATCTGTACTCAGACTTCTCATTTTGTGTTTAATAGCTGCAATCTTATTCCAAATTTCATGCACTCTGAATAGCTGCCACGGGTAGGTCGTTTTCTTTCCAGAATGATATTTCCTTGATATTTACTTTGAATTTGTACTCCTAACACACACACACACACAGAAAACACTTGTTGGCTCTTGGAGGCGTTTTGTTATGTTTAAGAAACTTTCTGCTGATGCCTGACAGCTTAGATGTCCTAAACAACTAGCTGAAGAACGTCCTCTTGCTGAATTTCAGTGAAACAAAGCCACTTACACACATTCCTGATGTCTCCTTCTGCTGTTTCTCAGCAATTAGAGCAGCTTTGCTGATCCAGCGCTGGTATCGACAGTATGTTGCCAGGTTGGAAATGAGACGCAGGTGCACGTGGAACATCTTCCAGTCTATTGAATATGCAGGCGAGCAAGATCAAATAAAGGTGAGGTCAAATGTTTTGCACAGAAAACATTAGACTCCAATATGTGAGTGAAAATATTTAAAATAAACTCATTGCAAAAGAATAAACCCCGTAAACTTTGTCGCTGTGCAACCTCAAATTGAAGGTATGTTATCAAAATGTTATGTCATAGAAAAACACAAAGTGGCGAATAATTGTGTAGTTCAGTCCATCCTCACAAAATGGAAGGGGGACGTCTCCACCACAAACCAGTTAACATGTGGCTCCCCAGCAAAGCTAACAGGCTGGGGAAGGAGAGCATTAACTGGAGAAGTAGCCAAAATGCCCTTAGTTACTCTTGAGCGGGTGCAGAGATCCTAGACCTAGACTGGAGAATCTGTGATGGTAACTGTCATTTCTACACTCTACAGATCTAACCATCATTGCAAAGAAATAGCAAAACAGAAAGTCAGCACTGAAGGAAAGTCATGAAAATGTTTCATTTTTGGAGTTTGCAATGAACCACCTGGATGACACGTGGAAGAAGGAGTTCTGGCCAGATGAATAATAATAATAATAATAATAATAATAATAATAATAATAATAATAATAATAATAATAATAATAAACAGGCTCAGCCTTGATTTTTTAAAAAAATGCAATTTTGAGCTATCTGTTGTGAGTAAGAACTACAGCACTCTTTGGAGCCCCCTGCTGGTTCGGAGAACCCAAGCAGAAGTTTACCTCGTGTAGTTTTAGGTCAGCTGTGAACGTGTAAGGAAACAAAACAAGAATAATAAGTCAATTTAACTGTTTCTTTTTATGCAACGCGTGTTCTGTAAACAAGTTCATGCTCTTTGTACGATCGGTTGCCTTGATGTTAGTGGACTGCACATTACAATCAGGGAGTTTACGTTTAGAGCCACTTTCATGCAAATGAATGCTGAACTTTGACATTGTCTTCATTGGAACATTTAAAACTCTGATTCCTCTCACAGCTGTACCATTTCTTTGGCTTCTTGATGGACCATTTCACCCCAGCAAGCAGCGAAAGTAAGACAGTCATCTATAAACACTATAGCCGTCCTGTGCTGCATCTTTAATTTATCAACAATCTGCTTGTTGTTCCAAGATTCACTTTCATATTGATCCACTTCCTTTTGACTTCCTCTCTGTGTTTAATGAAGGAAACCTAATATCTCGCATCTTTCGTGAGAATGAGGTCTGCCATGACGCAGACTGGGAAAGATATTTCTGCTACAAAGACATAGAGGTACCGGACAGTTACTGCGGCCCCCACCTGACTTTCCCCATGACGTTCTGTGGGGTGTCCAAGCTAATGGAGGCTTTCAAGCTGAAACAAGTAGGTGCATTGTTTCACAAAGATCTGAGGTAGTAGATGGGGGCTGGGGGGAGCCCAAATGAGAAAAGAAGATAAAAGTAGGTGTTGCCAAGGTTTTCTTGGATAATTTAGACATGTTTTTCTCCCAGTAGCAGCTCCACGCTCGCTATGTTCTGCAGATCCTTGGAGAAACTTGGAGACTTCTAAGAATCCTTCCTAACATTAATCATGTGTCGGTCTGCCACACTAAGGAGATTACAATATGTGGTACACTGAAGCGGCTCTTTCTAGGATTTTTATTTTACTGCCTAAGTAACATTCTGTTTATTACAAATATATATACATTTTTTGTTCTCAGGAGATTTGCATGGGCAGCTTGAAGATCTGCTATTGATATTCTATAAGGTATCAAAACATATTTTAGACTCTCATATCTTCAGTCAGGATGTCCATATTAATTTCTTTGTTGTTTTTTTTTATCAGAATGGTTTACCCTCATGTGAGAAACCTTACGTCTTCAATGGAGACTTTGTGGATCGTGGCAAGAATTCTTTAGAGATTCTGCTCATCCTGTTTGGGTTCCTGCTTGTTTACCCCAATGAAGTGCATCTGAACAGAGGGAACCATGAAGACCACATTGTTAACTTGAGGTGAAACCTTCACTTTACCTTTACATCCCCATTACCTGCAAGGTGCTTAAACTTATAGCATTTTGTCACATTACAAGCCTAAACATCAATATATTTTATGACGTTGCAAACATTGGTGGAGTAGGAGAAAAACAATTCTGAATTTTATTTTTTTTTATTTTTTATTTTTTTAACAAAGAGAAGAAGTCTGAAAAGTGCCCCCTTTACTCTGACACGCACAAATAAAATCTAAATCGACTGAAAGCGTGCAAAGGTCACTAAATTACAAAACTGAGTTCTCTCAATACGGATGTCCTGTGGAGGCGGTCAGAGGTCTTCTAGTGAAGAAACACTGAAGGCAAATCAGGTACGAGTTGTGAAGAAATTTTCTGATATTTGCATGTTTTGTAAAAAGAAATGTTCAAGCCCTGATACAAAAATGGCCTTTGTAGAGGAGTGGCAAGAGGACAGTCATGGTTGAAAAATGGCAAGTCCTGTTTTCAGGTCGATACACCTGAAAAAAAAAGTCTTCAGCAAAGACTATAGGAAAGCTGCTGACATTGTTGTGGAGCTGCTGCTTGCAGCCCCACACTTTCATTTCTGACCTTCCTTTGAAAATTTCAAATCAACACCTTGCATATATAATTTGCGCTGGACTAACGTTGATAATCCTTGCGTGGTTTTATTAATGTGTTCTCTTCAGATACGGTTTCACCAAGGAGGTCTTGGGAAAGTACAGAGTGAGTACGCAAACTGACGCAGCCGATAGCAGCATGATGAAACCCTGGATTTTAGAGCAGATCATCCCGTATAGTTGAATTGACTTTCAGGTCCACGGCAAGAAGATCCTAAAGCTGCTCCAAAAGATCTTCAGCTGGCTCCCTCTGGCCACAGTGATCAACCATAAGGTCCTGGTTGTACATGGAGGGATCTCTGACTCAACAGACCTCGACATGGTCGCCAGGATGGACAGACACAGAGTGAGAGAAGCTTCCAGTTCAAGTCAGATTAGAGTGTTTTGTACGATACAAACCCAGGAAAGCTGAAACTGTTGAACCTGTGACTGCGCAGTACGTGTCGGTCCTACGGCCTCCTAAAGTGATCCGTCCCACGCTCAACGGCAACAGAGCAGGGAGCGGCAAGGACGAAGACGCGTCGGGACCAGCAGAGGGCCGCCGCCGCCGGGTGCGCTCCCTGACCAACACCTCGACCCCGGGTCAGAGGAACAACGTCCCGCGTCGCTCCCTCCACAACCTGCCCACCGGCGGCGCCCAGCTGAACTGCTCGGTGGAGGACGAGCTGAAGGAGAGGCGCAGGTTGGCTGGGTTCGATCAGACCTACAGAGAGGTGAAGACGTTGGACTCTGACTCAGACCCGGAGTTTGGAGAACCCACAGAAACACACGGGCCAGAGTGGAAACAAGTAAGACTGTAGACATGTACAACAATTCTCTTATAACAAGGGAAGGACAGACGGATCTTAGTGCTTAAAGGTCAAGATAGCAGTTTTTGTTTGTGCAGCATAGTGTCCACCATAGTAGATGGTAATGTGTATTTAACCACTCATTAATTGAAATGTTTTCTATATTATTTAATTATTTTGTTGTATTTTTTAAGTGCTCATTGTGATTAATCCATCCATCCATCCATTTTCCTACACCCTTGTCCCTTAATGGGGTCGGGAGGTGCTGGTGCCTATCTCCAGCTGGCGTTCCGGGCGAGAGGCGGGGTACGCCCTGGACAGGTCGCCAGTCTGTCGCAGGGCAACCATTGTGATTAATATCGAACTCTATTTTTTTTTTCCATTTTGCCCTGATATTGTGTTACTGGGAGCCTGACCAGCAGGGCACGTTATTATTTTCCATGCGGTGGAGTGGCTGACTTCAAATTAGTTTCAGACCTCTTTAATGTTTTACAGTCTCCTTTCTAAAGGCCCCATGACTCCTGCATGGTCTTCATTCTGACTTCAACCCTCAGACATGCACCAGACTAAATGCTGCTTCAAAATGCTGAGTGTTGGATGTTTTCACCATCTGCACTTCAGATCCTATTTTATTCCTTGACTTGATTTTTATTGCATTTTACCTAATTATTTTGTGCCGTTTTTAAAAACGATTTTAAAAGACCCCAATGTCCATTAATCAGTGTCCTATTTTTTTTATGTTATTTTATATGTGAATGTGTTTTGATTTAACAAGTGACGTATGCGCTCAGATAGTGGACCTCCTATGGAGCGATCCGATGCCTCAGAACGGCTGCATGTCCAACGAGGTGCGAGGCGGAGGCTGCTACTGGGGGCCAGATGTGACTGAGGAGGTGCTGGGAAAACACAACCTTCAGCTTCTCATCCGCTCCCACGAGTGCAAACAGGACGGCTACGAGTTCTGCCACAATCGCAGGGTGAGCACAGACAGAAATACGGTAAAAATAATAATAATAATAATTTTTAAAAAAGCAAAAACTCAAGTTCTGGAGGGAAAAACAAGAGCTCAGTGTTTTTTTTTCCCCCTTCCTCCGTTGTTACGACAGGTGCTGACCATATTTTCAGCCTCTAATTATTACGAGGTGGGCAGCAACAGAGGAGCCTACATCAGAATGGGTCATGATCTGGTCCCTCACTTCATTCAGTACCAAGCCAGCAGGACCTGCAGGGAGTTGACCCTGAGACAAAGGTCAACGGCTTTAGCAAATAATCCAACTAGAGAACACCAATCAGGCTCAGATTTATGAATATGAGGACTTATTAAGCAGCACAAAATCTATTTATTTTGACAGTGAATGAGAGAAGTAGATTATTTTATACCTTTGGTACGGTAAAAAAGATTATTTTGTGTTGAAATTTCAATTTTATGTTCAACATTAAGGATTCTTTTTTATTAGTTAATTAATTTGAATTTTACTGAACAGATTTGTAGATTCAAGCAAATAGCCAAAGGAAATTCAATTCACTAAATGTGCTTTTTTTTTATGTTTCTTTGCATCTCAAGTCTTTTACTCCTATTTGTAAACTGAAAAAGTGTTTTGACGGTTTTTCCACCAGCGTTGGCTGGACAGAGAGATCAGCCCTGCGAGCGCTACGGCAGCAACTGTTTGTGCACAAGTCGGATCTCGTCGGTGCCTTCCAGGAGTTTGACCCAAACAACACCGGTACAGCAGCAGCAGAACCATCAATCTTAATACCTGTTAACGTGGCGGCATCCCGAAAAGCATCTCTGTTATTTATTTCAGGGGTGATTTCTCTACGCCACTGGGCGACAGCTACAGAGAGAGTGCTGAAGCTGGGTTTGCCTTGGAGGGTGCTGCGCCCGCAGCTCATCACCAGGGCCCAGCACGGCATGGTGGACTACCAGCAGTGGATACGAGAGCTCTCCATCACCGAGCCCAAACCAGAGGTGTCTTCTTCAAAAAACATCTCCCAACTCGCTCCGTTTTCACGACTGCTTGAAACATGAGAAAGTAATTTCAAACTCCTGGCAGGTGTCGGATACCAGCATCATGGAGACGATGTACAAAAACCACTCCAACCTGGAGACCATCTTCCGCATCATAGACACGGATCACTCAGGTGAGCAAGACGCATTTTTCATCTGTGGAGGCCAAGAAACCACTAAAATGTGAGAATGAATGACTATATTCTTACTTTGATCCTTCAAAGTTAAATTTAAACAGGAAATAAATACATATAGAAAATGAATGAAACAGATCTGCAACCAATCATTTACATTTGTCATCTGATCACTAAATTAAAATATAAAGGTCATTGATAGTTCTGTATAATTAGCCATGACTTTTAAATTTTTACTGAAATTGTTTAACTGGCCATGCAAAAACAAGCAAAAATGCCTGAAAATGTAGTCAAACTAAAACAAATTAAATTCAAAATCACCAAAAATTTTAACCAGATTTGGAAATAAGAAATGCATAATTTTCTTAAAATAATTTATCAGAATTTTTTTAATTACATTTCATGAACCATGTGGTAGTTTGCAATTTTAAGAAAATTATGCATTTTTATTTCAATATATTTTCCAATCTTCCAAATCAATTAATTACCGTTTAATTGTGATATATTTGAATTGTCCCTGCAGAACAAGAACCAATACTGGAATATTTGTGCTGACTTAAATCCTTACCTACAGAGGTTCTTTGAAAGAACTTTCAGATATACGCATGCTGGATTTGAAACGTATCTGCTTTCAACCTGGTGTTACCGAGTCACTTCTACTAGTGGTCGAAGTTCCTTTGTTGCTCCATCCATTAAATTTATACAAATCAACGAGATACCAGCCCGATCAAAACAATGCTTAAAAGTGTACAGTTCTCCTGTTCTTATAGGTTTGATCTCTTTCGAGGAGTTTCGTCAGACTTGGAAGCTCCTGAGCTCTCATCTTAAAATGGAAATCAGTGACAAGGCCATCACTGACCTGGCCCAGAGCATGGACTTCAACAAGGATGGCAGCATCGACATCAATGAGTTCATGGAGGCCTTTCGCCTGGTCGACCTCTCCACACACGCCTGAAGTTGCGAGTAATAGGTTGGATTATTATTTTTTGAAAACCACCAAACCAAACAGTCTGAAGATCAGGCCAAATGCCTTGTCAGTTGTTTTTCAATGTGCTGCGTAAATACGTTCGAGTGTTGGCTTAGTTAAATCATCTGGACCCACATTTTCTAGTGGGTAGGTTATTTGGGTGCATTATTATTTCTCCATCTGTATCATAGGTGTTTCCTACGTAGTGTAGTTCTACCGTGATTTTCTACCACAATTTTGTATTTAAACATTGGTGAAAGAAAATATAGACATTCTCTGATCAACCATTGTATATGGGTGAGAATATTTGATGCCTAATACGACTTAAAACCATGCCTGCAGTTATTCAAAATCATTGTTTTTTCCAAGTTGTTCATTCAACAACACACAGAGACCCACTTATCTTAATCACTCTTTAAACCAGTAAGTCGGGAAACGTTGACACAAGCCTTGGAAAACCGTTTCAGGATAACCTGCTAAATATTCATAGAAAACATCCAGAACTTTTACCCTTGAAGACCAGAACTGACTTTCTATTGGAATATCAAACATCCCATTTGTAAGGTTTGTTAGTGAACACAATAAAAAAAGAAATATAGATTCCCCTTACTCATGTCTAATTTTCATTGACTATAACTTTTTGTGTTGAAATGTTTTCCCAAGTAATTTTGTCTGTGGAGGTAGTTGCTATTAATCCGTTTCTGTAATCTTTTTTTTCTCCATTTATAAACACCGAAGGCATTCTACGGTTACATGTTGCTTCTTCTGCACATCTGACACGTTTACATCTTCGTGTGCGCTGGATAACACTACAGACCCTTAGCATGTGGGTGACCCTGTTGCATGAGGGGATGTAATCGGTTTGAAGGAGCCTAATAAGTTCAACTGCCAATCAGCCTTTTCATTCCAGTAGAGGATGCAAATCCAGGACATAAACCTATCAAGTGAAGCCCTGCTTTGATGAGATGTAGGAAAGCACTAATCTAAAAAGGTAAACAAGAAATGAACCCACATTATTACAGTAACGACTCAAATCAATAAATGCAAACAATACAAGTAACAAACGCAACCTAGAAACGTATCCACAGAAAAAAACAATGGCTTCTACTGCACCAACTTATTAAAAGATGTAGTCGTTTAAATCCAAAGATTTATTAATATTCTACTAGCATTAAAAAAAAAGAAATACAAATCTGTATTTCCATAGTTTTGAATCATGCTGTGCACTCCCACAGCTTACTTGCTAGACGCGTTCACAGCCCCACATCTATAATCTGATTTAACATGAGGGAAGCCTGCTTTTATTAGACACTGTTGAATCTTCTTTAAGCTGTTTAAATCGGCCCAGACGGCAGAAAATGACCACTCATCCAAACACTCAATTATCACACCTGCAAAGAAACATGAGATTTTAATATCCTGTGGTGAAGGTTGATCTGGGTTGAGAAGTTGGGGGTGGACGGGTGTTCTCAGTTCAGGATGCCCCCTCTCATGTGGCCGCCGTCGCGTAGTCCATGTTCTATGAGTTTGATGTCCTCCAAGTCATCTTTGATTACGCTGATCAGGTGACTTAAACCTTCTTGTTGCTGCTTTATGTGCTGGAAGTGTGAGGCAAGAATTTCAGTTAGGAAAAAAAAAACCAAACATCTCATATTATGCAGTCGGTGTAAAACAGTCAAAAATATTTCTGAGTAACTTACCAATCTGACAAATAAAAGCCTTAGATTTATAAACGGGCAAAAAGATATCCTACTTGTTTGATTTCTTGGAGGAGGTCTGCGTCGACGTTGTAGCGCTCTTCTGATCTCACGGCTCCAAAGTGGTTCTGCATTCGAATTTGAGACATCAGCTCATTCAACCGACCCTGGATAGGATTAAAAACAAACACAAATTAAACATGAAATAGAAAGTGTCTAAATTACAGCAGGAGTTTGAACCCTAGGAGTAAGAAAGACTAATACACTGCTTTAGATTCACGGCTGAGAGGCTGGAACTAACAATATTATTCTATCAAATATTCAGATAATCAGATAAAAAGAAATGAGCCGTTTCAGATTTTCACTTAGAATTGTATATATTAGAAATACATTAAAGAGATACAAATAAGTAATCCCATTCCTTTTATTAAATAAGAAAATGTATAACTTATTGGCCAAAGTGCAACAAGAAAGCATTCCTTTAGTGAACACTTGATCATTAGCATAGACCAATTAATAATTAGATGCAAAATATGCTTCATAGGAGAAATTGGTTTTTACAGGATTTGAACCAGGAGAATCTATGACACTTTCAGAGTTCTGGGTAGAACATACTTACATTTTAAATGCAAAATGTATATATTTTTGTACAGTTTGGGCATAATTACTGTTCTGACGGTGTTCTTTCAGCAAATGGCCTTTTCTCGAGTCTGTATGCTTCAGTTAAAGATTCATCAATAAATTTGTTGACCATAATTGATTAATCACGATTAATTGATTCAGACCAATACTGATGTATTCAAATTGTAAATCCTACAAATGTGACGATATTTATAAGTCTACTTAAAATGAAACACCTGAAAAAATAAGGAAAAAGAAAAGGCTTCTTATTGGACAGGACACACTTGCCTTGAACTGTGTGGGTGCATTGAGTTCTGACTGAATGGTGTCCAGCTGCACCCTCAGATGCTCCTCATCCACTTGGATGGCGTAGCCGCGTTTTCTCTGAATCTCCTGTTTTATCAGTACCTTCCAGGAAAAATATGCCAGAATTATTGAAGATGAATTTATAGAGCCTGGAGAGAAGTAGACGGCGCCAAGACATTCCAACTTGAAGTAATTTACACATGCTGCTCCATGCGGTTTTTGCTACTTGTGGGAGAAAGAAGGGATCTAAAATCTCCCTGACAAAATGTGGGGTCAGCAAAGTGGGAGGGGGGGGAGGGGTGAAGGCTGCTTAAAAGTTGCGTCTGTGTCATTCGCAGTTTTATGTTTATGTTAATGAGACAAATGGAACGCAGACGCTACCTGCAGCACCCTGTGAGACAAATCCATCAGCTTCCTCTTGTATTGAGCGATCTTGGCTACAGTTGTCGCCTGGTTCTTCTGCAGCTCACTGATGTCGTTGGAGATTATCTGAAAGTAATGCACAAAGGTGGCAAACAAAGACGTCTCATTGAGGTTTTTTTTTTTTTACCTTTAGACTTTACTACCTTCCTGCGTCCATCCCCCATTTTGGCCTTCAACCTTGCGGCTTGTGCAACAATGAGTCATAGAAAAACTCTTATTATATATTTGTTATGGAAAACTCCCTAAATTTGGCTATAAAACTTCTAATGTTCTAATCCCGTCTATGCAGGTGCTTTTTGAATGTTTTTCTGCTTCAAATTAGGTTTATAAAGTAAAAACCCAAATCTTCTGTGACTAAACCCGACTTCGTAATCCTTCCCTTAAAGTCGCATCCAAATAAAACCACACCAGAGTTACAAACACAAGGACCCAAGGTTATCCAAGGCCTTCAATTGAAGTGTTCAGTAAGGAAACATTTTCTGAAACACTCATCCTCCTGCTGATTGCTCTGGTATTTCTAATATTTCATGATGAAAACCAGCAGCTGGCAGTGAGGATTGACTGGACATCTGCGGACCGGCCTTGACACCAGAAGTCTGCCTCAGAATTCCTTTTCTGATAACCAGGTGGCTTTTTGGCCATTTTCTTGCCTTTTCTTCTAAACATTTGCTAAATGTAGAAATGAAAAGCAAGAGATATTTTTACTTACATCCACTCTGGTCTGGTGTTGCTTGGTCATCTGCTCCTGGATCTGCAATCTGCGGAGCAGCTCCTTGAACCCCACCATGGGTACGGGGATCAACCTGAACATTTACGGAAGGCGGTTCAAGGACAAAACCTAGGACCATTTATGAGCTCTTTGGATAGGAGCAAGAAAAAAACTAAATAATAAAATCGCATTCCAACTTACTTCTCTGGGTCATGGTTGTCCACCTTGGCTTGTTCCCAAATGATGGGATCCACACCTGGTGACGGCAAAGACGAGGTAACGCCATTAGCTGATTTTAGCAACTAAATGACCAAACATATGCGCACATATTTACCTGCAGGAGCGTTTTGCAGCAGCTGCTTCAGCTGCGCTGGGGACAGCTCTGTGCGTGTTACTGACATGACCACTCCGATCTGGGTGAGCTGAGCCTTGATGCTGGACTGCTCCAGGTAGGTGAAGAGTGTGGAAGCTAGGATCCTCTTGGAGGTGCCATTGGGGGAACGCTCCACCACATAAATGATCACTTCTGTCCTGCAGAACATATGGAGCACCAGGTAGTTGTTCAGAATGGCTTCATAGTCTCCAGGATTTAGGAAATTAGGTAAAGTTAGAGAAAATTACTGGTCGTTGGGCAGAGCTTTAACACCCTCTACATTGACGGTCAGAATCTGGTTGCTTCCCAGAACCTTGTGCAGCGACTCGACCAGCTGCTGCTGCTGAGCACGAACGTCAGGTTCCTTTTTATTCAGAACCAACACCACTAAACCATCTTCGTCTTTGCTCACTGGGACACAGCTATACCCCACTGCCTGCAAAAACACCAAGGATTAATACAGGATCCTAGGGCTGCCTAGGTAAACCTTTTTTTATACAGTATTAGACAAAAATGGTCAACGAAACACATGAAAACATGAACATATTCTGTCTCTGGATAGTTCCTTTTTACTTTTACTTATCTGAACCTGCAAAACACTTACATTTTTGATTTTTCCAAACTGCGTATGATTAGTAAGGAGTAGAAAATGAGTTAACCAATTACCCCTAATTTACCTTGAACCTGCAGAAAGGGTTCTCCTGAGTAAAGTCCACTGGTAGGTTGTTGTTAACATAGTAGCCCTTCCCCGTTCCCCAGTAGGCCTGCAACTGGTTCCACTTTGCAAGTATGGCGTCCCGTTCGTCTCCCAGCAGCGTTGGGGCTGACAGAGCGGTCACTTGCTGGTAAAGCTGGGTTGGCTGAGCTTGACCCTGCTGCTGGGCCAGCTGGCCAAACAAGCCTCCTGTAGCAGGAATAGTAAAAATAAAAAATCAGAGTCAAACACATAGTCATAATGGGATTTATGTGCAATCTAGTTAATAAATTAAAATAAATAAATACGAATTCTAATACAATCATTTTATTTCTTACAAAAAAACAAACATTTTGAAAAAGCTACAGTTAAGGTGCAGCTATAAATATCTGCATTTGCACAGATATTCTCAAAAACGTATTTATTTTATTATTGACCTTGTTGCTGTTGTGTCGGCTGGATGTTAAAACTTCCAAAACCGAGGCCAGTTGTTCCTAATCCAGCTCCAAAGCCCGTCGCTCCAGTAGTGGTACCAGTTCCGAGTCCAGATGGGAATCCAAACCCTTTGGACGGCGTGCTACCAAACAAGCCCCCTGAAAAACAATATTCAGAAAATTATCACCTACAAGAAAACCATCTTTAAGGTCGGGAGTGTTTAGAAAATATGTCGGCTTTGTAGGAGGATCGCAGTCGGGTTTTTGTCCAATGTTCTGGGAGACAAAGGGTGACATCTAGTGGCAGGTTAGTGTAATTCATCAGCTTTTAATATTTAATAGTCTAGGGATGACTGGCGATGGACAACATGGTCTTCTCTGATATAATTTCACAAGGCTGGTTCAGAGAGCGATAGGAAATTAGAACAGCATCGGCTCCTCTAATTTTATGACGAGTGCAACGTTTTCATATAGACACAGCTAAATATTTTACATCATTACCCTGACCAAATTTTAAACGCAATATGATTTATATTTAACATTTCCCTGTATTTTTAAGAGGTCATGATGCCTTCCAGTTTAACCAGGCTAATCAGGGCCTTCAGAAGAGAAACTGGCCCACAGCATCACACCACCAATCATGTCAATCATGTCTGAATGAAGTCTGTGTGTAGCCTGAACAGTGAAGCCAGGTGTAATGCTCAATGGGACCGCTCCATTATTTTTGACTGGCTCTGCAGTGACCACGTAATATAAGGCGTTGTAGAGACAACTTAGACTTACTGTCCATTGCTATGATTCCTAATTTAAATTTCGGAAAATGCAAAGCTGGACGTTTTGAGCTCCGTTACTGACCTGTTGTGTTGGAGGGGGCAAAGTTGAAAGTGGATCCTGGTGCGGCAGCAGTTGTTGTAGTTGTCCCAAAGCCACCAAAAGCGCCTGTGAAGCAACGGGAATGAGGACAAGAAGTTAGATGAAAGAAATGGCAAAAAGAGGATGAAAGGAAAGCAAGAGAGCAAGAAAAAATAAACAGCTTGATTGATGGGTAGCAGAGAAGAACAATCATGACAAAACTTTCACAATAATCGGAGAAGAATTTGACAAATGATTTCCATCTATTTTCTTTCCTCCATAAAAACACATTCCTCATGAGCATCAACAAGCATGGGTGAAGAACTCAAATGTTTTCATGCAAATGTTGTGACTTAGAATCACCAAGTGAGATGAAAGAAAAAAAAAAACCATCACTGCACCGCACTGAGGTGGAAAAACTAAACGATAATGCAAGACTGACAGGCACAAGATGAACTGAATCACAAAGATCCTCTACCTGCGCTAGCCAGGCTATTACCAAAATTGAAAACAGAGCCAGTTGTGGTTGCTGTACCGAAGCAACCTGCACTGAAGCTGATTGCTGCTGGGTTTGCATTTAAACCAAACCCCCCGAAGCTAAACCCACCAGCTGTGGTGCTTCCAGCTCCAAGCCCCCCAAATCCTGCAGCCAAAGCAGGCAGGCAGCGAAGAAAGAGAGAGTAACATGAAGGAGATAAATGACAACGCCAGAGCTCAAAATGACTCTGTATTATTAACAACCTCCATGTGCCTAGAAGGAGGGTGATCTAAAGAAACAACAGACACACCTGATGCTTGAAATAGGACCTTCGTCTCACCTGTGTTGGAGGCACCAAAACTAAATCCCGTGGCTGGAGCAGCTGTAGTCGTGGCTGCGCCAAAAGCAGGAGCCGTCAGAGCTGAGAAATTCAAACAAGTCGGTGTTTAAAATGGCACAAAATAATAAGACAAAGATTCATCAACTCGTATATCAAATTTCAGACATTTTATCACGTCAAGAGTGTAAGATTGAATGTGTTGTATTAGGATCATGTCATGGACAAACACAGAGTGTAATTGTTCAACTGAAAAACCTGGAAAGGCCATTCTACTTTACAATAGTCATTTGCTTTAGAAGTAAGCTAGAAAGTCCACCAGTGTGTACTGGAGGAGTGAAGAAAACCTTAAAAACTCCTGTTGGCCACAATATATGTAGTGAACACAAATGTGGGCGAAGGTGAACTATCTGAATAAAACGATTTGTCTCTTTTTTTGTGCCTAAATTACTGATTGTTTTTGAAACAAGACAAAAAAATATATAAAGAAGTGCACGAGGCATTCATATATAAGTGACAAGATGGTGGCTGGCCAATTAATTATGAGTTTAAAGTGTGGAGGACTTTGCAGACTTACTGCCAAAGCCTGAAGAAGCGGTGGTCGTGGTCGCTGTCGGGTTAAAACCAAACGTTGTTGAAGCTGTGGTTTTGGCACCAAACTGACCAAATGAAAACCCGGACGTTCCTTCAGAAGAACAAATAGAGTTCAGTTACAATTAATTACCTTGTGTTAAAGAGAGAACAACCTCAAGTTAGTATGGTTAGTACGGAGCAAATGAAGACGGATTCTAAACCTTCTCAAGCAGCAACAGAAGTCAACACATTTACTACAAATTACACTTTTTCCAAGCCGTATGTGTAAAGGCTACAAGAAATATTCAGTAAGTTTATCGTTGGCTTGGTTACGACACTGCTAGAGACGTCGAGGGTTAGTGGTTAGCTACAACGTTCAGCCAGTTACATTGACATGTTTTAAATTAATTTCACGGCAACCCGCGTTCGTAACACACATGTGACATATTCTGAGTTTAACAAAAAAAAAACTCAAAACCTTACTAAATATTGCTCATACCTGCCCCTGTGTTAGTCGGGCCACCGCCAAAACTGAACGCCATGTTGACGACCGTAACTGCAAGCACTCTTCTTCGCCTTGTTCTCCAGTCAGTAGTCACTCTACAAAGAGGGGAAGTACTGCCACCCTGTGGTCGTAATTCAGATTGCTACTACCTTAAACATGAAAACTATCCATCCATCCATCCATCCATCCATCCATTTTCTTACACCCTTGTCCCTTAATGGGGTCGGGAGAACATGAAAACTAGAATAGAATAAAACAAAATACGGAAGCTCTCAAATTCACATAAAATAGGAAATAATAATGAAAATAAGTTATAGAGAGTAATTTAATATGACTTAATGACAACACAGTAATGTAAAATGTCAATGTACTTATAAAAAAGTCATAAAAATCCTGTGACAGTTACAGATATTGCAAACTGTTAATAAAGGTCATAGTAGTGTTGTGTGCAATTTACAATCTCTTATTTGTGACTTAGTAATTGTCATTCTGATATTCATCATGTTTTCTTTTTTGAGACACTGAACATATCTGTTGCTTATTTCTAAAATATAGAATATCATTATAAAATACATAGGCAATACTTTGAACTTGTCTTGCAATGTTGTCAGAGATAGATTAACTGACACAGCAGCCCTCAAACTGTTGCTGTGTCTATTAATGTTGCAATGATTTACACTCACAGTCTTCTTTAATTTTTTTATCCATTATAGTTTAAAGAAACATTTAACCTTTATTCAATTGTACTACTTGTGAATGCTGTTCCACTCACCGAAGAGCAGCACGGAGGAAGTTACCAATACCCAAACGAAAGCAATCTCTCTGTGTCCTGACTTTGATATCTATTTTATAGCTTTTAAGTCATTGCTAAACAAAAAGGCCATGTTTACATTTGTTGGTCTATCTGTCCATCCATTGATCCATCAATCCATAAAATCCATGCAATTTATCTCTCAGCATTTCCCTTCAAATCTGGTAAGCTACAAACTCTTCATTTTTGTCACTTTAAAATGACCAAACAGAGGCAAACAGTGAATGGTGTGAATTAATGAGACTCATCTACTGAAACTACGCTTTATTGTTGTGAACACAGTAAAAACATTGCTAACAAGCCAACATTTCAAAAGCTTACAATCAGAGCAATATGTGGTTGTAGTAGCAACAATTATTTCACAGAACAGAACAATGTGATCAAAATTTGGTAGAGACTCCCAGACTAGTATCTACATTGTCAGTGTTTTGGTTTTGTAAGTGTAACACAAAAATAATTTACCCTCTGTCAGGCTTCTGACAGATTTCCGTTTTATAATACTGCTTATTTTTCAATACAAAAGCAAAAGCATTTCTATCATGTCAATCGAGAAATGCACTGCTCACATGAAATAAAAATTGCAACAGCATTGGAGCTCCATTTAACTTTTCCAATTGTATGTAACTGGTTTGATCTATCCTTTAAAAGAAAAGAAAATGAAGAAGGCATAAGCTCTCCACTGTTGTCTGATATGTACATCATGATTTTTCATTTATGTGCATAGGGAACTCCTACTCAGATCCCTCCTGACATGTTTCAGGAGCAGTCATCACAGCTGGGGCTCATCACAGTTTCACTTGAATCATTCCACAGCATTTTCAAGATTGCATCAAAATTCACATTAAAATAAAAACAGCCTCATGTCTCTAATTTGATTACAAAAAATAAAAATAAAAAATACTTCCATGAGTCTTATGTTCTGCTTTTGCTTGAAGCTGGAAGAAGAAGACAAATTCATATCGCATAATACTCCATTTATAGAGAACAAGAAGGCACACAACAGTTCTGATCTTTATAAAGGCACAACTACAGCAGTTAAAATTATTTTCTGAATAACATGTTGGTTAGTAACGGCAGTTGAACAGCATATATAAAAAGTTTCTGATGAAAGGGAGGGTTCAGGATGTTTGAGGAGGAGTTCTGCTTCTGCAGTAGATACTTCCTGACAAATCCATTCAATATGAATCCAGTTTAGTGACACTAGAGAATGAGGTGTACATGCAACAATGATCTCCCTAGACGCAAAAAAATGTACAGAGAATGTAACAGTAAAAAAAAAAAAAAAAAATCAACTTTTTTTTTTACTCTGCCTGACTTTTCTATTATGCAGCTATTTTGACTTAAAAAGCTTCAAATGTGCCATCCATATGTTGATTTCGTGTCAAACTAATCATACAGTTTTCTGTAAATAAATGTCTGATGTAAAATATAAAACAGTTTATTTCGCAAAATAATGTTGGGGAGTGAAGGGAGTTTTTTGGTCTAGCCGTCACATTTCGCTTCTTGTATTAATTAATCTGGATTCACTTTCAATGAAAACATTAGGATACTTAGTATCTACTGCAGATTAGATGTTAGCAAAAACCTTCAAGCAAAACTTTACTGCAAAAATCCTGAGTTATCCTTTAAGGGCTTGAGATGTTCCATACTCAAATATTTCTACATTAACATTTACTGTAAAAACTGCATGAAATGCCTAACTTTACAAAATTGGAACAATCCAAATACACAATGTTTTGTTTGAGTTTTGTCCCGGTCACACGCTAACAACAACAAACAGTTGTTCAACTCCCCCAGTATATACAAAAAACTCACTTCACATCATGACTATGTGTAGGTAGTCCTAAATGGACTACATATACATATAAAAATAATACATGTTTTCGCAACACTGAGTGAATCAAAGGGAAATTGGACAAAATGACACTGAAATGATTGAAATGTCTTTAGAAAAAAAAGAGATTGCTTGCAGTTTTGTGTCTCTCCTGCTTTAATAATGTTTGACAGCAGCTTGGCAGGAGACCCCCTGAGAGCAACGACTCTGGCTTACAAATACTACATTTACAGATGCCAATGAGCTGCTTCCCTAAATAACACTTGATGCCTGGCTTGGGAGCACGTCATAATCTGACAGCACTGAGGTCTGACCGAGACAAGAATCCAGTCAGTTAAAAACAGATTGGTGACACATAACCCAAAAAGGACTGCTTTTAGGATCCCGGTGGCTACACCTGGACTGTAGGTGGGACGTGCTTAACCAAGGAAATTTAATACATTGTGCTTAAAATGAAAAAGGATGCCACACCGCTCTGTCTCGCAGCTCCATCTTATCCTTCATTCCCAGGTTTATTGCTCCGTTTTAGTCGCCATGCCAATGTAGTTTCCATTTTGGCTATCGTCCTTCTCCTTAGTGTGGACTGGTGAATAGGAGGTGTCCTCTTCAGTTGCGGTCTGCATTATTGATGAAAAGATAAAAGAATTACAAAAAAAAATACATCTCTTCAGTTTCGATTTTGTGTTTTGTGTCTTTGACTAAAAGGTCCGGTGTTGTCTTTTGCACTGATAAGCATTTAACATTTCTCGTAATGCTCCAGCATAACCAAGCTGTGTTAAAAGTGTTAAAACTGGGCGTGAGGGTGGTCTTTACTGTGTGCTGAAAAAATGAAATGCATTTCCAGAGAGAAGTTTTTAATCACTCATCATGGGCAAAAATGTAATTATAATTAGGTCTTCTTTACTTATGCTCCTTGTTTTATTTTTTTTTCTTCTAGATTTCATCAATATAGTGCATGAAGAGTGTTCACCCTGCTTCATGGACCGAGGGTTTGTTCTGCTTCCTCCCATAGTCAAAAAATACACATGAAAGATTGAATCATCTCTCTAAGTTCTTCGTGCATGAATGTATCTCCTATGTGTCTCTGTGTAAGTGAGTATAGATAGTGGATGTGGATGTTGATCTATTTATTATTGTGTAAATGTTATGCCAATTATTAATTAGTTATTAACCCTTCTGTTGTAACAGATGTTAACAACAGAATAAAACACCTGAACCTGCACCGTGAATTCAAGTTTTGGTATTTTACTCCAAGATTATAAATGACCCATCTCTTGCCACCCCATTTAAAAGGTGTTTGAGGTGTTGCTATATTCTAGTTGGTTATTCGACCACTCTCATTGGCACAATTGTTAGATTTCATTTCAATAGCTTTAAAGAAAATCCCTATTTTTTTCAAATATTAGAGGTTGCAACTTTAGGATATTGACAAAATCTGCCTAGATGAGTAGTCTAGTATCTAGCCAGAAATATCAGGAAAGCTTAAAAACTGTCTGGCCCAGGTAAATCTCACTAAAAGACATTTCACATAGTTATGTTGTGTGTTTATTTGAGCCTGTATTTATAATCTTTACCTCTGCGGATCATTAAAAATCCACAAAATAATTCAAAATTGTGCAGCCAACTCTTGTTTCTGAAGCTCATTGATGTTGCACTTCTTATCAGTCGTGCCAGAAATAAGTGAATGGTTGAATAAACTATTTAAACCACAAAATTCGTCCTCACAGTGAGCACAAGTAAACTTCTCACTAGAACTGTGTGTCATGCATTTAGGCATTAAGTAATACAACAGAGAAATGAATGGACTGAAACAATGCAGCAAGACTTACAGCATAGGCAGCCTTGGTAAACACAATGCGCTTAACTCTTTTCTGCACAGAGATAAATGGTGATAAACACATGCATAGTGACATTGGTGAGGGGTTAAAAAAATGAATTAACAAGGATTAACACAAATTACTTTTTAGGATCAAGCAAACTGCAAGGTGTTAGAAAGATGCCTGGTGGAGGAGGATGTGTTTTACCTTCTGTTGATGGGCCCTGATCAGGAGGACGATGAAGACAATAAGCATTATCCCGCCTAGTCCCACAATGATGAGTGGGAAGTTGGAGCCCACATTGACAATCATGAGCAGCTTGTTCACCTTCGCTGCTGAGGCATCATCAATCTCCACACTCTGAGAGTCAAGAAGTAGGGTTAAGGAGTGGTTAAATGACAAAAAAGGAATATGGCAAAAATAATCTATGATAGCAGCTATGACCTGTTTTCATCAAGTCAGATAAGGACAAATTATGTAATTTTGTTGTACTAAATTCACTGTTTAATTTGTGATGGGAGCTCTTACCCTTAGCTAGGTTTAGGGTACTGAACAAATTTAATTAATGGTATAAATAAACTAGTTAATGATATAACATATTCTGATTTTAAAAAAAGAGTCACTGTTTAACTTAACATTTGTTGATTTGGTCTGTGAAAGTAGAAAAACTACACAAAAACACTTGATCAAATACCTCCAACTGTGTGTGTGCGTGTGTGTGTGTGTGTGTGTGTGCGTGCGTGTGTGTCTGTGTGTGTATCTGCCATTTCTCACCTCATTGAGAAACAAAACAGGGAAAATTGTTTCTTTCAATGATTTAGTGTCTCTGTTGAAAAAAAAGAGATTCACATAAATAATATTTAGATGCAAAAAGACTGCAGCGTTTAGTCTAGACTGGGATGCAGATACTCACGGGTATCCAGTGATTCTGTTGATCAAGATGTTAACCTGAGCTCTTTTGCTTGCACGCACAATCACTCCAGTTGTCTGTCAGCAAAGAAATGATCAAATATGTGCAATTATTATTATGTTAAATAAAATGCGTAGGTGAACCTGAATAAATTTGATTGCATAAGTGAATGTTTTTCGGTAAATAAGTTCAAAAAGCTGCTTTTTAAATTGTATATCATTTGGAGTAATTTCACACAGTCATTGACTGAACTTTTTTCATGTGTTAATCTAGATTACTAAAGTTTATAGCTACTAAAATCCTAATATTCATCTTTTTATAAAAATTAGACTGTTACGTAAAATCATATAAAGAAAGTAAAGAAACCTGCAATTCAGTATGAAATTGATCCATTAAAAGTTGCTTTGATTTGTCTTATGCAATACTTTAATTTTACTGAAAATCTGAGCTTTGGTGTTTCATTTTCTCTAAGCCACAAACACCAAAATGAACAGAAATAAATGCTTTGATAAATTTGTGTATTGAAACTGCAATATATATCTATTGCACTTATTGAACTGAATTAGTGAAATAAATTGTTTTTCAATGATATCCCAACCTGCAAAAGACTGTATTCAAATTATTTTGTTTGCATGACTTACTATATCAAGAGGGGGGAAAAAATGCTTTATGGTATTTCTTCTGATGGTTCATACAATGGTTGCACTACTGCTTTTCAGCCAGTAGGTGGCATAGCAATACATATTTTTGTTATAAATAGGAGACAGCGGGGCATTCTGGTAGCTTACCGGGTTGAGGTCTAAAAACGTTTGGTGATGATGCCTTTGAGGAGACATTCCTCCAATCGCTTCTATATATTTATCTTCTCCCAGGTAGAAATGAGGAAAAGAGGCAACAACGGGGGCACCTACAACAGGAAAAATTATTATTTTTGACAATTTAGGAGTACTTTCATCTCAATGCTTTTTGGCCAACTCAGTGATATGAGTGTTAGAATTTGCAAGGTATACCTAACATATTGGCCAGTGAATGTCTTTTTGGATATCAATATGTTAGGTATACCTTGCAAATTCTAATGCATCGTCCTGCTGGAGGTAGTCATCATAGGATAGGTGCAATGTGGCCATAAGGGAGTGGATATGTTCAGCAACAATACTCTGGTAGGCTGAGGTGTTTAAACAATCCTCGTTTGGTCCGAAAAACACCAATATGTTCCAAGAAAATAATCCCCACACCAATATGCCTCCACTGTCAGTCAGTCCAAGATGTTGATCATAGGAGGCAGAACAGATCCATGTTCTGGATCTGTTCATGTTGTTTTCTCTCAAATATGGCCTTCCCCACTACCTGAATCATGAAGCTGAATTCAAGATTCATAGCACCAGAAAACACTTTTTCCAACCTGGTACTGTCTAATTCTAATGAATTATTTGACCTACTGTTGCCTTTCTATGATCTCTAACAAGTGTTCCCATTCTCCCCAGTCGTCAACAAGGAGCTATCATCCACGCAAAAGCTGCCCAGTGGATACTTTCGCTTGCTTTTTGGCTCATTCTCCTTGAACGATATACATAAATTCCAGAAGATCAGCAGCTGTTGAAATACTCAGACCAGCCTGTCTGGTACGGACAACAGTACCACATTCGAAGTCGCATCATTCTTCCCCGTTCTGTTTGCAATTGAACAGGTGTACTTAATAAACTGGCAAGTGAGTGTATAAGACAGAAATGGACTAAATGATGACTGTTTATTTGTAAATCTGAGCTGTATCAGATTGTCTTTTGATAATCTTAAGTCATATGAATGCTCTCCAAGCTGATCTTGTTCTTTATGTCTGTGTGTCTACACACACACTGAGGTCAAGAAAAGTGAAGGCACACAGACACAAACACACACACGCATACACGCACACACACACACACGCACACACACACGCACACACACACACACACACACACACACACACACACACACACACACACGCACACACAGCTTGATAACTGCAAACACTGTTTTATTTCCTCACTTCTTTAACGCTTGATTAAATGAGAATGTAACTTGGCCTTGGAAGTTAGAGATACAATCTGTCCTCAAAAGTGAATGCCCAAGACAAAAAAATAGCAGTAGACAAAGGGGCAATAAATCAACTTGTATAACTAATTAAAGGCTGTCTAGATAAATAAATCCTTTTCTCTTATTGTCAGCAGGGTCCCGTACTAGATAACACGGTGTAAAGGTAATTACTGTTGCTTGGACGTAATTCTGAGCAAAATTAATACATTTCACAGTCTGCGTGTTTCGTGTTTGCTGACAACAATAACGGGGGGAAGAGGGTGAGGTGATGACAAAGTGGGGCATAGGTGACAGATTTCCTTCTCTTGTGTTTGGCAGTGGATGCTGGACAAAAACATCGGCCCACCCACAGTCACCTGAGAGCAGTCTTCACGTGACAACCCGCAAGGTCACTGTAGAGCAAGCACGGCACTCAGCACAGCCACGGGGTGACCTTAATCCTCCACTCCAAGACTCCTTTTTTGTTGGTGGCTAAACAAAACTCGACCTCAGCCAAAAGCATTGGCTTTGGTAAACCTTCAACACGTCTCCTAATGTTTCACCACTTTTACTGCTGGGGGGATTGACAGCAATATTTCATTTTTATCCATGTGAGAACACAATACTCAAGATTTTTTTTTTTTTTTTGCTGTGAAGTAAGTTGTTCCTTTAAATAGTCTGCCCTGTAAAGCCAATACAAGACAACAAATGAGTGACTTAGAGCGGGTTTTTTGTGTGTGTTTTTTTTAAAGAGTCCGGAAACAAAGGCAGTAAGGTCATTCTTGATCAGATTCAAGGGTACAATCAGGTGACAGAGCTTACTGCCACATGCTGCAGGCCCAGTCATGGTCAGATGGTGCCTGAGGTGTGGCCTGGGCTGGAGAGCTGCGTCACGTGAGTCCGTCATGCTTAATTTTACTGCCGGTGATATAACTGAAACCCTAAGCCTCTTTGTCGGCAATGAAAATCAAAAAGGAGAGCAAAAATAGAAGAAACAAAATGCTACAGTTGAAGCTCTTCAGTCTCTTGTTTAAACACCACTAAAGATAAATGTGGCACACAGGGTGAAAATTACCTTTCCGACAGGGGCTGACATTGAGGACCCCAGTTCCCAGGCACTCTTTAGGGGTGATGCAGAAACCTTCGTTGGCCGGGTTCTCTTCCTTGCTGGCCAAAACAGAGCGGGGAGGTGTGAAGCGGTAGGCAGGGACTCCTTTCACCTCAACGTCCTTCTCAAACTCC
Organism: Poecilia picta; assembly: GCA_033032245.1. Lineage (NCBI taxonomy): Eukaryota > Metazoa > Chordata > Actinopteri > Cyprinodontiformes > Poeciliidae > Poecilia > Poecilia picta. The sequence continues at coordinate 19,355,317 of CM065364.1, forward strand.
ATGTAGATAGTCCTAGAGAGCAGAGAGAGTTTCAAACACAAGAACTGAAAAGAATGTTTTTAAATTCTATTTTTTATTACTTTAAGGATCAACATATTTCAAATCCTGCTGTTTCGTAATCAGAAAGTCGATTTCTAAGGAACATAATATGACAACAATTAGGTTCTTTTGGTATTTTGAGTTAGAGGTCCGAAATTCATTCATAACCCCTGGCAGGTTTAGATTTGAAATTATTTTCTTTCAGCTGAGAATTTTGTTTCTGATAGGTTATGTGAGCTATTTCTCAAATTTTTAATTTTTTGTTTAATTGTATTCATATGGCATGTTGAAAACTTTTAATATCCTTCTTAAACATTATTGGACAAAATCTTTATTATCTTTAGGGCATTTAAACTCTTCCTGTAACTTCCTATAACCTGATTGTGCAGCGAGTTCAACAGCACCAAATCCTCCCTAATTTTCTTTTTACTTTCTCTAAGCCCTGTTCGGAAAGTGCTTTCAGCTTATCAGCTTCTATTGTTGCTTTTTGGTAATTCACACAGACTTAACAGAAGAAGCTCAGTGTGACATTAGTGTGCGCTCCCACAAAACGAGTCGTTCAAAGTTACAAGGGTCAGTAACAACGGTGCCATTGATTTATGGATGTACAGGAAAAAAAAATGTGCAGAACAGGCACATTAGACCTGGCTTGAAATGTGATGTCATGTGTAATTGGCCAGCAATTACACATCCTACACAGCGGCTTGAGTTTTTTTTACCTTTTGCCAAGTTACAACCACACATTACTTTGCGTTTTGAGGGGAATCATGCTCAAAACAGTGGGGAATTGTGATGCAGAAGGCAAGATAAGGCTTGTTTACAATTTCATCTACAAATAAACTCAGTGGTTTAATTACCCAAAACTCACTTTTAGAAAGGTTTTCATCCTCAATGAGTTGGATGACCATAAGAGCTCATAAGACAAACAAAAAACCTCTGACTGGAACATCCCCACAAAAATGAAATCCTTTCCCCGTTCTCTGTCAGAGTGCCGACAGACAACAAAATCAAATGCAACTATCCACTTCCCAAAACTTGTTCACAAAGCCATAAAGCATATACGACTTGGGCCTTGACCCAACAATGTAACTCCACACATAGTTGTGATGCCAGAAAACTAAATTTATAGAAGAATTTGTTGAGGTTTAGTGAGACTCCTGCTGGATCTGATATGTCTAAACTGTACTCTCCAAAAGTACATTTGGATGAAACCCTGCATGCATTCTCAAGCTCAGGCTTGTCCTCAAGCATCAAGCCAATTTCCTGTGGAGTCTCAGTTAGCATTTCTAACATATTTGAATGCATTACTTCAAATGGTTTAACGGTTATTATTTAATACGTAGGTACATAAATAAAAACACCACTTGCCCACACGCAAAAAGCAGGGCCATTTAACCAAGACCGAGCTTCTTAATAAAATTAAACATATTTAACCTTTACTTGATCTTAGTAGGGGTTTTTTTTATCTCTATTTCAGATCTGTTGCTTTATGTTAAAAATCTTACAACAGTTCACAGGAGAATCACATTATTGTGAGGGGCCCATCCCTTTTTCTGTGAATAACTGCAGTTATATGGTGTGAGGGGAATCTAGACCATCCTCAGTAAGAACAAAGCCCTCCATACACTGTCTGCCAACTGACTGGGAGGAAACACAGCATACCAGTAGTGCAACAACACTATGTAGACCTTTTCCCTTGACCTTTGGGAGAGAAGCCAAGGAAAGCACCTAAAGCGTTTCTGCTTTCCAGAACTGGACTGAGAATTTCTGTCTTGTAGTCGCAATGAGAAACAAGCACCAATCTGAAGAAAGCTTAGATCAGCTGTGCAAACATTTAAGCTTTTTTTCGACTACATTTTGCCGTAATTGCAGCAGTCTTGTTGGTATGCATATCCCAGCTTTGTAAACATACGGATGTTTGCCCATTCCTCTTGGTCACTTCGCTCCAGCTCAGTCATATTGTTAGGAGGACATCTCCAAACATTGATATTCAACTCTTGCCACCGATTTTCAAATGGATTTAGGTTTGGACTTTTACTACACCAGTACAACACATACAGTATCTTCACAAGCAGCGCTGGTTCCACGTTTATTGTTGTCCTGCTGGAAGATGAACCAGGTTTCCACCAGGCGATTGTGTGTTCAGGAGGATGGGTACTTGTCAATTTATTAAGCAAATTCTTCTTGTGTCCACCGAAATGGCTTGTGTCAAACTTTAAACAGGACTTGTTAAGTCCAGATCTCTTAAGTGTGTGGAAAATAGCTGCCCTGTTGAATAATCCTCTCCTTGTCTTGCCTGTCAGTTTCGGTGAAGGACCTTGTCTTGTGAAGTTTGCAGCTGTGCAAGCCTTCCCCTGCTTCTTCAAATTGCATATTGTGCAACTCAGTTTGCTCTTTAAATTGCTATTAGTCAAAGATGTTAAAAATGTTTCTTTCTACTTCACAATTATGTAGCAAAAAATAATAATTAAAAAAACATAGGATAAGTCGTTTGTAACTTGACACAATGTGAACAAGTTCAAGGATTATGAATTACTTTTCAAATATTCATACTTCATCACTTTACAAAGTTCTAAATTGGTTATTTCTGATTCAGCTGAATCCAAAAGAATCTTTAAAAACCCTTAGTGGGTGAAGGGCAAGATAAGCTTCAGATAGAAGACAGAATGGTATTTAAACAATACCACCTGTCTGCAGTTTGTCAAAACTTTGCAGCTTTTTCAGGTCAGCTGTCAATTTCTGGAGCAAAGGGTCACTACCCTGTGAGATTGCAGATGGGAATCCTGGCACTTTTTTTTTTTACCAGCAGATGAGTCTCAGATGTCATTCAGCACATGTTTTAGCCACTCAGCTACAGGCGTCACGCCATAGTAAGTGTGTAAAGGGTCAAAACATTAATAGACTAAAAGTTTCCTCTTCAAATTAATAAAAAAAAACAGGAACAAGGAGGAAAGCCTCCCCTTTGGTCATTAAAGCACAGTCAGACACAATGACACCATTAGGGAAAAAGTGTGTGAAAGAGTTTCGAAAATTTGGGTGAGGGGTCTTCGGCACACATCCAATCAGAGCAAAAGGTGCTTGCTCTATTACTCTACCAGATTCTTTCCACACAGAACAAAAAGAGGAAGATGTGGGCCTCATCACGGATAAGCACAAGGCGCATATGTTTTGCAACAAACACGGATTAACAGTGGTGAAACTAAACTCAAACGGACTACTTAGACTGTAAAAGTAAAAGGTTATTCTCCACACAGATCAAGCTTTGAACACAGAGGTTTGTTGACCAAAACATTTGTTGTGGAAATGTCAGGCTAGCACATGAAAAAAAAAATCTTTGAATGATACTAGGTTTTTATTAAATATGAAACGCCCCCACTGCATGGAATGCCAGCAATTAAAGGAGGTTTGGTGTTGACTTATTTGTATGTGATCAGGATGCTGTAAATGGGATCCAAAACCGGTTCCAAGAACAAGACGTATTGGTATTTCCTCGCAAACAATAATTTGAACTCAAGATTGTGTCAGGCAACGGGGTACAACCCTAATCTGTTCCTGTTGATCACATTTCTGGTTATTAGAAGAGATGTGGCTTTTAAAGGAATAGAAGTCCCTATGCAAAGGAAGATATTGTGTAATTTCTCTACATTACAAGTTTAATGATGGTTCCTATAGATTCTAATAGTTTTTTTTTTTTGCTTTGATTTTAGATATCAGGCCCATCTCCTGTGGAACAAGTCCTTTTTTTTTTTTTTTTTTTTTTTTTACCAAAGCTAAACATTCAGTGTACTTTAAAAACTAGGCTTGCGGCTTTCCATCAGAGTGATTCAGATTATCGTTTGCTATAATTGTATCTACTGACTGCTGATAAATATTAAGACCATAAAAATTAATGCACTATTTGAAATTACTTAACTTTGTGTCTCATTTTCAGTATGTTCTTCTGACTCAAAGCGTATGCCTATGTTTCCTTCCTGGAGTGAGTCATAGACAAACCAATTGCTGTCATTAACTATCTCCACGTTCTTTGTCAGTGGAATCAGGCACTTTGGCATTTAGCTTTGAATCTCTTCTGGATCTATCCAGAGCTAGTGTTTGCTCTAATCCAGTTTTCTAGTTATCTTTCTTTTCCATAGAAAGTCTTCCTGGTACAGAGCTTCCATATATCACGCCGGAATAGTATTTCATGCCCTATAGAAAGTGAACGTGGAAAGAACCTGCCAAAGTCTTTATATCGAAGCACATAAAAGGAGGGTGGTGTGGTCCTGAACGTTACCTGCACAGGTCAGGAGAGAAGACATAAAGACGTTCGCTCTTGTTTAGCAAGGGATGGAAAGCACTTCCGTCTGATCCAAGGATGCTGTTGCTCTCATTAGTTGACCAGTATTTGAGCATCCTATAAGACAAATTAAATTAACATCATTATTTGTTGCCAACAAACCAGTCACAACTGTTCACATAGCCTGTATTTCCATCTTCTTAGGTTTTTGTTAAATTCAGCACATAGCTCTAAGTTAATTATTGAATTTATGAAGTAAAAAAAATACACCCCCTTTATGTATAATAGATCTTTGTTGGAAGAAAGGTTTAGCGAGCTATTTTATTTTGCACAGACAAAAAGAGGTCACAGGAAAGAGAAAAAGGACAGGATGTTTTCCAAAAGCCACATTCGTTACGTCAACATGTTTGCTATACTCATTTTAGAAATGATCAAGAAAGCTTTAATCTACAGCACTTCAAAACGCAGCTTCCCTAGTGCGAACGGGTAATTATAGCACTTAAGGGTAAGAAATCTGGATAAGATAAGGCTATTTAAAAGCCTTTTGAGTAGCAGGATGTTCCATCCAGCTTTCTGTGGTAAGAGTTGCAGACAAGACCAACAAGAAAAAAAAGCGCAAGGCAGAGATTACTCAACACACACCCATTCCAATTCAAAAATATGTTATTTATCCCAAAGAGAAATTAAATGTCGCAGCTCATATCATCCCAGTGTCTTCAAAGTAAGTTGTGAATTTCTGGGCAGCAGAGATGACATCCCACAATAATGCCCCCTGGATGACGCCATCAGCTGTCCTGCTAGTCCTCCTCATTTGCTTTTGCTACTCCTTTTTCTGTCTCAGTCTGGCTATAAAGCCGGACAGAGAGATGCTGGGGTCGGGGTTATGAGATGGTTTGAACCTTCACCTTCTCTCTCTTCTCATTGGTCCTGCTCTGCATCCAGGAAGAGTACTTGTCACACTTTCTGGTATTTGAGGTTGTAATTCAGGTATTGAGCTTTTCAGGTGCTCCTCAGCTGTTCTCAAAAGTTGCCCCGATTACTCATCATAACACTAAGTAAGAAAGTAAAGGCAAAACTTCTTCCAGCTGCACTGCAGTCAAAAGCAGAGGGAATAATTGTCCAACCAACCATGTAAGAATTCAACCAAAGAAATTATAAACAAAAGTCTACAAAAGGAACAAATCAGAATCGCCGTAACATCTATCCCAACATGCTGCCACAATGAGAAGAGCAATTCTATTATGTCCTGGGTGTGTTTGTGTGAGACTGCAGTGCTACCTTTCTCCTTTGTACGTTTCGATGCGTGCGTAATCCAAGTAGTTCTGCGTTCCGGTGTGGAAGACAAACTCTCCGTCGGTGCTTTCATTTTTCTGTGCCAAACAAACATTGAGCTCATTAAAATGGCATTTTCCTGTGTGATGGTAAGAGCAAGTTTATTAAAAAAGTCACCTCTCTTTTGTAATATTGCTAAAATACAGACGAGCTTTTATTATTATTATTATTATTATTATTATTATTATTATTATTATTGTTATTATCTTTTTTTTGTTAAACCTGTACATACCTTGTACATGAGGCCGAAAACCTCCTCCACATCAGTAGCAGATGAGGCTATGCGTTTCAACAAAGCATCTTCATAACCCCAAAGTAATTCCTGAACAGTTCGAGTGGTGAAGGGGCGACTTTTGGTGCCTGATATCATGAGGTTCAATAAAATGACCTTGAATCCCTTCGCCTTGTTCATTGCAGCCTGGATTCAAGGATTTGAACAGATATGAGAAAATACAACTGATTTTGCAGGATAAGCTGGTGGTGAACAGAGCAATGGAGTGGGAGCACACACTCCCCTTTACCCCAGTTGGATTTCCACTTATCTCCATCCTTTAAATAAGGACTTACCCAAAGGGGGATGTTGACAGTGGTGATGTTATCGACATCTGGGTCACCAACAGACTTATCCCTCAGAAACACAAAGCTTTTGGCGTTGTACGCCGACACCTTTGTATTATTGTCCAACATGGTGACATTGTCCTTATACCTGTACTCTCTGTACAAAGAGTCATTGAAGAAAAAAAAAACGATTACTTTTCTGTTGAATTAAAACTTGGAACATTAAATCAACCCTTTATCAAATACATCAATATTAATTTAGAGAGAAAAAAAAGGAAAACGTTCATTTAGGAATAAAAAAAAATCACCATCAGAAAGTTACAGTTTAACTTTCTTTTAAAAATAAAAAAAAAATAAAAAAAAGTTGTTGAGTGATTCTTGGGACTTTTAATCTAACACCACACATTTTCACCCCCAGGGTAAAAGTGTGACGTGACACAGTCGCCCAGTACCTTTATGCTATGAAAAATTAGATGACCCAGATATATGTTCAGGAGGATAATAAGAAAGGTGGAACAGATCTCCAAAGCTCAGTGTTAAAATAACCTCAGCAGGAAGTTGCATGTTGGGGTCAACTACATCTTTATAAATGCATCTTAATTCATCTTGATGCCAGGAAGTGCATACTAACTATAGGAGAGGCCATAAGATATACTCAACAAAAGTCTGAATTCTATTTTGGGATTAGCACTCTGGGTTTAAAAATCAGATTTTTTTTAATTTTTTTTTTACTTTTTTTGCTTTTGGAACTCTTTCATATAAAAGCGATAATCAAAGCTGTCGTTTTTTGTTTATCTGTTGTTGTTTTGTTTTGCTTTTTTGCACATCAGCTATTGTTAAACATCTTTTAAATTGTTTTATAAAATTGTCCACAGTACTTAAATTTCTTTTTCCTATTACCACAAAATAAAAAGGATATTTTGTCATAGCTTGAGCAAAATAAGCATGTCACTCTGCAAAAAGACGTTTCAAGTTCAAAAGTTCTCTTTTTTTTTTGACTTACCTGTAGGTGTAGGGTCCAATCTGCTTGACTTCCGGTTTTTCCCCTTTAAGGACCTCTTCTGCATTGGTCACATTAAAGAAGAAAAACTCCATGAAGACAGGAGGGGGAGGGGCTTTCCATGACTCGAACACGCGGCTACCTTCCACCAAAACAATTTCCTGTTGAGAAGAATAAACAAAAATCACACAAAAGTAATGAAATTATTCTATGCTTTTTGTAGCTTTTTTCTTAAAGTTCAAACCAATGAAAAAAGGAAAAAACATTCCCAAACTACTTAAAATATCGTCTTTGTAACTATGGTTTTGCATCTGCTGCTTTTCTAGGTCATTATGCCCAATCGCAGCAGGTTTGGTGTGCATTTTAAACAGAACATCAGACACTATTTAATTGTCCATATATCCTCTGAGCAAAGAAAATGAGCTGGTTGAAACCTTCCACGTTGAAGCATACAAATGATTCGTGGATGAGTTTTAATCGTATGACTCTGTCCTTGCATGATGAACAGTGCTTTGCCAAAGCAAAGCACATGTTTTGAATCTGAAGTTCTCCCAGTACAATCACAGTAAAAACAACCCCAAGAAGAAAAACATCCTTCTGGGTGGGTGCAGGGGAATGTGTGTGCGTGTGGGAGGGGGGAACGGCTGCGTTAGCGTCGGACAACAGCATTGGCTGCGAACATAAATGGTGTGAGAGGGGACCCTTCCACCACCCCATTGTCAGCCGTTTCCCTTGACGACAGGCACTTGGAAAGAGCGCCTCTGACAGATCATGTGAGGCATGGAGCCTGATGCCTGCTGTTTGTGGGGGACCTTGATGATCTGAGCCACATTCCTCAGGATCTAGCTTTTTGAGGCCCCAGAGGAGGAGCGCTGCCGACCACCCTGTTTGATTATACAGTACGATGAAACAGAGAGCTATGTTTTCCAAACTACAACACAAGGAATAAGAATAGAATCGGGATTGGTCTTTTTCCAAACAGCTAGTAAGGAGAAAAGATGATATGACCCAATTGTGTCAAAATATATTGTAGCAACAAGAAACTTTTTCAAGAGAATAAAAATCTCCTCCTTTTTAGACTCCCTTATTGTTTGCCTTATGAGACAAAACCATAACTGAGTAGCCAAGGATTACAAAGTTGTCGCTTAAAATCGAGGAATAGAGTCTGTCATCCTTTTACGCTCTGAATAATCAATAGTATAACCCTCACAGCATGCTACACAAGATACATGGGAAGCAGGAACAAAAATCCCTCATCTCTGTACATCGCTACTTTTACACCACACCCGATACATAAACACACGTGGCAGGTGAATACACAAACATGCATAGAAACCTGTGCTTTGATGTGGCGATGTTCAAATACATACATAGATGTGAAAAACACTGGACACAGCTGGAGGCGGTTCTTAAAATCTTCCAGTCGACCCAAAAAAGCTTTACATTCTTTAAAAGTGTTTGCCTCTTCCTGATAAGCAAAATAATCTGCAGCATTGTGGAAATTAAATTTAGTAAAATAAACAAATTTATAATGGGTTTGATTCAGAGATTCGTTCCTGCCTTTGGGGTCTGACAATAACAACAGAGAGATTGAGCTGGAGTATTGGAACAAAACTTTCCGAACAAAAGTCATATTATCTAGAGATTTTTCTTAGCTTTTTTTTTTTTTTTGACACAATTTGTTGTTTCAGAGTTGCAGACATGATTTAACAAATCCAGTTTTCAAAAGATGATTTTTGAAGAGATTAAATAAAATCTGTTAAATTTAACCTGACGGATAAGAAAAGGCCTCAAAAAGCGAAGCTTTACTAGTAATAAAATAAATATTTCTAAGGACCTTCGTAAGAGTGACTGGCCAACTAAATTACTCCAACGGGGCATCAATTCATCCAGGAGGAGGCAAAAGAATCTTTCTAAAACACCACAAGCCTCACTTAAATGTGACCAAATGGCAATTTTTAAATAATTATTTAATTTACTAAGGGAAAAACAAGAAATGCGGTATAATGTGTAGTGTGCTGTCAAAAGACACCAATGTCATTTTGCTATGTTTTAAACTCAAAATGTTTTCTTTAAACATATTCTCGACAATGCAAAAATAACAATGTTACACAAACCAGTAATGGTCTAAGCTACCAAAATCAAGAAAATATTCTTATAACCCTGTCTCTGTAAAGACTCATTGCTCACACTAAAACACAGAGGTTGCCTAATAAAACTCAAACAATAAAAGAGACTGAGCAAACAAAGAGAGACAAGGGCTTGAATGAAACATGTGGGAGGAGATCCTCTACACTGCTTCCGGTAGCGTGAAGCAGTAACTGGATACAGCTAAAGTACTTCACACTGGCTGACAAATAACTGGGGAAAGAATGCAAGTTTCATGCACTGATTTTAATGTGTCAGATTTTTTTCTTCTTTTATATCATAACATAAAAAACATTATGCAAAGAAAACTGTAAGTACAAAAAAAATCTGATTTTTCACTTATTCGAAATTGCCACTGGCATGTTTTTTCTCTTGCTACATTTTGTTCTTGTTCATTCTTGATGAACGTCTCATCAAGTTCACACAGAGATCTAACTACTGAGGGTCCCTTCATGTTATGCTTCACTTGTCGCTTGAACACAAAAACTGCTTTTTTAAATATTATCACACTAACATTATGTATCAAGAGATTTTAATATTATTAATATTGTAATAAATATTTAATATTATTAAGTTGTGTGTTTAGCATACAAAGCAACTTTTCTTAAAAATGTTTAACCCTCAAATGTGGGTGCTATTTATAAAAAAGTATTTTCATTTTTAGAAGAAAAACAAATCTGAAAAAGTAATGTTATTTCCTCCCATAGATAATATAGATGAACTGGTAGATTTTGGTAGAATAAATGTAAAAAAAAATATTCTGACTATGTAAAAAATAAAATAAAATAAATAACTCAGATGCAAATAAAACTGTTAAAACAAAAACAGAATAGCAAAAGAATTTAAAATTGAAATTTATCCTATGCACAAAACGACCAAAGAATATGCCATTTATATCAGCACAGCCAATGTTATGCAAAAATAAAAAGTTGAGGGGCACAGAAGAAGAGTTAATAAAAATTTAGTAAAATATTTTCCAATTGAATTTTTGCAGAGAAGAACTGCAACAACACAAAACCAAAGGATAAAGTTCTTAATATCTTAAATTCATTTCATTAAAAAATTCTGCTAATAAACCTGCATTATTGACTCTCTGCAAACAGTAGTAATCAGTTATTTTCCAAAGGATGGTTTAAAAACCGCTCACCTAAAAACAACCTGATACTTGCAATGGAGAAGCAGGCTTGATTTGAAACTAAAAATGAAGGTGTGGTGTGTGATAACACTAACATCAGAGTAATGTCGTTTTCCTGGCTGTGCTGTTTTTATAGTAAGGTGAAACTTCTGGGAAAGTTTTACAATAATATGGAGACGTTTCAGCATCTTTAAACTCAGGGAACCTGCTCACATTTTTAAGGTGGGAGGGGGGAGGACTTTGCCCCTCAAAAAATATTGATTGGGTGTAAAGAACATTGCAAAGCTGTTCATGACAATTTACAAACGAATTTGTGCAAAATTTGATGTTATGGAGAGGAAAATGTTTGCTTTTTAATTTGTGACATTCACCTCTTTTACTCTAACACATCTACTTCCTATTGTAAGTTTTGAATTCAGAAAGTAAATATTTCAATCTGTCATCGAAATTTTCAGCAAGTGTAAGGTAAAGGACTAAATGTTCCAAGTGAAACATTTGTTTATATGAAAACTACATACAATTTTTTAATTAAAAAAAAATCAAAATAAAGTCTGGTGCGTACCACATACTATCTCATGTGTGCGAGAAAGTTCATTTATTTTTATTCTTTTCTTCAATGTCTCTTCAGGGGATCCTCTTTAGCCTGGCTCTAAGAAAAACAGCTTAAGTTGTATATTTGCTTGATTGTCCAGTCTGGATGCAATAAATAGGTATTTGTTTCACTGGCTCTGAGTCACTAACATCTTAACTTTATCTTCAAAGTCTAGATTGTATACGAGTATCAGTTTTCCCCTCAGAATCTTTTGGCTAGTTTTGTGGTCTGTCAGCAGAAAATCAAGACTGAGTCCTAGCGGGAGACGAAACTAAAACATGGACTTTGGTGTGTCAACTGTAGACAAGGCAATGAATCAATTCTGAAGCCTCTACAAACGCAGTCACAAACACAACTTCACTTCACCACTTCTGGAAAGTTTTTTAGCTGCTTTTGCTTAAGGAGACGTCGCCAAGTAGAACAGAATGAACTTCCCATGACTCCACTTATTCCTGCATGTATCCTCATAAATCTAAGCCCACTCCCCAGAGGGTAACTATTTTGTTAACGTCATGATTTAAGAGGAATTACTCTGATAGAATTTTAGGCCATTTTGACAAGACTTATTTGCACTGTGATTGGTTGATGACTTTCAACAAATATTACTATTCCAATTTTTTTTTTTTAATATTTCTCTGACACTGATCGGTTATCATAACATGAAGAACACCTCTTGCCACACGTTCTCTGCTCGATTTAGGTGTCATTCCTGACTAGCCCACAAATAGTTTTGCTGACAGATTCCTTCCACCTGAGCAATGCATGTTAGCAGCACCTTTATACTGTAGTTGCCAGGTTAGGTGGTGACTATAGCTTGGGCTACAGCTGTTGTCTTTTCCGTTTAATTTTAATCTTTTGTTTTGCAGAAAGAATGATTTTTAAACATTTTTGCTGTCTACTGCGAACATGCTTTGGACTAGCCATCTAATATGTGCGGATCTGAGTGTCTTGTGAAAACAAAAAACAAGACGCCTATATTGCTCTGTATACACGGCTCATTGAATCGGTCGCCTCTGGGAATGAGTTCAAACATCTGCAAACCCCTTTGAACCAAAGCATTGGAAAAGTCGAGCCAAAGGAGGCAAATATGTGTAGATGGCAACGTTGATGTTCTCTCTTCTTTGAACAGCAGAGATAAAATTCATATTAGAGCTACAGCCACTGATCCTGCCAATGATCAAATGATATTGTTAGCTGCAGAGGGGATCACAGCTGAGAGTTCATTACTTCAATGCCTTTGAAGAAAGGAAAAGCTTGGATAGCAAGTTGTTTACAACTGATTAGAAATGTATGAGATGTAAAGCGTTGCAGCGATAACAAAAGCAACATCAAAACGCAACCAGACAACTGAAGATGGGGCAGAGAAGAGATGAGACATGACAGGAGGAGTCTGACCAACTTTATGATCTCATCACAAAAGGATTTACCAGCTTTATGGCTAGACTCCCTCTACTGGTCATTTTCATGTAGCGTCCGGCTTAAAATCAGATATTATTGGGGCCTGCCCATAGCAATGCATAGGGAGAGCAGTGACTGACTTGCGAAGCTGCAATCCATTCAGATCTAACAAGGAAATAAATGTTTGTGTTTAATCTTTCATTTTTAAGTCAATTTGCCTTGACCTGTGATGTAATGGGAGTAAAAGAAATAGTAATTGTATGTTTAATCTGTGATTTAATTAGAAGCCCCTAAAAATACCTCTGACATTTAACATGCCATAAAATCTTGTGTCACATAAAAGTAATCTGATGGTTAGTAAACATGTACAGGGAATATGATGACTAAACTTTACTGTTGATAGAAGCGGTTATTCTTACCGCAGCATCTTAAAAGTTGAAGTGAGATAATCAACTAAGCCACTTTCAGTAAAACTCCTGACAGTTTGCTGACTCTGTTGGCTCTGTTTGACTCGACTCCTTGAAATGTGTTAAATTTATGCAGCACCATGAAAAACATGCAGAAACCTGCCAACACAACTCTTAATTTTGCAAAATAGGCTCCACGGCAAAGTTTATTAACACAGCACTTTTACTGCATGCTGAAGGAGTACAAAGTAGGGCTTTAATCAGACCATTTGAAGGCATAAAGAAATGCTGATTGCACTGCACCGGCCACTGAACCCACAATTCCACTAAGTCATCCGTCTGTAACTTCTTGTAAAATCTTTTGCTACTACTTGGTAACAGCTTAACAACTGTAATTCCTTAAAATTGGTCCATATCAAGCTTGTGTTGCAAAAGTTCAGTGTATTTGCTACTTCGTTTTGTGACACTTGAAAGCTTCCTCTCATGTTTCTAGATTAGGACATTTGTGTCCAGATGGACCTTTTGGCCAAAATGCGTATCAGCTAACCATTAAAAACAAATAGAACACAGAGATATTTAAATTTTTTGTTTTTTTAAAAAATTAAACAAAACTAAGATAAAAACATCCTAGTTCTATTGCAAATGTACTGTTTGCTGTTGTAAATGTATTACTGGCCATTGGACTTTCCCACATTTCCACTGTTGCTCTAGATGTATATCAAGGGTGCAGCGAACATCTGACTAAGTCTCAAGAATTTTCCAACTTCTAACAGGTTTTCTTCCAGGAGTACCCGGTCATTTGTGCAGGGATTGCACAAAGTACTGCTGCACAAAATACTGCAGGGACTGCACAAAATACCAGTGCACAAATCTACTCAGACAGCTTCCCCTTTAGAAGAAAAGCATCCCTCGAATGATGCAGCCACCTCCTTGTCTTTAGCAATGTAATTTATGTGTGGTTTTTTGGCATGTAGCCCAAAAGGTTCATGCCACAACAAAAGACAGTTTTGTAAATACAAATGTCTGGAATTTTCATCCCACTGAAATATATTGAGGTTTTGAGTTTCAAAGTGATGAAAATATGGCATTTCTTTGTTGTTTTGTTTTGGCAGAAGGATACACTACACTATACTATCGTTTCACATTTGGCTTTCATCTAAATATTATGACCTATTGAACCAAAAACTAAAAGCTGCCATACTAAGTGGAAACACACAGCATATCTTAATGATTGCGTGATTACAACCTAGTCATTTGAAATCCCTGTGTCCCAGCTGTATATAACTGAAAACAGTAGTGAACCTGTAGGGTTGGTTCACACAGTCACATCACTGTCACGCTTTTACCACATGCGGCAACGAGTGAACTTTACTCTCCCCCATATTTTAGAGAGACAGTAAAGTTGCTAAATAAAAGTGAAAGTCAGAGGATTCAAATTTTCTACCTTTTTCAGGCGCTTGTGCATCAGATTGCGGAATACTTGAGCCACCATCAAGGCGATTCCGCTGACCAGCAGGAGGGCGCAGATGGCCCCCACCGTGTAGATGGCGCAGGACCTTCGCGTCATTGTTGGCACGAAGCAGCAAGACTGAACGCTGGAAGGATGGATGGATGGACAGGTTCACTTCCTTTCACAGAGGAACTTTTATACCCTTTCTCCAGCAAACACACACACAAAAAGTGTGATTTTTACTTCTTTTTTTTTTTTTTTTTTTTTTTTTTTTAATTAACTTTGCCCAGCAGAAAAGTTGAGGGAAAGTTTTGAACAGGGTCCCACCACGAGTCACAGCCTTCGCAGCGAGGCGCTCTAATGAGTAATGAGACCACGCGGTTCCTTTTCGGTGTCCGACCGAAGCACATGAATTAAAAAGTGAACCACGGAGTATTTGTAGCGGGCTGCGGAGCCTCTCCCTCCTCCAAGCCACCAGCCCTCTGATTGGCTCCACCATTGGGAGCGCAGTGGGCTGAGGACGCTCTTCTCTGTCGGGCGCAACCTATAATAACCTTACAACTCGACCCCCCCCCCCACCCCCCCTCCGCCGCAACAATTTCCCTGGTTCGGATCCAATTTGCTCGGTCTGCTCTGCGCGCAGAGGCGGCAGAGGAACCCGGAGCTACACGTACAAATAACGTTTTATGAAGTTGGTTGACATGTGTTCATCTTGAGATGGCGTCTCGCTTTCATTAAAGAATATCGACGGTGCCTAACAGAGATGTGAATCCCTCTTATTCGTTGTTATAAGTTTGTTTTGACGCTTTTCTGAAAAGGTAACAGGTGAAAACCTATACTCAAGACGTGCTCTCAAAATACGTGCTGTATGTTTGTAACTGCGGGAATTCAAGTTCATTTAATTTCAACTCAAGCTGTTAAAACTTATTTTCGGTTTATTCGGTGGCGCTATTTCCACGGGAGACTTGCGCTTCTTAACCGAATATCTTTTATACAACAGAAGGGGGAAAATACATAATCTTAGTGATTATGTACACTGCTCTGCATTTTATCAACCAAAGATAAAATCAACACATCTCGGTATCTTCCAAACACAAAAACACTTACGAAGAAAAAGGTTTTTCAAGGTACAAAGCATGAAAAGTACATTTAGAAAGTTCATTTACTCGTTTACTCTCTCCTTCATCTGATTTCTTGTTGATGGACGGAAGGATGGATCATGACTCAGTTCACATATTGATTATGATGATATATTGATTTCAAACCTGGACTCTACCTGCTTACTTTCTTTCTATATTTTTCTATATTTTTATTCTCACGTAAGCTGCTAATGAACATTACATACTAATGTAATATACCCAAACTCCTAATCTATTTGAGTTAGGCCTCATATTTTAATAAGGACAACATCTTTAGTTGCTGCACTTGTATTTAAAATCATCACAATGAGTCAAGACAACATCTGTGCTGCACTTTGAGAAATATATGTGCCTGTATGTCAACTGAAGAGAGATGTTAGTGGCAGAAAGCTCACTGTTCTACTCATGTTGTATCCGTCAGTCCTCAGACCCAACCTTCAGCAGGTTTCCAGGCAGTAAACACTATCACAACGTATAAGCTTTAAAGATGAGGGCATGACCGTTCAGCTTACAATAAATTCAAAGACAGAGTAGCACCATGTGTATCAATAATTGGTAGCAGTGTAGTTAAATATACCTTTAAATGGGGCTGGATCATTCCCCACATCATCAAGCTCTTACCTTCAGTTTGAGGGGATAACTTTCTGCACAAAGACAGTCTGTGAAAAGAGTTTCTCTGTTTGCAGAGCTTTCGTTCCCATTTAATGAAACCAATGACAGTTCAAGTCTGTCGGGTAAAACTCGATCTTCCCCCGGCTTAAAGGGTTTGCAATGCTCTAATAATTTCTGAAAATGGGTAAAACAACGACAGATGTCATAACACATGATGTTAGTGGAACTCTGACACGTCCTCTACAACTTTAGAAAGTTGTGTCCATTGGGAACAAGTTAAATCACTGCCTTCTACAGATTTTATTTGATTTTTTTAAGTGATGGTCTGGAATTTGAGTGGATCATTTCACCACCTTTATACACTTTTATTAAGGGAGTTATTGAAGATTTGATGGTGTGTTTGGAATCATTTTCGAGTTACATTTCCTTGTATTGTCTGTGGAACTCTTTGGGACACGGAGGAGGCCACGGCTGATTCAATGACTGCACGGTGCCTGAGTCCTGCGGATGCAATAATAAGTCTGTTCCCTGCTGCTGTCGAGGTTTGTTTTGCTGATCAGCTCATTTTATTTCCACTTGAATATAATTTGTCCAAAATATGCCATTTCTTAAGTTAGGTGATTCAGAGACAACCGTCCGAATCTAAGGTCAAAACTCCACACCTTAAAAAGCTTACTACTGGATTGGAACCTTTTTAAAAAAGACCAAAACTACAACATTTTGGTACTTAAAACATCTGGAATGAGAACATAGATTATGTGAAATAAGAAAAGTAGAGATTTTGTTGTAAGAAACCAAGAGTTAGAGATCCAAATGGTGCTGAAAACCTACATTTGAAACCCAATGTTTATGTACACTGTACGAAAGAACGCACAAGCTTTTTCTAATTCTTTTCTTCATTCCAAACAGGCACATATTTTGTTAATATTTGATCATGCATTTGTTTATCCTTGGTCAAGCATTTTACAGTAGTTTGCTGAGATTTTGGCCCTTTCTTGAGACAGAACTGGTATTAGTGAATCATGTTCGTAGGCGGTGGTGCAAATGGTGGACATGCACTGTTTGTGACCCACAGGGCATAGTGCCAGAGGAAGCGGTACATTTCTGGTGCAAAAATAATTTCTAATTGACGTTTTCTGTATTTAAAAGCTGTTTTTGCATGTGTACATTTTATGATTAATAACAGTGGAGCTTTATGTATTATGTGCCCCTCTGCTTTTTCATCTTCACCCCTTTGAGAGCCCAGAGGCACAATGTTTTCTTTTAAATCACTGAAAGGGAGCTAAACATTGAGGGGCAGAAAAGAAAGCCTTCATGAGCACAAAAAAACAGAAGCAGGAGAAGGTTAAAGCATGCCTACAATGTTTCCGTATAGAAATGATGGAGTTGTGCCCCTGCTTGTAGGCCGTTTTCGTGCTTCCCACAAAGTTTCCTGTAAATTCAGAAAAACATAAGACTCTGAAAAATCGACATGGTGGTCTTTAAACTGCTTTCTAATTAATTTAGCATTATGAATAAGGTAAATTTCATGTCGGATGTCTTGGTTTACTTCATCAGCACCAAACAAAACACTTTTCTTTAAGGCTGTACAATGTAAGGAAGAATTGTTCTCCTACAATCTTGCAGAATACTGCAGTGGTGATGGTGTAAATATCCAATGGACTTTTCTCAAGATGCCATTCATTTTGTGAAGATCTCCCTTCCTTTGCGGTGCTCTTTTCAGGTCTCCAAGCCCTTTTGACAATTTAAAACTTTCAACATGTTCCACAGAAAATATTTCTTCTTTGACACTGATAGAGTGAACATGTCCTTAATGTTGTGGTAATTCACATTGTCAATGCAGTGCAATGCAAGACTTGTGATGTCTTTGATAAGAATAAGTTGGTTCCCTCTTTTAGTGAGCAGTAGGTCAACCGTGCAGTTGAAGTTGTTATGTAATTAAAATTTTTTCTGCCCAGAACTCCACTTTGGTCAAAGTCCACCTCTTTATCGACACGCCACTGATTTTATCATCATTAGTATGATGTTGCACGTTTATTTTGCAACTGAATCCTTTGCAAACTATGGGACTTCTTCTTTATGAAAAAATAAAAAAATAGGAAGGAGCAGAACGACTCATACATGTTGCAATCAGCTCTTGCACATTCACATAAAAAAATGGCTATTTTTAGGAATTTGTCTGCTTTAAATATGGTCAAAGGTGAAAAGCACAAATCTTAATGTCTTGAATCTCTTAAAATATCTGTTATTAAATGATAGTCATGCTATATTATTTCTAAAAGTTGCTTGTCTAGCAGCCGCTGTAGATTTGAGAATGCAAACAGCACAGCTGGTGAACAGGTGCAACCTCAAACAAAGACAAAATATCTCTTCAAAGATCAAACCCTTTTACAGGCCAAATGAAAAGTCCTTTTTCATCCGCTGGCCTAATTTTAAAAATAGATTTTAGGAAATGACCATTGTCCTACAGGAGCCTCCTGTGGTTTACATTGTATAGGGTACTAATACCTAAAAATCATGGAAGCAGGTTTTTTTTCCATCTTCAAACATCAACTGCCTTTTCCATATAACAAGAAAATGTAATCATTGGCTAACTGAACCTCAACAGCACGTTTCCTCCCAGAATTGCCTTTGTATGAAGAAACAATGCTCAACACACACTGTGTAAACATATGTAAATATACATATGTTGTACAAGTGTCTGAGTTGAAGATCTGAGAGAAACTGGGGTCACTAGTCAGGCAGAAGGTAAGCTCTAAAACCATTATTAAAATGTACAGTATTTAAGCATGTGTGCAACACATGAACATCCTTAGATTTTGTATCCATGCCAAGATGTCCAAGATTGTCGTGCTGCTGGAAGTCAAATCTCCTCCCTAGCCCAGTATTGCATCTTGAAACTTTCCTTCCAGGATTTCCCTGTTTTGCTACATTTTTTTTCTCTATAAGGAAAAATGTCCCCACATTATGATGCTGCTACTACCACCATCTGCCATGTTTTCCATTTGTAAAAAAACAAACACACACACAAAAAAAACTTCACTACACCTTCAGGTAGTGTTATATTTTAGGTTGGTGTTTTAGATGCAGTAAAATTCCTGTAAAACCTAGAAGTTTGTAAATGTCATGTGACAAAATGTTGAAAGGTTTGAGTTCAGCTTATGTTCTTGCTTATCACAAGGAAGGAAATGACTGTCCATCTAAATACATCTCAGACTTGCTTCAGCCAATGGAGGTTGAAGTCACAATCAATTTATATGATCAGTTGGCAAAAGGGAAGCTAATCATAAACGACTTTGACCTAATATCAATAGCATGTTCAATTAAAAGATCGTTACTTACTGCTAAAATCCACAGCTTACAGTGAAATATTCAACAATATTCAGAATAGCAAATATTTATATCTCTTATTTCATGTTTAGGCAAACAGCAGACAGTTCCTGGTTCTACATGTATAATTCTATGATGTGATAGGTGAAAATCTTTTTCTGAATCAGATTACTTTAGAGAAGAAAAATGGTTAACAAAATATTTTCCCAACAGAGTTCAATTCCAGTGGTTTTCTAAAACAGAACCTTTTTGTCAGTCGAATTAAAAATGCACTTAGATCATAATTTTTTTTAGAAAGGAAGAATCTAAAGTTTTGAAAATGTCAACCTGTTGTGTTTTTTTCAGTGGTGCATAAACTACAAGCGCCCTTAATGTGAGAATGAAGGTTTAAATATTTCCTATAAGTTTAACAGAATATTTGATTCATGCATCTGGAGAACATATCAGCCACCTTCAGGTATCTTATAAAACTAATTAGTGTTATGAAAAAGCAGCAAGCTTTTTGGACTCAACAAAGTATTGATCTTCAGACATTTGCTGTAGATGGTACAATAGGACAAGAAGGGCTTTATTACGAACTTAAAAATGCAGTTATTTCTAGAAAAGAATAAGAACAATGCAGACTTACACTTTGTATAAAATTAAGTTTACTAATGGATTATGATGCACTGATACATGACTGAACATCAGCAGCATCATATAGTGTTCATCTCCTTAAAGATTCTGCTTTTGCTTGTTTGTCAAAGTTGAATATTTCAGGTTTTAAGACGATACAAAGACAAGCTTTTTAAATTCAAAAAGTGTTCAAAATAAAGATAAAGGACATATTTATGATTTCGGGGAGTTTGAGAAAACATTCTGGGTGACAATAAGACAAAGTTAAACTTTTGGGAAAGCATGTCACTTTACCAAAAGTAAAACTAGTGCAGTTTTAATAAAAAATAATTTATTTTAAAACGCATCATACTGACAGTCAAATATTAACATTGATATTGTGATGGTCCAGTGCTGCTTTGATGCTTCAGGCAGACATCATTTTTGTAGCTAGAAATAAAAACATAAATCATCATTGTTCTTTGTGATAATCTTACCTTCACTAGTAAATGAAAAGGTTTTCAGGGCCTTTTTGGAAACACAAAACCGTCTTTTGTCTTTATTGGAATCCCCAGTTTTTTCCACCTGTTTCAACGTGTGAACTTCGACCCTTCCTTCAGGGGTTCTGAGAGCAAGAAGGCTTTAACAACAGATGGCTGAGCTTCCCACTACACCATTTCTTTGATGTTAAAGAAAACCAGGTCTGAAGAACTCTTGCCAGTCAGGGGGGATCAAAGAGTCCACCAAAATGTTCTGATCAGTACAACACAGCACCATCAGGTTTCTGCCTGGCATTCAGAAATAGAAGCAGATCTCAGCTCTCTTCACTGACTTTCAAGTGAAAAGTAATTGTCTGTGATTTAAGGCCTGAGACACAGCATGAGAAGAGCATTTTTTTAGACACTCCCCTGAAACATATATTTTGTGGTTTACCAGTGTTCTCCAAGCAGATGCTTTTTATGTGCTAACTGGCAGCAAGAAACAGCAAAGAGGTGCTTTCTACTGTGTAGTTTGAATCTGACTCAGAAACAAACTACTGCCGTTTGTCAGATTTTGTTAAAAGATTTTTTGACATTTACTGTTTTCAGAAATATTCGTTGTAACTGGTAGCACAGGGGTGTAGTGGTGTAGCAGAGTTGGATGAGAAGGAGAAAGTCTTTTTTGGCATTTCCTTCAAGGGTCAGCATTTGACTCTTCACTTCATTCCTCACTAACTTCCTTATATAGTCAAAACAAACATGTTTCCATAAATGAGCCTTAAACTGGCTAAAATGGTAACATAATATAAAAAACCCTCCAAATATTTGACCATATCCCCTGAAGAATTTCAAATTAAACCGCAGAGTTAAATGAATTTATAACATAATTTTGAGGTGAAAGAAAAAGGACATATGTTTTTATTATATTTTTAATTAAAAGTCTGAAAATATCTCATGCATTTCTATTCTGCACCTTGGTTGTGTACCCTTAAATATAATTCAATTCAATTATACGCATTGCCAAACGCTTTTTTAGAAGTCACCTAAGTACTAAATAAGAGTCTGTCTACATGTAGCTTAGTCTTGGTATAAATATAATTATTATGTAAATGCTATAGAGGTTTTCTAGAAAACAAATTCTCTCAGAAAGACAAAGGATCACATAAGTTGATGTGCAGTTGGTGAGAAGTACCCAGCAAAGCTCTAACAATATCACAATCTTTGAACCGCTCAGTGAACTTCATCCAAATCCTTTCGTTTAAAATCAAACTATTTCTTCTACGTAAAAAAAAATATTTGTGGCAGAAATCTAACACTCCACATCACCTAAAACTCACCATCCCCACTGTGAAACATGGTGGCATATTTTCCCTCTGGCACCCAAACATGCAGGTTTCAGTGTATTAGCAACCAGTTATGCTAATTTTATTATTTCCTTACCCACCTGTCCTCTCAGATTATGGCCTCATCCACAATTCTCATAATTTTCATCAAGGTTTACATTAACACATAATGATTAACATATCAAACATATTACTTTTATTTATTTTCTATGCCTTTGACATTAAAAAAAGTTCTCTGACCAATATTTCTACTTTTTGTACCTCAACATGTTGAATATTACTATCCATCCACCTCATAATGGTCTAATCAGCTCTTCCTTGCAGGCCAAAGCTTGCATTGTGCCTATCTTCAACGTCGGATGAGCGAAGGAGTTCGCTCTGGACTGATCTGTCTACCACAGGGCAACACACATGCATGCAAACACACACCTACGCACATGCCTAAGTGCACCAATCATATTTTCGGACTGTGGAAGGAATATCTGAGATCTTTTCTGCAAGCAAAGAGATCACATGCAATTTCATCTAGAAAGATCCCAGACTGGATATAGAAGCCTGGACATCTGAAAATTTATTATACTCATCTTTATATTCTTAGTGTGCACCTATAGCCAATCTCATTCTACCCTTTTCCCTAAAGAATCCACTAAAGATCACTCATGACCACTGACCCGCTAATTTAAACCTGAGCTTTTCAAAGCTTCTGACTCCACACAAAATTCAACGAAGTTTATCAATTAAATTTTCGTAGATACTCATGTGAATCTGCAGCAAATCAAAAAGTCTACAAGTATCCTGGTGGTAAAGTCAGAGCAGGGACAACATTGTGAAATGTGTGGGAAGTCTGTAGTAATCAGTGGGACATTCTGTGCTAGTTGCTAATATTTCTGTCTGGCAGGGCATACGGGTTCAATTCAGGATAGTGTGTCAGAACTGCTCATCTGTTCTGATGGGTTGGAGCACAGAAATAATCCCATTCTCAAATGATGATGAAACAAGACAGGACCTATATAATTACACGAAGTTGGTTAAAAGGTCTCAAAAAGCAACACATCATATCCGGATGTAGAGAAATGCTAATCGAGAGCAGCTCTTAAACCACTCATTGACATAAACCAGTCTGGTAAAGTTCATAAAACTTACCAGTGAACCACATTAAGAACCGTTATCCACAAATAGGGAAACCATGGGAGAGTGGTGAACCCATGTAGGAGTGGGTAGTCTACCAAATTACTCCAAGAATCAATGACTCATCCAAGATGTCCCAAAAATTTGGTTCTGTGAGTGTATAAACTCTTGATAACCATTGCATTTTTAACACCAGAGCTTGAAATTGATATAAAAAAAAGCAATTGAAAAAGCAAAAATCACAGCACTGTTGAAATTTTTGTTAATTTCACTAAAAGTTTCGATTTGTTTTATATTTTAAAAGGATATAATTGCAATGCCTACAAACAGAAAACAACATAAATTATTAACAACTTGTAAATTTGCATGGACTGTTCAGTTTCTTGTATGAATCTACTGCGGTAATTAGGATCACTTTGCATCCTTGTCCAACAAGGAAAGTATGTCACAGCCTAAAACCAGACAAGGGGAAAGAACATTCCCAAATTATCCCCTGGGGTAAAACCAAACACACAGACTTGAACATGCATTGCCATTCAACTTTACACTCATCATTCCCTCCAGTGAATCAGAAGATGTATTAAGGGAAACTCTAAACTACTTATATTCTTTTTAAAGAAAAAGCAGCAGCTTTGGAGCTTAACAAGATGGTACAATATTCTGTACATGAGAACTGATGCTTGTACAAACATCTACTTTTTTTAACGCCTCCTTCAGGAGCGAACACTCCCAACCCTGGTATTGTGCCTTGATGCTCTGCTGTTCGTTGAGTTTAAATTAACATGTTCAGCCACCATGGCAACCATGCTAAGAAGTTTGTATACACAATTTAGCCTTGGCATAAGAAACAAAAAGAAACAACCCAACAAAAAAAGAGCTGTTCCATTAAGGAAAGAGGCTTTTGTCTTTCTATTAATTAGATACATTTATTGGTAGTATGAAATGTATTCTGCTGTCGTATAGTGTTTTCAAAAGTTTAAGAAAACTGAGATATCTCACATAACAGACTATAGCTGCATTTCCCCCCCACATTTTGCAATGAAAAAACAAGAGAAAGTACATGAAAACAAAAACACCAACACACAAGTTCCACTTCAAGTGGGTATAAAACATCAACAATACATCATCAACAAGCAGCTTTTGTTAATTCTGGTTCATGGTGGTCGATGCTCTTAAATTCCCCGACAGACGCCATTTTTTGTCTAGTCCATTCACTGTTGTTGAATCTATAACACTGGTAAGTGACTCAAGAAGTAGGGATTTGTTCTTAATCCAGTGAGTGACTGGTTTTTAGTCCCACTCCATATGTGTCAGTCATTGTGTGGAAAGAGGACCCAGTGAAGCTGATAGTATGGCAGCCTTGTTTCTGTCAGTTTGGGTTGTGGCAACTGTGGCTACAATGTAGTTTACCACTGTCATAGTAACCCACTCACCCACTAATTTAAGCCATTTTACAATTTTATTTGTATTTCCTTTATTTAACCAGGTAAACCCCATTGAGATCCAGATCTCATTTTCAAGAGGGACCTGGGCAGAAGTCTGCAGTACAATGACCTTAATTGAGGCCTGCATAACTTTAGAGGATTTTCTGGTGAGTTTGTTTAAGATTTTTATGTTAGCATTTTCCTCATTTGCTTGTCTGGTTCTTTCTCAGTTGCACAAGTGTTTGCTGACTAGGCACACATGGATGTCATGCCAATCACTGAACTTGGCAGTACTTATAACAGTATCTTTTCTCCCACCCCCTTATTGCATTCTTTCAGTTCCCTTGTGTCCAGGTTCCTCTAAGAATGTTTCCTTGTGCCCCAGTTGTTGTTATTTCCAGTTTGATGATTCTTGCATTCAGTTGTGCAAATCCTTAGTTTTGTGAATCCTCTGCTGAATAAATTCTGTCATCACCAACACAAGACTGCCTTTGCCCCGTCTGTGTGTGGGTTCACCTCCACAAATAATCTTGGTGATGACTCTCAGCTTGCACAGAACTGGTTTGCAGCTGAGTGTGAATCACCTAGAATACTATGGATGGACTCTAAGTCTACGTCTACGGTCCCCAACGTGAAAAAGGACAGCTTCCTCTTCCCAATTTTTTCCTCAAGAGTAGGTGAGTTCAAGTATCTTGGGGTTTTGTTGATGAGTGACATGATGGAGCAGGAGTTTAGTAAATGGATTTTGGCCTGGTCTGCAGTAATGTGACCTTTAACCTCGTTTGTTGTGGTCAACAGCCAGCTAAGCTAAAATATGAAGGTCTTGATTTCAACTGTGGTCATGAGATATGTGTCATGACTGAAACAAAAAGATCCTGAATAAAAGTAGCTGAAGTGATCTTCTTACATAAGAGACTTTTCCTGAAAATCAGTCAGTTCAGGTGGTACAGTCAACTGATCAAAAGTTTTCCTATCTTTAAAGGTTTTTTCTAAGCAGGTCCCACTGGGAGGAGACACTGGAGGTGACCCAGAACCCCCAGGGGTGACTATATCTATGTATCCCGTCTGGCCTGGGAACTCCACTGGACCCTCCAGAGTAAACTGGAATGTTGCTGACAAGATGTATCTTGTTTTCCCCATTTGGGCTTGTTGTTCCTTATTTTCAGATAAGCCAAAGACAACAAATGAATGAATGGAGAAACCTTAATTAAACAAGGTGAAATGTACATTTGAGTATCCATAAGACAAAATTAACAAACTTAATCATAAAGGAGTATTCTAACAAGTTCTAGCCATTTCTAAAAGAAGGGAACATTTTGAGGACCATTTTTGAACAGATAAAAATACATTTTAAACTGATGAATACTCAATTGGAAATACATTCCTCACAACACTACTTATGGCTGCTACAACTTTATGACTACTAATGCTATTTTTTGATGAAGTTGTGCTGTAAAACACATTTTAAATTGAAACAAGAGTACAGTGTCAAATTAGTGCTGTACATTTTGTCTGGAGGCATTTTTATAATATTTTAAAAGGACAGTATTATGTGTTTTCCAGACACATAGTGCCATTTTATAGCACGATCAAGTAACTATGGAACCTTTAGTTGTTGTAAAAATGCTCTACATATCAAATATGGCTTAAAAGAAATTTGACAACATAATTTAATGTCTTGAAATTGTCCCTCTGGTTCACAACATTGCTCCTCTAATACAGTGTTTTTCAACCTTTATTGAGTGAAAGTACATTATTTTAATTGAAAAATCTCGAGGCATACCACCAACCAAGAATGTAAACAAAGATACTCTGTAGCCGCCTATATTACATATAATCATTCTTATCAAAGTGTCTTGAATAGGAATCAAGTAAACACAAAAATGTATTTTTATCATATTTTACATTTCTTATTTCAAATTGCACTCAACAATGAGGTCTTAAATTTACAGAAGTTGTAGAAAACTTCAAAGTGTTTTATAAACTATTCCACAAGCATTCTGTAAGCCGGAATATAGAAAATCATTCTTATTCTGAAAGAAGCAATAATATTTGTTAAATATTTTACTTCATATTCACTGTTACAATATGAAGAGTTGCATGTACAAAATGTCAATATCTGTATATTTTACCCACCTGGTGTGAAACCTGTGCATGTTTGGATGAAAACAGCTGATTTCCTGGCAGAAATTGAAGAAAGACAAATGATGCACATAAGGGGCCCGGTAATAACTTGTTCCGCTAGTGTGCCAGATTGATACTCCTCAACTTAAAAGCTGCATCATATGAGTTTGAAAACATTTCTCATTCGTGCCTGTTACTAGCATGTGCTTGTTCTAAATGAAAATTAGCGCATTCTTTGATTTACAATTTTGACTTCGAATGATTCACTTCATGCTAAAGAGCCTCCTGGTGGTTGAAGAAAAATCCACAGAAAAGCCGCCCAGGGCTAAGCCGTTTGGTTCAAAGCTTAGGAAAAAAGTAGCGGCTTGTAGTCTGGAAAATACCATAGGTGAAATTGGATCATTTCCACGGCACACCTGTCGATCACTCACTGCACACTAGTGTGCCGTGGCACAGTGGTTGACAAACACTGCTCTAATAGATGATCAGTTGTTTG